>JAJJWW010018834.1:0-691017 GCA_023531295.1 Papaver armeniacum
TATATATATATATATCGATTTTACAAATAATTTAATTATATAACCTAAAAGCACCATATGCTATTTTCTCGAGCTACTCACAACAAATCTTATTGATATGACTTGTCTTACCCGAGACATATGAGCCTCATCCGGGTAAATCAATTATACAAGTAAATTTTTGCATGGCATCCTTAGTAATATAAATCATGCCAGGCATGACTAAGTCTTATTTTCTACTCGATACATCAAACATGTCACAACTGGGGGATGTGCCCATTAAGAGAAAGTTCATAGAATAACAGGTAAGTGACAAGTAGAGGAGTGGTGGGAATATAAACCGTCTAGCCTTCTCGTAACCATAAGACACGGTTTTTCACCACTCACCCATGATCTCCAATACTTCACAACTCCCACCCGATGAGGTCAGGTGTGTTCGACATGACTTGCATAAATAGATTTTCAATCTATTTCAACCGGGACGACAATTCTTTTGGTTATCAATACAAGTATTCGAAAACCATTCGGGATTCACACTTACACTTTGTAAGTAAACCCCGCATTCCGATACAAGTCATAAAACTACACTTTACGTAATTCATCATTCTGATCTCAACACTTTCTTTGCTTCCTCCCTAACTTCGTTAGGATTAAGACCTTAAAATTAACTCTTCACAAGACACTAGTTCTTTGGATCACGTAGAACTAAAGAAAACAGAAAATAAGATGCACTAAACGAAACAAGAAAGACACGAGATTTAACGTGGTCCGCAATGTGCCTACGTCCACAAACTCGCTACGATCAACTCTTATTATAGAACAAATTACAGAGAATTAAACCACAACTATGAGCAGCAGGTTGTTGTTCACAAACACCAAACTAAATCTCTATGAACAAACGTTCTAAACCCTAAAATTTTCTAATTGTGAGAATCCTTCTCTAAACTATGTTGTGTATTTTTTCCTTAAGACTTTTACACCTATTTATATAGGTTACAAACTTGTCTTCCAAGTATATGAGTTATACTAGAAACCTAAACATAGCTAAGAAAGGAAACCTTGAGTTTAACTAAAAAAAGAAACCTCTAGCTATACCAAAATAAGGAAATACCTAGATGATTCTAGAAAATTGAACCTTCCTAAAACATCGACAACTTCTAACAATTCTCCACCTTGCCGATGTTTCCACCAAACCGAGCTTGATCTTCACAAGTTAACCGTAGCCTCTAATGCCCCTAGGGCCTTAACAACGTGCAGCATTGGATCCAGTCGAGACACTTCTCAAACTTGACCTTCGGAACGACTTTCGTTAACATATCTGCTGGATTATCTTCAGTATCAAACTTCAATAGTTTTACTAATCCGTTACCAACCACTTCTCGAACCTTATGATAACGAACATCAATATGCTTGGTGCGTGCATGATAAACTTGGTTCTTAGCTAAATGAATAGCACTTTGACTATCACAAGTTCACAACAACACTCCATTGTATAATCCCCAAGTCTTTAACTAAACCACGAAGCCATAATGCTTCCTTAACAGCCTCCGTTACAGCAATATACTCTGGCTCGTAGTAGACAAAGTTACGATTGATTGTAACATAGACCTCCAACTCATAGGTCCTCCACTCAATGTAAAACAATACCCCGAAGTAGAACGACGCATATCTCTATCACCCGCATAATCAGAATCAACAAATCCACAGACCTTCAAATTTTGCTCCTTCTCAAACACTAAACCAATATTCATGGTCCCATTAAGATATCTCAATATTCCCTTCACCGCATACTAATGTGCTCTCCCGTGGTTAGCCATATAACGACTAACTAAACCAACCGCCCGTGCGATATCCGAACGAGTACAAACCATAGCATACATCAAAGAACCTACCGCATTAGCATAGGGAACCTTGACATAAACTCCTTCTCCTCAGTTGTAGTAGGACACAACTGTTTTGATAACTTAACTGTAGGCGGTATTAGAACACTAATAGCTTTGGAGTTATGCATTCCAAAGCGACGAAGAACCTTCTCAAGATAGGATTTCTGAGTAAGACATAACTTCCCCTTAGATCTATCTCGAGTAATCTCCATAACCAAAATCTTCTTAGTGGACCCAAATCCTTCATCTCAAACTCTAAACTCAATTGTTTCTTTAAAACATCAATTTCTGACTTGCTCTTTGCAGCTATGAGCATGTCATCCACGTAGAGTAAAAGATAAACAAAACTTCCATCTAGAAACTTCTTAAAGTACACACACTGATCGTATTTACTACGAGTATACTTTTGCTGCAACATAAACGTATCAAACCTCTTGTACCATTATCTTGGTAATTGCTTCAAACCATACAATGATTTCTCAAGTCGACAAACATAATCTTCCTTACCAACAACTTCATAACCAATGGGCTGTGACATATAAATGTCTTCCTCCAAATTTCCATGCAAGAATGCTGTCTTGACATATAATTGCTCGAGCTCTAAGTCAAACTGCGCCACAAATGCTAAAAGGAATCGGATAGAAGTGTGTTTAACAACCGGAGAGAAAACTTCATTATAATCCACACCTTCCCTTTGTGCATATCCCTTAGCCACTAACCTTTCTTTGTATCGTACACCACTAACAATACCCTTGGAATCTGGAATTCCATCCTTTACCGTATAGACCCACTTGCACCCAATCTTCTTTCGACCCTTAGGTAACTTAACAAGTTCCCAAGTGCGATTCTTGTGAAGAGACTTCATCTCCTCATCCATGGTTGTTTTCCACTCAATGGCATGAATATTACTCATTTCCTCCTCAAAGGTAAACAACTCATCCTCAAAAACAGATAATGCGTAAGACGCATACTCATCAAAACCATAACGGGTTGGTGGACGTCTCTCACGTTGAGACGTCAAGGAAGGAATATTCTCAACTTGTTGCTATGTAGATTCCGCACTAGGAACCTCAAACTCAACTTCATCTTCTACAAGAGTTTCTTTTTCTTCTTCTATAGTAGATGAACTAGGAACTCTTTGCTCCACCTGCATCGAATCATCTTCAACACCGCTACTACTCTCACTTTCAATTTGAGAGTTCCAACCTGTGATCTTCTTTGAATCAAGCATCGGTTTCTCATTCAAGGTCACATCACGACTAATTCTGAACTTATTCAATTCTGGACACCATGGACGGTATCCTTTTACACCTAATGGATAACCTAATTAAGAAAATTGCTTTCTTATCCCTAACACCCAACTTATCTTCTTTTACATGAAAATAGGTTGGACAACCAAACACCCTTAAATTAGAATAGTTCACCGGATTACCAGTCCATAACTCCATAGGTGACTTACACTTAATAGTCACGTTGATGGTGATCGATTCACTAAATAGCAGGCCGTATTCACTGCGTCAGCCCACCAAATCTTGTCTAAACTTGCGTTTGGAGACATGCACCGTGCTCTCTCAAGTAACGTTCGATTCATTATCTCCGCTACTCCATTTTTCTGTGGTGTACCCTTGACTGTGAAGTGCCTAACGATACCTTGTTCCTCAAAAAACTCCTTCAACGGGTCTTGATGTATTCACCACCATTATCTAACGTATCTTCTTAACCAAACGACCAAGTTATTTCTCTACCATGGTCTTCCACTTCTTAAACACCTTGGTGACTTCATTCTTATGCTTCATGGTGTAAAGCCAAACTCTCCTCGAAAATTCATCGATAAAGGTCACAAACCACCATGCACCTCCCTTAGAAACTGTACGAGAGGGACCCCAAACATCCGAATGGATGTAATATAACATACCCCGCGTGTGATGTACATCGGTACCAAAACTGCTCATAAATTGCTTCTCGAAGATACAATGCTGACAGAAATCAAGCTTGCAAGTTTTTTCACCTCCAAGCAAGCCTTTACTACTCAACACGGACATACATTTCTCACTCATATTCCCAAGACGCATATGCCATAGACGTGTTGATTCCACCTGTTTCTCATAAATTGATTGAGAAACCATAGCTCCACCACAACTATATCTCCTTGTAAGAAATATAAATTACCATGTCTTTCACCGGTCATCTTCAAACTACCATTGTAGAATACCTTCAAGAATCCATATTCAACAACATACTTGTATCCAAGAGATTCAAGTACTCCTAACGAAATCAAACTCTTCCTCAAACTGGGAACATGTCTAACCTCTCGAAAGTGTTGTGATAACACCAT
This sequence comes from Papaver armeniacum, assembly GCA_023531295.1. Taxonomy (NCBI): domain Eukaryota; kingdom Viridiplantae; phylum Streptophyta; class Magnoliopsida; order Ranunculales; family Papaveraceae; genus Papaver; species Papaver armeniacum. The sequence goes on from JAJJWW010018834.1 coordinate 4,198, forward strand.
ACGAACGAACATGTACGTACCATACCAACTCCAACTGTTTTACAGGCATTAGAATTGCCCATCATAACGATACCACCATTCACTGTAAGTAGTGAAACAATCCTTTCAAGGACACATATGATACGCTAAGCACCTAATCAAGCATCCAACCATCATTGAGATAACTCTTTGATGTAACGGTTAACACTTCCTCATCAAAACCACACATTGGGTCTTATAAAACTTCACTGCCTTCAGCAACCGAAGCAACAACATTCTTTGAATATGATTTCTCACGTTTCTCATATCTCGCCTTAAGCTTGAGACAATCAGCCCTAATATGACCAAGTTTTTCCCGACAATAATAACATTCGATATCGCTCTTTTTGGAACGATTCTTTGACTTCAACTTCTTATTACCATTCTTTCCTATTTCAACAAACAAGCCCTCGACTTGTGCTTCATCGCTGAACTCTTGCTTCCTTAACGCCTTAGCTTGTAAAGCTGCAGACCACATCATCGAAAAACCAACTTATCTTCATCGTCGTCTTCATCGGTTTTCCCACTCAAAGAAATAGTCAACGAAAGCATCATACGATTTGAGGCAAAGAACATAATAATATCATGGATTTATCCGTATCATAGATATTGACGCCGGATATTAGACAAATCGTAATGCATCTTATTAAACTCATTAATATGATCAATCATAGACTTACCTGGAGACATCCTAAAGGCATGGAGTCTACGCTTCAAGTAAAGTTCAAGTAAAATCCTTTTGTAAGTAGAGCTTCTAACTTCTCCCACAACACCTTTGGCAGATTTCACTGAAAAGTTATGAGTGATCTCCTTGACAAACATAAACGAATAGTTGAACACGCCTCCAAATCAAGATCATCCCACTTCTCATCGCTCCTATCCTTTGGTAACGGTGTCGGGGTTTGTCCTTGATAGCTTTGATTTGTTTCATACTAAAAGAATATCTTTAACATCAGTTTGCCATGATGTGAAATTATTCTTCCCATTGAATTTGATAATATCAAATCCATACACCTTCGAAAATCCACTTGATGTAGAACCGCATACATCTTCAAATCTAACAATGATCATTTCCACGCTCACCGCACCACTTGTTAGGATTAACACCTTAGAATTAACCTCTTCACAAGACACTAGTTCTTTGGATCACGTATAACTAAAGAAAATAGAAAATAAGATGCACTAAACGAAACAAGAAAGACACAAGATTTAACGTGGTTTGGCAATGTGCCTACGTCCACAAACGGTTACGATCAACTCTTATTATATAACAAATTACGAGAGAATTAAACCACAATTATGAGCAAGCAGTTGCTGTTCACAAACATCAAACTAAATCTCTTGAACAAACGTTCTAAACCCTAAAATTTCTAATTGTGAGAATCCTTCTAAACTCGTGTTGTGTATTTTCTCCTTAAGACTTGTACACCTATTTATATAGGTTACAAACTTATCTTCCAAGTATATGAGTTATACTAGGAAACCTAAACATAGCTAAGAAAGGAAACCTTGAGTTTAACTAAAACAAGAAACCTCTAGCTATACCAAAATAAGGAAATACCTAGATGATTCTAGAAAATTCTGGAACCTTACTAAAACATCGACAACTTCTAACAAGATCAACCCTTCTCCTTAAATTTGTGACCGAAGCAAGAGTGTAACGACCATTTCTTGGTTTAGTCCGGATTGTACAGATTGATCTCTCGAATCTAAAGTACTCATGTGCATTACATTTGTTTTAGGTTTAGATTCGTTTATCGCTGTGATACCCAATTTTATCCAGGATCGTTTTACCCTACTACAAATTACGACCACAAAGTGGATATTAATCTCTCGGTTGCAAAAACAATTTCTCAATTCTCATCTCAATTTTATCAACTTCAAAATGGTGGATCTTAGGTCTGGATCAGTAACCAATCCTGATGCTGATAATACTCCTGGCGCCAGTATTCCTACCGCCATCTATACAACCCCTGCCGACGCCGTTCAACACGCCTCCGTGTTGTTACATCTCCGTAAAACACCACCGGCGCCACGGTGACACCTCCTCGGGTATAACACCTCATGTCACAAGAGCCAGAGGCGCTACCACCTCTCCTAACACCTCTTCAGGTGTGACATCTCCCGTCATCGGAACTACTACCATTCCTCTGTCAAGACAGGATGTTGAAATAATCCGAGACAATCAACCTCCTATTACCATTGCTGATTTAATATAGAGACATGAAGTCCTTGCTAGAGCCCGTACAGACATGGCTGCAACCCATAAGGAGGTAATCACTTTTCTCAAGACACTGACAAAGCAGCTATTACCCGAGCAACAACGTCAACATCAAATGGAGCAGGTAGGGAACACTTTCATGACTCCGGGTGCAAGCACTTCAACAGGGCGAGCCTTTATAGATGAAGAAACTGGTGTTGTTTCTGAACGTGCATCGGAAAGAAATCAACAATCCAATTTCATCACACAAGAAGATCCTGGAACGATTCCTTCAAAATCAAGGTAATAATATTCAGCCAGCGTTCACTAACACCAACCTCCATACCCTCCCGACGTGCAAAAGAGTTCCTATTCCAAGAGGATATTCCTCTCCTCAATTCTCTCTTTTTATGATGGTACGGGTAACGCTCATGAATACATCTCTCATTTTTTGGAATCACTAGAGAACATGAATACAACCACGTTCTCCACCTGAAAGAATTCTCAAAATCACTCACTGGAGAGAGCATACACTGTACAACAATATTGCACCAAACAACATAACCAATTGGTGTGAGATGATTAACGCTTTCTACAGAAAATATTTCTTTGTTTCTGAGCAAATCACTTTATCAGACCTAGGAAGGATGTTTTAACGAAACAATGAGCATCCAAATGATTATGTCAAGAGATTCAGAATTCAGGCATTAGATTGTCACGATCCAAATGTGACTGAACAACAACTGATGGAATTGTGCATCAATGTCATGGTACCTGTCTATCGTGCTTTACAGGAGAACATGCGCTTCCAGATATTTTCTGAGCTCCATGAAGCTATTAAACTCTCACTACAACGTGGCCAACCTTCCTAGAAAGAACCAGGCCTGCCAGGAATGAAGAGCCTCATGAGACTTGTGGAAGCATACGTTTCACCAACGAGCAATACAACCTCCGGCCTTCGGTAAGCAGTTTCACTGAAGTAGTGAGAGGAAAACCACCACTTTAGATATGCACCATCCTGCGCGTCCAAACACGCCAGCTCCAACTCCAGTACCACAAGCGCGATTGCGCCAATGAGAAAACCACGTCCAAGCTACACCATATATGTCCTGACGATAAAAACGTCAACTAGAGAGACGCTTTAAGGATTTCCTCTCCCGTGGAAGAAGTAGTTGAATTACTGGATGAGATTGCACCTGGGGACTTAAGGGGTGCACATGGACTCTCTTCATGTCAGAAGCTTCATTATATTTGCACAACCTCATCCTATATATGCCATCCTGGAAATGGGGACTGGGTATCCACCCCTCAGGAAATTACTTAGATTTCTCCTACTTATCTTTTACTCCAGCACCAACCCCAAAAAAAAAAACGTCTACCAAGTTGAAAGCTCCGTGGGCACAACTCTTCTACCAAGCTAATTGACCCTATTAAGGAATCCTAATGAGTTTTACATGCTTCAGTCAACATCAAGGAAGCTACTGGTTCCATTATCAGCTTCTCCACGCGTCTATTATTTTCTACCTTGGTGTTACCTGCTACAAGTCGAGTTATCATCTCATTCTATTGTTCTCGCTCGATGCACCTGTCCATATTACAGCTGCTAGATCTAAGGAACGACACGAGCTCTATCACTATATGAGTATTGTCCCGTTCGTGCCTATTACTGCAACAAAATCAAGTAAGACTACCTACTTTCGGATTATCATCACTTGGCATATATGAAGCAACTTACTGGAGAGGATGCAAGTTCATGCATCCGGAAGTTCCACACACAAGTAAGTCTTGTTGAAAACCTTCTTTACAATCAGCTATTTGTCATCCCATCGGGACCTGGGGACTTGATCCGTTTATCAATCCAACTGTAACTAGGGGATGTGAATGGAAGGCTGGCACCTTTTAATATTGCATGCTTACAGACTATTTCAAAGCAAAATTTTGATAAACTCAAAATCTTTACTAAACAATTACCTACTTATTCAAAAAAACCAAAGTCAAACCACAAAAAACAGCTCTTGCCTTTCAAAACACCTAAGGGGAAAATGTTCTAAGTAGAGAATATAGGAATTCAAGAGAAATCATCTAGTAGAATCTCATCCTTCTTAGAGAACACTCTCCTATCTCTTGAAGAACAACTCCAATTCCCGAGTCGCCTTCTTAATCTTTCGCTTTGCCTTGTGAGACCACTAGAAAGAAACAAACCCGTTGCAATTTTTAAATCCATGGCGTAGCAATTCCTTGATGGAACCACTTGAATATTAAACCTAAAGTCTACACACATGTCTCGATGATACTCCCGATCTCTCATCGTTCGAAGCAAAGCATGCCTGGTCATACCACATATCTCATCCACAAAGATAGAGCTTCCTCCACGCGCTTTGTTAATACAACAATGTTCTTGGATTTCTTGGTCATGGAAATCCACCATTGGGAATATTCACTTCCACGGTCATGATATTGATATATTCATTCTCCCTGGAAGATATGGGTTTGTCATTAACATTATCAATTCCCACTATGTCATCTTATGATTTATCTCCTTGGAAGTTGTCTTGGAGAGTCAGACCCGTCATTCCTATACTCCGAAGTGTCATCTCCGCCTTCACCGGATTCTAAATCCGACTGGTTATCCCCACTCGACTGTGATTCAGTATCCCCGGATCTCGCTTCGTCATTCACGGGAGAGGCTTTATGTAACACCCAAGCAGCTTTTAGCATGGCGCATGCTAAAGGATGCGCCATGGCCTGAGATGAAGCTTCATCCAAAGCTTCTGTTGTGCGGTAGGCAGTAGATTGGCTTAAGACCAATATCGCGTCAAATGGCGCATTATGTTTGGCATTTGGCTAAGATCCAAACCTCGCATCAAAGGATGCATTAGGCTGGTTGGGTAGGTGGCCTTGAGCTTGTAGTGTAATCATTGTGCATTATGAAGGCTATTGGCCTAGAGCTAATATCGCACAATCATTGTGCATCAGGCCAAAGAGGGCTGGCCGAACGAGTGTTGCGCAATCATCACACGCAATCATTGCGTCTGAACACAATCATTGCGAATGAACGCAATCATTGCGTATGAACACAATCATTGCGAAGGAATGCAATCATTGCGAATAAACACAATCACCGCGAAGGAACGCAATCATTGCGAATGAACATTGAAGCATGCATGTCATTTGGTCCCTAATTCATACTTGTAGAAATTGCAAGTTAACATATATAGGGAGGGTAGTTGGTTGAAGGTGCACATGCGGACCATGCACCAAGTAAGCTTCATAGCTTAGCCGGAAGAGTATAAAGGATGTGTAAGCCTCATTTATAGCTGCGTAGCCTTGCGAAGAGGGCATTTGATGCTTAAGCATCACTATGCCATGCCGCGGACCCGATGATGCATAATCATTGTGCATCTTGGCGGAACGACCTATACGGACCATGCCATTACCATTATTGCTAGGCCACAGCCTTGCAAACGAGTTTGGCTTAAGTTTATGTGCCTTCGTGATGAACTACGGTCTGTGCTTGATCCCTTTTAGAGTAGGGAAGGTTACATAGGCAGCCGCAACAATGAGTAAAGATTGCCGGTCTAAAGCACGTTGTCGCTCATATCATCTAATTTAGAGATGATTCTACACTTTGGCCTCTCATATCATCCGGGTCGGTATCTCGACGTAAGAGATGATTGTGGCCATACTTGATGAGGCTAGTTGCATTCCATTCCTTGGATGCTCATACTTCCTATCAAGGCGTTCGACATAGGCTAAAACCCGATTGTCGTAATTTAGCTCAAGAGGAGTCCATTTTGATGGGAAATGGCCCAAATATCAAGACATGTGATCTATAGATCCACATGGTCACCAGAACTTAGCCAAATTCCATCGTTTAGGGCCTCAAAGATCGTTTTTGTCGATTTAAGAAAGTTTTTGGTTTACTTAATAAACCCTTCGGAGAACAAGGGTAAGTTGGAACGGTGTGGAAGCTAGCCGCATCATGCTCCACGAGCATAGCTTTAAGTCCCGGATCGTAGCTTCATCTTGGAGCATCGGGGAAGTTACGGGCCTGCGGGGCAACGCGCCAAAGGCGTAATTTTCCGGTCCGTCACACTTTAGACGCATTGTCATCCAGGCTACGTTCGGGTAAGGAAAGTCCAGTAAAAGCGTTCACTTTCTCGGAGTACTAAAAGATCGGAAGGAGTTCAACAAGATCAGTCCAGAGCCACTTGGATAATTCGGCCAATCAAGCAAAATGTACACATACATGTACGTCTGAAGAACTGAAACCACTGGAGATGTTCGAATACCACCAGCAAACCTCTTTGACCGAATCTCCCTCTCCGGGGGACTATTCTTAGGTCTATCAATATCTTTCCGAGGTTTCACCCGGATGCCTCTCCAGAACATCAAACAAACCATGTGAGCGTCAAGGCATGGTGGGTATCAGCTGAAAACACGAACACTCACCTGGGTCGATTCATCATAGGCTTTCCTTTTTGTTCCCGGGAAGTTGCTTCAACCTGGGTGATTATCCAAGACCTCAGAAGCAGGTTTATCGCGCGGTACTTTCACAACTTCCTGTACGAATTGATGAAGATCAATAAGCACTTTCCGCCAGAATTCTTTGAATTTAGCAGTTAGTATTGGCCTTCTGCCAGGTTGCAAAAAGGAAAGCTCTTCGATATTGTAAGATTCTGCAACAAAACATCCCATAAAGAAAGACGGGATACACTCAGGAGTGGAGATCTGCATAATTTGGATGAGTCCTGACAGTCGTGTAAGCTATTACGAAGAAGTCGTCATCATTGAACTCGAAGCCATTGCTAACTCCTTGCTTCGCGGTGGAAATTAATATATCCCGTAGAAGGATTCCTTTCTCGCATGGGGTTTGGGATTCCCGGTCACTCCCCAACCGACCATGCCATGTCCTACTAGTCGGCTTCGAGTCCCGGTCACTCCTCAACCGACCATGCACTAGGAAGATGATTGCTGCCTTTTTTGGATTGACGCTTCAGTCTCTGTTCAGATCAAAGACAATTGCTTACCTGGTAACATCTGCCTCTTATCATTGATTTTGTTTTGTCCCGTCACCATCTAGTGCTTACCCCGCAATAATGTCACTGTTACGTGCTAAGCAGAGGACTTAATGTTGATGGTGGTTTTTAGTTTAGGCTTAAAATCAGAAAAGTCCTGTCTACCCGACCCTAAGATCGAAGTAGTAGGCTTTGATATGTTTGTATTCCGCAGAGAATTTGAAGAATATATCAAACTCTGATGAGTGCCCATGTCTCTCTATATATTGTATTGAAACTCAAGCTCCTAGATGAATTGTTCACTAGTATAGAGCCTAATGAGTATATAAGCTCCTAACTGCATTATTCACTAGTGTCGGAGCCTGCTGAGTATATATCCTATGTTATGTTCCAGGATAAACTCTTAATATTGACATGATATGACAATTAATGTTCACTCTCAGCTCGGTAGCATGAATTTCCCGAAGTGTCAAGATTAAGGTGCGCATGAAAGTACTCATCCAGGGGCATGCTAGCTAATCGCTCGCAGATAAAGATTAGTGAATCAACGTGCAAAATTCACCAAAAAATTGATTAATTAAAAGCATCAACTCATAAAATTCAATTTTTGACCTAATTTTACCAATTTACAAAAATTAGGTCTTTTGCCCTAAAACGGAGCCTGCACGATATCTCGATTGGTCGATATTAAACCTAGGCAAGCTAGGAAACCGGCCCAGTAGCTAATAGAAATACAATTCTATCAAAAAAGGGAAGCCAAGAAGAAAAATGGGGAAACCATGACCGACATGGACTGCCATAAAAAGGGGATGACCACGCCACTTGGTTGGTCAATTTACCTAGGACGACGCCTACAATCACCGTCCGGCCTTACACCATGTTGTTGTCCGTCGGCCCCTCTTTCCCGTCAACCAATCATATCACTCCTAACTTACCGGCTTCACTCCAAATCACTAGTCAAAGTAGGCTAGTCAAGCAGCTCTTTTATAAAGGAAATTAAATCTAGATTGTCCACGGCAGTCTCAAAACGATCACGGCCGTATGACTTGGCCGGTCGATTTGGCAATCCTGACCCGTACCTGGTGCGACCAAACAAGTTCCATGATGTTCCTGGACGGTCCCTCTATTATCCCAGCCACTCAGAACTCCCATAACCCGGAGGAAGTGTTCACAATCACCAACCAAAGCTAGCCAGTCGAGCGTCCCCCAAAAGGATCTTAATTAGGTCTGTATTGCCCATGGCAGTCTTAAATTGATCACATCCGCTCAACTTAGCCAGCCAAATTGTGTGGCTTAAATTCAATCATGGGTGACCAATGAGATGTCATTATGCTCACCGGTGACCCATCTTTGGCCTTGACCAATCACGTCGCTCCTAGCCCGCGTGAACTGCTCCGAATCATAGGCCAAAGTAGGCCGGTCATGCTGCTTATAAAGTCTTAAATAAATTTAATGGCAACCAACAATTGTCGCAAATCATCGCAACCGCTCAAGTTGACCTGCCTAGATTTAATTTGAGATAACCAATGAGGTGCCATGACTACCACCGGTCGTCCCTCTCCTATGACGACCGGTCACCCCGTCCTTAACCTACACCAAATAGCTCCTGGAAGCTGCTCAAAGATAGCCGGTCATGATCCTTATAAGACCGTGAAATCCGCGACTGGTCTGGGCAGACTATGAACAACGATGCTTTACATGCACCGATTATGCTTAAGTTGCTTGATTAACAACGATGCTTTACATGCATCGATTACTATGAATTAGGATAGACGATATTATATATATATATATATATATATCAATTTTACATATAATTTAATTATTTAACCTAAAAGCATCATACGCTATTTTTTGAGCGCCGGCTCACAACATATATTATTCATATGACTTGTCTTACCCGAGACATATGAACTTCATCAAGGTAAATCTATTATACAAGTAAATTTTACCTGGAATCCTTAGTAATATAAATCATGCCATGCATGACTAAGTGTTATTTTCTACTCGAGACATCAAACATGTCACAACCGGGGATGTTCATTAGGGTATTGGTCCGGTGGTTTACGGCGAGAGGCACGCAATATGCCCATTAAGAGAAAGTGCCTGCAACGGTAAGTGACATGTAGAGGAGTAGTGGGAATATAAACCGTCTAGTCTTCTCGTAACCATAAGACATTGTTTTTCACCACTCACCCATGATCTTCACTACTTCACAACTCCCACTTCCAATGGGGTCAGTGTGTTCGATTATGACTTGTATAAATAGATTTTTAATATATTTCAACCGAGATGACAATTCATTTGGTTATCAATACGAGTGTTCAGAAACCATCCAAGATTCACATCTTACACTTTGTAAGTAAATTCTGCATTCTGATACAACTCATAAAACTACACTTCATAGAATTCATCATTCTGATCTCAACACTTTCTTTGCTTCCTTCCTTCAGATCAACCATTGTCTTTCATTTTGTGATCGAAGCAAGACTGGAATGGTCATTTCTTGGTTTAGGCTAGGATTGCACAGATTGATCTCTCGAATCTAAAGTACTCATGTGCAGTACATTTTTTAGGGTTTAGATTTGTTTCTCGCCAGGATACCCAATTTTATCCAGGATCAGTCTTTACCCTACTCCACCTCTGTAAACTTTCTATTTGTGGGAGAAATAGATATAACTCTAAATATTACTCCTTGATTGGGATTCATTAAGTTGAACTCTCGGAATTGTATTTAAGTTTGTCCATGCCTAAGAAAAATTTGGTGCCCCCCCGCGTCTTCAAAAAGCTATAGGCTTCTACATATTATGCAAAAGAGACAACTAAGGACTAAGGATAGAACATACCACCGTAGTATTTCTTCAAAGTTTTGGTATAATTGGACTTTATGGTAGGTAAAGATATCATGCACGAACGTAACAACCATTGAGTAAATTGACTTACCATTCTAGAAAAGATCTAAATGAGTATTCTCATAAGTTTTTATACGCAACAGATCTTCGACAACAAAGGTGCTGAAACTATCATATGCAGAACCATGGAAGAACTTGAAGTACGAAGAATTCAAGCAGATCAAGCATTATGGAAATCGAGATGAAAGTTTTATTTTATTGAATCTATATATATTAATAGTTTGAAATCTAAAATTGACAAAGGGGGAGATTGTTATATCATCGCTCGGTCGAACTCGTAAGTTTGCTATTTCAAGATTGTTGTCAATGTAAGATGTGAAAATATATATCTTGATTTCTAGTATACTAAAGTCAAGTCTCGAACTACGACTAGAGTATGATATTTGAATATTTGTCATCACTGAGCAACCCTCGAATATTGAAGACTAGAGAAAAAACGAAGAACTTCATCAACAAAAAGGTATGTGAAGACTGACATATCCTATTTACTCACGGCATATATCATTCTATCTTATGAGACAATGTTGTATGATATTAGTAGATTTAATATTGCAAAGAAATTTAGTGTTCAAGTTTATCATAGTAATTTTTTTGAAATATGATTCAATTAATGGATGTTCATAGATCCTTAGCAATTTTAGTTAGAAAATTTTATTGTTCACAAACAATTTTTGTTTTGGATGTTCATAAATCCTTAGCAATCTTAGTTAGAAAAATTTATTATTCACAAACTATGTATTGTATTACTACAACAAATTAACAAGAAGAAATGATAAGAATGGTGTAAAACACCTCCTAAATTGATGATTCAGGCCAAATATGGCTTAAAGAAGCGCAGCCAACAATATCTATTTCATTTATTTTTTATAGTGAAGAAGATAACCCTTCTCTTACAGAGTTATAACCAATGGTTACTCCATGGATAGTGGACATGTGACACTTAATCAATGGACAATAACTTAAGGTAGCCAAAAGGGTAGCCCATAATACAGAAAGTGAAATAGAGAGTGTGTTGTTGGGCATCAGAATGCAACATTGCCTTCCCCGGAAAAAGATCCTTGTCCTCAAGGATAAATCGAGTGTAATGACCTTTGGTGTTGGAGATGGCCTCCCAAGTAGCGTTCTCTTGTGAAGAGTGTGTCCATTGAATCAATATCTGTCGCACCAGCTGCTTTCCTATAAGTACAGTTCTTGTCTGCAACACCTTCTCAAGTAACATAATGACATTTCCAGTGGGATCAATAACTGGTAATATAGAAGAGGGTGCGTGTTTGATACCAATGTGCTTATTCAACTATGAGACATGGAAGACATTGTGGATACGAGAACTAGATGGTAATTCCAACCTGTAAGCCACGTTGCCAACCTTCCGCAGAACCTTAAAAGGACCATAAAACTTTGCTGAAAGTTTGAAGTTCTTACTAAGATACACATATGCATGTATGTATGGTTGTTATCGTGTATGTACGGTTACTGTGATTATTCAAAGAAGAAATTGCAAGGGGATTTCATTAAGCAGATTGGTTTAAATATCTCTCAACCGTGGGTTCTTCTGGGTGATTTAAACTTTCATTTAACTGATAATTCTTCTGGAAGTTCTTCATCAAGTGATGGAATGGTGAATGCTATAATTCAAGATATTGGTTTAGAAGACTTGGGATTTATAGGAAGAGGACATACTTGGTCGAGCAACAATTTGGGTACAGGTGAAAAGAGGTCAAGAATTGATTTGGCACTGGTTAATGGGGATTGGACCACTAGGTTCACAGATTCTAAACTTCTTCATCTTTCTCAAATGGGCAGTGATCATTGTCCAATCATGTTGGTTACTGATTATTCTCAACCAAAATTATGGAAACCTTTCAAGTTTTTCAACACCTGGTTACATGATAGAACATGTGCAGCTGAGGTGGCTAAAGACTGGGATAAGTCAGTTCAAGGGTCTCCAGGTTATAAACTCATCAAAAGACTCCAATTAACAAGAATCACTCTTTCTAAATGGAACAAAATACATTTTGGAGATATCAACCATAATGTGGATACTCTACAACAACAACTATCTATCATACAAGAGCTTCCATATTCTCATGAAAATAATATCAAGGCTGCTGAGGTTGAAAGGGAACTAAATAAATGGCATCAAATTCAGTTTGAGTTTCATAAGCAAAAATCTAGAGATAACTTTGTAAAGGACATGGATTACAATACACAATATTTTCACACTCTTACAAAAAGGAGAAGAGCTAGGAATAATATATTACAAGATGGGGAAGGTAACTGGCTTCACTCAAGAGATGATATAGCTGCAATGCTAACTAAACATTTTAAGAGTATAAGTTCTTCTAATAATATTTCTATTGAAGAAAAACATTATCTGCATATCCCTGCCTTAATCACTGAAGAGGACAATAGAATACTTCTCTTACCTCCAACTAATGAAGAGATTGTGAAAACTTTAAAAAGTATGGAGAGTTGGTCAGCTCCAGGTCCTGAGGGTTTTCAAGCTGGGTTCTATAAGACACAGTGGAATACAGTTGGTGAAGATGTTTGTAACATGGTCAAAAATTTCTTCTCTACTAAGTTTCTATCAAAACAAGCCTAAACAAAACCTATATATCTCTCGATTCCTAAAAAGATGAAAGCCAAGCAGACACCGCAGATTTTAGACCTATAGGGTTATGCAATACTTCCTACAAGATTATCTCTAAGATACTTGTTTCAAGAATGAAACCTCTCATGGAAAGAATCATATCTCCATATCAAGTTGCTTATGTTTAGGTAGGTTGATTAATGATAATACAATGATTGCCCATGAATTGATTCATTCTATGAAAAGAAAGGAAGGTGAAAGTGGTTGGTTAGCTCTCAAATTGGATATGTCTAAGGCCTTTGACAGGTTAGAATGGCCTTTCCTTTTGAAAGTTCTTCAAAGTTTTGGTTTCTATGAGGATTGCGCAGTTTGATACATCAATGCATAAGTACTACTTCCTTATCTGTTCTTCTTAATGGCTCACCTTGTGATGAATTTACTCCTACTATAGGTATTAGAAAAGGATATCCCTTATCTCCTTATCTTTTATCATTGCAATGGAATGGTTTTCAAGAACTCTTTTAGATGCTCATTATTCTAAAGCTATTAAAGGTATTTCGCATCAAGAGGAGCTCCTCCAATTAATCATTTGCTTTTTGCAGATGATTGTCTCATTTTTACTCAAGCAAATTTAACCAGTGTGCCTAATCTCCTTCAAGTTTTGCAGGATTTTAGTTCACAATCTGGTCAGGTCATTAATTTTGACAAATTTTCAGTGCATTACAGCAACAATATAGATCCTTCTGTGTGTAATACTCTTAGTAGTATATTAGGAGTTAAAACTATGGAAAAAATGAGAAATACCTAGGCTCTCCATTTATCATTGGTAAGTCTAAATTCAAGGAATTTGAGGAGTTACAATCTGCTTTTGAAAGAAGACTTGGAATCTGGCAGGGTATCAATATTCATCAAGTCGGTAGAACAACTATGGTTAAAGCAGTTTCTAAATGCAATTCCCATGTATCAAATGAGTACTTTTAAGATTCCTAAAACTCTTCTGAAGAAACTAGATACAATACAAAGGAAGTTCTGGTGGGGATTTAAATCAAATAGGGGATTTAATTTAATCTCTTGGCAGAATATGTGTATTTCAAAGGATTTGGGTGGCCTTGCTTTCAGAGATTTGGAAGCATTAAACGATGCCCTCTTAGCTAAAGTGGCTTGGAGAATACTTCATCAGTCTGATCATCTACTTTCAAAACTTCTCAAAGCAAAGTACTTCAAGAATGAAGACTTCCTACATCAATCAGGTGAAAGATATAATTCTTCGTGGACATGGAAGGGCATTGAATTAGGTCTTGGCATTATTCAACAACATTATATGATGGAGATAAATAATGGGGTAGGTACAAGAATTTGGATGAATAGGTGGATTATCAGTTTAGATATCAAAGTTGAACCACTCCATCCTACTCATCTGCAATATGTCTTTATGAATGAGATGATTATGCATGGAACCAATAACTCGGAATGTCACCCTTCTTAATGAGTTATTCACACGGAAGTAGTGAGCAAAATTAAGAATATGCAGATATCTCAGCAGGAAGAAGATGTAATACGCTGGCTTCCCAGCAAAAATGGTGACTTTACTGTAAAAAGTACGTATAATAAGCTCATGGAAGCAAGAGTTCATAATCAGGTTGCACTTGATACTATCCCATCTGCTGTATGGAAAACTCTTTGGAAAACGTTGCTCCCACATCGGGTAAAGCTGTTTATATGGAAATGTTTGAAGAACATTGTTCCTACTAGAGTCAGATTATCTCAGGCCATGCACAACTTAGAAACTCACTGTGAGATCTGCAAGCAAGAAGAAGAAACCTCTACCATCTTTTAATCGATGCAAGCATGCTCAAGCAGCCTGAAGCTCCTCAATTTTAACATTGATCAAATACAAAATAACCGATGTACGTTAAGGTATGGATCATTTCCTCGGGGTTTCATAATGTTCAAGTTGCACTTGGATGATCCGCAGAACCTGGAGAAATCGCCTAATGGTAGGGTGTTGGGTAATATGGAAAGAAAGATGCGATTGCGTCTTTCAGATAAGTCTCTAAACCCAGCTGCCACCGTATCTAAGATTAACCATTATCTTCTAAGTTTCAGTCCTCTAAGCAAGACAGTTTAGTCCAACTTCCAATAGAATCTTTTGACTCGAATCATATGATAGTAGACCTAGTTATAACTATAATGATCATGTTAGGGAGGAGTCTCAAGTATTTAAATTCTATATTGATGCTTCTTTTGATCGAGACACTAACGATCGTGGTTCTGGGATTGTTTTATACAATATTAGGTGTGATCGCTCCGGTTTCAAAAGATATTATGCATCTAGAGTGATAGATGCGAGGGCTGGAGAATGAGAGTCATGTGTTTGAGTATTTACAGTGGGCGAAAGCAATGGAACTGGACAAGATACATCTGGTTGCAGATGCAGAAACCGTTGTCAACTCAATTAATAATAATACTCTTCTTGTTAGATGGGAAAATAGGAAAACTCTAAGGGATATTAACCTCTTGTTAGGTACTTTCATGTATGCAAAAGTGAGTCATGTCTAAGATCACTCAATCATTTAATGATTCTATTTCCAAATCAGTTAGGAAAAATAGGTCACTGATTGAAGAATTCAGTCATGATAAACACATTATCTCTTCTTTGTTATCCAGGTATTTTGTGCCTGATAAAATTAATCAATAAATTCCTTCAGATATCAAAAAAAAAAAGACTAAATCCCCTACCTCGGATGATCTTTCAACTCTTGAAATATCAGCATAAAGTTTCATACGTTCCTGAGCCTTGTGGAGTGGTTTATGGCCACATATGCACCTCAGGTAATTTTCCAAACATGCATTGACCCTTTCAGTTTGGCCATCTGTTTGGGGGTGATAAGCGACACTCATGTTCAATCTAGTGCCAAAAGCCTTTGAAAAAGCGGGGTCTAAGAACCTCACCCAATATTTCATTTAGCAATTTATATGGATAAACTCCAATATAATTCTGAGAGCACCAACTAATAAAGCGAGCTCTTATCAAGAATTATATCCAAGAGTTATATCTTTGTTTCTCAATGTAATCAGCAAATCAAATAGATAAAACCGTGAGCTCTCGTTTTATTATGAGAAACAACTTGAACGGTACCAAAGACCAATGTTCAAGTGTCAATCAATTTATATCAACAACCAAAGGTTGGATTATCTAATTGATTGAACTACGCGACAACCTGTGATATTTCAATTATATAGAAAATATAATGTGGAAAAGAAATAACACAGATACCATAATTTTGTTAACGAGGAAACCGCAAATGCAGAAAAACCTCGGGACCTAGTCCAGATTTGAACACCACACTGTATTAAACCGCTACAGACTCTAGCCTATTACAAGTTAACTTCGGAGTGGAATATAGTTGAGCCTTAACCAATCTCACACCGATCAAGGAAAAGTTGCGGTCCTTACGTCTCGATCCCAGAGGGACTCTACGCACTTGATTCCCTTAGCTAATCTCACCCACAACTAAGAGTTGCTATGACCCAAAGTCGAAGACTTGATAAACCAATCTGACTCACACAGAAAAGTTTATTAAATAGATAAATCTGTCTCCACGTAAATACCTATAAGTTTTGTTCCGTCTTTTGATAAATCAAGGTGAACAGAACCAATTGATACACCGACTTATATTCCCGAAGAACATCCTAGTAATATAAATAACCTCACAATAATCTTAATCGTATAGTAGCGAAACAAGATATTGTGGAATCACAAACGATGAGACGAAGATGTTTGTGACTACTTTTTATCTTGCCTATCGGAGAATAAATCTCGAGCAACTCTTAAAGAAGATAATACTCAATACGATAGAAACATCAAGATTAGAACACGCAACTACAGATAAAATAGTTGGGTCCGCTTCACAATCCCAATGAAGTCTTCAAGTCGTCAACCTATAATGGTTTTAGAAAAACCTAGGTTAAAGGAGAATCGACTCTAGTCGCAACTATTATCACACAGGAGGTGTGGGGATTAGGTTTCCCAGTTTCTAGAGTTCTCCCTTATATAGTCTTCAAATCAGGGTTTGCAATCAATGTTACCCTGGTAACAAACATTCAATATTCACCTTTAGATGAAAACCTGATTAGACTCAAGCTAATATCTTTCAACCGTTATATCGAACTTAGCTTGTTACACACAAATGAAAAGTGACTTCATTTAGATATGATTAACCGTACCTAACGTGTACACTTTGTTGGCTCATCAATAGTTAATGTGGTTAGCCATATGAACACTTTCATATCAACCTTGTTCATCTCAATCAAAACTAGTTCAAATGACTCAAATGAAACTAGTTCTAGAGGTGTTCAATTGTTTATATTCTCATAGAAGTATACAAGACACAATTGAAGTAAAATCGATTATGATTCACTCGAATCAATTCATTAACATTATAGCCACGGTTTGCAAAAGATTGCATACATTAATATATAAATGTATTAGTTCATGAACAAACCGATTTTAGAACATAACCTACTCAAGTATGTGAACATGTACGCATACCTAAGTGGCCGGACTAAGTTTGGGCTCGTCAGTATGCAAACATGTACGCATACCTTCCAAATTCAGTCAAATCCCGGAACTTTGAGCTTACGCCAGTACGCGTATGGGTGTGCATACTAAGTTCACAGACTTCCATTAAACCAACCACTACGCATACGAGTATGCATACTACGGTTCCCGGACTTGGAATAGCTTGCACCAGTTAGCATACAAGTACGCATACTTTGTTATATCCAATCATGGTTATTTGTTCTAAACTCCGGCTTTACCATTAAAACATTCTTAGAAGACAAGAATAGTCATGTCTCACACAAACTATTTGCTTAAGTGATCGAATGATCAATACGAAACATTCCGAGTCTATATCAAATGTCCTGTCTCACACAAATCATGTAAGATGTCACTGTGCGATTTTCACATGATCATCTTTTGACTTTCGTCAAGAATATAAGATGAACTGGTTAAAGCGAAAGCTTACCAACACATATTTCGATAAATATGTAAGCGAGTTAAACTCAACTCGAAATATCAAATGTGTATAATCGAAGTCTCGTATAGCCATACGACTTTTGTCTCAAATAGGAGATAGAGATAGACTTTTGAGTGATAGATGAATTCAAGTCTCCACATACCTTTTGTTGATGAAGTTCCATAAGATCCCCTTAGTAGTTCTTCGTCTTCAATTGATGAACGTCGTGAAGTCTAAAGCTCAATTATCCTAATCCGAGACTTAGCTATAAGTAGACTAGAAATCAAGACTAATAGTTTTGGCAACTAAACTTGACAAACAAGCTTGAGATAGAAACGCTTGCGAGTTTGACCGAGTAGTGCTCTAACAATCTCCCCCTTTGTCAATTTTAGTGACAAAACTATCAGTACATATGGATTAAAAAATAAATAAACTTTGTAGCTTCTCATCCAAATGCTTGATTTCCTTGGTTCTTCAACATTACTCGAAATCTTCGTCACTTCCAAGTACTCCGCTGATTCTGAACGTGTTCAACTCAGCATCATAGTTGTTGAAGATCCATAGCTATCACAATGTATAACAAAAAGATATTTTCGTATTATTATACGATGGCATAGTATTATTACACACATCAATGTACAATTTCATCACAACTTTGGCAACAATACTATGGTGATATGTATCACTCCCCCTTAGTCAATACTTCATCTCACAATGAAAACCACTCCCCCTTACATAATGATCTGTAAACCATATGTATTTGTAGTGTGAACTACACATTAATTCCCCCCCTTTTGGTCAATATAAATTGGCAAAGGTACGAAAACTAGTGGGATCATAATGAAATTCTCATAGAGATACTTCATGACTAAAAGAGAACATATCAACTTTGTTTCGATGATCTCACATAGTCGAAACTTAGTGTATTCATCAAGGAGTTTATAAGATACAAGATAACTCCTACAATATTCCACATCCGCACTCCCTACAAAGATTTGGCAATTAAGCACAAGTTCAATTAAGAACTCTCCCCCATAAAATGGCATTCCCGAAAGAACAACAAGAGCAACCTTACTTTTACAAGAAAAGAAGGATTTCTGTGGACATTAACAAATTACATGAAACATGAATTTGTATCCAGAAAACTCAATTAAATTAACCACAAGAGAACCCATGATTAATTTAATCGAAATGCTCAACATAAGAGAACTTACTTGAGCCGCACAAATACTTTCACATAGAAGTGGATCAGGGAAAGATCAATACTGCGGAATATACAAAGATTCATTCTATTTTCATCAATATTCGCATAATGATTTCATAGACTTAATCTTTGTTATCAAAAGTTCATTCTATCTTCCATCAATATTTGCATAAAGACATACAATATACTTAACTTTTGACATATATGGGACAATCATAGTTCACGGACGCAAACACACATATCCCATAATATTTTTGCAATATATAAAACCAATAAAGATTAATATCGCAAAATCATCTTCCAAATAAACTTTAGAATTTAAATAAATAAATCTAAAAACATTGCAAGATGAAAATCGTTGGCAATAGCTATGTGTACTCACAATAATTGCTATTCCAAACCCTAGTTATCCTTCTTAAAAATAAAAGAATAAATTCTCATAAGAAGTTTCCTAGAGGATATCTAAGCAAGTAACACAAAGAAAATCATTTCACTTACTTTGAAGACTCTTCTCATATTCCCTATAATCATCAAGCTCGTCTTCGATTAGATCAATCTTGGATTCAAGATTATCCATCTTGTCCTCAAGTATTTTGGTTGAGGATTCGAGTTCACTCTTCAAAGCATGTACTTGTTCTAAGACAAGATTCATAGTTAATGAGAGTTTTTCAAAATGAGAGACAGAAGGATTCTCATCAGAAGAAGAATCACGTTTGTCATTGTTGATTTGAAAGGTTTAAATGTCATTTACTAGTTAGGATAATTGACACGTTTTTTGAAAAAATGGGACGAAAAGGGTCAATCTCTCGGATATTTTATATAATTATTCAAAAAAACTGTCATTTTCTTAATTATACTTTTAAAAATTAGCCACTTTATTATGAAGTATTTTATTATATTGGTCATCTAGTTGCAAAATTTTATTGGTTGTCGGTAAGTTATTATTATGCAGTTATAATATGACTAATAATATGATTAGGATTGCTCCCATCCCTTTAATAATATTAAATTAGAGATGATCCAGAAGATGTGTTGATAAGTACCATGCCAAATCATCTTACATCTTATCCTATATTCTTTGGAGCCTAGTTACCAATTCGGCAAGGAGCCTAGTTAGTAATTCGGCGAATGATACTCGAATAATTCGTGAATTATACCGAACTGATACGTTTTGCGAACTATACGCGTCCGGATCAAACTACAGTTAAACCTCTATAATTTAATAACCTTGGGACCACTAAATTTTATTAATTTAAAGAGATATTAAATTATCGATAAATTAATAATTTATTATTTTAAAGATAAATTAATAATATATCAATTTAGAGAATATTTTCTATTGATAATGTCAATAAATTGAATTTGACTGGGTATTGACTCTGGGACCACTTGGCATTACGAACTATTAGGGATGAAATACAGATGCATCTGATTTCCTACGGCAGCCACCACACCATTGTTCTGATGGTCCGTTTTTGGCAACTATTATATTTATTTTATAGATATTATATTTTCACCACTATATTCTCGTATCTTTCCCGCAACAAAATCATATTAAAGTGTGTTTTCCAACCTTACTCCCAAAGATATATGAAAATTAACTTCTAAGGTGATAAATTCTTATCAATTTACTACGTATGTTAACCCGAACTTTCGGTTCCGAATTCATATGGGAAAATAATCGTTTGGTCCTATTTTATGTGGTCCCAAGTTAATTTGGCCCACTCTTAGCAAAAAAAAAAAAAATTAATTTGGCCCACAAACAAATTGAGAGTACTATTTGGTCCGTATTTATTCAAAAATATTAAATTATCTAAAATATCCTTTCTCTCTCTTATTTTCTCTCTTCTTCGCTTTTTTTTTGTTTTCTCTCTCTTCTTAATATTAATAAATAAAAAAACTTAAAAATGAAATATTTCTCAAAATATAAGTCGAAAATTTATAAATTTTATATATTCGGAAAGGTCTCGTTGAGATCTACACAATGAGTATCCATTATACTATGTTTTGAAATTTTAATTTTTTCGGTATAATAGTAGTTCATATCCAAGAATGAACACTATTTTATAACATGGTAGTTCATTCTACTTCTAGCAGTTCATTTCGTAGAATGAACTCGTATATGGTAGCAATTTGTTTTGCAGAATAAACTCATAAAAGTACTTCATTATTAAGAATGAAGTCATAATAGTAATTCATTACTTTGTAGAATGAACTCACAAAAGTACTTCACTATTAAGAATGAAGTCACAATAATAGTTCATTATTATAGTTCACATTGTAGAATGAACTCGTGATAGTTGTTCTTATTGTCGAATGAACTCATACTGATTGTTCATATTGTAGGATTGATAATTATATTATAAAATGAACTCGTAATGATAATCAAGTATGGTACGTAGTTCATATTGTACAATGAACTCGTAATAGGTGTTCATTATGGTAGTTCATATTACAAAATGAACTCGTAAATGATAGTCCATATTGTAGAATGAACTCATGATAGGTGTTCATACTGTAGAATGAACTCATAATGGTATTTCGTAGGGTAGAATGAATCCGTAATAGTAGTTCATTATACCGGTTCATTTTGTAGAATGAACTCGTATATAGTTGATTTTTAGCCTAAGAATAAGGTAAAAATTAAAATCATCAAACATAGCAATGGTAATATGGAAAGCTCTCGCCGAGAGCTTTCCTAATATATAAAATTTATCATTTTTGGACATGCGGTTCAAAAGATATTTAAGTTTTAAGTTTTTATTTATTTATTTTTATTAAGAGCGACAAAAATAGAATAAAGGGCATTTTTGTCACTATTAAAAAATTATGACATCATTGATGACGTCATTCCGCGTGGGTATTGTCCACCCTAGGACCAAACAATAATATTTAGGACCAAACAACAATATGAGTATATTTTAAAAAAGAACCAAACAGACAGTTGACTGGGTCAATTGGACCAAACTAACTCTAATATATTATTATTAGGATTAAATGGTATTTCATCTCTAAAACGAATTATACACGTACGTATGTCGTTACGACTCATCGCCTAGAACTACGAACCATTGACCGGATTCTTGACCAAACCGATTTTTACAAACCAATAATACACATTTCTTTGCCGTATCCCCAATTGCTAACTAGGCTTTGGAGAAGTGATTTTGGAAAAACTTAATAAATTTTATATGGCCTGATTATTAAAATGTTTTTCTAGTTCCATTGGAGATAAACTGGTTCTCCAATCCAATGGTCCGCTTACACCATCTGTTGTGATGTAAATTAAAAACCAAGTCAACTACGTTATGATGTATTAATACCAATTATTAACGAACAAGCTTAACCAAACTCACAAGAGATGTATAATTATATGGTAGGATATTAATTATAAATCAAGCTCTTAATTGTCTAAAACAGCCTACTTCACCAAAAACACCAAGTTTCAAGCTCAGCAGACAAATCTAAACTACATTCTCTAGGGAACATGGCTTCAACTACATTTGCAATTCCAGCAAAAACTGCTGATGAGAAACAGAAAAAAATGTATCGGATAGAAGAGAAAGAATTTGTGGAGGAAATGAGAGCTGTTGCAATGAAATTACACACAAAAGATCAAGCAAAAGAAGGAGAGAAAGAACCACAAGGACAGCCTTGGAGGAAATGGGAACCCTCTGTTGAAGGGTATCTTCAATTCTTAGTGGATAATAAATTGATTTACGACACGCTCGAGAATACTATTATTGGTCAAAAAACTGCAAATTCATCATCTGTATATGCTGATTTCATGAATACGGGACTCGAAAGGTCAGAAGCATTGGGTAAAGATTTAAAGTGGTTCAAAGAGAAAGGCCACGCCATTTCTAAACCGTCTGCTCTAAGTTTATCTTACTCGCAGTATCTTGAAGAACTATCTGTGAAGGATCCTCAAGCTTTCCTTTGCCATTATTATAACTTTTATTTTGCTCACACCGCAGGAGGTCGGATGATCGGTAAAAAGGTTGCGGAGAAGATATTGGATAAGAAGGAACTGGAGTTTTATAAGTGGGATGGAAACCTTTGCCAACATTTGCAGGATGTGAGGGAGAAACTGAACAAAGTTGCTAAATACTGGAGCAGAGAAGAAAAAAACCATTGTTTGGAAGAAACCGAAAAATCATTTGAGTTCTCTTTTCAACTCTTGCAACTGATGTTAGTGCAATGATGCAAAAGATATGTCAACCACTGCATCTCATCTGTGTGTCTCTCCGGTGTGCCGTCTCATTCACTTTGTACATAATCTCAACCTTTTGTG
Organism: Papaver armeniacum; assembly: GCA_023531295.1. NCBI lineage: Eukaryota > Viridiplantae > Streptophyta > Magnoliopsida > Ranunculales > Papaveraceae > Papaver > Papaver armeniacum. The sequence continues at coordinate 27,455 of JAJJWW010018834.1, forward strand.
AAACTTGTGACAGTTTCACTTAACTGTGTGAGAATAAAAACTTACTTATTATAGTTCATATGTTTTGGTATAATTATGAAATCAATTGTGAAATCTAAATAAAGAAAGTTTTATTTGTAACTTGAATTTACAAGAGCGCTAAACATTGTAAAAAAAAAAAACAACCTAAAGAATTAAAAAGAAAAGAAAAAATAACCTATGAAAAATCAGCAATTATAATCATCATAAGGGACAATAGCAGTTGTAGTAGTCGCAGTAATACTGCATTTTGCTTCCGGACGATTCTCACCAGCTGCGTACGAATTCATACAACAGATTGGATTCGGGTTCAAGAACGGCGTCGGCATCATCACTGGAGAAGAAGATGGACCGGCTCCATTTATCACCAACTCCTCGATTCTTTTAGCGACGGTTTTCTTCAATTCTTCCATTGCTGATTTCATCTGTTCTAATTCATTCAAACTCAAACCATCAATGGGTATTTCCCACCAAAACTTATCGCTATCATCATTAGTAGAATTAAGTTTCTTCAGTTTCTCTACCAATACTCCTCTCTTTTTCTCAAGGTCTAGCTGATTAGAAACCTTAATATACTGTTGCTGTGTCTGCTGCTGTTGTTGTTCATGCGCCGAAAATCCATGTCGATGAATAATGTTCGGTCGAATCGCCAGTTGATGATTATTATTATTATTATCATGTGAGCTCAGGAATCGATTTATGGTGGAATCGACTTGTGGGTTTCCAAAAGAGTATGCTTTACCGGCCGGAGAGAAAACGATAACAGCAAGTTCAGCACCACATAATACACACAGTTCACTTGCTTTCTTGAATAAACCATTGCGACGCTTAGAAAACGTGACTTGTCTGTTTGATTTGATTTCTATCATTTGTATTGGGATCTTTTTCCTACCTTGACTTGGTTTCCTTTCTTTTTTGTTCTTCACTGCCATCGCCACCATAGTTGCTGACAAAGCTTGAAAATCAAGTAAAAATTGGAGAAAATAAGAGCCGAGTTTAGTAAGAACATTGGCATGGACCAGTCTATATATATATATATATGAGTGTGCCAATAAATTTCCATTTAAGACAAAAAAAATTTAGGAGATTTTACTATGTTTGGTAATAGTATACACGTGTTCCTAAAGTTTTGGAGGAAAATTGGTTGGATTTTAACTGTTAACATGTTCAAAAATGGCATTTTTGAGAGGCATAAATGGCAATTTCATGTTGTCGTCATGGAATATTCATTTGCCAAATCATATAAAAGGAAAGAAAAAATCTTAGTACAAGGATGAATGTAGCTGTGGTTTTGTGTGTGTCGGTTCATAACAAAGGAAAGAAAAGTTTCTGAAATTTATACATAATGTGTTGTTTGAGTTCATAACAAAGGCAAATGAGGGGAATTTACCAAAAAAGGAAAAAGAAAAAAATGGAAACAAACAGCTGAGCAAGATTCAATCCTCATGGCATTGGAGGGAAATGTCAACTCTGAAGTAAATCAAAATCCCATATTCAAGACTGCTGAAAATCATAGTAGAAATGTGAGTCAGTTCTTAGGATATGGGCAATTGATTTACTCGGTTCAAGTATATATCACGCAACATACTAAAATGCTTCCATTTCAAATTCGCAGAAGCTTTTTGGATCTTCGACTTTTTCCCGATGCATCAAAGAACATCCTGGGCATACATAGAGAAAAGAGATCATGAAACTAAAGGGTAGAAGAATATATGAAGAAAGCTTAACAGTCCTGAAAGCATAAATCTATAAGGGCTTAGCAATTACAGACCTGTACACGAGTATTTCGCATTTGACGTGGGTTAGAAGAAAGGTTGCTAGCACGAAAAACAGAAGCATTTGAGCTAGTGGTCTGGGCAATTTTGGCACTGTTGCTGCTACTAGAATCTGAAGTCAGGTTATCTTGCATGACTTTCCTGTTACGAAGAGACTCAGTGGTGCTCAAAGTATCAGTAGTAACAGAACCAGCAGAAGGTCCAGCTCGCTTTGAGGTAGGGTCGAGGCGTTCCATCAGCCGAGCTACGCCAGAAATACCTGCAGTCACCTCACGTTGAACTTCTTTGCTCAGCTCTTTAACTGAGTTGTTTCGTGATAGTAGCTTTTCTTTAATACCTCGAGTGCTTTTTGAGATTGATTCTTTATATCTGTAACAAATTACGCATAAACTTCAAAGACTTATGGAAGAAGACAAATGGCACCAGAAAGGAAAATCCAGTTGGGATATTACTATAACAATTACCTGGATGAAGCTGCAGAAAATCTAGATTTAAAAGATTCGGAAAGCGAGAGCAAGTCTGACTGCCGAGATCTCTGTGGACTTGATGGTGGTGTTTCTGCAGCAAAAATGCTGAAACATAACAAACAAAATGTTAAGATCTTGAATTTGCATGACAAAGTATAAATCAAATGAACAAAGGCAGAACACCACCACAGGTTAATCTTCCAACCATTGTTTTGGAAGTTTATACCCTCTACAGTAAATTACATCAAAGACAGGCACTAATCCTCTCTATGGTTATGGCCTATGAGTAGCTGTGTCATCTACAGATCGCTGATACAAAAACTTATAAGATATTTCATACAATGCTCTCTAATCTCTTTCGTGAAGTATTTCCACAATTTTCTTGACATTACAAGATGGCATAAAGGCTTTCATTTGCTTTTTGTGTCAATAACATGTTGGGAAACTACAAAAACATTTACACAATAGGTACGAGGAAAGTTGTCACTACTTGTGCATAATACACAGTGAGGACCCTACAAGTACAGACTAAAACCTCAGATAAGATGTTCAATAGCATTTAGGATTCAGTCATGCAAAGATGTCTCTGTTTAAGGTATAGTGGTTAAAAAGCAATAGTGAGAACATAATAATGGAAATGCCGAAATATTGCAAGTAAACCTTGGTCTGGGAGGATCATATCTGTTATCTGATATGTTAGAGGCTGTATGCAGTCCAGACAAAAGCACAGTTGATGTAGGTTGATTTGATCTTCCGAAAGCCATGACGGATGTTGAAGAATTAGCTTCGTGTGACACCAAATTCCCAAGGTTTTGACTGCGAACTGGTGAATTTGTATATGCATGCTCAAACTCAGATCCATTTGAAGGAGAAGCAAAGCCAAGATATATGTCTCTATCGACATCAGATCGACGGTTCTGCCTCCTCCTAAAATGATGGGTCCTACCCATTGCAGAAGCCGCTAAATGCTGCACAATATTGTCACCGTATTCCGAGTCATCTGCATATGATCCAACCTGCAAATCCAATATACAGTCAGGACCCAAAATCAAAATAAGTATGTAAGACCATTGGCTTCTAATGACACTTATAGACTTACATGATCAGATTCTATATTCTCGAAGGAGTTTTGACGAACTATGGATGTATTGGAAGATCCACGCCTTGATCTAGATGTCCTTTCTATCCCCACTGCTGCAAGGAGCTCTTGGCTAATGATTTTAAGGAAAAAAATGAATGATAGAACGTTAAACGGCTAAGTTGACCATTGAGAAGCAAATTAACTCCATTTCCATCACATAATCATTAACTTACAAACCCAGGTCAAAAAATATCCCTCAAGTTGCTTAAACATTTGACATACTCAATCATTGAAATGCTAGTAATATACCTTGAAGAGTCCTTCAACACAAGCAACTGCCAGCATATCGGACACTCCTTGCTTCTCTGTGACCTGAAGTGATAAAATCAGTTCAAATACAAGGCTATAAGCGAACAACCAAATACTAATCATTTAGAGAAAAAAATTGCAGAATGAGAAGGAAGACAGTAATTCACTATACCATTCCAGAATGCACTGAAGATGATACTCATGTTTGCATTTAGTCACCTGCAATCATACAAATCCAACCGAAATTGTCAGAACTTGGAATACCCACTTCAACAATTATAACCTAATCCTCCTACACAAGGGACATCAAAACCACCAGCCACCACAACCTCCTGTCAACGCTGGTCAAACCCCCAAGTTTCTTTAATAGCTCCGTTGATTATGAACACTAAGATTATTCACCACCACCACCACCACCACCGGTCAAGGCGGTCAAACCCCTAAATGTCTCAAATTTTCACCAAAAATGTAAAGTAGCATACAAATGCAAACCCAACCCAAGTTGTCAAAACCCATACTTTTGATCGAACAACATAAAAAACTGAACTTGATTCAAATAAACTGATCAAAAACACATTTCACTAGAACACTTACAGCAGAAGGATCATCCGAGGTAAAGGGTTCGAAACAAATGCTACAATCTTCCTTTTCCTCTTCTTCTTCTTCTTCTTCATTAAATGAACAAACTTTTTTTAAAATCATCTGATCACTCTTCAAGGGAGTAACGAAATCCTCCATTACAAAGAGGAAATAAGATTGAAAATGTAGGATTACAGAGCGGAAAGAAGATTGAAAATGTAGGAGTAGAAGAGAAAAAAAATAAGAAGAAATGAAAACCCTTTAAAAAAAAAAGGTAAAGAGAGAAGATGATTGATGTAAGTAAAAAGTAAGGAATTTTTTATTTGATGATAACTTTGAGAAGAGAAAAAGGATAAGAGGAGAGAAAGTGGAAGAAATGTTGCAGTAGTTGAGTGTAAGAGAAGTTGTTGAAGATGAGAGAATATTCCGACTCGGATTGTTTGACTAATCGTTTTAGATCTCAACCGACCAGTTTTTTTCTCTGTTACAATCCAAATTTAGGTAAGAGCAGTTAGTTGTCTGTTTTTAGCGGACTCGACCAAATTTAATCTCATCTGAAGCGGGAACCGGTGTGTCTACAGAGCACTATGAATCAATTTTGATGTCGAGTGACCCGCAAGTGCTCAAGTCTTATGGGCTAATAGATATCTGACCAATCTTGAGTGCACATCAAAATATGGGGCGGGTATAGATTGCCCCCATCCATGTCGTTCCCCACGGGCAACCTCTTGCCATCCCTAGAAAGGGTGTGTTAAGTGAATCAATTTTGATGTCGAGTGCTAGATTGGAGTGTTAGATTGGCAACCTCTTAAGGCTAAGTCCTAAAAGTGTAGATTGGCCAAAAAGTGTGGCAAATCATGAAAAAAGTGTGCGAAAAAAAGTTAACACTCAATCGCTGCTACTTCTCTCTCCTAGCATTTGCTCGCAATGTGATCGGCGAGATTGAAACGCCAGATGGTGCGGCGCTCAAAAAGTTGTCTCAACGCCGAACCAGTTCGACGCCACAAAATCTAACATTTTGAGATTGAAACGCCGAACCGTTCGGCGTTCAAAAAGTAACCAAAACGCCGAATGGTGCGGCGCTCAGAAAAACGCCGAATGGTTAGGCGCTCACAGATGACGTGGATGGCCAAACTAGCAGCTAGATATCTGGCCCATAGGACTTAGGAGGTTGCCCAGGCTGACGTGGATGGCCAATCTAGCAGCTAGATATCTAGCCCATAGGACTAAGCCTAAGTCTTATGGGCTAGATATCTAGCTGCTAGATTGGCCATCCACGTCATCTGTGAGCGCCGAACCATTCGGCGTTTTAGTTACTTTTTGAGCGCCGAACCATTCGGCGTTTAAATCTCAGCCGTTAGATTTTTGTGATTTTTGTGAGCGCCGAACCATTCGGCGTTTTGAGCACTTTTTGAGCGCCGCACTATTCAACGTTTCAATCTCGCTGATAGTGGGACTGCGAGCAAATGCTAGGAGAGAGAAGTAGCCAGATTGAGTGTTAACTTTTTTCCCACACTTTTTTCATGATTTGCAACACTTTTTGGCCAATCTAGCAGTCCAATCTAGCCCATAGGGGTGCCTGAAGGTAATATTATTTTGTTTGTTTGCTACAAATGTATTTTCCAAGGACAATTTGTAACGTGCATCTACATTTTTATAAATGAAAATTATAAGAACACGTAAAGACGGGATTAGATAGCGATTTCGATGTGACGTGCAAATTACCCCACTACTGAGCATTTAACCTTAGCGAAGGAAAAAATTGGTTCCAAATGTAAAACAAAAATTTTAGTGTTAGGGCAATTCCTATGGCGATGGACAAATCCATTTTTTTGTTGAACCAGGTGGATGGCCAAACAGGTTTCTTCACTATGGAATAACAGTGAGCGGTTGAACATCAAGCGCCCGGACTAGGGACACATGCCAGCGTGTGTAGGTTAAACGCTAGCGTTAGAAGCACAAGCGCTGGCGCTAAAGAAAAAACGCTGGAGTTGGTCATACCAACGCGGGCGTGAGAATCAAAGGCGCCAACGGTCGATTTTCCAACGTTCATATTTTCAACGTTATAGTTCTGAAAACTATAAATTCCTTTGACTGAATTAATTTTCAGTCACACCACCACTATTTCCTTCTTCTAAAACTCTTCTAAACCAAAAATTTTGATACAATATGAGTTTTTTCTCAAGGGCGATCAATTTTGTAAAGAAGAAAAGAGATCGAAGAAATGAATCGGTACCGCGGCCTGCCACAGGCGTAGATTTTTCTCAAAATCGGTAAGCAAAGTTTGCTTGTCCGAGTGTCGTTGTTGCTCCATCATTAGTACAAGGTCATGTGTCGGGGCATCAAGAGCGGTCTGAGGATTATTATAGAATGAGAGGTGGATTTTCAGACTTAAAGGTTGTTTATGAAGGTCTACCCCCTCGAGTACGAGAAAGGGTTGACAGATATCCCTGGCGTGCGCTTTATAGTGTGAAGCCTAGAAGACACAACAACAGAACTACGACAACAGTGGTAGAAAGGTGGTGGCCGACGACGCACACGTTCCATTTTATGGATTTTGAAATTGGTAAGCTTGTTTAACTTAACTTTTAAATTTTATTTTTTGAATAATTATTAAATAATCAAAAGAATTAATCATAGTTGATATTGTTCTTGTAATAGGAATTACGCCCCTTGATTTGTATTTCATTTGTGGGATCCCAAGTGGAGTGGGAGAGCCGGCACCATTCAACCAAGACGAATGGATATCAAATAGTAAATGGGGGACGCTTTTTCCCTCGTTTATAGAATCAGAAATACGTGAAGATCATAAACAATTGAAAGGAGGTGGGATTAAATGTTCAGCGTTTAAGTCTTTCCTTACCAAACCCAGAAACCCATAAGATGTATATGAATATCCGGAACTCGAAAGGGTGTTTATCTTATGGGTACTGGGTCAGACGTTCTTTCCAAACTCAACTTTTGTTTCTCGTATTGGTTGGCTTCAAGCATTAGAAGATCTTGACAAAGCACCAGATTACGACTGGGGCTCTGCAATTTTAGCAGAAATGTATTGTGGGCCGGATCAAGCGTCCATGGGTGAACCTAATTTCACTGGTTTCTGGGGCATCATAGAGGTAAATATCAAAATTATTATTTTTAAATTTAAATAATTTTTATGAACAAATGTAGATTAAGTCAAAATACTAATATTATGGAGTAATTTGCAGTATTTGTGGTATACCTACTTCCGCTTTAGTAAGCCAATCCTTAAAGACGCTACCCATAGATTTCCAATCTTGGACATGTACGTCTCGACCAACTTGGCGAAGGACACTGGCAGCGACGCCTCGGGTTCCAGTTTTGTTCAGAGGTTTCACCAGATGACTCGGAGCCACAAGAATATATTGTTGTTCACCCTTACATTGATTTTCCTCGGTATGGTGGTAATGTTGGGGTACATATTCTTGATTATTCTCTCCGTAGAGTTGTTTTTTACACTCCAGAAATGGACATAGGGGTTTGGTACCTGGGAGAAAGACTGCAGTACCAAATACAAGGTATATATGCAATTTCAATTAACCCGCTACAACAGATGCAAACCTCTGGATCAGATTTTGATCGGCTGAGAAGAACCAATTGGGAGAGGTGTGAACTAAATACAAGGAGGGGTATTGGTGAAGCTGAGTATGTCACCTGGTATGAGTCGATTGTGAAGCCTGTAATTGGGACACACAACATGCACATCTATGGGTTTGATTTCCCAGGTGTTTGTGGGTGAAAACCATTTTTGCTGATTTTGGTAATTTCGGGTGTGTGGATGAGAAACGAATCTAAACCCTAAACAATGCACTGCACGGGAGTACTTTTGATTCAAGAGATCAATCTGTACAATCTGGCCTAAACCAAGAAATGGCCGTTCCGAGCTTTCTTCTGGCCACAAAGTGGTCACAAAGTGAAAGAGAAGGGTTGGTCTTAGGGAGGGAAGCGAAGAGAGTGTTGAGACCAAAATAGTTGATTACGAAGGTGTGGTTTTTTTATGACTTGTATCGGAAGTAGAATCGGTTAGCGTAATGGAAAGCTACCAGGTGATTTCTAAATATTGTATTGTTGCCGACCCAAACTTGTTGTTTGGTGAAAATAGGTGAAGCCTATTTATACAAGTCGTATTGAAACGTACCCTGGTCTCGTAGGAAGTGGAAATGATTGAGTGGTGGAAGAATAGAGTAACGTGGTAAATCAGACGTTATGCTTCCATGATGAGGGAAGTGAATTCGTGTAACCGTCAGTCATTACGCTTCCATGATGAAGGAAATAAATTGTTTACACCGTTACTTTTCACCACCACTAATTGTCCTACTTCATGACACTTTCTTGTAACGGGCGCATTGCACGCCGCACGCTGTAAACCGCCAGACCAATACCATGATGAGTATCCCCCAGTTTGTGACATGTTTGATGTCTCAAGTCTTTCGTGGAAAACGTGTAGCAGGTTGCTATGTGTGGCAAGTCAAAGTCAAGAGATTTTGCCATAGGAAAATAGCATGTGATGCTATTAGGCTTGCCTTGGTCGGCCGCCTAAAACTTGCCACAAGTCCGTCAATTTGGTGGCGAACTTGAATGGCTGAGATTACATCTCGTGAGGAAGGGTAGCCGTTGATTATGGCCATATCTTTGTTGTGTAACAAAGTGGCGCCATTAGCATAGTGGCGTCCCGGCGTAGCGGGTTGCCCGGGACTTGCCGCAAGTCCGTCGGTTCGATGGCGAACTTGGATGGGCGAGATTGCATCTCATGAGGAAGAGTGGCCATCGATTATGGCCGCATCTTGTTGTATAGCGAAGTGGCGCCATTGGCATAGTAGCGCTGGTGGAGCCATGGCATAGCGGCATGCTAGTGGCGTTGTGGCATGGCCACGCCCGTGTAGCATGGCCAAAGCTAAGGTTTGGGTACAAAATTAGGGCTTAAGGCATGGTGACCAAGGCTAGGATTTGGCACCATGGTAAAAATTAGGCTTGGCGACGTGGCCAATGCTAGGATTTGGCGTCGTGGTAAGAATTAGGGCTAATTGGCGACGGCATCCATGGCATTGGCGGCATTGAAATTATCTTTAAATTTAAAGTAACACAGGTTGAATTCATACATGGAATTAGGGTTTCATGAAACCTAGCAAACTAAATTGGTGGCCAAGGCTAGGATTTGGCGCGTGGTAAGAATTAGGTTTGGCCAAGGCTAGGATTTGGAGTCAAGAGATCCGTGGTAAGAATTAGGGCTTGGAGACGTGGCTCAAGGCTAGACATGGATTTTTTGGCCAAGGCTAGGATTTGGCGCCGTAGTAAGAATTAGGCTTGGTGGCGTGGCCAAGGCTAGGTTTTGGAGTCGTGGTAAAAATTAGGAGGTTTAGGGCGTTTCCAAGACTAGGTTTTGGAGCCGTGGTAATAATTAGGGTTTGGCGACGTGGCCAAGGCTAAAGTGGCATGCTACCGCGGCAGAGTGGCATGTTGGCATGCCGATCAATATGTTGTTGTAGTAAGGCACGTTTGGCTTGCCAATTAGTATGGTGGCGTGGCAGGGTGTATTTGGCCTTTAATGTATGGTGGCAAGTTTGGAGCGACTTGATTGGCCTAGGAAAGGGGTCGGCCAAACATAAGGCGCGGCTACACTTCTGGTGAGAGTGTGGCGGCTTTAGAGCGACCTGATTGGTCGATGGGAAGTGGGGCGGGCGAGTATGGGCCCAGCCACAACTTATGTGTGCGTGGCTAATTGGTCGAGAGAAATAGGGCCGGTTTAGGAAGGGGCGTGGCCAATGGCAAGTGGCGCCAGTTGGCTTAAGGCATGGCCACGCCTCCCTTTACTGCTGCGGCTCCCTGTTTTCTGATTCTGAGCAAGGTTTTGCACCTGCTAATCCATGGCGGATTAACTACCTAGTTTGCCTAGGTTTAATTTCTACAAGCAAGGTCTGGTATACTGCGCGAGGCGCAAAAACCCTAACTTCTGCAAGTTAGTCAGGTCAATTGATTGAATTCTATGTGTTGATATAGAGTTCTTTTAAGTTCATTGCCAGAGAGCAGCATGTTTTTTCTGATTGAATACCTTATGCAAAGACCTTATCCTTGATACTTGGAAATTCATGCTACTCTGCTGCGAGTGAACACAAATCATCATGCCATATAAATATTAAGGGTTCAGCCGGAGAACATAGCATAAAATGCATTCAAAGGAACTTATACTAAGTGAATATAGGCGAGGAGCCAAAATTTACAGAACATCTGGGATGGTTGCTACATTCGCCAATCTTGATAAATTTCATGTAAGTATATTGAACGGCTCAATAAATATGCCGGTGGAGAGGTTAGCACTCACGGCACCGTTTCCTTACAGAGTGACGTCACATCAAATGCAAGGTTTTACAATTTCAAACCTGAGCTAAAAACCACCATCAACACCAGGGTTATCACGCCTGGCTCATGATGAAAATATCGTTCCTAGCCATCCACCTCCAAAAGAGCCATGTTTTAAGACTTACCCCACCACGGGTGCAAGTTCTTCATCATCTTCATCAAGTATGCCCGAAATTCTTTGGGAGATGTCAAGTATTACTTCACAAGGTGAGACAACCACGATCCCCGTTGTTTCCCAAGGTATGGAACATGATTATCCTTACTACGATGTGACTGCCAGTGAGGTAGAGTTGAGGAGCCAACTGAACGATTTGTATTGGATGACTCGGCAAATGGGGGCTATACACTTGGATGTGTGTCGGAAATGGCATAAGAACACAATGTTTCGATTGAGTCCAACTGTAAATGATGATGGGCGTTCACAGTCTTCTAATTCCGCCAGGAGCAACAGATCATTTCACGATAGTGATAATACAGTGGTGGGAGAAACACAAGTACAACATAGTTCTTCACCACATGTACGGTGCAGTACTTCACCATAAATTGTGCATGTATCTAAACCTCAAGTATTTTGGCTAGATCTTATTTGCATTTCATCACCATTCTCGCTCTACAACCCAAATGATTGCTATAATGTTACACCACCACCACAACAACAACAAATATCTTATATGCTTGGAGGACCGAGTGGACCGAGTGTTTTCCAATCGCCTAATGTTGTTCAACCAGTTTTATCCCCTTATGGAAATTTATTTAATATGTTGGCTAGTGGGGATATTCCAGGTCTATCCCTAGGTCTTGGAGAATTCTTGACTCCAGAAGATAACAATGGGGGAGCTACCAATGAGCGACGTTAGAGAGATTGTAATTTTCAATTCTGCTACATTTGTAATTTTAGTTTTAAATGAAAATTACATATGTTTAAAATTAAGCGTTTTACATTAGCTTCACTGAATTACGACTGACTACATTAGCTTCACTGATGAGAAGTACTAGGTGGAACAACAACTACAAAGAAGGGGTTGAAACTGTTCAACACCTTAAGGATTTCGAAACACTTTTCGAAAGAAAAGCCACATTTTTCCGTCTTCGCCATTCAGCCAAAGATCTTGTTACCATCTCATCATCAGTTTCACCTCTCAATCTATATCGATTGACATGCATCGTTAAAGATACAAACTCACTTACTTCTTTCTTAATTATACGAAAACGATTTTCTATTTCGCATATAGCACGACGACTCGGATTACGGGTGTCACTGCAGTAACCGCCGTGAATAACTGCCCAGAAATTCACCCATGGATAGTTTGCTGAAGCAAGCTGATTAAATAAAAAAACATAGTTTTTGCAAATAGATTCATATTCTTCTTTAGTATACGGAGCTCGCCGAACTAACAAGCACCGAGACATTTTCAAGAATTGAAAAATTTGTTGAAGTTGAAGAATTTTTTTAAGCTCGGGGAAGAAGAGTAAAGAAGACTAGATGTGTGAATTTGGGGTTGAAATGGAGAGTATTTATAGAACTTAAAATTCTAACCGTTGGATGACAAGGATTTACAGCCCTCCAGATGTAGTCGTTGCACCTTTGAGTCAAACGCTGGAGATGTTAATACAGACGCTGGCGTTTGAAGTAAGAACGGGCGTTGGAAGCACAAGCGCCAGAGTTTTTGGATGAGGCGCTGGCGCCAGCATTGGTGCCAAGCTCGCCCGGTCTTACATCACGCGCGTGCTACATGTTCCATCTCACTCAACAAACCAACAAATTTTTGGTTTGTACATCCATTTTTCATGTTTGTTGAGTCCATAGTGGGAGCAAAATCAACAAACTTCAAGTTTGTTGAGTCCATTGGAATTGCTCTTAGAATTCAAATTTTCACGCCATTCATCAAATGTTGTCGGACTTCTTTCTTTTTTTTTCATAGAAGAGGAAAACTCCCCAATCATACAGAGAAAACAAACGTCTTCGGATGAAGTCGTTTGTGTGCATAACTTGTACATTCCAATTTTGGATATCTAGATAGTTCATAATGGCTAAAAGACTTTAACCTTTCCACTTATTTCGGATGGTGAATCTATTACAAAAGACTGATAGGTTTGCTGCCCAAATGAATTGTATCTACTTATTATTACAAAAGCCATAGCTTTAAAATTTATGTCAAAGTCTGAGTTGTCGACTTCTTCTGGAAGACATGAATTTATGGTTATACTTTTTTTTATATACCTTAAAATATGTAATGTTTGTGTGCTTGATTATGGAACGGGTGCATGCTAGGCAGACCGTGCGCCGAACCAATGGAGTTAATATCGGATATCGGTTTATCTCGGCCGAGACTGAATATCGGTTTGTCTCGGCCGAGACCGATACATTAGTACAACTTTGTATCGAGGATATTATCGTTGAAATATAGGTGTAATATCGGTTCCAAAATTTATACATAGAAATTTTATAGCAAATATTTTCCACACATAGGCAATATCGCTATAATATTGGCGATAAATCGACCATATCGGTGTATGCCAGCCGAGATTATCGGTCATATTTCGTATCGTCGGTATAATGGTTTTGTTCTCGCTCAAGTGTCGAAACCGATAATATCGGCCGAGATTGACTACATTATGCCGAACAGCCCCTATATTGATTGAAGAATGAACAATCTACAATTTCCCAAGGATCTTAACCAGGACCGATCCTTAATTAAGGATCTCAACTAGGGTCGATCCTAAGGATTTATGTCAAGATTTTTCGCTTACAAGGATCTAAGTCAGGATCGTTCGCTCACAAGGATTTAAGTCAGGACCGATCCTACATGTCTGACCTAACCTTACATTTTGGATATATCTACTATCTTAACATTGAGATGTATTTTGGTTAGATTGGAAATGTTTACATAATGTCGACATAGTGATTTGAACATCTGTTAAAATATAACATCTTAATGTTCATTATTTTCCTTAGATAATCAAGTCATGATCCTAAAATCGAAATTTTAATATCTTTTATATATCGAAAATATATGCTTACCATATCCCAGTGATTTGCATATCTCTATTTACTAGTATATTAGTAAAGTGTGTGCTAATTATTAGTTGTCAACTATGCCTAATTTCGGTTTATAGTTTTGAATATAGTCGGTATTTGTTAAATTTGGAAATAAATATTCAATGCATATCTTTAGAATTTTCGGATTTGGTAATACCTTATCTTCCTCCCAAAGCCTCGGTTTATACACTATAAACAGTGGAGTCTTGTCAAATCTTTCTCCTTGGGACATTATGGTTTACAAAGCAAGTGGTCCAGCTACCATCATGACTTTCTACCATATAAATATTAAAATAGAGGCGGATCCGATGACAGCCTTTAGATTTGACAAGATTTAACAAGCTGCAATGGCGGTTGGATGGAGATATTTAGACGGTCCAGATTTTTAAAATTATTGATGGTTTTTCCTTAAACCCGGAACCCGATTAAGTTTCTAAGATGTACTTTTTTAATTTTTTTTCCCTATGATTTATGCGTCATTCTCGTCTGCCTCTGTGGTGAAACTGATAACTTTTCCACATGATTGTAACAACTTGATCAAGGATCTTATTTTGGTTGTTGAATTAACACAAAACGATGAGGCAAACTACCAAGAAAACCCCCAAAAAGGAAGACGGGAGATACGAATCCATAAGATGTTAAGAAAAAGGGTTTTGAGGTCAATTTTTGTCTATTATGATAAGAATCAATTTTGCGCATTCGGTTTTTTATGGAGTTAGTCCTAAGCATAAGTGGGCATCGGTATTGTTAGAATCGATTTTAAGATAATTCAATCTTCTCATTGATGCAAGGGACTCATATTTCATACGAACTTCTATGTAATTTTTCCTCTAAGTCTCTGTTATTTAATACCTCTAAAAAACAACCGTAAACTTATCCTCAATAAAATCATATCTTCTTATCTAGAAAAAATACATGTAATGATACAAGAGAAAAAGAATGGTTATATCCCAAAATTTAACTCTAATGATCAAGATCAGACAAGAATAGATCAGTTTCATCATTCTTTTATGCTCTGTATCCGGGAAGAAAGGTCAACAGTTTCACAAGAGAGTCGGCACGAGAAAAACAAAAGTCAACAAAAAAAGGGAGAAATTCTGTTGGGAACTTAATCGGGTTTCGGGTGTAAGGAAAAACCATCAACAATTTTAATAATCTGGATTCTGGACCGTCTAAATATCTCCATCTAACCGTCATTGCAGCTTGTTAAATCTTGTCAAATCTAGAGGCTGTCACCGGATCCGCCCTCATTAAAATAATACTCCCTTTGTCTTTTTTTATTTGTCTTATATTCTATTTTGGTCTGTCTTTTTTTATTTGTCCGCTCTGTTTATATACATATTTTCTCCTTAAACTATCAAATATACCCTTTATTTTTTATAATCATAAAATCATTTTTAATATAAACTCAATCCAAAATCTTAAATAGCATCATTATCATCATATATAACAAGAAAAAAATTTATTCAATATCTTTCATATTAATAGTTATTCCCTTTTTAAATAAAAATATTTATGGACAACTATAAAATTCCTAATAAAACTTCTACCAATCATACAAGATATATTTGTTTTTATTTTCTTAAACATTTCTCAAAATAATGCTATTACCCGGTTTATATTTTTTAATATATTAGTTTTAATTTTAGTAGTAATATAGCATTCAATAGGGTTAGTCATGACATTTCTTACGGTCCCCTTAATATCTTGACTTTGTCAATTAGGACACGTAATAAAAGACGGAGGGAGTATTATTTTAGTATTGTCCAAATATTGGTTCTACTGCATCCTTTGAGCAAAATCCAGAGTTTCAGTCAAGATCAAACTCTTCTGGAAATACAAAATAATGCTCGATGGACCATCAGAGAATACCAAAACTCCCAGGAATGGTCCGCGAATGAAATGGTTACACGTACATCACCATGGAGGGCCATGGTCGGTCCCTTTGGTTATCAAAATCCGGTCACCTAATTAATCTTTTGCGGTCCATATTTGGTTCAAACTCTTTCCATCAACTTGGACCATCATCAATACACCACTAGCTAGTCCCACCACCACTAATGACCAGTTCTAACATCCCTTCGGTCCCTCTTTCTACCACAATTAAGTTTTACCACCTAATATTTTGCAGAGAATTTTAGTTATGATTAAACATTAATTGATCATCCTTGTACCAAATCCTCGTCAATCGACTTTGGTAAGTCCTTTGCACGGCACCTGGGAGCTACTTGGTCAGTCCATCACCACAAATGGCCGGTCCCATCTCATTCATTGGTTGGTTCTCTTTCAATCATTCGTGGATCATCCATCTATCAAAATTAGGGTCTTGAACTTAATGCTCTGCAAAGCATAATCATAAACAGGTTCAAACGCCAATGATGTTATGTTGATCCAATAAATAATTATTTTAATTAATTATTTAATATTCGGTCCAGCTATCAATATTGTATTAATATTTTATTGATTCAACGTCCAATTACTCTGCAAAGCAATATTTCTCATATTGATTGAACTATCAATATTTGAGAAGAAATATTTCATACTGATCCGGCTATCAATATTTTATTGGTTCATCAACAAGAATCTAGTTGGTTCATCAGTTAATATTTTATTGGTCATTCAACCAATATTTTAATATTATAATCTCTCTGCTTCGTCATTCGACTTACTCATGACATGGATCGAGGATGAACCTTCTATGATCATTTTCATATGACTTCCTTTCAAGTGCTTGACACATCAACATTATGGTTTATGATCGATCCGAAAATCTCATTAAACCTTTGCTTATCTATTCAAATCATCTAAATATCATTGCACTACACCATTTTTAGGGATTAGCAACGGACTCTGGTTATTGCCGACTAGGGTCGCAACGGCAGATCCCTGTTGCAAAACACCGTGTTGCAATATTTCGGTACGGCATAAGCTCTGTTGCGACTCTCGGTCATGCCGTTGCGACGTTGTTTATTCGCAACAGAGATCTGTCGTTGCTAAGTTGTTGCTAATTACAGGAATACCTCTACCCGGAACTAAATGTTATTGGTTCTGGTTCTAATTTCGCAACATATCCGCTATGTTGCTAATTTTTTGCAAAAAAAAAAAAAAGGATCAAGTCTTCGTTAACCTGGTCAAAATCCATTTCCCCCACAATTACCCCCCTACAGTTACCCAGTTCCCCATATTCATCATTTCTACAGATATACAAACTATATCATTCATTCAATGGACATACAAAACTAAATTACATTATGAAAAAAGGATTCTTCAATTGAAGTTAACAAAAACTATTGAGTATTTGATACAAATGTATACTAAGTATCACAGCAAACTAGTTACACATAGAAACATACTTGGTTCCTAAGTTCAGTTCATAGAAAGTTACGAAATTCCTAAGTTCTTCTAACTTAAATCACTATAATGAGATACTACATAAACTTACAAATCTTGCAGCTGCTAAGGGACCTAATGACTGATGCTTTGTTCTCCAACCTTTCTGATCTCATAACAGAGCATCATTCAATTAACCTGCGAACAAAGCATCACAAATTCTTCCAATCAGATATCCAGTATGCTTATAAAGATTGAGTCAAAGACTAATAAAGAAATAATAGGCTATATAAGCAAATCAAAAGAACCCACATACTTCGCACTAACACGTAGCTCATGCAAGAGATTGATAGTATCAAATTACACTCAATGAAGCATGTATGTCTAGTTTTCCTAAAACCCACAAATATCTCTCTCACTAGTTATATGGTTCTGTTACTCTTGATATCAAACTTTTGGTGCAAGTACATACAACAAGCATAATGTTCAACTTTGATGGCGAGTTCAATTTCGCTGAATCGTATTTCCCCTGGTATATTCAAGAGATGCCCAGTTGATTGCTTCAGCTTTAGCAAGGCGCATTTCAAGACATTGTGAATCGCTCTGTCGAGCTCAACCACGAAACCGAACACAGCTACAAAACTGTTTTAGGTAAATCAAATCATACAACACAGGAGCAATTGGGTGTATGTAGCCCCTCTTCAGCCACATCGATTGTGAACAACAAGTTTACCTACACAAAAAAACACAGTATGCTAAAATGTTTGAAATTTTGAATTTAGACAAGTTACCATAAAAACTTGAGCAGTAAAGCGAGATTTTTACCTTCACGGAGCAAAATGCATTCAGAGCCTCAATCTGTGCTTTTGGTACCACTGCATCCGTCAACCCATTTTCTCCAGTCAGATATGCAAATGGGAAATGAGATACATTTCAGCAACGTCAATCTGTGTAAATTTGCACAGGTGAAAACGAGCAAGTTGGGGTTCAAAAGCAACGTTAAACTACACATTCAGTAAAGAATTTACGAGACTTTATTTTCATCAATAGACCATATTTAAGAAATATAAACTGTATTTATTACAGGGTAATTGAAGCAATATCTTTGGCTTGTTTCCAGACCAGTGATAGAAATCCTACAACAATAGAATGTAATAATGATTCATTATAGTTCAATTTTAGAGAAATTATCACCATCAAATGCCCGTATCATAAGTCCTTCACATATTTATAATCCTTATTATGTTGAAGTCCAAGAATCTTCTTGACGCTTTCAATCTCGACATTCTCCTTAATTTGCTTTATACTTGCTTCTCTTACATTGAGCAATTTACCTCTCAATGGGAAAACACCATAGTGGTTACAACCCACAACAGAAATCCCCGCCATCTGCATACACCCTAGTTTCAGATTCTTATTTACAATTATTTAAAATAATAGATTTTTAAGTGATTGACACATTAAATAGATAATTTCCCTTTCTTATTGCTTTTGTTTTGGACTACTTCTCCCATTACCTGACAAAACAAAACCAAATTCATTATAAACAGAGATGTTCAATTGTATAGAAGAAAACCATTGCCATAAAGGATTGTTTACCTAAAGACCAAATATCTGACTTTGAACGGTAAGGAATATCAGCAAGAAGTTCAGGGCACATATAGCTGGGAGTTCCCACGACCTGCATTGTGAGCCAAATGGCCCTCATTGTTAACAAGCAAGCAAAATACTGAACTTAAACTAATCAAGAAAACTTTTTGTAGTGCCATGTTACTCATAGAAGAGGCTAAGTCATCAGAAGTCAACATTTTGGCCAATCCAAAATCACCTGTAGTCCAACGGATTAATTAAGTCGGAGATTTAAGAGGAAAATCATTGCAGTAGGTGGATACAATTTATTTATAGTCATCCACGAAGACTTGAACAGTTAGAAAATAGGATTGCTTACCTAGACGAATGTCCTGATCCTTCGTCAAGAATATATTCGAGCACTGGGATATTTTTGCAAAGCAGTATCAGTACAGACAATTTAAGAGTATCCCAAGCCAATATATAACAACTTAATATATCAATCACTATGCAATAGTATGAAGATTTTGCAACTGACCTTGACATCACGATAAAGAACATGATTTCTGTGCAAGTAATCCAGATCCATTAGGAGTTTCACAAGCCACTTACAGAGTTTCTGTACACAATATGAACTAACAAACAGAACCTTGCAATTGCAGATATTCCATAGTACAGCTCATGTAGAGGAAAGGTAATGCACCTCTTCAGAAAAGTGAACACCATTAGCTCTTTTCATAGCTTCACCCCTGCATAATCAAAGGAAGTAGTCCCAATGTTTAACAGGAGCATATGAATCATGGAGAAATCATGCTGAGGCCCGCAGATTGACACATTATATTACAATTTTTATTGAACAAGAAGAGCAACTTACATGACTCCACCCTCACAATAACCAATGATGATACACATGTACCAACCTTGCTAATAATGTGTTAAAATTTCCAAGTAAGAAATCCAACCATTCTAAGCCCAATGAACGTAAAGGATAATCAATTTTCTACCGAAAAACTGACCTTTTGTACCTAGGAGTCTTTTTTATTGCTTCTGTTTTGGACTACTTCTCCCGGTACCTGAATAGACACAACCAAATTCATTATAAACAGAAATGTTCAACTGTATAGAAGAAAACCATTGCCTAGAAACTAAACATAAACTTAATCACAAACTGAAATCAAAACCAAACCAATGAAAAGGAACTCTAACATTGTCTCTAAAAGAAAAAATAAAGTTCAGATTACAGCATCACCCCCTCAATTAGTATTAACACTAACCCTTGAAATTAACACCTCAATTGAAATTCTAGTTTTCCCTTTTGAGTGAAGTTCGAGGTTGGTAAAAAAAAATTAAGCCATTAGAAATTAAACCCAATCGAAACTTTAATTTCAGAAACCAGAAACCCTAGAAATTAGTGAAACAAATTTTTTTTTTAAAATCTATCAAAACCCTAGATCCGTAGTCATAAATGAATCAAATAAATCATACAGAAATGAGTATCATCCATCAATCACAAAAACAATAGACGAATCATATAAATCTGGAGAAAAAATCTAAAACAATATCTGATTATTACCTCCTCTGTTGGAAGATTTCGAGTCTTCGGTAGAGAGAGAGAGAGAGAAAGAAATCGTGAGAAGAAGATGTTGTTGATGGTGTCTTGATTATAGTGTTGATTCTCCAAAGAGGTTCTGAGATGAAAGGGAGATGAAGAAATGAGAGCTTTAGTTCTTCAGAGAGGAGACGAAAAAGAGATGAGGTGTGTGGCGGAGAAAAAAATAACAAGGAAAACTCAATAAGGCAGGGATATAGTGTAGATATGGTTGAAGGGTGGAAAAAAAAAGAAGAATTCTTGACCGAAGTTTGACTTGGGCGTATTTAGTAGTCCTAGTGTTCCCGACCACGCACGTGGTTCACACGCTTGAACCCAGCGCAGTTGCAATTCGCAACCTTGCTTGTGAGGTTGCAAAATTCGCAACGGCAATCCTCTGTTGTGATAAAATAGCAACGGGGATTAGGAACATAAATTTCGCAACGGCACTAGTGTTGTTGCAAAACTGGGTTGCAAATCCCTTAAAATGGTGTAGTGTTGTTATTTCGTCTAACATAATGATAAGTCACGATCATCAGTGACCCACCACACTCAACGTCAACGGTCCACGAAGCATGTTGTTGTCTCAGCAGACACTTCATGGTTTATCCATCATAACCATGAATTATGAACTATGTTCAATTCATCAGTTAAGACTCATAGTCTAACTAGGTCAACGATTGACCACATAAAATACGTCTGCAAAGCAGACTTTCACATGAGACACCAATTCGTGTCACATCGGAGAATATCATTAGGGCTTTGTCTGGCGGCCTATAACGTATGTGATGTAACAATACATCCACGATGAGAAATGTGATTAAGTCGTGCTGACATTTGAAGTAGTAAACGGGATAATGGATGGTCCATCAACCAAGTCTCCCACGCAAAATGGAACTGGTTAACACACGATTTCCCATTTCTCCATTCTTCCACTCCTCTTCAATCGTCACCACTTACAAGAGATCGATGTGCTAACCACCTCTGCAATAAATAGGTTCCTCAACCTATGACTTGATAAGAGAACTTAAGTTAACAACAAGAACTTAACAAGAATCAACGTAAGCAAACTTACAACAATCAATTATCAAGCACTTACAGAAGATTATCTCGGTCTTACATAAAGAAATCATCTTCGAAGCAGTTCAACACATTACTCATCAATCAATCAGTTTTAATTGATCTTTACACATTCTCAGCTTCCCTACCTATAGAGCGACTCTTCTCCTTCCTTGTGACCGAATTGAATCTGGAACGACCATTTTTTTGGTTTAGGCCAGAGTCCTAAATAATATTTTCTTGAACTCGAAGTACTTTCATGTACAGTACATTTGTTTAAAGGTTTAGACTATTTGGTTCATTGAGCACTTTTCTTTTCCACCGTTTTTACCCAAAAAACTAGCAAATTGTTTTTACTCACAAACAACTAAGTCTCGGGATTTTTCTATAACATTGTAGTTTTTCTCATCAACAAAAATCTCTGGTGTCCGTGTTATTTCTTTTACGTGTTATATTATTTTATCTTTATAATTGAAATATCACAGGTTGTACGTATCTAAGTCTAGACAGTATTAATTCAACTATAAAGAACTTACAAGATTCGTTCTTTTTGAATTCTTGTCTATAAATTACAAAACTTGTTCTTGTTGGAATAGGTTCATGAACAGTTTGGGTATATACTAGGTTTACCTTGTTAGAACAATCCTATATGCAGTTTCGTAATAGAACATATAGATCGTACAAGGATTGTCCATATAGGTTTCCGAACAAAAAAGTTGGTGGTGTACTAGTTACCTTCTCCTTTTCAATTAAGGTGCAGGATTCTGAAATCGTGCATAATGATGGTTCATAGCGTCCCAGTGGCCTTTGAACTTAACAAGCATTAGCGGTGTTCAATAACACTCAAGACTAATCAATGATCCACATCACCAAGTGACTTTGTGAATAAAATTGTCTTAGAAGTGTCTATGGGAATTATAACGAAAGAGAACATAATCATGTAGAGTAGTTTGTGACCTTATGTTAATGGAACTGGACAAGTTTGCAAAAAGGGATTGCAAATCTCTGACAGTTCGCGAAGTCAGGGTACAAGGGTTTGCAAACCTTGGCAGTATGCGAAAGTCATGCCACAAGGGTTTGTAAACCTTGTTAGTTCGCGAAAGTCAGTTGGTAGTAGTTTGGGAACCTACCTAATCCCCGAGTTTTCGAACCTATACAGTCTTCGGAATTCATACTGACTTTGGTAAAACATACATGGATGTTTAAATATCGCCAAGCAGTTCTTTTGCTCACATAATTAAGTTGAAACATTCTAAATAGCCATATACAGTTTGCATGTTGTTTGGACAATTTCCAAATGATCAACTTGAAACAAAAATAGCTTATGCTAACGAAGATTACTAAGGATCTAAAACATCCATTGCTTAAGTCATAATTCGAGAGTTTAACCAAGACAAGCTTGAACCCAAAATATATTCTCAACTCGAAATTAGTTCATTCTCCTCCAATGCCTTGGAGGACTACTGCCATCATTAACAAGTGCAGTTTTTTTTTTTAAAATGGATGTTTTTTCCACAACAAAGGAAGCATTGCAATCATACGAGGCTTCTAGTTGGGCCGACCGAGCGAAGCGAGGGAGGTCCTTTATATGGCCACTTTTTTGTAAAATCTAAGTGATCAATTACCACAAAAAGATTGGAAATGGTTAGGGCCGAAAACCCAAAAATGTCCCTCCCTTTTAGTCCAATTACTATAAGTCTTTGTGTATCATATCTTTTCAGGGGTATAATTGGAAAACAAACTTTAATGTAACATATCTAAAAATCCGTGTCTTGGAATTTCACAAATTTTATCCCATTATAAAGGTTATAAAAAACTCTACGTAACAAGTACAAACAACAATATCAAATTTGGAGTTTTTACAAAAAATTCGGAGATATATATATCATTTTAGGCATAATTTTAGAAAATTAAATGTATGTCCATTATGCAAACCATCACAAAGAATACATAATACTTTATGTAGCAAAATATTGGTTTATGCATCAACTAATTTTCCATTGCAACTAATAAAACGATGTACTCCATCCGTTTCAAGAAAAATGTTACTATCATTTTAGGCACAATTCTCGAAAATTGAATGCATATCCATTATGCAAACCACCACAAAGGATGCATAACACATCAAGCAACCATATTTTGGTTGTGGATCGACTAATTTTCCGTTTTAGAAAAAATAATACTTTCACATCCCGTTTCAGGAAAAATGATACTATCACATCCCGTTTCGGGAAAAGTGATACTTTCGCTCCGTTTCGGGAAAAGTTATACTTTCGTTCTGTTTCGGGAAAAGTGATACTTTTTTCCGTTTCTGAAAAAATGATACTTTCGCTTCATTTGAAAAAAGTATCACTTTTTTTTTTTTTTTGAAATGGGGTAAAAGTATCACTTTTTCAAACGGGGAGAAAGTATCACTTTTCCGAAAACTGGGAGAAAGAATCACTTTTTCAAAACAGGCGAAAATATCACTTTTTCTGAAACGAGGTGAAAGTATTACTTTTCTGAAACGGGACGAAAAGTAGTCGTGGACAAACTCCATCTTCATATTCTTCTTCGGTCGGCCCTCCCACCGTGGTAACGGTCGTACTAGTGTCAAGTATCCATCGAGAAGACTTGTATCGTCCGCCCCCTCCATCTAAGATATGGCCGGGGTCACATACAATGAGTATGTGGCCCATCTATCTTTATTTCGTGACACGTATTATAAAACTTAAAAACCTACCTCTTCAAATCCTTATTTGCTTTTCGAGAAAAAGTAGAAAGTTTTTTAAAAAATTAATTAGAGAGTTATGTAATGAAAGGGTTTTAGGATTTTATTTTCTACTTTATAATACGTGGTAACATATAAAGAGAGACTACGTACTTCAAGTATGTGTCCGGACCACATCATAGCAGCTCCCAAAGCCAAAACCAATAGTAGAAATTGACGTTTAGTCCCAAATTTTGTGGGCTTTGGACGCTTTAGTCCATCCATCTGAAGCCCAGTACAATCTAGTCCAAAAAGCCCCTTCGGGTACAGTTTAGTCCAAACATGGACAAGTTAGTCCAAATTCACGAACGAGTCCCGATTTTGCGAGTTTTCCATATGCCATAATTACCCTTGAACGATTCACGATATATAAAGCGTGATTTTGAAATCAAAATTTTTGGATCTGAAACTTGAATTCAAAACAGGATAATCTCAGAGATTAGTTTTGGGAGGCGATTTAACAGTTTCAGGGAGGATTTAATCGTTTGTTCATCATATTTCAACTCAGGTTACATTCGAAAGTGTTCTAGAGTCGAAAATTCTTAATCTCAGATTTGAAGAAATGACAGAGTGAAAGATAGATCGTTCCAGGTTTGAATTCGGTGGTGATTTAACAGATTCGTAGAGTTTAGATTGGATTTGATTGTTAATGGAGCAGAATTCAATCTCAGGTTAGTTTTCTTTTGGTTGTATTTCATCAGTTACATCTAATTTTCAGGTTTTGTTTCTGATTTTTAGTTTTTCTGAGTTTATGAGTTGATGATATCAATTCGTATGATCTTGAGTTGATATTTTGTTATATACTAGCTTTTGATTCTCGTGATGATGATGATTTACTATTAATACTAGATCAATTCGATTTTTGTTTACTGTTGTTTGATTTTGATTTTTTAGTTTTATGATGCATGATATGAAATCGAATTGATACTAGATCATAGTCTTCTGATTTATTCAATTATGTGTTCCAGTAAGATTCCGAAGCTTAATTGATGGACAATTTTATCTAGGTGTTGATGGTGGTTTTTAGACAAAGGGTAAAATCGTAAAACCCCGAATAACCTAATGTCACCGGTGACACATTTATTAGAACATTCAATGCATGTAGTCAGTAATTAATAGGGGTATTTTTTCAAATTAGGGTTACAACGAACAAAACCCTAATTCTCCTCCGTGCCAATGGCAAATCATGCCGACCACACCTAGCCCAAGCTAGCCGCGCCATGCCAAACGCACTCGCCTTGGCCCTAGCTATGCTAGTCACACCAAACGCGCCAAAGCATGCCAACCATGCTAGCCGCACCTCCGTGCCAATGGCAAATCATGCCGACCACACCTAGCCCAAGTTAGCCGCGCCATGCCAAACGCGCTCTGCCTTGGCCCTTGCTAGCCGCACCTCCGTGCCAATGGCAAATCATGCCAGCCACACCTAGCCCAAGCTAGCCGCACCATGCCAAACGCACCTGCCTTGGCCCTAGCTATGCTAGTCACACCAAACGCGCCAAAGCATGCCAACCATGCTAGCCGCACCTCCGTGCCGATTGGCAAATCATGCCAGCCACACCTAGCCCAAGCTAGCCGCGCCATGCCAAACGCACTCTGCCTTGGCCCTAGCTATGCTAGTCACACCAAACGCGCCAAAGCATGCCAACCATGCTAGCCGCAAGTCCGTGCCAATGGCAAATCATGCCGACCACACCTAGCCCAAGCTAGCCGCGACATGCCAAACGCACTCGCTGCCTTGGCCCTAGCTATGCTAGTCACACCAAACGCCAAAGCATGCCAACCATGCTAGCCGCACCTCCGTGCCAATGGAAAATCATGCCACCACACCTAGCCCAAGATAGCGAGCGCCATGCCAAACACTCTGCCTTGGCCTAGCTATGCTAGTCACACCAAACGCGCCAAAGCATGCCAACCATGCTAGCCGCACCTCCGTGCCAATGGCAAAACATGCCAGCCACACCTAGCCCAAACTAGCCGCGCCATGCCAAACACACTCTGCCTTGGCCCTAGCTATGCTAGTCACACCAAACGCGCCAAAGCATGCCAACCATGCTAGCCGCGGCTCTATGCCAATGGCAAATCATGCCGACCACACCTAGCCCAAGCTAGTCGCGCCATGCCAAACACACTGCCTTGGCCCTAGCTACGCCTTTGGTCACACCACGCCAAGCCAAACACCCTTACCTTGGCCCTAGCCGCGCCATGCCAAAGTAGCGCCCGCGCCTAGGCTTGCAAACCGTGCAACCTAGGCCTAGGCCACGCATGCCATTGGCACATGCCATGCCATTGGCACATGCCAACATTGGCACATCCAACACGCCAGTAGCTTTTCTTACCAGCCGTGGCCCTAATGGCCGAGCATGCCATTGGCACATGCTAACACGCATCGCTGGTAGCTTTTCTTACCATGCTGTGGCCCTAATGGCCGAGCATGCCATTGGCACATGCCAACACGCATCGCTGGTAGCTTTTCTTACCAGGTCGTGGCCCTAATGGCCGAGCGTGCCATTGGCACATGCCAACACGCTCGCTGGTAGCTTTTCTTACCAAGCCGTGGCCCTAATGGCCGAGCATGCCATTGGCACATGCCAACACGCATCACTGGTAGCTTTTCATTACCTATCCGTGGCCCTAATGGCCATGCGTGCCATTGACACATGCCAAAAACCCACGCTGGTAGCCTAACTTGCAAACCGTGTAACCTACCACCAAGGCATTCCGCACATGCCATTGGCACATGCCACACACGCAACTAGCAGCTCTGGCATTGCCACTTACACTCAACGTGCAACCTACCACCAAGGCATTCCGCACATGCCACACACGCCACTAGAAACAGGCATTGCCACTTGCACTCAAGGTGCGACCCGCAACAAAGGCATTCCGCACATGCCATTGGCACATGCCACACGCGCCACTAGCGGCGCCACTTGCACTCAAGGTGCAACCAATACTCGAGACATCAACACAAACTGGGGGATGCTTTCCAGGGTCTTGGTTTGGCGGTCAAATCATGCAGCGTACACTACGCTCACATTAAGAAAGCGTGAATAGGAATAAAGCGGTCAAATAAATGAGGAAATAATGGTGAAAACGTTTTCACCCATAAACACCATGCGGTTACCAGCTCCTCCCATTATTTCACCCTTTACTCTCTTCCTTCATGAGGCCCGGTACGTTTTAATCTCGACTTGTATAAATAGGTCTTACCTATTTCCACGGACAACAAGTCTCGGTCGGAGAAAAACACAACACTCTCAGAAAAGGCAACTTTGCAAGCTCTCCAAAAAAGCTTTCATCTCTTGCAATCTTCCGAAGCTTTCACTTTGTGATACAAGTCGAGACACTACTCTCCTGCACTATTCTAGTCTCAACACCTTTCTTTGCTTCCCTCCCCAAATGAACCCTTCTCCTCCACTTTGTGACCGAAGCAAGTCCGGAACGGCCATTTCTTGGTTTAGTAGGACTTGTACAGATTGATCTCTCGAATCTAGAAAGTGCTCACGTGCATCACATTTGTTTAGGGTTTAAACTAGTTTCTCACTCACCTACCGAATTTACCAAAATCGGTGGAAATGATTTTTACCCGTAAACAATTGGCGACCACAGCGGGAGGATTGATCTATCGGCTACAATGTCAGACTGTCGATCTCGTTCTTCGACCCAGATGTCAAGATGGTAGGGGAAGGCGACTCATTCCGACTCAACTACTGAGACAACCCGGTTACTAGTCGTAAAGACTACACAAGAAAAGCGGGGACTCGCCAAGATGCTATGGCGATTGGGGACTTCTTTGGCGATGCTACCAGCAAAGCCGCCTTTTACATGGAGAGGGGCGTGTTCGCAGAAAAAAAAACCTATGAAGTGAGTAAATTTAGACTGGGCAAGATATACGATCTATTTTTAGGTTCTTAGTAAAACCGTCATACTATCGCGTCTTGTGCCGATTGCTAGCACACACTTTCATAAAAGCAATATTCCTTTCACAAAACATAATCAGAGTTATATTATCAAAACCATTCATCCCAGAAATAATCTAATATCCTCAAAAGCTACCAGCTGTCTATCAAAACCGGTCGAACTTTGAACCAGACATCCAGTATGTTACTAAAAAAAGAAGAACCTAAAAGTTTAACAGAGAAACATTCAAGGAAAATCATCCAACAAAGGTCTGCTCTTCTTGGAGAAAGTCAACTTTGCATCTTCAAGAGCCGCTCTCTTCATAGTCAACATCTTGGAAAGCTTTTCGAGTTCTACCTCCTGTCGTGCAATCTCCTCTCTGTGAGAAAGGCTTTTGTTCTTTTGCATCTTTGACTCCCGGATCTCAGCAAGGCCTTCGACAAACCACGAAGCGTTGAACTCCTTTTCTACACACACGTCGTGATGGTGCTCCCAGTCGGCAATAACGTCTTCAGAAACGGTGTGGTCAGTCACCTCACGCATGTCCTCGATGGAAGATAAAGCCTCTTCCACACGCTTAGCCAGCGCAAATCGACTAGTGATCTTCTTGGTTGTGTCCATATGTCCATACTTCTCCCAGTTACGGTGTACAACGCCTCATACTTAGCAAAGACTTTGAAACCGCCAACCAACACATGACCTGGATAAGGAACCAAGTACGGGGATCGAAAATGGCGCTGCAACTGGCCTCACGACTCGCAAAGGGTCTTTTTCCATGTCTACGGCGAGCAACCATCGGGGGAATCATCCACCGTTTGAACCACATATGTGCCCGGCGATTGGCTAACTCCCATCTCAAGTCGCGGCGGTGGTCACCAAAGGCAAGTTTTCGTGTGGCTCGCCCCAGAATCGTCTTCCGAACCGGATTCCTCCTATGAACTTAAGTTAGACATTTTCAAAAAAAAAAAAAAACGGAAGAAGAAAGAAAAAGAAGCGCGAAA
Source organism: Papaver armeniacum (assembly GCA_023531295.1). NCBI lineage: Eukaryota > Viridiplantae > Streptophyta > Magnoliopsida > Ranunculales > Papaveraceae > Papaver > Papaver armeniacum. Next base: position 56,301 of record JAJJWW010018834.1, read on the forward strand.
CTCACCGAACCACTTCCCAGAAAAAGAACCAGTCTTTGTCGGAAGAATCACTCTCACTTATCGAACTTTCTTCTTTCTACGGATCATCACCATTATGAGAAGGCTCGGTGTCGCATAGGAATTCTTGAAGAAATTGTCGTCTCTGGCAACGTGCAGCGGCGGCGAAAGCATTAACACTACTGAATCCTGGAAGAAACAAGACACATGTTTTCAGTGAGAAATTCACGTGTTTTGAGACAAACCAACAAGGAGGCGACACATACCAGTTATTGGAAGAACTGAAAGACACGAGAGGCTGCGGGAGGATCTTTTGAAACCGCCGGAACCCGCCAAACCACGATTTTCGTTCTCTGTTCCTTTGCTGGGGACTTTCCGAGTTGCCGGGCAACTTCGCTGAAATCTCTCAACATTGGATACTTCTTCAAAACTGCTGGGGAAGGTTTACAACGAACATTCTCCACCACGTTATTTACAAAATCTTGGATCATAATGAACTCATCTTACCAAAACTCATTATAGCCAAAAGTTGTCGAAGTTACTCTTCCCGTTTGAAAGAAGGGAAGGCGGATACCCGGCTCAAGGGACCTGGCATTGAGGGCGGCACACAATGAATCCTTAGGAACCACCAGTTGGTAAGCAAGAGGCGCCCTTGATCGAAACCCATGTGACGGCAGCACGGTCAATATTGTGGCAGCTATTCGGAAAGACCCCATGAAGAAAGACGGCATATAACCAGGACATGCGGCTTTGAATAAACAAGTTTTCACCAACACTCAAGCCGCCGTCGGAAGACAAAGACATGATCGGAGCGAAGCAAAGGTGTCAATTTGAGTCACCGACCTATGGACCGGCTCCCATGGGCGAAAATCGATTTCATGCGTCTTATCGAGAAGACTAACCAAGCTCATGCCAACTCTTGGACGCTTTGTTCACCCATCGAAGAGGTCGGGGCCGCCTCAACTCGCGGGAATCGAAGGCAACGGTTTCGGAGCGTACTTCTCAAAGTGCTCCCATAACCGGGCTTGCGAGAAAAGCAACGTGCACATATGAATCCACTTTCATGAAACCATTCGAAACTCGCATGTTCGCAACTAGGTGATCCAGCTGCACATACAGGGAACCAAGGAATAGATTTCCAATGGGAAGAACTTCACTTTTTGTCAACTTCACAGCAATCGCTAGCAACTCTGGTCTTATTTCCTTCTTGCCAGAACCGTCATCAAAAATGTCTCTAGACAACTGTTGATGGTGGATTTTCATTTAAGGTTAAAATTGTAAAAAACCAGAAAACTATGCGCTGACATCTTGTAAAAGATAAAGCCATTTATAAGTGTTGGATACTCCCTCACTTAATTCACCAGGAATGGAGCATGTGGCAACAATCCCATTCTGTGAATACATGAAATTCCTCCGAGGTTGGAGCATGTGGCAACAATCCCTTCCTATGAATTTCATATCAGCCTTGTATTTCCGGTACTCATTATCGGTGTGGCATGACGATTGAGTGTTACTCTTACGAGTAACACGAACCTCCAAGCACTATAATGAAACCATGTACGAAATACCCGTATACAGTGACTCTCGGTGTGTTATACTAGCCCGATTGAGCCCCTCTCGGTGTGTTATACTAGCCCGATTGAGCATCCGGTGACAGTATCGATACGGATATGATATGATCATGATCATCCAACTCCATAAGCATGATTGGATGACCCCGGATCAATTCCATCACCCCAAGCGGGTATGGAATAACCACGGCCGACCCCGCATGGTCGGTCATTGGCCTAGCTTGCCAAGAAATCGTTCATACCAAGCATTATGGACGGAAAACCCTAAATTAGGGTTTGCGGCATATTACATGTGTCGTAAAACAGTCTCAACCATCCATCTTCGCAGGTATAGATGGAGGGTGTAGATGTAGATTCAAAGGGGCCAAAGCATGTCAACACGATCACCGTGGGCCCGCCTACACACTTGACCAATCGGTCAAAACCAACCATGTTTGGTCGTGACAAAATTGTCGCCCAAACAAGAGATGGCGCACGGCTTTGAGACCCAAAATTAGGGTTTTGAGCATCATGAGCGTCCATCTTCTCCGGCACGAATGGAGGGTCCCAGATTAGATTAAACAGGTCCGGTCATACCAGCATGACCACTGTGGGCCCATCTACCTCCTCATGTGTTCGGCCAAGGCATATCATGCCTGGTTAATCCAAAACGTGCGCCCAAACTAGCATGGCCACGCCTCCCAAACCAAAAACTGATCTCGACCGCTCAACTTCACCGGACGATTTGAGTGGCTTAGATCACGTTTTCATGGGATAGTCAGGTATAGGTGTGAACACCAGCCTACCACCTACTTTGGTATGATCGACCAAGACCAGACCAAGATGGGTCGTCTTGAAACGCGTGCCCAAACTAGGGATGTCACGCGGTTTCCAACTCCTTTGCGGCAATGGATTTGCTGCGAAACCGATCTCAACCACTCAACTTTACCGGTCAAATTGAGTGGCCTAGATCGCGCCTTCATGGGACAGTGAGGTATGGACGTGCACACCGGCATCTTTGTCTACACATATGCCCGGATGGTCCTCTCCAAATCCCTTTCCATGCTTGGTTTCGACCAAGTGAAGAGTGATGCTTGCGCACGTCTTCAAAAAACCCTAATATTCATTAACGGTGCCGAGATGAGTGTCTCAAAGATCATCTCATCCGTCCAACTTCACCAGCTTGGTTATACAACCACTGGTCGGGGAGTTAATTGGTTAGTGAGGCGTCATTACCCATCACTTTACCACACCATGATGCGATGCACGCACAAAATACACACGATACTTCACAAGTATCGACTTCCCGAATAACGCGAGTTATTCAATTCGACATTACATGCTATCTTTCGTGGATCCACGATCCCACATTCCGGTACATCAATCATGTCACAAATTGGGGGATACATCTTTGGGGTATTGGTCAGCGGTTTCTGACGTGCGGCGTGCAACGCGCCATCACAAGAACGTGTTAGGAAGTCATGGACGGTTAGAGATGAACAGGAGAAGTGGGCAAGGCTGGTCGTGTATCACCAACGCACAACTCCACTACTCCATCACTCCATTTCCTCCACTTCCCACGAGAGACATGAATAAGGCTCAATGACTTGTATAAATAGGTTCTCCGCCCTATTTCAAACAACAACACAAGTCCAGACGAGACAGAAAACCAAGTGTTAATACAAAAACGTATTCAAACACCCAGAGCTTGCTTGCATCAATCACAAGCCTGCCCACCTTTCTGTTACAAGTCATAAGCAAGCCAACACCTTCACAATCTAAACACCTTCTTCGCTTCCCTCCCTAAGATCAACCCCATCTCCTTCACTTTGTGACCGAAACAAGTCTGGAACGGCCATTTCTTGGTTTAGGCCGGACTTGCTGGATTGATCTCTCGAATCTACAAGCACTCACCGCGAGAGTGCATTTGTTTAAGGTTTAAATTCATTCCTCATCCACACCACAAATTACCAAATTCTGCAGGAGTAGTTTTCACTCATAAACAATTGGAGACCACAGTGGGAGGTTGATCTATCGGTTGCAAAAAATTGAATCCTCAATTTTTCGGTTTTCATCTCGCGATGTATCCTCACCAGGGAGACCACGGGTGGTTCAGATATCATGGGAAGTGTAGCTAGAATGCTGGAGGATGTCTTGGCAAATCAAGCCGGTATCGCTAGAAGACAGAGCGAAACATTCCGCCTTTTGAATGATATAACAACACAATTACAAGAAGGGTCGGCATGCATCTACTCAGGCAGTGCAAGAAACGCTGAATCCTTAGTCAGGAGTCACACCTTTACCAGTGGAGATGCAGAAAGAGCGCGTAATCACAGGGGACTCAGGAGAGGCGAACAACATGGTCCAGCTGACAACGAAGACTCGAAGCAACTCCACAGAGGAAAAGACTTGTCCGGGTACCACAACGTCTACTGGATAAAGAAATGGAGCCTGCAACTTACGGATCCCTGCTGGAAGATTTATATCTCAAGACCCTTGTCAAAGCTGTGAAGAAATGCTTGAGTAAGGAGAGATCAATCAAGGAACACGTGAGTACAGAGGATGGGAACGTTCAATTCGATCACTCAGCAGTGATATTACAACACCTCCCATCACCAGAGCCATAGATGCTGCAAATCTTGGCATCTCATCAAGTGTAACACCTCCGGTAGTCACCAGAGCAACAACTTCCACTCCTTCATCAGGACGAGGAGCCGGAGGGGCGAGAAGAGGACCATCTCCCATTACCATTGCAGACTTGATGGAAAAGCAGGAAGTTCTTGCCAAGACTCAAATGGATATGGCCGCAACTCGAGAAAGAGGTACTCACTTTTCTTAAGACATTAAGCGATCGATTTCCACATGACCCATGACAGCCCTGGAGCCAACAAGGAATGCATTCAACGCACCGGAAAAGATACTTCAACGGACAGACCTACATGGACCTGATCAAATAAGCGACATCAGATATGAGCGGTCTTGTCATGGAGGCTCCTACACTGGGGACTGATCCTCACAACGATCTTCCTCAAGTCAATAGTTTCACTATGAACCAAAGGCCGTGGATCGGAAGCGGTTTCTCTAGTGGAAAGTTTATGCAAACTTTCACACCTCTCAAAAGTCAGCGCGCGGAGACGTTTTGCTTTGCAATCAACCAGAGGAAGGTCACGGCCGTGACCTACATGTCACCGCACGCATCAAGGATTCGAGTTCAAGACGGCCCTTATCTACACGGGAGCGTCTTGAATGTGATTACTCTCAAGACTCTCGGGGCATCCAAGGTTCTCCCAGGCAAGGTCGTACGGAATCCTACCACAATGACGGACTTCGAGGGAAACCAAACCAGCACATACAGGAGAAGCTCCGCGGAAAGAAGCAGACAAGTTCATTGCGCCCCACTTCCCACATGGGCGTAAATTCAGGAAGAAGACCGGCTTGCATCATTGAGGGCTAAAACCCACGATGCATCTTTGCTGACGAAGCATTCTTCTCCATTCTGTGAAGCCACGACCAACGTTCACACGAAGAGGGAACGAACTTTTGTGGCGAGTCATGACCAGAATGGGAAAACAAATTATCCGACACTTCCATTATCAATTATCAGGGGAGACTGTTACCCAGTCTCTCCACCCAATGGAATACTACAACAGCAACAAACCACAAGAACAAGTGCTAGATGCTCCACAACAGCTGCAAGATGGAACCAACTCCACAACTGATGAGATTAAAATCGTTGAGGAATCCCCTAGGCCTATCTCCATCAGCTCAACCTTGTGTATGGATAAACGCACAAAGCTCGTGGAACTTCTCAAAGAGTACCATGACGTATTCGCTAGGAGATATGAAGAAATGCCGGATTTAGATGAAAATCGGTCACCCATCATCTACATGTCATACCTGGACCCAAGTCGGTTAAACGGTTGTAGTTCAGACACGAGGAAAATGGATAAATCAGGTGCTGCATAGACTTCAGAGACTTGAACATGTGATGCTCCAAAAACGATCCTCCTTTACCTAACATCGACATGTTAGTAGATGCAACCGGAGGACACGGCATGTTCTCCTCCATGGATGGATGTAGCGGCTACAACCAGATAAGGATGTACGAGCATGATGCAAGTAAGATTGCTTTTCGAACTCCTCTCAGAAATTTTTATTATACCATACTAAAATTTGGTTTAAAGAGTGCCGGTGCAACGTATCAACGCTCTATGACGGTAATCTTCCACCTGAGTCGATACCTCAAGGGAGCAGCCTCAAGAAGATAACGATGTCCAACCGTCATATCGAGCAAGATCCGGGCGAGTTACTCTATCGGGCCCGGTGGTCGAACAAGATCAGGGTGAATCACTTTATCAGACATTGGTACATGTCTATCACGCGATGTTGGAGAATCCGCGCTTTTGGTCATCCTCGGGAGCTGTTGAACGCTCATCTACAACAACATATGCCCTGATAGAAAGAACCTGGCCCTAGGTAAGGAAGAGCCTCATAATGTTTGTAGGGGCATATATCTCGACCAACAGAGGCGATACAACATTCAGCCATCACGTAGCAGTTCCTTGAAGCAGCAAGAGTAAAACCACCAATATACAACATCCTGCGTCCATCAACTCCAACTCAGTACCACATGCACGAATCCACAATGATGAAACAACGTCAAGATATTCCATACTGGCTCGACAACAACCACTACGAACAAACCATGTAAAACCACACTTGGGACCGAGGCTCGGCATGAAGTTCCTTCACCGTCGATCAAGGAATTCTTCAACATGAGAGATGTGGTCAGTCAAGAAGCATGGAATTCGCAAGGGTAAATCAATCGAAGAGGAAACACTTCAACACTCCCTCTGCAGAAGGCCGCCTTCAATGGTCTATTCAAGAGCCGCCTAACGCTCTCTCCGGACCACGTTCGCCCGAGAATCCTTGTTCAACACTCTCTCCAGGATCCACCTCCACTAGAAACCACTTTAACATCCTTATTATTCAACATACGTCTCATCCATCCTTCGTAAGAACCCAGTGGAGTATGGCAGATCTTGAAGTCAATAGGGAAAGGCGGATATTCATTTCTCCGGAGACAAAATCTCATCACAAGTCTTGAAAGAAGAAAATGGATCAGCATCCATATTGAAGTCGAATCGGAAAGCAGGACTATCTTATGAGAATGATGCCTTCTAATGTTTGGAAAAGGCGAGGTAAACAACTCATCATCGATGTTCGGCATATCTTTGAAGCCGTCAACACTTCCTGGCTTGGAACCAACATTATCTCCAGAAGACATCTCAACAGGAGTTCTTTTCTTCATTCCACAATGAAAAATAGGAGTTAGAACTTGTATGAAAAACGCATGGGGCATGTAGTCACGCATGACAAGACACAACCCACGTTGAAATACACAAAAGCTGGGATTGGGTCCAAGCACTAGTATCATTCCAAGTCTGGTATTGGTTTCAAGTCTGGGTATAAGTTTCGAGTCTGGTATTGGTTTCAAGTCCCATACAAGTTTCGTCTGGTATTGGTTTCAAGTCCTAGTACAAGTTTGATCGGTATTGGTTTCAAGTCCTAGACAAGTTTCGATCCCGGTACAAGTTTCGATCGTTACAAGTTTCAAGTCCGTTACAAGTTTCAAGTCCTATTGCTCAAGTCGCAAAGGCTGGTGTTAATCGGGACATAAGGCCGGTATAATAGGCGCACTGGCCGGGGCGATTTGATCGAAGCACGGGGCCGACGTTTGAAACATGTACATAGTGGACCCACGTTCAACCGTGCGGACACAACAAGCCCACGTTCGATCAAGCGGCGCAATATCCCCACGAACGAGCGGCGCAATGGTCAGTCGATTAGGCACAATCCCACGATCGAACGAGCGGGCGCAATAACCCTCGACCTAATCGGGTATAGCAAGGTCGATTACGCAAGACCGACATTCAAATGGAACAAGCACGGAGCGGGCCCTCGACCGAAGGCATAACAAGGTCGATCGAAAGCAGGCAAGACCGATATCATGCTAGGGGAATACTCTCACGGACGCCTCTTGAACGCTCACATGCTCAGGGCAGGATGACCCGTCTCTCCCGGGTAACATCTAACTTTGTCTCATAAGTTTTATCTTTAACTGTCACCATTTTATGCCTACCACACAATAGTGTAACCATTGTGTGCTAGGCAGGGGACTTAATGTTGATGGTGGATTTTTATTTAAGGTTAAAATTGTAAAAAACCAGAAAACTATGCGATGACATCTTGTAAAAGATAAAGCCATTTATAAGTGTTGGATACTCCCTCACTTAATTCACCAGGAATGGAGCATGTGGCAACAATCCCATTCTGTGAATACATGAAATTCCTCCGGTTGGAGCATGTGGCAACAATCCCTTCTGTGAATTTCATATCAACCTTGTATTTCAGTACTCATTATCGGTGTGGCATGACGACTGAGTGTTACTCTTACAGAGTAACACGAACCTCCAAGCACTATAATGAAACCATGTACGAAATACCCATACGGCCGACTCTCGGTGTGTTATACTAGCCCGATTGAGCCCCTCTCGGTGTGTTATACTAGCCGATTGAGCATCGGACTGACCGTATCGGTCCGGATGATCCGATCGCAGATCATCCAACTCCATAAGCATGATTGGATGACCCCGGATCAATTCCATCACCCCCAAGCAGGTATGGAATACCCACGGCCGACCCCGCATGGTCGGTCATTGGCCTAGCTTGCCAAGAAATCGTTCATACCAAGCATTATGGATGGAAAACCCTAAATTAGGGTTTGCGGCATATTACATGTGTCGCAAAGCAGTCTCAACCATCCATCTTCGCGGTATAGATGGAGGGTGTAGATGTAGATTCAAAGGGGCCGAGCATGTCAACACGATCACAGTGGGCCGCCTACACACTTGACCAATCGGTCAAAACCAACCATGTTTGGTCGTGACAAAATTGTCGCCCAAACAAGAGATGGCGCACGGCTTTGAGACCTAAAATTAGGGTTTTGAGCATCATGAGCGTCCATCTTCTCCGGCACGAATGGAGGGTCCCAGATTAGATTAAACAGGTACGGTCATACCAGCATGACCACTGTGGGCCCATCTACCTCCTCATGTGTTCGGCCACGGCATATCATGCCTGGTTAATCCAAAACGTGCGCCCAAACTAGCATGGCCACGCCTCCCAAACCAAAAACTGATCTCGACCGCTCAACTTCACCGGACGATTTGAGTAGCTTAGATCACGTTTTCATGGGATAGTCAGGTATAGGTGTGAACACCAACCTACCACATACATGCTGGTATGATCGACCAAGACCGACCAAGATGGGTCGTCTTGAAACGCGTGCCCAAACTAGGGATGTCACGCGGTTTCCAACTCCTTTGCGGCAATGGATTTACCGCGCAAACCGATCTCAACCACTCAACTTTACTGGGTCAAATTGGTGGCCTAGATCCAGCGCCTTCATGGGACAAAGTGAGGTATGGACGTGCACACTGGCATCTTGTCTACACATATGCCCGGATGGTCCTCTCCAAATCCCTTTCCATGCTTGGTTTCGACCAAGTCTGAAGAGTGATGCTTGCGCACCTCTTCAAAAAAACCCTAATATTCATTAACGGCCGCGAGATGAGTGTCTCAAAGATCATCTCATCCGTCCAACTTCACCAAACTTGGTTATACAACCCTGGTCAGGAGTTAATTGGTTAGTGAGGCGTCATTACCCATCACTTTACCACACCATGATGCAGTACCTGCACAAAATACACACGATACTTCACAAGTATCGACTTCCTGAATAACGCAGTTATTCAATTAAGCATTACATGCTATCTTTCGTGGATCCATGATCCACACATTCCAGAACATCAATCATGTCACAAACTGGGGATACATACTGGGGGAATTGGTCTGGCGGTTTACAGTGTGCAACGCGCCATCACAAGAACGTGTTAGGAAGTCATGGACGGTTAGAGATGAACAGGAGAAGTGGGCAAGGCTGGTCGTGTATCACCAACGCACAACTCCACTACTCCATCACTCCACTTCCTCCACTTCCCACGAGAGACATGAATAAGGCTCAATGACTTGTATAAATAGGTTCTCCGCCCCTATTTCAAACAACAACACAAGTCCAGATGAGACAGAAAACCAAGTGTTAATACAAAACGTATTCAAACACCCCGAGCTTGCTTGCATCAATCACAAGCCTGCCACCTTTTTTACAAGTCATAAGCAAGCCAACACCTTCACAATCTCAACACCTTCTTCGCTTCCCTCCCTAAGATCAACACCATCTCATTCACTTTGTGACCGAAACAAGTCTGGAACGGCCATTTATTGGTTTAGGCCGGACTTGCACAGATTGATCTCTCGAATCTACAAGCACTCACCGCACAGTGCATTTGTTTAAGGTTTAAATTCATTCCTCATCCACACCACAAATTACCAAATTCTGCAGGAGTAGTTTTCACCCATAAACAACAACCAAAGAGACAAAAATGCTGCAACGTGAAGATCACTGCTTTTTTGTTTAGGTTCCAGCTCGTCCGGAAACCATTGAGATATCCACCAGCTGTAAAAGCACCTTTCATCCTCTTTCCGGACAGAATCCTTCAACTTTGCGGTGGAGTCTTTTTCGAGCGAAATCTCCCAACTTAGCGGCAAGGTCATCCCGCATCTTCTCCTCACCTTCGTAAAATTGGATGTTAAGATTCCCGGTTCAGGAAGATTCAGCAAGAGAGCCACACTCTCCAAGGAGAAAGTTATTTCACCCCATCTACATATGATCGTATGGGTGTCCGAACACCATCTGGAGATAAAAGCAACCAAGCCCGGATATCCTTAGAATCTAGAGACTTCATCAAGCTCGATGACATCAATAATCTACGCTCGAGTCAAGTTGGTATTTATGTGCTCCTTACTCACCATGAACTCAACCCATATATCAAAAGAACGCAATGGGCTTTGACACATCCTGAAATCAATGTTGGAAGAAGAATATACCCCTTTATGAAGACAGAACCGTATGGTGTTCTTCAAGCGAATCAACGTGTTTTCTTTCCATCTTCACCACCGGTTAACAAAATTGGCACGAAACCCGGTGATTCTTCCGAAAGGGGCGAGGGGTTTGGCAAAAGAATTCATCATCCGTGTTTGTTTTGGAATTATGAACATCCTTCGATGAAGCGAAATTTTGTTCAGGTAACATCTTGTCGGATTTCTTCATAACAATTTGGTAACAAGATATCTCTGAGAAAACAAACGGAGAAAGACGAAATTATCTCCCTGACACATAACCGCACCCAACAAAAGGAAAACCTGGAAAACAAAAAAAAGGGGTATTCTCTACGGGTTCAAAACTACACGCGCAGTATTTTCTCCAGGTCCGAAATTCATATATGCAATATTTCCTAAGGGTTCGAAGTCATATGAAGCACATATACAGTATTCTCTACGGGTTCAAAACGCACTTTATGATGATTTTCTTAGTCCGAAATTCATATATGCAATATTTCTATGGGTTCGAAGTCATATGAAGCACATATACGGTATTCTTCTTCGGTATTCATATACATATTCTCTACGGGTTCAAAACTGCACAAGTATTTTCTTCGGGTTCAAAATTATATAATGCAGATTTTATACTGGCTCAAGTGCGTCTGCAGTATCCTTCTTCGGGTTCAAAACTATATACGCGTATTTTCTACGCCTGAAATGCGTCTATAGTATCCTTCTTCGGGTTCAAAATTATATATGGAGCATTTTTCTACGGGTTCGAATCATATATGCAGTATTTCCCTGGAGTGCATATATACAATATTTTCTACAAGAAGCACGCCAAGAAATCATATGCGCAATATCATTGCAAGGATCATAAAAGAAAAACGCTTACTCTTAGGGTTTGCACCTACATGAAAAGGGAAACAAGAGAAATCTTGGAAGACATACACTGGAAGCCGGTTTTCTTTGTGACTACGCTAGTATGAAAAGATGAAAGAACAAAGTACAAGATGAGAGAAAGGGATTTTATATATATGGGCGTGAAAATTCTGAAATAAGGAAGGATTTCCCTTTACCAAAAATCGTGCGTATAAGGAACGGGCCCACAAGGGCGCCCAACTACCCAACGTCGCCCAAGTTGCACCCAGGGTCCCACTGGGGTTCGCCAACTCCCAGATACTGCCTAAGCCACACCGGTCCCACCAATTACGCCCAACTTCCCAATGTCGCCCAAGTTGCACCGGTCCCACCAATTGCGTCAACTTCCCAATGACCGCCCAATTCGCGCCAGCTAGCACGCTCAGCTTCCCCACCTTGAGCCGGTCCCACCAGCTAGCACACTCAGTTTCCCAACTCGCGTCAACTTCTCAATGCCGCGAGCTTCTGTCTCTCAATGATGCTTGACTTCCCAATTGTGCCGACCTCCCAGATTTGTGCAAAAGCGCCAGAGGCAAGGATTCCAAATCCTATCTATAAAAAGGTCAGACAAGCCTCCTCAATTCTCTTTACGATTTACTGCTGATAGTCTGTCACCATCTTATGCTTACCTCGCAACAAAGCCCTGTTCCGAGCTAAGCAGGGGACTTAATGTTGATGGTGGTTTTTAGACAAAGGGTAAAATCGTAAAACCCCGAATAACCTAATGTCACCGGTGACACATTTATTAGAACATTCAATGCATGTAGTCAGTAATTAATAGGGGGTATTTTTTCAAATTAGGGTTACAACGAACAAAACCCTAATTCCCCTCCGTGCCAATGGAAAATCATGCCAGCCACACCTAGCCCAAGCTAGCCGCGCCATGCCAAACGCACTCTGCCTTGGCCCTAGCTATGCTAGTCACACAAAAGCGCGCCAAAGCATGCCAACCATGCTAGCCGCACCTCTGTGCCAATGGCAAATCATGCCATCTACACCTAGCCCAAGCTAGCCGCGCCATGCCAAACACACTCTGCCTTGGCCCTAGCAATGCTAGTCACACCAAACGTGCCAAAGCATGCCAGCCATGCTAGCCGCACCTCGTGCCAATGGAAAATCATGCCGACCACACCTAGCCCAAGCTAGCCGCGCCATGCCAAACGCTACGCTCTGGCCTAGCTATGCTAGTCACACTAAACGCGCCAAAGCATGCCAACCATGCTAGCCGCACCTCCGTGCCAATGGTAAATCATGCCAGACCACACCTAGCCCAATCTAGCAGCGTCATGCCAATCGCACTCTGCCTTGGCCTAGCTATGCTAGTCACACCAAACGCGCCAAAGCATGCCAACCATGCTAGCCGCACCTCCGTGCCAATGGCAAAACATGCCAGCCACACCTATCCCAAACTAGCAGCGCCATGCCAAACGCACTCTGCCTTGGCCCTAGCTATGCTAATCACACCAAACGCGCCAAAGCATGCCAACCATGCTAGCCGCACCTCCGTGCTAATGGCAAATCATGCCGGCCACACCTAGCCCAAGCTAGCCGCGCCATGCCAAACGCACTCTGCCTTGGCCCTAGCTATGCTAGTCACACCAAACGCGCCAAAGCATGCCAACCATGCTAGTAGCACCTCCGTGCCAATGGCAAAACATGCTAGCCACACCTAGCCCAAACTAGCAGCGCCATGCCAAACGCACTCTGCCTTGGCCCTAGCTATGTTAATCACACCAAACGCGCCAAAGCATGCCAACCATGCTAGCCGCACCTCCGTGCCAATGGCAAATCATACCCGACCCACCTAGCCCAAGCTAGCGCGCCATGCCAAACGCACTCTGCCTTGGCCCTAGCTATGCTAGTCACACTAAACGCGCTTAAAGCATGCCAGCCATGCTAGCTGCACCACGTGCCAATGGCAAATCATGCCATCCACACATAGCCCAAGCTAGCCGCGCCATGCCAAACGCACTCTGCCTTGGCCCTAGCTATGCTAGTCACACCAAACGCGCCAAAGCATGCCAACCATGCTAAGCGGCACCTCGTGCCAATGGCAAAACATGCCGGCCACACCTAGCCCAAACTAGCAGCGCCATGCCAAACGCACTCTGCCTTGGCCCTAGCTATGCTAGTCACACCAAACGCGCCAAAGCATGCCAACCATGCTAGCCGCACCTCCGTGCTAATGGCAAATCATGCCAGCCACACCTAGCCCAAGCTAGCCGCGCCATGCCAAACGCACTCTGCCTTGGCCCTAGCTACGCTAGTCACACCAAACGCGCCAAAGCATGCCAACCATGCTAGCCGCACCTCCGTGCCAATGGCAAAACATGCTAGCCACACCTAGCCCAAACTAGCAGCGCCATGCCAAACGCACTCTGCCTTGGCCCTAGCTATGTTAATCACACCAAACGCGCCAAAGCATGCCAACCATGCTAGCCGCACCTCCGGTGCCAATGGCAAATCATGCAAGCCACACTCAGCCTAAGCTAGCCGCGCCATGCCAAACGCACTCTGCCTTGGCCCTAGCTATGCTAGTCACACCAAACGCGCCAAAGCATGCCAACCATGCTAGCTGCACCTCCGTGCCAATGGCAAATCATGCCATCCACACATAGCCCAAGCTAGCGCGCCATGCAAAACGCACTCTGCTCCTGGCCCTAGCTATGCTAGTCACACCAAACGCGCCAAAGCATGCCAACCATGCTAGCCGCACCTCCGTGCCAATGGCAAATCATGCCATCCACACCTAGCCCAAGCTAGCCGCGCCATGCCAAACACTTTCTGCTCTTGGCCATAGCTATGCTAGTCACACCAAACGCGCCAAAGCATGCCAACCATGCAAGCCGCACCTCCGTGCCAATGGAAAATCATGCCATCCACACCTAGCCCAAGCTAGCAGCGCCATGCCAAACGCACTCTGCCTTGGCCTAGGTGCATCACCCTTTAACGCTCTCTTCTTGTTGAGTTCCAATTGCACCACATTTGTCAGTTGTTGTGCATCATTTTTATAGTCCTCATTTGAGTGCAGCAAGTTGTACCACTTCCACTCTTCTTCTATGAAATCGAACTTCAAAAGCGACCAGTGAAGTCCTACTGCCATTCTTATTGTAGAGTGATTGATGGGGATTAGAAGAACTTCAGTTGTCAGGCATGTCCCGTATGAAATCAACCACAAGCTTTCGTACCTCGCTGATGATATTGTTCTTCACATAGTACTGCAATTAATAATTTGTTGGAAAATAAAATGAATTAGGTACACCTAAATCAGACCTATATAAAATCTAACAATCAAGCATTCATGCAAACACTTAACAGAGCATGTGTCCATGACGTATGATACAGGTGTACAAATATGTACACACCTATATAAAATATAACAATCAAGCATTCATGCAAACACTTAACAGAGCATGTGTCCATGACGTATGATACATGTGTATTCATGTAAACACTTAATAGAGCATGTGTCAATCATATGGCATACTAGTGTATATCTATGTCCACTCCTAAAGAAATATACAAAGGCATACTGGTGTATATGTATGTCAATCAGGTGTACTAGTATGTACACATCATTAAAGTATCTATATATGACATTTTTTATTTGTTTTTTGAGAAACTTACACATGCAGTAGGACTCATTATTTCACATCTCATGTACTTCTGAACATCAGGATGACAGATGTTATCTCTGACCATTGAATCGCAACGTCGATGGACGTAGAACTGCAGTACTGCTTGATCCAGATACTTGTTGAACATTAGTTCACAAAGTACTTTTCCCACAGTCAGAATATCTTCCCTGATTTGTTGGATCTTCGAGCCTTGTTAGTTCCCAAGCTACAGAGCTGCAGAATCATAAAAGAAATGTTAACATGGTGTAAATAGTGGTGCACATAACTTTTTTTCAATAAGATTCAATCATTCATATAGTGCAAGGTATTGTTTTGTGAACTTACGTCAGGCTTGCATAGTCAATTTTTGTACCCTTCTTTTGTCCTGTCCTGGGTCCATGGCTTGGTAAAGTGGTGATTTACGAATATCTGGCAGTGGGCGATAAGGACGATACTCATTTTCATTTCTCCTTTTTGGTGTAGGATAGCCAGGTTCTTCTACCTCCTTTTGGATCCCCTTTCCTTTTTGATCCACTTTCATCCTAACTTGTCTGTTTTTACCCTAAATCGGTGAAATCGGGAGGAATTTTTCTTTGCGACTCTCTTTGGTGGTGTCTTGGACAACTGCCCGACCGCTATTGACTTCAACATCTCTGCTTCCTTCATATTCCCAGCTCTTGTCTTTGCTGGTGGTGTCTTCTGCTCTTCTACTTCTTGACTACTAAATAATGCATCTCCATGCCGTTGGATGAACTGCACTGCTTCATCAATGATCCTTTCTCGTACGTCTTCATTGGATAATGATCTTTGAGACGACTCTTCTTTTGGATCTTCTTGGCTCAACAATTGAAAGCTTGGACATTTGTGGATCACGGTTGCCATCTTTTCCTTCACGTCAGATGCTGCCATTCTGTAACAACTTTTTTCAAGCTTTATGAAAACACTTTCAGATAAGTTGTCTAGAAGGTCCTCAATTGATGCATAAGGATCATTTTGTTGATCTTCTCCTTGTGTGAGTAAAAACACATCTTCTTCAACCGACAACTTGCCTTTAGGGTCCAACTGAGATATGGCTTGAGCTGTGATTATCGTAGCCTCACCAATTTCATCTGTTTGAGTGGCATCCTGGTCTTCTTGATATGCAGCTGTCTCTGGCAGAGAAGTGCTGAAAAAATGCATTTTTGTTAGGTTCTACAAAAGTGTACATCTTTCTACACACACACACACAGAAGAAATCACTAAGGTGTACATCTTGGTACACATATACAAAAAATGAAAAGAAATGCGAGCTGAGATCATTTCATACCTAGGCTTCTTAGCAGTTTCAGACTCAACACCTTGCCTTGTTCCATCCTTGCCATCCTTCTCTTCATTTGTCTTTGACAGAGGATTGCTAAAAGATTCAAGTTTAGAGAAAAGGTATGAGTTTTAGCATACTGGTGTACAACTATCTACACACATAAAAACAAATGACTGCCACATTTAATAAGTGTGATTTTATACCTTCGCTTTTCAGAAGTTTCAGACGGAATTTCATTCTTTTAAGATTTGCCACCCTCTTTGTCATTGTCATCACCATGCATATCACCACCTTTGCCACCTTCTTCATCATCACCATGCATATCACCACCTTTCCCACCTTCGTCATCATCATCCTGCTCCTCATCACCACCTTTACCACAACCATCCTCCTCATCCTCATCACCCTCCTCCTCCTGCTCCTTATCACTGTCATCCACATCACCAGCTTTGCCACTTCTATTGCCTTTCTCACCTTCCTCCTCATCATCATCATCATCACTATCATCATCATCACTGTCATCCACATCATCAACTTTGCCACTTTTCTCACCTTTCTCACCTTCCTGCTCCTCCTGCTCATCATCATCACGTTCATCCTCAGTTTTTAATTCTTTGTTAAATGTTCAGCAAACCAATATTGCATTGACAAACAGGTAAAAGAGTTAGAAATGTTAGGACCCAACAAATACATTGAACCAAAGCATGTAAATTGGTACAACTTAAAACTGGTGTAAAATAATGTACACATGTAAACTCACCAATAGGTATACCATACAACCATTAACTCTAAGTGGTGTGGCAATATGTTTCCTAATGCTATCCATTAGATATTTATGTATATGAACTAGCCAGTTGGTTTTTTTCATTCTTTCCAATGATTCAAAGTAGGGAGCAAATTGGCTCTTGGTAATCCCGCTTCCATTTGCTGTGGTAAAAAAAATAGTGATGCACAGGTACATCGCAAACAACACTACCAAGTCCTCAACATTTATCTGAATCTCCATATCCAACTTTGGTTTTAACTTCATTATACGCAAGATTTCATTCTCCACATCTAGTTTCCCCAACTTAGATTGATCCTTCAGTTTCAATCGGTTTATTAGTGAACCGTATCTCTGCTCAGCTCTAGTTTTGGTACATTCTCCTTCCCCAGGTTCTGATGCCACCATTTCTAATTCAAAAATTAAGAACAAATCTTCTGGCATACTTTCTACTTCCACAAACTTTTTCTTCCCGGCAGTATTGAAAACGAAGACATTTCTCCCTGAATTATCATGGCGGAACTGGTTCACAATCTTCAAGATTGATTCTGGATTCTTAAACCACACATCTCTCTTCTTCTACTTTTTCTTTTCTGAGTTTTCCTCCTCTTTCTTTTCAGCTTTTATGTGAACAAAGACATCTAATATAAGCCAAAAAGGGCTCTCCTTTTGCTTCTCTAACTGAAATTCTGTGAACCAGACTTTGTTACGATTCTTTTTCCTTACGTCTCCATCCTTATCAAGGTACTTGTTCACAAACTCGTTGATTGCATTAAAACCTGATCTATAAGGTTTGTTTGTATCTACGAAAATAGACAAATGGGAATACGAAAAGAGAAGCATAACACATGATACTCATACAAAAATGCTTAGGTGTACAAACCAAATTACACTTTGGTACATATATAACAAGAGCAACAATAATTCCCATACAACAGGCCATATATCACTATAACACCATGATGGTGTAAAAACACCATACACTCTCTGAGAAAAATCTTTAAAACAATCACAACATGCCTTGAATCACTGCAATACAATGCCTGTGTACAAATCTGTACACACAACTGAAATGAAACAACTCCATAACACATATAACCTGCCATTAACCATAAAACCACTCACAAACTCACATAACATGACATGTTTGGTTTACAAATCTGTACACACAAGCAACAAAACTCATGAAAATTGCTCAAAAACAGACATAACTGGACATGAATCAATGCAACAACATGTTGGTGTACTAGTATGTACACACCAACAACAAATCCCATAAAAATTGCTAAAAAACAGACATAAATGGACATGAATCATGCCAATGACATGTTGGTGTACTAGTACACACCAACAACAAATCCCATATAAATTTCTAGAAAACAGACATAAATGGATTGTGAATTATCGCACAGCCTAGGGGTGTACGAGATACGTACACATATACAAGAAATCCCATTAAAATTGGGAAAAAACAGAGATATAAATGGACATGAATCACTGTGACTAGGGTGTACGGATCATGTACACTCCTACAAGAAATCCCATTAAAATTGGGAAAAAACAGACATAACTGGACTTGAATTGTTACCTCTTTTTCTTTGAACAAATGTTGAAGGCTTTAAAGACTTTGATTTCTTCTTAGATGGTGATGTTTTTGAAGTTTCTGGTACTGAAATTGACGTTGAAGGCTTTGAAGTCTTTGATTTCTTCTTAACTGGTGATGTAGGCTTTGTAGTTTTTTGAAGTTTAAGTGCGAAATTGATGTTGAATCTTTTAATCCTCTCTTAGATCTCGTCTATGGTCCTGTTGATTTTCGAATTTCTTCTGCTGCAACTGATGGAGTTGGGGATGAAATTGGTGTTGAATCTTTTGATGCTGACTTTGATCTCGTCGTTGGTGATGTTGATTTTTGAATTTCTTATACTGCAACTAATGGATTTTCTTCTTCGGTTGATGTTCCATCCTCAACTGTTGGTGCGTTCTTCTTTGAAACTACTTTATTTCCTTTCACCATGATGTTACTGATACTTCAACCATCTAGGTGTTTTAGGGTTTTAGTCTGTAAATTTTCTACTTTATTTCCTTTCACCATGATGTTACTGATACTTCAACTGTTGGTGCGTTCTTCTTTGAAACTACTTTATTTCCTTTCACCATGATGTTACTGATACTTCAACCATCTAGGTGTTTTAGGGTTTTAGACTGTAAATTTTCTAGGGTTTGTCTGCAAAATTTCTTCTGAATTTTTTTTTTTGATTTTTTTCTTCTGAAGTTTCCGATAAAGCAAAATGTTGCGATTCTTGAATTTGTCATTCGCCATGAGTTTTTAATCAATTTTTAATTCAAGGTTAACGTGTCGCAACCACGTTCATTGTGTCAGTTACAAAATTGATTTAATTCATTGCACGTGTGCTTTATTAAAAGCGTGCGAAGGATAGCAACGTCTTTATATAATTATTGGATTAAATTGTACCTAGTCAACTAGGTCTGGACTAAAGCGTATTATTATGGGCGGTTTTGGATTGCACCGTTTTTTTCCCTATACCTAGAGTGCCTAAAACTAAGGCCTCTTCCTATGCACATGCCAAAACATGGTATTTGGCATATATGCACCCACTATGGGTATGCCAAACTGCCAAACTCATATGCCAATATGTTATTCACGGCATATAGGCATACGCGACGAGTTTCAATGAGCGATAGAGTCTTCGTCGCTCGATGGTCAAATGATCGTTCGATGGTCATTCAGTCGACAACGACAGTCAAGCTATCGCTCGGTACTATGATAATCGCTCATCAGATCTTCATCCAACGGCTAATATTTCCCCCTACCGGATTTCAACCAATTCCAACCCAACTTCAAATTCATTTCACCATGGATAGTGCATAAGAAGTGGATTTGACTACAGAGGAAATAACATGGATCATGATAGCGTATTTCCACATACCTACTCAAGGTGAATTTTTAATGAAATGTAAATCTGGTTTCAATCTGAATATTAATTTAAAAGATAGTTTCCATTAATCTAAAAAAAACAAAATTACATTTCAAATTTCAACTAAAAGAAAACATTTTAACTACTCATTTCCTTGTCCGTTTCCTCCCGGACCAAAGATCCAATTGCCTGCATTTTCTGGATCCATAGAGTTGTTCAACAAACTAGTTAAGGTGCCGGTTTGAGACTGACTTGGTGGTTGAGTCTCATCAGAATCACCATAACCTTGATAAGCAATGGGAGTACGGGGTATGGGAACATTATACAAATCTTGAAATGCGTGTGGTTGATATTGTTCTTTGGAATGGTTGAAATGCTGATGAGGTTGAGGCAATTGGGGTATACAGATTCGTTTGCCTAACTACTTCCATGTTCACACCACCACCTGGAGTCAGTATGTCAGTTGGCAAATGACTAAACATACGTGTAGGAGTTGTATCCATGCCAATGTTTTCTTCAACACCATGTACTGCTTGACTTTCTAACACCATGTTTGGAGTTGAACTTTCTGGTACCTCCTCCATATGACGACGTCTCAATCTTCTTCCACCACTTTGCTGACTTCCACCACTTTGCTGACTTCCACCACCTTGCTGACTTCCACGACTTTGCTGACCTCGACGACTTTGCTGACTTTGACGGGTCTGCTGACTTCCACTAGGACTCAATCCTCCACCAGCTCCAAAACCGGGACTCAATCCTCTACCAGCTCCAACACTGAGACTCATGTCATACATCATGCTTTCCCTCAATCTTTGCATCTGTTCCAAGTGCATATTCTGAAATCCATGAAGAAGAGCATCATAATTGTTACATCGGGTCTGATACTCCAACTCTGTAGCATTGACCCGAGGTATGGATAAGTCCGAGTAGGTGCACTAGAAACAATTGGATAAGTAACAATCTCTCCGGATGTCTTTGGATATAGTCTTTACTTCCCAAGAAAATGGTGGCATGTATGACGATGAACTTTGAGAAGGATATGCAAATACGTCACCGTCTCTCGGTGGAGGTTGGGAAGGAAGAAATTCATTGTCAAGTGGCAACCTACCTAAAGCTGGGAAATCCATCCGACCTAAACTTTGCGGTTGCATGGAAATATTTGGCTTGAAAATAGTATTAAACCAAGATAGGTACTCATTTCTGTCCATCGGCTCCCGGATCAATGCATCAGCTTCTTGCCAATGATGACCTTCTCTTATCAATTTGAAGTAATCGTCTGCTGAAACATCTGTACTGGGATAAGGGTTGACAGCTATCACCGATCTCCCTTGCAAGAAGAAGTTTGTCTTTCACCATAATACCAAACACCCTTCTCGTAAATAGGTGTATAACACCATCCTTTTAAGGCTTAACTCTACCATTGTCTGACCTAGTTCTTCTTGGAACTCAGTCTTGCTTCATATGGCCGTGAGATAAGGTTATGGCTTGTTCTACTCAACTGCTGAATCTTATGAACAATAGCGGTATGTTGACCATCTTCAATCATGCGGGTTCCCAATTCTCGAGAATCATACTTTCGTATGATCGGAAATACATTCGTATAATTCTTAAGACAAGGTTCGAAACACGGAAATATGTATACCACCAATCACGAAAATAATAACATTCAAAGCGGGTTAATAACTTTTCCATATAAAAATGACAAATAAATACATAATGTGAAAAAGATTGGTTCTTACCTCGAGAACTCCCTTAAAGCATTAAAACTATCTTTATCACACGTCGAATTATCACTTAGGGCAATGTAAATCTCGATAAAATCGCAGTCCCCCAATCATATGTTGGTGCTTGCTCTAAATCTTCTAATGCTTCGAGAAACCCAATTAACACTCTTGAGCTAGCATTTGGAAGCAGAGACATTGGCCCAGTGTCCACAATACAAGCAGACGTTCTAGCTCCTCAAAATGGTGGGGATCAAATATTGATTACCGACTTCCTATTTTGATTCATTCTTACGGCAGATAATTTGGAAAAACTTTTCAACCAGAGACACCTTCAACCCATACGCTTTTAATTGTCTATGTGTAGGATTTCCTCTAATTCATTTGAGTATAAAGGAAGTCTTTCTTTCCATCTATCTTGATACCCACTTTAGTCTATTAAATGGAATTAAGTTCCCTTGGCATGGAATTAGGTTAACATGTATAAATCTATCGGTGTAACTCCTATTAACAATAATTATTCATAATTAGAATTTGTTGATTTTTATGAAACAAAACACATAATCTAAAAATTAAATAACTAGAAAAGAGATCGACTTACCGCATTCAAAGTCCTTGAAAAAGAACGTGTTTGTAGTCTTCCACCATCGTTCTAATATAACTTGAACACCTTGAGTCCTGTGGTTTCTAGGTTGTATTTGATATAGATGTCGCCAAGGATATCTTCTCACTCTCTCTTGAACAAGCACCAGGAAGTAATTCAAAAATTCTCGTAACTCGGTCCATCCACCTCTTAGATGTATGGCGTTACATCGCCCCCTCATTATCGAAAGGTGATTAGAGAATACACCTTCATGGCTACTAGTCTAACATTATTAAACTCATAATTTGTATCCACAACAAAACTTACTCCACTTTGCACGGGGTACTAGTAGATGCTTTCCCTTTTTTGTTTCTTTTTTCTCTCCATATCTGTTTAAGATAATCGTTTCAGAACAAAAGTTTAAAGAAAATCAGTGGTTTTCAGAAGGTTTTCAGAAGAAGAAGAATTGAGAAGAGTTTAGAAGAGGTGGGAGTATAGTTGTGGTATTTATAGGCTTTAAACTCGAACGGTGGCGATATTGATTATATCGACAACGATATAGTAATTTCGAGCGATATTGACAATATCGCCAACGATAAAGACTTTATCGCTGGCGATATTGTCAATATCGCTCGCTAGGGATTCGATCGCTCGGTTTCCCCATAGTGGCGCAAATGGTTTGGCATGCCACCTGGCATGCCAAACACCATTTTTTTGGCATGTGCATAGGAAGAGGCCTAATTGTCGTGTTTATTTAGATAACTTGGGTTGAAATATCAGTTCCATCAATCTATATCTTCTACATTTGTCGATTTCGAAAGGGTTTATTTAGGGTTTACATCTTCGTTAGTAGTTTCCTTCGCAACTCTGCTAGTGCAACTCTCGGAAATCATGGCAAAAGGAGGAAATCGGCAGAAAAAATTCAAAGAAAACCCTAAAAAGAAAACAGAAGATGAATATATCTCTGATGAAGACGTTGGTAATGATGACCATGATGATGAAATCGACGCATGTAAGTTCTCTTTCTTCTTAGGTTGTAGTACTCAAAGTATTTCGTTGTAGTACTCAAAAGTACTTCATAAAACACCTCACTCAGTTTTTGTTGTTGTTGTTGTTACCTTACTTAAATTTGTCATAATGTTTCAGTTCATAAACAAAGAGATATAATTCCGTTAGATGTTAATGATGATATGGCTGATTCTGACGATGAAGATACTGCAAACCCAGTCATGGATCTTGAGGTATGTTATCAATACCTAATTTCTTAGTAGAATTAGAAGTTTCGTATATTGATAATGAGATAAATGGGTTATTTTGAGATTTTAGAAAATTCAACTAAAATGGGTTCAAAATTTGTTTGTTATGTGTTTGGTTGTTGCGTTTTAAATACAGGGTCTGGATGATGAGGATGAGGATGAAGATGATGATGATTATGAAGACGAGCCCAAACTTAGGGGGATTGGTGCTAAAAGTAAGGGAAAATGTCATACTTTCCATGCTTTCTGTACATTCATTTCTTATTTAATCGTTGTGTGCAGAATGAATTCGTCATATCATGCTTCTAATAGAAATAGTTATAGAATGCTATCCGAATCCGAATTTGAATCTGGGGTTTTCTCTAATGGCATGTTGCTCATCGTAGGAGTTGGTAATGGTTAAGTTATGATTTTTATTAAGGACAACGGGTGTGTTGGTTAGACTTACATTTTGATTTGCCGACGTATATTGTTAAACTATGCGTAGTTCCTTGGAAAATTAATTGGAGCTCAGAACCTATCAATTTCATATTTTGATTAGTTACTTACAATTTTATGACTTTAGACTGATCATGATTTTTGTGCCTCTAGTCGAAAGGAGTCTAAAGTATATGCAAGAAAAGTTTCCAATTGTTGATGAGGAAAGTGATGAAGATGAAGAAGAAAAGGAATTATCTTTTGGTAATAGGCGTCACAAAGTTGATGAATATGTAAGAATAAACCTTTTTGTGCTTAGGAAGTGAGCGGATCTGTTTCTTTATTCTTAATATATCTTTTTTTATTCTATCCCAATTGCATGAACGTTTTAAAGTCTGCGCAGCCTTATTTCAATACTGAATTTGCCTTATGGTTCATTTGAATTTACAGTCAGATGATGAGGAGGGGGGTGTTGAAGAGGAGAAAGAGGCGTTGATGTTGGAGCAAAAAAAGTTGAAGTCTCTTGCAGAAGCAGACTTCATGCATGATGATATCGATGAGGATGAAAGTAACTCTGATATCGAGCCAACTTTGGAGGTAGTGTTTTTGAAATCCTAGTGTCAATTTCAGAAGAATTAAGTTTGTATTTCCCTGCCTCTGTTTGGAAATTGCTTAAAGTATAGGTAGGAGGTTTGGGTAAGAGGTCAAGGAAACTAAATTTGTAGCAGAATTTCTCCGTTCATTATTATCAGCAGTTTGAGCTCTATCATTTGCAATTAACCTTTGAGATGCCCAATGTCAAATCAGAAGGCCAGCCCCACTTTGTTGAATCCTTCTTCTTTTGTTTTTCCCCGTTTCTGATTCTTTTTCATGGTACTTGAGATGAGAGCTACATGATTGCTTAAATAAATCTAGCTTATCTGGAAAATGAGAAATATATGGTAATTTAAATATTTTTGTTTCGGATTAGCTGATGCATTTATATCACACTTGCATTTGTGCAGGAAATTTCAGTTAAGGGTAAAGTTTCGTCAAAATTTCTTGCACATTTAGAAACTCAAGATGGGAAGGACATAGCATACGAGGAAATAAAGAAAGATCATGGTGCTTTGACTAGGGAGGAACAAATGGACGTTGTGTACAGGTGAGCTATTTCGGGACACTTCGCTTTGGTACTGTGTTCCTGTGTAAATTGTTGGTGCTCTTTTACCAAATCCGATCACGGAGTGCTTGTTCGTTTGTGTAAGGCAGTGCGCCACTTCAAATAAGGCAGCTCCGAGTGTGTACGAGACATGCTGTGCCATTTCTTATGTTTTTCTTTTTTCATATTATGATATACAGCTCAGCCCCAGAAATAGTTGGTTTATTATCTGAACTGAATTCTGCATACGATGAGCTTGAAGGAAAAGTCAACCCCTTGCTTAACAAGGTATTTTTCTTCATCTTTTTAGGATGACCTGGATGTGGATTGACACTCAACTAGAATGAGCAAATTTGAATTTTCTGGTGCTATTAGTTTTTTTTAGATGACAGGAGTAAATTTTATTAATTAATGACAGGCGCAATATGCCTGCCTATGAGAGTTTCTAAACAGCCAGGAACTTTATGTAACTCATCAACAGATAATTTCTCTCTTCTCACTTTCTTAGCAATAGCATCAGCTAAGTTATTGCCATTCCTATTAACACGAGTGATAATTTCTCTCTTCTCTCTTCTCACTTTCTCTCTTCTCACTTTCTGGTGCTATTAGTTGAAAGCATAATTAAGAAGGCTAACTGAGTTTCAAATTTTGTCACGATGGTCTAGAATGTTGGTCCTATCTTAATTTTCGACCCCAACCCCTTTACTAGTTCTGTATCATATTCTTATAAGGTATTGGTATGCTTTTTGAAGGTTGGTATAAAGGAGAATACAACCAAAGGAGGAATGCACTATTTGGAGGTGAAACGACTTCTGCTGTTGAGTTATAGCCAAGCTATTACCTTCTATCTTCTTCTCAAGTCAGAGGGGCATTCTGTTCGCGAGCATCCCGTGTTAGCTCGTATTGTCGAGATGAAGAACTTATTGGACAAGGTTTATATTTATTCCCTAGCAATCTTCCTGTTCCACAAATTTGACCACGCATGCATGAGATTTTGTAGTTTGATGTTTGTGCATACTTTTCTTTAGCCGTTTGCTTTTTATAAGGTTAGGTTATTTGACTATTAAGTATCCTTGTAGTTATTTGAGTGGTAAGTTTTCTTGCCTTAGTCTGGATCTGGAAACATCCTGAATCTCTCAATTTCTTCACTGTGGATGGTAATTAAGATATCATGGTACACATGTACCTTGTAGTCACCCTATTACTTCCTTGTGTACTCATGTTTTACGAGATTGATTTCTTGATACTGATTGAAATTTGATTTTTTTATTTTTATTTTTTAAACTGCTGCTGCTGCTATTCTTATTAAGTTAAAAGTTAAAAATGGTTCTTATAGGTTTCTTGCACATCGTGTGTGCTTGTGCTATATCTTTCCATGTTTGACCTGACTCAGCCTAGGAGTTATATTTCTCTGGCAGATGAAGCAACTTGATGAGAATCTTCCCGCTGGTATTGAAGAGATCATTAACCTTAATGAAATTGAATCAAGAGTAGATATCCTCGAAGACACTGATGCGATCACATCTGAAGCACACAAAAAAAATCACAGACCTTCATCAGTTTCCGCAAAAACACAGGAAACGTCATTGGTAGTTTATCCACCACCCTTTTTGAATGTATTTTTTTCCATGTTTTCTTTTTTACTCAATAATGGACCTTTATCCTCAAAACATACCCAACAAATTGTAGACTCCTGGAGCACCTGAGCCGGTTAAATTAGACCTGTCAAAGGCTTACAAAAGCAAGGAGAAAACCAAGCAACAGGTCTGCTCTCATATGTGATTGTCATCTATGCTTTTTGTCTTGCCTGCTGTGTTGTTATGTTCTCATAAATCGGAAGGATGATATGATTGACTACTCTGAATTTGAAAAATTGCCAGACTGATCAGGTTGGGAAGCAAAGCATGGAGATGTTGAAAATTAGAGCTGATCTCGAGGCAAAATATAAACAGAAGGGTATGATTAATGCACCAAAGCATGATCAAGCTCATAAACATCTAACTGCACGGGTGAATGGGTATAAATTTGTGAACTTGAGCCTAAATTTATACCTTTTCCAATGTCTAATCTACTGAAAATAATAGTTGTGTAAACTGAACAGGCAGCTTCAATCATTGGATGATTTTGACGAAGTTGTTGAGAAAGATGGACATGCAAGTAAACGCCAGACAAGTAAACTGTCAGAACTTGTAAGAGTGAAACGAAAAAACCCAAGGTATGAGTTTTTAGAGGTTTTACCCTGTGGATCTCAAACTTCAGTTTAGCAAGTTAAACCATGTGCTGTGATGTTGAGTCATCAAAGACGACCAACAAGGGTCATCATTAGTTGGTGAATCCTGTTTGTTGATAAATGATTTCGAAGCCACTCTATAGAACTATTATTGTCAATCTGTATCAGCTTATTGAGTTTATTTTATATGTATTAGACGGGTTCCTCACATCGTCATCTTTTACCTGATCTATAGGGGAAATCTGTTAGTACTATCTAGTCTAGGGTTTAGTCCTTCATTTCCATTGCCAGCTTAACCCTAAAATGTATCCATTAAATGTTGATATCTAGGTTATATCTGGGGATGACGATTTGCCCAAGAGAGATGATATAGGTGAAAGAAGAAGGAAGAATGAACTCAGAGTTCTAGCAAAAGCTGGAGGTGGCTCTATCCATGATGACAATGATGATGATGATGATGATGTTAATGAAGGTAATCCAGGAGCTAGGAAGAGGCGCAGAGCTGACATTGAGGATGATGATGTAGAAGCAGAAGAGTCGGAAGATGAATTTTATAAGCAAGTGAAGCAACAACGAGATGCAAAACTTTCAGCCAAAGCTCAGTTGTATTCAAGGTCAGGTTTATATAATGTTAGCAAATTTTGGTTTACCAGATCTTTAAACGTATTCTAAGTTAGAACTCCATAATCATGATTACTTGTGTGCATTTTTCGTAATTCAAAGCTTAGTTTTGTGAAATTTTCGACTTCGACAAATCCAGATTTCTCAAACATCTGAAACTATAATGGTTTGCTTATTTTGTTATGCAGAACTTCAGCACCACTTCCGCTGGCAGGAACAGTGGAAGTTGCAGATGGAAAACGACATATTACTACTCAGGTAATTACAGTTTCCTTGTCACCCAAGGGAACTTTTATTTCCTTCTTAATCACTACCAGTTTCTTATGCATATATTCATTTTTATTAACAGATGGAGAAGAATAGAGGTCTAACTCGCCCTCGAAACAAGAACAAGAAGAATCCCAGGACAAATTACAAGGTAATTTCATGGAAAGACATTTTAGGTTCTTGATGGATCGGAGCATAAATCTCTTGGCCGTGATCTAATAACACTTTTTTGTTTGTTTGCTTCCTTCTTTGCAGAACAAGCACAATAAAGCAGTAATGAAGCGAAAAGGACAAGTGCGAGACGTGAAGAAGCCTATGGGTCCTTATGGTGGAGAAGTATCCGGAATCAATGCTAAAATCAGCAGGAGTACAAGATTCAAAAGCTAAACCATCCTGTATTTTAGTTTCCTCTTGACTAGATACACATGTGTCGGTTGTCTGTATGTGTTCATGCTTTTACCATACGGTGAGATAAATGCTCATCAAATATGGTCCGATTTTTGACCCAATATGAAGTAGTCAACATTGGTGTTAGTGGAGAGAAGCATGGTTTTGGGATTAGTAAGGGTCTCCACCAACCTTAAAAATCAACTTTGTACCTACAATTTGATTTAGTTTTCTTACCTCAGCCATAGCACAAGATTCAAAAACTTAACCATCCTGTGGTTGAGTTTCTCTTTGATTATCTATCTACACATGTTTTCCTTCTGTACGCCCTCGTGCTTATACCATATGAGATAAATTATCTGTTTTGGCCCAATATTTTACCCAACTGGTTCCATTCGCTGTTTCTTCTATCAGATTATCACTATTAGTAGAGAAAATTCTGTATTTTTATTTTTTTTATGGTCTGAGAAAATTCTGTATTACATACGGTGACAAATCAACTTTGTAAGTTACAATTTGATAATTTTGGTAATTCAGTATCTTTAGTTATATAAGGATAAGCACTTAAGTAACCTCTTCAATTTCTTTCTTTTGCCTTTCTTTTGGACATCAGGCGGAGAAAGTGCGCGAACAAAACGATGCATACGAATGCCATCCATGTTATGAACCAACCTTTAAGTACCTCAACAGGAGAAGCAGTATGCTTAGATAGGTGCCGTGCTGAAATGGATGTCAAAGTGATGAAGTAGGTTGATGCCGTACATGTGAGTGCAACCCACATAATTGCTGTCAGAATCCAAATGGAAAATCTTTTCTTCAGGGGCAACCCACTTATAAGCAATAAGATTATGCTCAGGGAAGCAAAGAACCCAATTGTGTTACTCCCCATGTATAGGAAGTGGATGTGTATGGCATTGTCAGCGAGTATAGAGGTTCCAGCTAAGTGCTCAGGTTCTCCAGAATCATTCTTAAGCACAGAGTTTTCTTGCCAAATACCACCTGGTGGGTTTAATCCAGCTTCAAATGCCATGGTTGCAATCAATGACGCTACCACCATCAGTACGTTATGTTTCCTTGTCAGCCACTCATCACAGTTCTCGCTGCAACCACTTGCACATCTTAACCTGGGATGCTCATGAGTAGGTGGTACTGCTGGATGTTGCTCTCTGGTTCTTAAAGCACCTGCATTTCTAAGAAGATCTCCAATTTCTACATCTTTAAAATCTATTACTGGATTTTGCATTAAGATGTCCAGAGCTGTGAAACCATTGTCGTTCATGTTATTTATTGCTCCAACGATTGTCATGAGATTGTCCCTCTCCTGCTCGGGTAGATTGTCCCTCTTTCTCAGTAGATATCTAATCATCTGCATTTTTTTTTAAATAATCGTGTTTAGGCAAGTCTCATGAGTCATCAGTCACAACGATAATAAGCACCACAAAATCACAAAGAAAAGCAAATAAATGACATTTCCTGTTATAACAAATGTTTTTTTGTGACCCTGCAAACTGATTTCGTTCCTAAGTAACGTGTATGCGCTTAATTCCTTACCTCGGTTTGTTTCATGGCTACAGCGAGATGCAAGATAGTGTTCCCTCCCTGCATCGTTCGATGATTTAACTGACACGAATTCTGGATTATTATTGTTATCAGCCCGCGGAAACAGTGACACCAATAGCCTTAAGGCCTCCAGACGGTTATATTTCACACACAAGTGTAACAAAGTTTCTTTTCGACTGGTCAACACCTGAATCGATTCAGGGCAAGCATCAATCAATAACTGCATGATTTCTACTCGTCCTTTCATAGTTGCTACTTGTATAGGAGTATTTCCGTTTCGATCAATAGCCTTGCAAGCATCTGCAGCCACCTTTAAGAGCACATTCACCATCTCAGCGTTGTTTCCTGCCGAAGCCAAGTGAAGCAGGGTGGAACATTGGGCTAAGTCAGTCTCAGTAGCAAGTTCCGGTTTAATACTTAAAACTCTGGTCACGAAATTTACATGACCACACATGACTGCCACATGTATAGGATTTTCATGAAAATCAGTGATTAACCGAGTGAGAATAACTGGATCCTCTTCACGTAACGCCATTAAAGCGTCCACATCTCCAGTCACCGCTATTTCGTAAAGCTCTGTAGACATCTCTATCTCTATCAGCTTCCCTAGTTAACCTGCTCTTCCTGCAGTATGAAATTATCTGCATAACAGAAACCATTTTATAGAAAAGTTACGTTGGATAAGTGTTTAATATTAATTTATTAAAATAAGCATTCGTTGAAGAAGCAACTCAAGAAACAAATAAATGCAGTCCAGTTAAACACATTAATGATGTTAACAGTTTTTCGAACAATCTGAGAATTTTCTGACTGGCTCCAATTAAGATGGCAAAGAGTACTTAGTTTATTCCAATGTCAACTCCTCATATACATGCCATAGTATGTCATGGTTGCACGTATGTTGAATTGTCCGCACTAACTAGCACTGCGCGTGATCAATTACAAATGACAATTACCTAAGCAATCATCTGAGTAGGAATTTTCAATTGGGAATTTTAGTTTCCAAATCTCTAACAGTAATCGTCTTCGAACCCGTCCACCCTTGCCCATGTTTGGACTTAATCAATAGCTTCCCGAGTAACCATGAGGTCCGCGAAGAACCTGTGCACACCTTAGCCAAGGAAACACTCTATCATTAAAAGTACACCAATATGAGCAGCATGGTGCTGAGATAGTTGCCAAAGTGATGGACAGTTGCCTACTGGTCATTATGGTGGATGAATATCTGGAATCAACGGCACAATCAGTCGGAGTACAAGATGTTCAGAGCTGTGAAACCATTGCTGATTCAACAATTTATCATCATACCATAAAGATAACTCTAATCAAAAGTAGTAGAGAAGTGTGTATGGCGTCTCTGACAGCCTAAAAATGAATCAGTATAGTATGAGCAATTGGATTTTTATATAGCAACAACAAACATAGCAAATTTCTTAAATGAGAACCAAATGTATCTCTTCAGCTTCCTCTGCCTTGCACTCTCGTGGGTATTATTCCGGATTTACAGAGTAACCATGAGAGTAAGCGGAGAATGTGCACAAACACAATGACGCACATAAAGCCTATCCACGCAAAGAATAAACCTTTTAGTACTTTAAGCGGAGAAGTAATGTGCTGTGCTGAAATGCATATCAGAGCGATGATGTAAGTTGAGGCTGTAGATGTGATTGCAATCCACATAATCACCGTAAGCAGCCATACGAAAAATCTTCTTTTCAACGGTAATCCACTTATAAGCAGCAAGATTACGCTTAGGGAAGACAAAAAACCCGTAGTGTTGCTAATCATGAATAAGATATAGATTCGTGGGGCATTATCGGCCAATATGGAGGTTCCAGCTAAGCGTTCTGGTTTTTCTGAATTATCTTGCCAAACACCGCTGGGGGGGTTCAATCCAGCTTGGAAGGCCATTGTTGCTATCAATGAAGCTACCACCATCAATGCACTGTGCTTCTTCGTAAGCCAATTATCATTCTCATGATATCTCTCATTCCGACTACTTATAGAGCTGAACAATGGCTGAACCCAAGTACTAGTTGACGCTGCTGCTAATTGTTGTTCTCTGGCTCTTAAGGCTCCAGCATTTCGGAGAAAATCTCCAATTTCAATGTCTTTTAAGTCTCTTATAAGATTTTGTGATAAAATGTCTAGAGCTGAGTAACCGTTCTTGTTTATAGTATTTATTGCTTCAACTCCCATAAGATTGTCTTTCAGTAAATATTTTATCATCTGCACACAAATTTCACATACCCATTTTTAGTGTTTAAGCAATCAGTTTTCCTGCTACTTGTTATATTCTGCATGAATCAAGGTTAACATGCAAGATTGTGTTGCCATCAACTTACCTGTATCTGTTTACGTGCAACAGCAAGATGCAAGATTGTGTTGCCGTCATCGTCTAGTGAGTTGATGGATACAACTACTTGATCCTCGCTGCTATTATGCTGCATGAACGTTGGCACCAACAGTTTCAGCACTTCCAAACGATTATATCTCGCACACAAGTGCAGTATGGTTCCCGTTCCATCCGTCAACACACGAATCGTTTCAGGTCGAGTCTGAATCAATAACTTGACAATTTCAACTCGACCTTTGATGACAGCTAAATGTAAAGGAAGTCTTCCATCACCATTGATAACACTGCAGACATCTGGATTAGCTCTTAATAACACATTCACCATCTCAACATTTGTTCCGGTTGAAGCTACGTGTAGAGGTGTACATAATCCTTGCAAGTCAACCTCGGATGCAAGTTCAGGTTTAATGCTCAAAATCTTCTTGGCAAAGTCAACATGGTTGCTTATGATTGCTATGTGCAAAGGAGTTTCATGAAAACTAGTAATTACTCTATGTAGAAGTAATGGATCTTCTTCGAGTAACTCCACCAAGGAATTCACATCTCCTCTTATTGATGCTTCATAGAGCCTTGTATCCATATTCTCTCTGCTCTAAATTGTTCATTCAACTCAAACAAGAAACATTTTACAAAACAATAAGAAATCTATACAGATTGATGTTTACTTTGAATATCTCTTTGGTCATCGTTCACATTGCCGTGTCAACGAAGGGTAGGATTATTTGTGTATAATTTTAATCAGAGTCAATTGGAAGCAAACTATCTAGCCTAACAATTCTTGTTATTTTTTGGGTTACCTAAGTCGCATATTACATCATCCTGGATGATTTGGAGCAGTTTCACTGGATAATCAATTTAATATTATGGGAGACATCCACGAATAATAATCGAAATGTTGGAATTTCAGCTCCTAAGAGCAACTGTAGTGGGCGACTAAACCCATTTATTTGGTCTCTGAACCAGGCGTAGCGGGACGTACCATCGACCAAATACCAGACTAAATGAACAGTGGGCGATTATATTTGGTCGGGGACCAAAGACTAAAACCCAAATATAGTCGAAGCGTTCATATAATGTTCGCCCCAAAACCGGGCGCGAACTTAAAGTTTCGCCCACACCCGGCGGGGATTGTTTACGCCCACACCAAGCGGGGGTAAAATGTTCGCCCCACCTTTTTTTTTTTTTTTTTTTTTGTTGAGGCGAACATATAAAGTTCGCCTGTTGTGGGGTGAACATTATATGTGATCCCCACACCAGGCGGACATTATATGTTGCCCTTTTTTTTTTTTTTTTTTAGTGGGCGGGGATAAAATGTTCGCCTCACACCGCATTTAACTTATATGTTCCGCCCCACCAAATTTAGTCGGCACACATCTGCGTTGCTCACGGACCAAACTAAAATTTGGTCTTTTTTTTGGTCTTTGATCTTTGGTAATAGTCGCGCCACTCGAGTTGCTCTAAGAAATAGCAAAACAACAGCGTTGAAACAATACAATAGCTTTAGGAGAAAAAAACAGAAAGTTTTTTCATGTAACCACCTTAAAAAGCCCTACTCCACCTTTACATATTGAGTCACCGAGTGCCTCAAGTTCAAGTCCATTACCACTCTCTACTACACCATCCAGTTCAACAACCATTCCATTTCCCACTGCAATATCTAGTTCAAATCCATCTTTAGCTGTTGAGCCACAGATTACACCTGACCATAATGATTCCTTACAACCGGTAACCAATCAAGACGATGCCTCCACTGTGCCTGATGATTATACTGTTCCCGTTTTACGACGATCAGAAAGAACTCATCGTTCACCATCGTATTTCGTTCACCATCGTATTTAAATGATTATGTTTGTTCTTTTGCTGGGTGTTCTCGATCTCATCCTTATCCTTTGACAAATTATTTGTCGTTTGATAATTTTAGTCCATCTCACAAAGTTTTTTTGACTAAAGTCGTGATTCCATGGTTCGTGAAATACAGGCATTAATAGCCAATAACACTTGGACCATGACTTTTTTACCTCCTGGTAAGACTCTTGTTGGTTGTAGACGTTAGAATATGACATCCAACTCAAAATCAATTGGCAATGAGTGGAGAGGCCCTAAGGAATTATAAACCGTAGGATCTTAGATGCCCAGACAATGTGGGACTAATAATCTCAACACCCCCCTCACGTGTAGCCTCGTTGGGTCTAACACGTGGACAATTAAATCGGGTGACGCAGAGTAAAGATGCGGCCAAATGACTCGTCGCAAATAGCCTGCTCTGATACCAAGTTAGAATATGGGCATCCAACTCAAAACCAATTGGCAATGAGTGGAGAGGCCCTAAGGGATTATAAACCGTAGGATCTTAGATGCCCAAACAATGTGGGACTAATAATCTCAACAGTAGATAGGTTTATAAAATTAAGTACAAATCTGATGGTACCATTGAACGGTACAAGTCTCGTTTGGTCGCGAAGGGTTACACTCAACTTGAAGGGTTGGATTAAAACTTGATGTTAAGGGTTGGCATTTGCGCCAACTCGATGTTAACAATGCTTTTCTTCAAGGGGACCTCAATGAAGAGGTTTATATGAGTTTGCCCCCTGGATTTTCAGGTTCTCATGGCCAAGTTTGCAAATTAAACAAATCTATTTATGGTCTTAAACAGGCTTCTTGCCAATTTGTTTTGAGTTGGATGCCCGTATTCTAACATGGTATCAGAGCAGGCTATTTACGACGAGTCTTTTGACCGCGCCTTTACTCCGCGTCACCCGATTTATTGTCCACGTGTTAGACCCAACGAGGCTACACGTGAGGGGGCGTGTTGAGATTATTAGTCCCACATTGTCTGGGCAATCTAAGATCCTGCTGTTTATAATCCTTAGGGCCTCTCCACTCATTGCCAATTGGTTTTGAGTTGGATGCCCATATTCTAACAGTGTTTAGAAAATATTAGTTGCAAGTATAATTTATATATGAAAAACATAACCGTTATTATAAAGCCTTTAGGCCTATTCCTATGCACATGCCAAAAAAACGGTGTTTGGCATGCCAAACCATTTGCGCCACTATGGGGAAACCGCTGAGCGATCGAATTCCTAGCGAGCGATAAAGTGAATATCGACAACGATATTCACTTTAGCGCCAACGGCTATTTCTTCATCGCTATAAATAGGTAACTTTCAAACTTAACACTTACCCCAAATTTCTCTTCTTCTCAATCTATTATTCTCTTTTCTCAATCTAATTTATTTCTTCTATTTTCTCCAAATGGCACAATTAAGCCAACTTGATTCGGCAACACAACTTGATTTTTCTGGAGTAGTACTTGAAGGTGCCGTTAAGAAGATATGTGATAGATTTAAAGAAATAAGTAAGAAGCAAAGAAGTCTCCAAGTTTTGGATATCAACCAAGTCAAAACCGCAACTAAGAGAAGGCCAAGAAAGGTTAAAGGCAAGGAAAATCAAGGCAAAACAAATTTGAAGCCAAAGAAGAAGATAAACAAAGGGGACTCCGTTTATGAGCGCATTGATTGGAAATTTGGTGAAATGAAGAAGATTAACAAGATGAAGAACATTGTCCCAAATTTTTATTTTTTTAAAGTCTAGTTTTTTTGTCTAGTTTTTTTGTCTTGTAAAAATGACTATTAAGAAATTTGAATTTGAAGTTTGAATTTTATTAAGTAATCCAATCTTGAATTTTAATTAGAGTGAAAATAACTTGACAAATAAGTGGACAACTAAGAAATTTTAGGACTTGACAAATAACTTTTACCACTTATAAATTGGACAATATCTCGGGCAAGCAACTTAAAATCTCGAAACAATGTCCATATTGAAGTTTTGTTCACAAGTGCGACTATATAACACACGACACCTTTGTTTAGATTCTTCTGCGAATGACGTCTCCATACAATGATGGAGAAATTCTAGAGAGATTTAGAAATTCTGGTTTGAGTTAAAAAATACGGCCTTACTAAGAAGTTATACCACAACTATCAGTGGGTCATCCACTTTTCTCTGAGTGGGTATGTGGAAATACGCTATCATGATCCATGTTGTTTCCTCTGTAGTCAAATCCACTTCGGTTATGCACTATGCATGGTGAAATGAATTTGAAGTTGGGTTGGAATTGGTTGAAATCAGGTAGGGGGAAATTGTAGCCGTTAGATGAAGATCTGATAAGCGATTATCATACTAGCGGCGATAGCTTGATCATTTGGCGATTTGAAGACTAACGAAGCGATATTTTGACCATCGGCGACGAAGACTCTATCGCTAATTTGGAAACTACGTCGTGTATGCCTATATGCCGGGAAAAGCATATTGGCATATGAGTTTGGCATACCCATAGTGGGTGCATATATGCCAAATATCATGTTTTGACATGTGCATAGGAAGAGGCCTTATAAATTATTTAGCCGTTAGAGATGAGTCTCGGCTCAAAGTGTGACAAGAGCGGTCTAGCATGAGCGGCAACGGATAGTCCCATCCAGAGACTCTTATTCCGCTCCCTATAAATTCAATCAATTTCAACTCAAATATCACACCTTCTACATCCACAAATTCTTATAATTTTATCTTAATCTTTCATTCTCAAATTTCTGTAGGATAATAACTCAAGAAAATATATGCTAGAGTTCATTGTCGTGAATAAGTTCTGCTCTGAAGAGGGTGGAACCTCCATAAGACCCTGTCATAGAATTTACTTCCTCCGTTTTGAAAAGGTAGGCTTGTTTTGAGCTATTTATTCTCTGAGAGAGTATTTTTCGGTGATGCAAATGGAAAGCGAAATAGAAAGAATGATCTCTTCGTTTCCCTCTGGGAAAGACACTCTCCTGTCATCGGTAATCTAGAGATATGTCACGTGTATATGTCCAATCTGCCACGACATAATACCAAACCACATGTGTGTCGACATATAAATTGCTATTTTAAGCATCAACTTCACTTTCCTCCCTCAGAAGAAGCAAAGCACAAAGATGTTGCATGGGGTACACACGTGGGCGTACAAGATGTAGTAGTTGGCTAAGGTTAGCTGTTGTGTCATTGATCTAGCACAAATTCTATGCCAAATGGATAATGCTTCTTTTTCAAGTGAGAAATAATATTATTCTTCTATTTATTTAATGCGTCCCTAGTAAGAAGTGTTAACTTTTTAGATACCCCCCGTATATTCAGTTAAATAACAGAATAAAACCAATATTGGAAATTAGGCTAACACCCCAACCATGAATAATCCATAATATCAGGACCTTAATTAAGAAAACTATAAATCTAGGCCCCGAAATATTAAAAGACATTGATACCCTTATGCATCTTGTCAAGCCCATAATTAAATAAAATTTAAATTTAGGCCAAAATTATTAAAATATTATGTGATGATATTCCAACCACCTCTGACCACCACAACCACCGCCAACCACCTCTGACCACCACCACCACCGCCAACCACCTCCGACCACCACTGCCAGCCACCTCCAACCACCACCGTCAAACCACCACCGTCAAACCACCTCCGACCACCACCAGCCACCACCGCCGCCACCAACCACCGCCGCCCCCAACCACCTCTCGCCACCACTTCCGACCACCACCAATGGATGTGTACATAGAAGTTACACATGCAAATGACATGTGTATCTAGAAGTTACACATTCATATAAAATGTGTAATGCAAAGTTACACTTGTACATAGATGTGTACTATGTAGTTACACATGTGTATGCAGAAGTTACACATGCATATGACATGTGTATCTACAAGTTACACATCCATATGCATGTGTAACTTTTTATTACACATGCTATATGTAAGGTTATCTACAATTTATTCATCATAAAATACATGTATTACTTTAATTTTCTTTTCAATAATTTGTGCGTTCATCAATTACTACAATTATAGTAATTGGTTGTTTGAACACAATAAATGAATTAAAACACGAGATATGGAAAGCGAAATCCTAGAAATAATCCACCATATCCTATAATAGAAATTTTTCCTTCCTTTTTTGTCTTTCTCGATTCCAATATATTTGCACATCTGCAAACAAGAATGAACATCCATGGAATTAGGTTTGATGGACAAAAAATAAAGAAACAAAATTATAAAATAACTGCAAGGAAAAATTATAGAACAAAAATCACAAAGGAACATGATAACTTATCTCTGAAGCTTAGTGCAAGGAGGAGGAGTTATTTTTATTTTAGCATGTGTAACAAGGAGCTACACTAGCATCTAACTTGTGTAACTTCTAGTTACACATGCATTTGTCTAGTGTAAGGAGAAGTTACACATGCATATAGAAATGTGTAAGGAGAAGTTACACATGCAACTGAGTTGTGTAAGGAGAAATTCCTATAATTAAAATCTAAGGTTCCAAACATGATTCCATGACTGACAATGTGAAAAACTCATCTTAAGATAACATCATATGGTAGTAGCACCGAATGAAAGCAAGATTAAAGATACCGACGAACTGACATTCAATGATATTTCATCTATAGTTTATATGGAGGACAAACATCTGAAGGTAATTAAAGGAAAATTTACCTGAAGCAAATGATGGTTGCGGCAAAATGAAAGAACTGAAAAGGCTGAAAAGCTCATTACTCCGTCTGAAAAACATGACCATATAGACCCACAAAATGGAATCTGAAGAATTCATTATCGAGAGAGATAATCAATCACTGAGCAACCGTGAACCTAAATATCGAATAAGAAATGCAGGAACAATACTAGATGACAACTTCAGAAACTAGTAGTTACACATCTAACTAGCAATTCAATTAGAACGCGTATCTATAAGTTACACATCTAATTAGCATGTGTAACTAGTAGCTACACATCCATTTAGCTTGTGTACCTAGAAGTTAAACATCTAATTAGCATGTGTAACTAATAGTTACACATCCAAAAAAAATTCAGATAACTTACAAAAGAATCGGTAGCTAACATGATTAAACTCCAGGAAAGTCTGACTTTCTAGAGCTAAACGACCATGGGTTTCATATACACGGAACCACAAGAAACATGGCGTGAAAATAGGGAATCATACACATTTTGGAAATGGATCTATATCTAAGAAATATGCTATTTGAAACAAGTAATGCTGATTATTACTGGTTTTAAATCATGATAAATTTATGATGCAGAGTATCAGAAATATCAACAGGTGCATGAGAACATAAGCTAGAAGCTAAAAGATTAAACTGGAATTGTCACAGAAATTTGAACTCTTTAGAGTAAGGACGTACCTTGACTGTGAGCTCATTGATAATCCGTTGAACTGTCAAATCTTGACTGTGAGCTCATTGTTCAACTTCAAAACCCATTGCGGAATACCACGCCTACTCATCCATTGAGCTAGGTCTATAGAAGCACATGACCTATGCAAACCGTTGGTGTCTCCACTGTTTTCTTGGTCAACATCACCACTTGACTTATTCCCATTCTGTTTACTCGGATAGTCACTGACCTTCACTAGACAGTCAGTAAGCACATCAATTGAAGAATACAAAACGCAAAGTAGGCAGATCTATACTATTTACGAATAATTCACATCAAACAAAATAAAACTGACAAACAATGAGGCTACATAAACTCTAGTGTATGCATATGTTAAGTCTTGATGGTAAAGCATCTAATCAACGTTAGGCTGTTGATAAGGACATCAATTGCAAACCACAAAACCCATAGTAAGCAAATTTACATTATTTCCTTTTGAAATGTATAGTTTAAGGGAAAAATCATCTATGCGTGGCAGATGTACATCCCGAAATGCATGTGTAATCTGCAATTACACATCCAAAATTCAAGTGTAACCATCAATTTCACATCCTAAAAGCGTGTGTAACTAGCAGATACACATGCTAGAAAGCATGTGTAACTAGTAGATACACATGATTATAGCAACACAACGTTCATCAAAGATAGGTTCCTACCAACAGAAGGTTACATACTTTTCCTATAATTCTCTAGCAATTAGCATATAGCGACATGAATTGTTACAGATGATAAGACACTCAAAGTTCTTGGAGTTCATTTTTTACCTTCAATATTTGTACTGCAGTAACTGGAACCTAACACCTTAAAACGTCTAGTGCCAACAATCTCCAAATGTAAAGCAGAGTAACAGAAGGTAGAACTTGTTCCAAAATAGCTACTGCCTTTTTAATGTCCGCCAAGTAATCTGCAATAAGTACGATATAAGCTATTATGAATGAGTTATAGATAAATTCCATGTTATATAACACACATCCGATAAAACAGATTCAAATCGTTATGTTACAACCTGCCACACCCATCTAATACATGTTCCTCCACTAGTTACTCTTCCTCCATCTCCAATACCGCCACTATCACCGCCACCAGCTCCATAATCCTCTTCTAAAACCTGCACCTGCACCACCAGCACCTCAACTAAAAGCGGGAAAAGTTACCTATACATTGGTCAAACAAATTACAGTTTTATAAGTTTCATTAGTATTGCATTAGAAAACAAGTTAAGCATACAAATACCATGGCTAGTAGCCAACAAAAACCATTTTCAGTAAAGGTTTCTGCCAACATATGGAACTTCTAATGAAATTGAAGGCAAAGATGATACATAGTTTAATGTGATGATACCATATTCCTTATGTTGTTACTATTTAACAACTTAAAACACATTCCATGAAATCTATCATGAACGGATGAAGTCGAATTTAAATAATGGATGAAACTCAAATCAAACGATGGGTGATAAAAATGATAAAATGTATAGCTTCAGAGCAGAATATCATCCAAGGAAGAGTAGTCAGCAGATACACATACTTAAATGCATGTGTAATCAACAATTAGACATCCAAAATGCAAGTGTAACCACAAATTACACATCATGATGCAAGTGTAACCAGAAATTACACATCCAAAATGCAAGCCATTAGCTAGACACAACAATTATTTTAGCTTCACCTCAACTGCAGTTGCAAATCAACTCTGCCATTCATTAAATCAAGCCTAAACATTCATCTAAAGTTCGCAAGCCCTTTAAATGCAGCTGTAATCAACCAGCACCAGCCTTTTGCAATTAGGTACAAGACAACTTGAGCACCACCAGAACCACCAACTCCATTTCTGAATCTTCTGCACACAGCCACACCAACAAAACTTGCATAAACCCATTTCTTCCTCTCTTCTACAGTTTTGAGACAAAAATAACGAAATCAAGATCAAAATTCAAAAATGCAGAGAGTAGAATCCAGATTTGTTATCGCTACAAACACATCTTCTTCTTCTAATAACAAATTTATTATCGTTTTTCCAGATCTAAAAGAGCCAATGAAAAATAAATTAAATCAAATCAATTGAAAACAATTCAATCAAATACAAGAGATGTATTCGAATCAATTGAGAAATCCAGATTAAATGACTAAGATCAAATCGATCGGTTGATTAAACTGTTAATCGTAATCTATAAATCACTTGAAACAAAAAAAAAATTGTTGGAGATCTGAGATGTAATCTATGGAGAAGAAAGAAAACCCTAGAAAAGATCGAATTAAAATGATTGCAACAGAAAAAATTTACCTATTCATTATTTCCGGTGATGAAGTCTTCTCGATCTTTCACTGTTGTTTTCTCGATCTTCTTTAACACAAACAAAAAACTCATCCAAAACAGATCTCCTCGATCATGAAACAAGTCTGATGATTTCCGGTGATGAAGTCATCTCGATCTTTCACTGTTGATGAATGAATCTGCAAAAGAAATTTCTCCGGAGCCGAGAGAGAATGAATGGAGAAGAGAGAGAGAAAAAATAGAGAAATGAAAATATCTTCTGGTATTCCTCTTGTATAAATAGTAAATGGTAATGTTGTCATTATTAAAATTCGTAATAATTGATTATGGGCCAAATCTGAAGAAAAATTGATATTTTGGGCCTAGTAGTAGCATTTTTTGAAAGTATGGAGTTGATAGTGAAGTATCCATTTTGTGGGGCTTGTATATGTTGAATCCATATAGTAAGGGGGTTATAGTATTTTTCACAAACCAATAACCAACCGTGTCAGTGTTTCACTAGTCTTATGCTCAAATTAAAAATTAAAAAAGGAAAAAACTAGTGGTTCACTACTTTAAAGTACCTTATTATAGGGCTATAAACATTTGGTTTCGAGGCTCACAAAAATCGGATCATCAAATAGCAATCAACAAAACCTCTTATCTTATTACTTTTGTTAATGTCTTACCATCAATTAATTAGTGCTATTTTTTTTTGAAGCATATAAATAAAATTAAATAAAACAGCTATATAAACCTCTTATCTTATTACTTTGATCTTTAGTGCTAATTAATGCTAATGATTGATTAACTAACTAAAGATTGATTAATATTTAAACATAAAAAATATATCAAAGATCAAAAAATTTTGATTTTTTTTTCTTGAAAATTGAATTTACGGTCTGAAAATCTGATCATAAATACAATATACATATGGGAGCTCATACTTTCCCAACCGTAAACAAATCCAGGATAACTTACTGTTGGAAATTTTTGAAATAAGGTTGGGTTTCCTAATCGTAAACCATAAATATGGTTTTGTTTTTTTTTTTTTTTTATCAGCAAAGAAAATTTTATTATTATACCACCCTAACAAGATACAGAAAGAGAAAAAGAAAAAAAGAAAAAAAGTTGAAAAAGCGGGGTATAACAACCACACCCAATAATCCGTTCGACAATCTGTATGGACTAAACTCCAATATAATTCCGAGAGCACCAACTTAAAAGTGAGACTCAATCAAAAAATATACTAGAGCACCAACTTAGAGTTCTCCGTTATGTAGTCTTTCAAACCATGGTTGCTTTCACTCAAAGCTAAGATAGCTTAGTAACAAAGCATTCAATATTTACCATTAGATGAACTCCTGATTTAAGATTAAGATAAGTCTGCTTAGGAATTAAGCAATCAATCTCCACCATTAGATTGTCTTAGCTTGTTACACACAAATGAAATATACTTATATTTAGATATAGGTAACCGTACCTAAACGTGTATATTGGGTTGGCTCAATAACAGTTAACCGAAGTTAACTATATGGACCCCTTTAACTTAACCATATTCATCTAACACTTCTAGATCAAATATGATGATCAATCAAACATGAAAGATAATCAAATGA
This sequence comes from Papaver armeniacum, assembly GCA_023531295.1. Classification (NCBI taxonomy): domain Eukaryota; kingdom Viridiplantae; phylum Streptophyta; class Magnoliopsida; order Ranunculales; family Papaveraceae; genus Papaver; species Papaver armeniacum. The sequence continues at coordinate 100,077 of JAJJWW010018834.1, forward strand.
ATCTAACTGTGTTGCAAATAGAGTTGTTCAACTGTTCACTATCTCATAGAAATATATATGAATAAATTTAAACAAAATCGGATTGATTCGTAATCGTACAAAGTACTTATACAAGAATCAATTCATGAACATTAAGCCGCAGTTTGAAAAGTTAATTCATTCCTTAAATCATAAATGTTTTAGTTCATGAGTATGAGAATCATACATAACGGATTTTAGAACTTAACCACTGTGTTCGCAAACTGGGTACGCGAACAGCAGCTCCGGACCTTGGCCTAGTCAAGCCGTTCGCAAACCCGGTTCGCGAACAACCGTTCCGGACCCAACTCAGGTAAACCTGTTCGCATACTAGGTACGCAAACAAAAGTTCCGGACCTTCTCAGGTAAATCCGTTCGCAAACTAGGTATGCAAACAAGAGTTCCGGACCTGAATCATCACAATACAGTTCACATACTGGATATGCATACCGTGTTGTTTCTAGACATGGGCAATTGTTCTAAACTCTCATTTCAATCATTGAAACATCCTTAGAAGATTATAATGCTAATCTCACACATACCATTAGCTTCAAGTAATTTCCAAGTGATCGAACGATCAATACGAAACTTCCCAAGATAACATCAAATGACTGTCTCATACAAATCATATAAGATGTCCGAGGTAATTTTCACATGATCATCTTTTGACTTAATATTTAGTTTCCAACAAATAGATTGTCTCCAACTAAACTCGTCAAGAATATGATGAACATAGCTAAAGCAAAAAACTTCCAACACATATTTGAAAAATAGATAAGCGAGATAAACTCGGCTCAAAATATCAAATATGTATAGTGTAAAAGTCTATATAGATATACGACTTAGTCTCATTAGAAGATAGAATAGAATAGACTTCTGAGTGATAGATAAGTTTTAGTCTCCACATACCTTTTGTTGATGAAGTTCCTCTAAGATCCTCAGTAGATCTTCTTCTTCAATTGGTGAACGCCGTGAAGTCTAAAGCTCAACTACACATTTTATCCTTATCTGAGACATAGCTATAAGTAGACTAGAAATCAAGTATATAGTTTTGATCAACTAAACTTGACAAACAAGCTTGAGATAGCAATGCTTGCGAGTTCGACCGAGCAGTGCTCTAACGGAAGTGCTAAAAACAGACAAATAACACCTTGTACAAAATCAAAGTAAATGTTTTTCCAATTCTTTGTCACCTTAGTAGAGTCCACCCCTTCAAGCTCTTTGAAAGTTAAAACCCAGCAAAACAAAGCATAAATAGTCTTATTAGCCATTGCAATGACATTACGATGAGTATTAGAGAAGACCCTATTATTGTTTTCCTTCCAAACACTCCATATAATAGCCACCTGAAGTAATATCCAAATCTAAGCAGCAATAACCTCAGAAGGCATAGGAAAAATCCATTTAAGCTTTACAGTAAGAAAATGATCCCAGACTTGTTTACCAAGATCATAGTGAAGAAGCAGATGAGAAGTAGATTCTGGGCAGTGCAAAATAGAAAAGTCTCTGGCACATCTGTTCTTCTTCTGATCAGCATGTCCCTAGTAGGAAGCCTATCATGAGCAATAAGCCATAAAAGGAACCCAATTTTTGATTGACAATTTCAGACTCCAGATGTACTTGAACAATGCAGTATTTGTGTCGGGAAAATCTTCATGGGAAGTTTCTCGTAGACAAAACTTACTGAAAAACACTTACTTGAGTTTAAAGACCAATAAAGTTCATCCTCATGATTCATGTTGAAAGTGAAAGTTTGCAAGTCAGCTGAAAGCAAATTGAGTTCAATCCTTGCTGCAGAATTTAATCTTCTAAGGACATGAAAATTCTAAGTAACAACATTACTAGTTAAAATAACCATTTCTGCAACACTGTGAAGCTTAGCTCTTGTAGAAGAAAAAAGATTGAAAAGCAAGATTTTATAGGATGCTCATAAAGCCAATTGTCATGCCAGAACCTGACAAGGGCTCCATTAGTTATGCTTCATAATTGGCTACAAGTGGAGAATTTTAGGAGACCAAACAACATCACGAGTACCATATTTTTCAAGAACAATATCCTTCCAAAGAGCATCCTCCTCTGTAGCATATCTTCAGGACCACTTTGTAAGCAAAGATTGATTTAGCGGATTTGGTCTCTTAATACCTAAGACACCAAACTTCTTTTCCTATAAAAAGCAAATCCATTGTCTTGGATGTATTTTTTCTTCCCTTTATTGTCCTTCCATAGGAAGTTTTTCATAATTCTTTCATGTTTCTTCAAAACAGAAGCATGCTCTCATATAATGACATATAATAGACAGGAAGGCTTCACCAAAAAAAGCCTTTTACGTGAAAAGGCTTCACCAAAAAAAAGCCTCACCAAATCCAATCTTTTTTATCAAATTGGACATTTGTGTTAGGTTTCATTTTACAAAAAAAGTGGTCATAAAAGGGACTCCCTCCCTCCGGGCCCCCCGGTCGGTCGGACCAATAAATGGGTGGAAGACCAATTATAACAAGTTTTTATATACAAAATTATTACATTTTTTTTTTTTTGGAAAAACAGGAACGGGCTATACCCCTTTCCTAAGCCCGTCCCTGTATGACACTATGATCTACTACTTTGAAACTCAATGTTTGGTAATCAATCAATTTTCAATTATTAAAATTAAGACCGATAAACAGCGAAATTCCGTATTTTGGAATGCACTCAATTATAATTTATATATAGAGAGCACTATAAAAAGAAAAATCTCCAAAATATAACTCCAAATTTGTTATCATTTGGTTTTAATGAGAAAAATGATATTGGAAGGGTGAGAATCGTGAGATATCATAGTGCCCTATCTATTACGTCGGTGGCAGTCCCTACTGGTGGTGGTGCTTTGTCATTTCTAAATATTATTTGCCTAATTGGACGTCTCACGTCGGTAGCAGCCTACTACTGGCGTTTGTAATTTCTGAATTTGTGTAGGGATCATATTGCAAAACAAACCAAAGCTTAGGAGGGTATTGTTAAAATAACTAACCGAACAAAAAGTTAGTTCAATATAAATGTGATGTACTGCAGTTCAGTAAAGAAATCTAAAGTTTCATCCTGCTTCTCAAAGCTTCTTCTAAACTTCAACAATGGCTTCTCTTAGATTTCAGCACTTCCTAATGGCTCTCCTTCCAGTTATTCTCTTACTTTCTTCCACTGTCAAGTCTGATAATGGTAAGAAGTTTTTCTATATCTCTGGCTCTCTTGTTGGATGCATTTACTTATCTCTGACATGAATTTTCTTATTCTATTTCATTATTTGGTGCATTGTGTGTTGTTTTGATGACTTAAAGTGTTTCTCATTAGGAAAATTTGAAGGGCTTGAAGCCTATTTTTGATGTCTATTCAAGTTTTATGTTGATTCTGGCTCTGGTTTTTTCTCAAACTGTTCGGTTGAGATTTACTTAGTTGTTCTTAAACTTTGATTTGGATCGGATTACCTTTTTTTTATAATGGTCTTAAATTTTGAGAAAAAAGAAAGATTTTGTTTTCTAATCAAATTCACTGGGTTTTATTGTTTGTGGTGTGTTGTTGATTTATAGAAATGTGTTTTGAAGTGTCATGCCAAATGATGATCCAACTACAAAGGGTGGGTGTTGAAAATGCATAAATAAATGCTTATCTCTGCATTTTTGATCTTGTGTTCTGTTAAGTTTCCTTTTTGGTAGAACCCAAGATCTAGATCTAAGAATACTACTTTAATTTAGATTTATGTGGAAGAAAGAAATGAAAGGAACAAAATTAGGTAGAAACATTACTACTGATCTTGTTTTCTTCTTATGAGATGTCTTTGTGTTTTTACTTGGTTTGGCATGATGTTGCATACATTGGAATTGGTGCTTCATATTTTGGATTTAGAATTTGTTCTTACATAGATATTTAATGGTTGCCATAATAGATGCCAAGTTAGATATCAGTAAAGTGTTATCAGTGTTCAATCATTGTTCTAGAAGTAGTAATGTTTGTAGGATTTTTCAGTCAATATTTGTTGTAATCGGACGCAAACATGTTCGACATTTTGTCGAAGTTAAGTGTGATCATACAACTTGAGTAGTTTCATAGTTGTTCTGGATGTTTATCCTCGAGTTAAAACTTTGAACACATGTGGATAATGTATGACTGTCATTGAGTGCTTAAGTTAAACTTCAACTGTTTCAGTTTATAATGGGCTTTAAATCCATATTGATATGCATTCAGGGAGTCATTCTGTCTCTCTAGATTTACTGTCAACATTGTGTTTTCAATCTTTATACTTCCATTGCAGATGAGGAAGAGACTCTCCTTAAGAGTATTAACAGCTACAGGGCATCTCTAAACCTTACAGCCTTTACAGAGAACGACAATGCAGAATGCCTTGCAGATAAAATGGCGGACAAATATAAAAAACAACTCTGCACCAACACCACAGGTTCTAACACTGTTCCCGGCACAGAAACTCAGTTTCCGGACTACCCACAAATGTTGGAAAAGTGCCATCTGAACATAAATGGCACTAAGGATGGTATCGTAATGCCTGTCTGTGTTCCGAGACTGGATCCAACATTGGTACTCACCAACTTCACACAATCCCAGTACTCCGCATATTTGAACGATACCAAATATACTGGTGTAGGAATTGGTTCTGAAGATGACTGGATTGTGATGGTTTTGACCACAAGCACAGCGGGTGGGGCGTTTACGCCTGCTGGTTCAGCTGCTTCAGTTCCTATTGTGGGGTTAAAATTTCTGTTGATATCTTTGCTAGGGTTCTGTCTTGTTTTATGGAGTTGAATGTAAGTGTTTGTGTGATGCACTGATGAGTAGTTATGTAGATGTTGTATTCCCACGTCTGAGTTTTGGTTGTGTTACATGTTACATAAAGAACTTGAAATACTGGTTAGTGGCTACTCTTTCATTTCCTGTTCTATTGGACTGATTTTGAAGCAGAATCCTACTAGAATTTTAATTGCTTGGTTATGCCAAACCCTTATCTGTAAAACAGATGAGATCTTGTTTAGAGGAAATATTCCTTTTTCACAGAGGGGCAAAAGAACCTCTCTCAATGTAAATCTCTAGAACTAATTTCTGGATCACTGCCACACATTGTTGCATGTATATACCTTGAAACAAACTTCTTTATCACAATCACACAATGTGACCTGGAAACAAAATGCATGCATTGTCAAGAGAATGATCGCTGCTATCAATGAGATTCCAGAGCCCAAACCATGATGTTTTATTCAGCTGCTTTAGAGGAACAGACTTATGTGCAGACTCTCGAAGAGCATAAATGACATTTGAGGGGTGCATTTTGTATTGCTGCACAAAAGCACATGTCATGGCAGACCTGTAATTGGTACAAGATGAAGCAGTACTATCTCATGACAGTATGAGAAACGGAGTTCTTCGGCTTTTCATTGTGATGAGAACGCCCGTCTCAAGAAGGCCTTGGCCCCTTGTCCAATCAGGCAATCTCTCGAGATAGATTTTGAGAAGCCACCTAAATGCATATTAGATTCTTAGTTTTCTCTAATCATTAGAGAGTTTCACTTTCAACAATTCTGACTACACTGGGCAGAAAAAAGTTGCAGCAGATAACTATTTTTTTTTTCCTTATGAGAACGCGAAACTCACTTGGGCCCTATATACTAGCAGATAACTATTGAGTAAATAATAGGCAGTTATATAGTGGTCCTTTAGAAGATATTATATGGCCTAAAACTATGCCATGAGTTACTACCATAAAATGGTACTTCTCCCAATTCAGCACAAGGTTTGTTTCAACATATCGTTCAAGGATTAGTGACAAGTTGTTCAAGTAAATGTCAAATGAATCACCAAATACACTAAAGTCATCCATGAACACTTCGATGATGTTTTCAACATATTCTGAAAAGATACTTACCATACACCTTTGGAAGGTAGCTGGAGCATTACACAAGCCAAAAGGCATCATCCTATAAGCAAAAGTACCGAATGGACAAGTGAAAGTGGTTTTGTCTTGATCCTCCGGCGCTATCACAATCTGATTGCACCCTGAATAACCATCAAGAAAACAATAATAAGAGTGTGCAGCTAAACGTTCAAGCATTTGATCAATAAAAGGTAAAGGAAAGTGATATTTTTTTAATGGTAGCATTTAATTTCTTGTAATCAATACAAACCCTCCAACTGGTTTGCACATGAGTTGGGACAAGTTCATTCTTATCATTCTCCACCACCGTCACACCTGATTTTTTTGGTACTACTTGTCCCGGGCTCACCCACTTGCTATCGGATATGGGGTAGATAACACCCACGTCCAAAAGCTTGAGTATCTCCTTTTTCAAAACTTCCATCATGGGTGGGTTCAAACGACGTTGTGCTTCCCTTGTAGGCTTTGCATCGTCCTCCAAACGGATCTTGTGCATATAAACGGCAGAGCTTATACCCTTGATATCAGCAATTGTCCATCCTATGGCCGTCTTATACTTCCTTAACACCCTTAGAAGTTTTTGCTCATGTAATTCACTAAGCTCGTTAGAAACAATCACAGGTAAATCTTCCTTGTCATCCAAGTACAAGTACTTTAGGTGATCGGGAAGAGGTTTCAATTCTGACTTTGGAGATTTAACAATGGAAGATACAAGCTTTTCATCACTTCATGGTAAAGAAATAAAAAAGATATTATGAGTTTCCGGGCATCCTTGTAGTGAATTAAGATCACCAAGGACTTCATTGACTTCATTACCACACTCTACACCATTATCAGTGGATGTAGTTAAAATGGTTTCTAAAGTATCACCATCGTTCAATTCAAACACTTGTTGTGCCAATATATCCATTACATCAATGGAGAAACAAGAGTGGACATCACTAGGATATCTCATCGTCTCGAAAATGTTGAAACATATTGTTTCTCCATCAAAATCCATAGTTAGCATTCCCTTGTACACATCAATAATGGTTTTCGCAATTTTCATGAAGGGACGCCCAAGTAGCAATAGAAGAGACGAGTCTGGTGACCCTTCATTCATCTCTAACACGCAAAAGTCGAGAGGTAAATACTAGTTGATTAACTCGCACAAGAACATCCTCAACAATATCCATTGGGTAGACATTAGAGCGATTACTAATTGCAACACAATTCCATACTTTTTAAGAGAACCTAAACAAGTGAATTATACATAGATGCAGGCATATCATTTACGGATGCACCTAAATCCAACATAGCATTATCAAATGTAGTGTTACCAATTTTGACGGGAATGTCAAAGCTACCGGGATCCTTGCATTTCAGTGGAAGTTTGTGTTGTAAGATTGTCGAAGCATTCTCCCCCACACTTAGCACTTCATTACCTATGAGACTTTGCTTATTGGTACATAAGTCCTTCAACACCTTTGCATACTTTGGAACTTTCTTGATAGCATTTATCAGTGGCATGTTCACATGATTCTTATTAAGCATATCTAAAATCTCCTTTTCTAGTTCCGCCTTCTTGGAATTTGCAAATCTGCGTGGGAAAGGTAAAAGAGGAACATAAGTGGAAATAGGAGTTTTAGAGTTAGGAATGTGTACCTCAGTAGTTTGGAGAGAATCATCATTCTTCTCCTCCAAAACATGTTCCTTTGGAGCTTCCTCTTTGCCCGAATCAGTAACTTCGGGTTGCACAAGTTGGGTACCACTTCTCAATGTAATGGCATTGACATCCCCTTTTGGGTTAAAAGATTGAGAAGGGAGTTTCCCACAATTTTGTGCCTTCAATTGGTTCAACTCATTAGCCATGTAACCAATTTGTGTTTGCAAGTCCTTGATTGCACTCTTGGTCTCTTTTTGACTTTGTTGAAACTAGTAGTAAAGCCTTGCATCATTGCTTGAAGCTTTTCATAGAGACTGGAGTCTTGACTTTAAGTTGGTTGTTGTGGCTAGAATTAATATTGCGGCTGGAACCCATTAAGACGGTTGAAACTAGGTTGTTGAACCATTCATTGCTTGTTGGCGTAGCTAAATCGGGGTGATCTCTCCATCCAGGATTGTAAGTGTTTGAATAAGGATCATACCGTCTATATTGATTTGAAAAGACCACACTATCTTGCTCCAACTCTTCGTCATATGAAGGTACAATAACCACAACCATCGTTTGCATCATTCTCTCCATGATACCCATCATTTGATCAAGGTGTGATGATGAATCAATAACTTCATGCACCCGCCTAACCATCGGTTCACCTCTTGTGTAGAATTGTTGCGAGTTCGCAGCCATACTTTCAATCAACCCAGAACTTGAGCCACCATCTTGTTCACTAGTGTACCACCACCCGCGGCGTCAAGAAGATATCTATCACTTGGTTCACTACACCAAATTCTTGGATTCGTAACAGAACTAAGCCGTTACGAATTGGGGTTGTAACGGCCCTCGCCTGTTTCAAAAGTGGGTGTTACATTTTTTCCGTAACGGCTGGTTGTAACGACGTTAGTAACAGCTGCGGGCCGTTACGAAATGACACGTAGTAACAGCTGAGGGCCGTTACGAATTTTTTGTAACAACATGGTCGTAACATCCTGGAGCCGTTACGAACTTTTTTTGTAACATCAAAAAAATTACTGCCAGTCAACATTGACCTAGTCAAAATTGGTCGTATTGACCAATTTTGACCACGTCATTATTGTCTGGCAGTCCATTTTCAGCCGGAAATAAGCCGGAATTTACTAATTCACAATAATATGCATAAATCTTTCATCCCATCCAACAGATTCAGTCACAATTCATAAATAACTTCTTTTATTCTTTCTACATACATTCAAGTAGTTTACACTTGATATAATTCTTAAGTTATGTGAAAGAATAATGCAAAACCAAAATTCCTAAGTTTGAGATAGCATATTACAGTCACAGAGGACAAAAAAAAAGAGAAAACATAAGAAATAAAACTGACAGAAATGGGACTCACAAACCTAAGTGAGATTGAAGTTTCCGGTCTAAGACTCCTCTGGAAAGAGAAAGAGACAGAAGTCGGTGATTCCGAGAAAGCATGAAACACGAAATGAACAAACATTTCAACCTGTTGGACAGATAAAATAAAAGAGGCTTTAATAGCAACAAGATAACAATCTGAAAAGGTGATAAATCCAACAATCGAAAATGAAAATTAGGTTCATCATGACATACTTCTACTTGAATTTTGAACTCAGAGACTATATTCTGAATAATCTTTTTCGACCTGGCCTTGGAAATTACAGAACGGAGAAAATTTTAAAAGTAATCAAACACAAAAGTTCAACGCATATACACTTAAGATACAACAGACAAAATGTGCAGAATAACCAATACCAAATTGACAAAGATACGTCAAATCACAAGACAAGAGTTGGATAACTAACCAATTATTATTCTCAAGTGAAATTCTCTAAATCATCCTATATCAAGATCACATCATTGACGTCTTAAAATCTCTCCCCAAATTTTAAAGGAGGCATCATAAAGGAGCTCATATTACCATCTAGACCATCAAAACTCAATGATTTCTGCAGATAAACAATACATGCTTAAGTTCAAACAAAATAGAAAACAAACTCTGCCGATAAACAAGCAAGAAGAAGGCAAAGCTGAGATTTCATACTTAGCTGGATTACTAGACTTGACAACTTATCCCCTTGTTATCCTCTTCGAACTGCAAGGAACATTACGAAGGTGCAGTGATCTTTCTATGTAGAGCTTCTTAAAGATCTTAGATTCTTTAATTGAGAATGCAGTTCTTCTATTTCCCTACAAATAATGGAATGGGAAGCATGACAAAGCTGGAGTAGAAAGGAAGACGAGAAAGCAGCTGACCTGGTAAGTTTTGCATTTGTCTCCAACTGGTTTGAATTATGCCCTCTGACAACATCCTCATGTGGAAACATGTGCCATGGTAAAGGATTGATCAAGAGATCCAATCGTATAATACATGGATGAATTGAAACATATAAGATGTTTGCAAAGACATAAACTAACTGATCAATGGTGGCACATTAAAATTTTAAAGTAGCTGTAAAAAAGTTATAATTGGTATACAACCGAGTACCGAATAAATTAGCAAGCGAATACTAAAATTGTGAGACTAAAATGAAGAAAAGCCTGATCGCGCAGTTCGGATACTTCGGTCATTAGCAGTACTCTCTCTCATTCTTCATAAAAGTCCTGAAACCTACAAGCTCAAAAAGTAAGTATCACTAAGTATCATAAAGTATCAAACCACCAAAAACCAGTGACTCCATTTTCTGAATCTTGTCCTCCCGAACTTCAACATCATTTTGGTGCATTGGGTGTCCTCCTCTCGTTGGCGAACCTGTAATATGAAAGTTCAAAAAAACTGGTTGAGATAATTTTGATCCGCAAAAGCAAAACTCATATAACAGTCTCTGCCTTCTCTTGCGTAATGTTTCTCTCGCAAATATGCAGCACTTCGCCTCATCTGCTCCAACAATATGTCTCAGCAACAGTCCACTATGTTGTTCTCTGTTTCCCTAGATTATAACAAGCGAAAAAAAATCCTAATCACTTGTAACTATAAATAATTATTACAGGGTGGATTCTCATCTATAAAGCCACCAAACCTCACAATGCACATTCAAAAATTCGCCATGACTAGCTAGCTCAAAGCTAGTAAAGAGTAACTCGATTAGAATTAACAGCACAATGACAACAATTACCTGGGCACTAACGAAACCACTAAGGGAAAAAGTGGAGAAATGTCTAAAGATCTACTCACTTAATTACTACCTACAAAATGTTTACCTTGAGCTTCTGCTTCCTTTTCTGGAGCACTAATCCGTCCTTCTGTATTTATCCCCTCAACTTTATTATCAGTTACATTAAGAGTTTCCGCAGACTGGGTCTTCTCAACTGACTGCGAGTGGCGTACTTCATCCAGTAATGAACTTTGGAGCATCAGCGAAAACATTAACTGTGGTCTTTCCAATATAGGTTCATTCTGCATCACATAAAACAACATATATCTTGATTTAGAAACTAAGAATCAAGCTACACAATTACTAAATAATGAAGTGTAACTGTTGAACTTGGTATGTCACAAGTAAGCAAATGGTCAAATCCGCCCACTGCAATGGAAGGAAGGGGATGAATTCAGAAATCGTGGGTTATTGCTACATAACTGCCTAAATAACCAAAGGCATAAAAGTGGAAGAGATCAAACATCTCATGTGGCAAATGACGATTATTTCCTCATTTGCACGATGTTGTCATTGCTGAAGCAACATAATACTCATCAAGTTATTTTGTCATCTCCCTGATAAAAATCTAAATGGAAAGGATTTAACTAAAGTAAAAGAGGTTAGCTGGAGCCAAATTGATTCCTAATGGATCATCTCAAACGCCGTTTAGGAATTGACACTTATGTAATCATGACAATACAGATTTCTTTCGAAACCAATGACCAACATCAACATGGTTCACTTAAAACCCTGTGGACATTAGTTTTTGTAAGTCTATTATTTCTTGATGCCCGTCTAATCTGCATATAATAATCTATATAGAACGGTTTAATTGGCGAGATGTGTGGTTGCTTATACTTCATGCAATCCGGTGTACTTGTGAAGTGGTAGTATGTGTGGAACATTGCAAATATAAACCTTAGCGAGAGTACCTGTCTTTTGTGACTGCAGTAGGCTTCAACAAATACGCAAACAGTAAGCCATTTCGGGAATTGCCAATGAAAATACATGCGTTAACACCTACAGAACACACTTAGAGTTTCAGTTAGTTTATGTCTAAATACGAATTCAACCTAAACAGATCCCATCGAACTTGGTGAGAGTTTAAAGGAATCAATTTAGTGATGTGCAAGCGCACATTAACTGTAAGAAAATAAGTTATTAGCGAGTGATGCGCAATCTGTCTCTATGAAGCAACTCGTGAACGATATTATAATTCCAATTGTTGAGTATTACCAAGTGCAGAATTATACTAAATAATCAAAGAAATCACAAAAAATTATTGAAGGAAAAGACTTTTAGTTACCAATGATACTGGAGAGGCCCCCATTATTAGAATCAGCTTCAGAATCAGAGATTACAAAACTACTCATATTCAATGTATTAAAAAGTCTAGGTCATTAACTGGATCAAATCAATAATTTAAAATTACTTGCCTTTGATCTCTTTGATTCAGTCATTACTGCACATTACTCTTAAAGGTTTCAAAGAACAAAGTCTCCACCACTCTCATCTTCTTCATCATTCACTTCTGATTTTGATTTTTCAGATTCATCTTCATCCTCAACCTCTGCTTCAGAATCCACTCAACCCCTACAGAACCACCTCCCCCGAAGTTCTTTGCAACTCCACTAGAGAACACCAAGTCTCAAATACCAACACCACCACCAAAGAACACTAAAACATAGAAAAACAAAAGTACGTAAATTAAGAACCTAAATATAAAAAAAAAAATAAACCCAAAACAACACTAATACATATCTAAACCCCAAATCAAAGGAGAAAAAAAAAAACTAAATTAAATTAAGAAATTGAAATCGAGAGGAAACGATAATGCTTGAATACCGAAAAATTGAATAATCGAAATCGGTCTTATCACAAACCCGAAAAATTGAACAAACCGAAATCGGGAGAATTAAATTTAGTGAGAAAGGAATCAATAAAAACACGAAGATTTTATTTTTAGGGTTCACAGAAATTGAGTGAATTCATAAATAATATTAATACATATTAACTGAATCAATCCGATTAAAGATTTGGTTTACTGGGTTCTAGGGTTTGTCTTTTCTCTTTCAGATGAATATTTTTGGAAACCTTAATACAGATCTAAAAAATGATGAACAATCTGAAACGACTCACTCCTAACACAAGAGATTTCTTCAGAATAATCGTGAGAATCGTGATTTCAGTTCACTCCTAATACAAATCTAAGGGTTTCTGTGATTTCATTTTAGGGTTTGACGACAAGCGAGGCAGGAGCAGAAAAGAGGGAGACAAAGAAAATGAAAAATCGACCACGGAGGGGAGGAAACATCCTCTTGTATCACCTATCTTGGGTGGAAAAAGAAAAGCACGCATGTTAATGGCACACGCACAAACTACATCTGTTACGACCCAAGTGTGACGAAGCGTGTGAACGACACGCCTAAAAAAAAATTCGTAACGGCTGGTCGCTGTTACAAATGTTTGAAAGATTAGTAACGGCTTCAGCCTGTTACGACTCTTTCGTAACGGCCATTTGTGACGGGAAATTCGTAACGGCTCATAAACCGTTACGAATTCCTATTACGAATCCGGAAATTTGGTGTAGTGGTTGGAGACCTTCGTATAAGTATTGGATTATCATAACGTCGCTGGATTTGTGGTGTGGAAATGTTGCCACCAATCTATTGTATCGCTTCCAACATTCATACAATGACTCTCCCACATTTTGCTTCATACTACAAATTTCCTTACGAATTTGAGTAGCTTTTGATGCAGGAAAATATCTCTCTAGAAAGAGTTTCTTCAATCCATTCTATGTTGTGACACTTCCGGATGGCAAATAAGACAACCATTTCATGGCATTGTATGCCAAAGAGAAGGGAAAAGCTTTCAACATCGCTCCATTCGCATTAATCTCCGCTGGAAGCATAGCCATCACAACGTTGTGGAAATCCATGAGATGCTTGTTTGGATCTTCATTCACCATTCCATGAAACTTTTATAACTCTCTAATCAACCCCGGGTTGATCTCGAAGGTTGAGTTCGTTTGAATACACCCGTTGTGTATCAAGCCTGTGAGAAGCCAAGTCCTTGAGTATACGATTTGCATCACCCATTGATTTTTCTTCTTCAACTAGTGATTCTTCTACGATTGGAACCTCTTGTTCTTCTTCTAGCTGTAACACTTCTTCTACTTCCAACTCTTATTATTCTGTCTCGTCAAGTTTTGCTTGGAGTATTGTTCCTTCACGAGTAGTGATTCCACACATTGTATAATTCCAATTCTTTGGAGCCAGGGATTAGTACCTGAAAAACAATTCTCACAACCAAGTCAAAAAAACGAAACAAGAAACAAAAAGCAATGATCAAAGCAGAGATAATAAAAAGAAACTAAAAACTTAATAACAAGCCGTATGCCTCCCCGGCAGCGGCGCCAAAATTTGATCGATGTCGTATGGGTTAAAAATAATTTCACTTTCTCACTCAACTAAATATAAATGAAGTACATGGTAATAAAGAGTTCGTTCCACGAGAGGCTTATGTTGTTATATAATTCCAGTTTCTTAGTAACCAAGGGGGGAATTTTCAGAATTTATGAAAGCAATAAAAATAATAAAAAGTAAAGTAAATAGTAAAAGATAATCAATAAAGGGAAGATATAGGTCAAGGGATTGTATCATTAACAAACATATATTTTCATCAATGACTAGAATTGATAAATCTCTTTTTTATTAAAAGTCCTAGGATATCTTGATCACAAGTATATCCCTCTAATTCCCTGATTTCATCACAACCACATTAAAAGATGTATATGTGAATTCTTCCTAGAAAGCAACCTAAAGTGTAAAAGCACAATTAAGTTTAACTCCCTAAAAGCACTAAGTTTTATGGAATAAGACTAATCAAAGCAATCGAACGTGTACTAATTCAATTTAACCAAGGTTATGATTCATATGTGATTATAAAGATGTATCACTACAAGTAATAACCACACTATGCTACTTAGAATCAGGGATTAACAACTTTTACGTATTGAAAACCCTAATATAGCTTTTGATATGAAGACAAATCTAATTGATTCTGGACTCAACCAAACTAGCATTCAAATCATATAACATTATAATCAATGAATCATAAACAACAAAATTGAGACAAAACTAATTCATTGATTCAAATATCATGTTGAGAAATCAACTTTAACCCTTAACCAATAATATGTTAGCTACTTATAGCTATGGATTTCATCATAATCATAAATGAAAATAAAGAGGATGAAAATTAAAGAAAACCCTAGCATATACGGTTCTCTCCAAAAGCTCCAAGTAGTAGTAGAATACGTGATAACCAAAGTTGAAGAAAACTCCTTTTATAGCTCTCCTTGTTTCCAATTGTAGGTCAAGTCCTCCAAAGTCCAATAGATAAAACTCCACCAAGCCCATATGTAGAAAAACAACTGTGTAAATTTTTTTCCCAAAAACTGCCACTGGAAGTCCCAGAAAGTGGCCGGAATAGTCATCGGGATTCATCTCAGGCGATCAGAATAAGTGTCTCAGGTGACCGGTCAATGTTAACAGTGAACCGTCAAAGTTTACGGCTGACTAACGGTGTAATTGAGTTAGGTGCTAAGTCGGCTAAGTCGAGTCTAACTTAGTAGCCGACTGGTCTTGGCCAAAGTTGTTGCAATCTTTCACAGGCTGTAACCTACTATTGCACCATGATAGTGCTTCACTATATCCTATAACTCCTACCAACTTTTATCTTATTGCAGCTACACATCCATACTTTCTGGAACAACAACACACTTCAAACTTAAATTGCAACCTCCTTGATTTCCACCAATGCCTTCACTGCAACATCATTTGAGCTACACTTCCATTCTATTACAGAGATCAACAAAATAAACACCATCACACTCTCCATTCCTGCAATATCATTCCCTGTAATGTTTCTAAGCATACATCTAATGCTTTGTTTCAGCTCGTTCACTCGTTCTCTACTCAACTGCAAACCACCAACATCACCAGTTCTCGGCTGCAAACCATTAGTTCATTGTCCACCTGTAATAACTCAATTAAACCAACACCATCTGAATCTTCAAACTCGTCCACTATCCTAGCAACTGTACCTCTGAATTCTTACATCTATTCCCACTTCCGTTCAGCTCAACACCACGATACCAGACTCAATCTGCAACTGCATAATTCCACTAGAACCCTGTAAACCTATACATTCATCTAGTCAAAGTTCATTCTTTGCTCAACCATCCATCCAACAACAATTATCAAGCACACCCATCCAAGCCACCATGAGCATAACCCGAAATACCAGACCACCAATTCGTCATGTAGAATACAATCATAATTCATGTTAGAGCACTGCTCGGTCGAACTCGCAAGCGTTGCTATCTCAAGCTTGTTTGTCAAGTTTAGTTGCCAAAACTATAACTCTTGATTTCTAGTCTACTTATAACTAAGTCTCGGATTAGGATAAAAAGTGTAGTTGAGCTTTAGAATTCACGGCGTTCAACGATTGAAGACGAAGAACTACTAAGGGGAGCTTGTGGAACTTCATCAACAAAAGGTATGTGGAGACTTGACCTCATCTATCACTCAAAAGTCTATCTACTATATCTCCTATTTGAGACAAAAGTGGTATAACTATACAGACTTCGATTATGCACATTTGATATTTCGAGCTGAGTTTAACTCGCTTACATATTTCTTGAAATATGTGTTGGTAAACTTTCACTTTAACCAAGTTCATCTTATATTCTTGACGAAAGTCATAAGATGATCATGTGAAAATCGCCTGGTAACATCTTACATGATTTGTGTGAGACAATCATTTGATGCAGACTCGAAATGTTTCATATTGATCATTTAATAACTTGAAAATTTCTTTGAAGCTAATAGTTTGTGTGAGACAGCTATTCCAGTCTTCTAAGAATGTTTGAATGATTGGAATGAGAGTTTAGAACAGTTAACCATGATTGGATATAGGACAGTATGCGTACTTGTATGCTAACTGTTGCAAGATATTCCAAGTCCGGGAACAATAGTATGCATACCCATATGCGTACTGGTTGGTTAGTTGAAAGTCCGAGAACTTAGTATGCATACCCGTATGTGTACCAGCGTGAAAGTTCAAGTCCGAGAATTCAACTGAGTTTGGAGGTATGCGTACCCGTTCGCATACTGGCGAACCCCAACTTAGCCTGGCCACTTAAGTATGCGTAAATGTTTGCATACTTGAGTAGGTTATGTTCTGAAATCGGTTTGTTCATGAACTAATACATTTATATAATAAGGAATGCAATCTTTGCAAACCATGGATATAATGTTCATGAATTGATTCGAGTGAATCAAAATCAATTTTGCTTCAATTGTGTCTTGTATACTTCTATGAGAATATAAATAATTGAACAACTCTATAATTAGTTTCATTTGAGTCATTTGAACTAGTTGTGATTAAGATGAATAAGGTTGATATGAAAGTGTTCATATGGCTAACTTCGGTTAACTATTGTTGAGCCAACAAGGTGTACACATTTAGGTATGGTTACTTATATCTAAATGAACTCACTTTTCATTTGTGTGTAACAAGCTAAGTTCGATATAACGGTTGAAAGATATTAGCTTGAGTTTAATCAGGTTTTCATCTAACGGTAACGGTAGTTGCGTGTTCTGATCTTGCTGTATTCTATCGTATTGAGTACTATTTTCTCTAAGATTTGCTCGAGATTTAATCTTCGATAGGCAAGATAAAAAGTAGTCACAAACATCTTCGTCTCATACTTTGTGATTCTACATATCATGTTTCGATACCATACGATTAAGATTATTGTGAGGTGATTGATATTACTAGGCTGTTCTTCGGGAATATAAGTCCGGTTTATCAATTGGTTCTTGTGCACCTTGATTTATCAAAAAACGGAACAAAACTCGTAGGTATTTCTGTGGGAGACATATTTATCAATTCAATAGACTTTTCTGTGTGAGACAGATTGGTTCATCAAGTCTTCGACTTTGGGTCATAACAACTTTTAGTTGTGGTGAGATCAGCTAAGGGAATCAAGTGCGCAGGTTTCCTCATTAACAAAATTTCTGGTGTCTGTGTTATTTCTTTTCTGAATTATATTTGTTTATATAATTGAAATATCATAGGTTGTGCGTAGTTCAATCAATTAGATAATCCAACCTTTGGTTGTTGATATAAATTGATTGACACTTGAACATTGGTCTTTGGTACCGTTCAAGTTGTTTCACATAATAATCAGGCTCGTGGATTTCTATCTGTTTGATTTGCTGATTACATTGTGAAACAGATATACAACTCTTGGATATATTTCTTGATTGACCTCGCTTTATTAGTTGGAGCTCTCAGAATTATATTGGAGTTTGTCCATACGTATTGCCTAAACGAAATATTGGGTGGGGTTATTAGACCCCCGCTTTTTCAATTGGTATCAGAGCAGACAAACACGTTCAAGACCTCATAAGTCTTTGTTTGTAGCAATTTGACTATATGGACATAAGTGCTATCTCTATAAACATACCACCAGTCTTCGATGGATCGAATTACTCATGTTGGAAAATTGCTATGTGTACTTTTATACAATCTCGTAATTTTCAAATGTGGGTTCGTGTTGTTAATGGCTATGATCCTCCGGTTGTTACAGAAGGCGATGTAATTGTTCCAAAGGATATTGGTAGATATGAACCTGACGAGATTCTTGCTGCAAAGCAAAATTCTGATGGGTTAAATGCTATCATATATGCCATTACCCCAGATCTTCAGCACCATGTGACTATGTGCACTAAGTCTAAAGAAGTCTGGGATATCTTAGAAAATGTATTAGAAGGAAATTCCTCTGAGAAAAAAAGCTATACTTCAAAACCTATGTTATGATTGGTAAAACCTTTGTATGGCTGATGAAGATTCATTTGATGAGTTTAATCACAAAGTGTCTGAAATTGTTAATGCATCTTTTGCATTGGGTAAGACTATTCCTGAAAAGGACATTGTGATGAAAATTCTCAGATCGTTGCCATCCAAATACGATTCTAAGAAACATGCCATCGTTGAAGGAGATAACCTCTATACACTTTCCAGAAATACTCTTGTTGGAAAGTTATTTTTTTTTTATATTGATCAGAACACAGTCAGAACATCTGCATTCAATGTTGTGACTAACTCAAGCAAGTCTTCTAACTTGTCTTGGGCTGATGAATATTGTTCTAATCATGTTGATTTTGATAAATCACTGATTACACAAAAGATAAAGTATTTTATAAAAAGAAGCAAAAGATGTGAGAAATTTCTTTCTCTGTTCAATACTTCAGATGATTCAATACAAGAGAATCCATCTTCATTTGTCAAAATCTTGCATACTTCCGATGCTTGCAATGAATTTTCAGCTCTCGCAGCAGAAACTTCTACCTACTCAGATTCTGATTCGGAGTATGTTTCTGACATAGAGATTTTTGAATTCTTGGATATAAGTGAAGAAATTCATTGAGAAAATCTTCAACTAAAGGCTTCGTTGGAGAAACTTGAATCATCGTTTCAGGTGAAAAATCTTGAGATAGATTGTCGTAATGATGAATTCACCAGGACCCTATCTCTGAAGGAAAAAGAGATTAATACTCTTAAGTGTGACCTGCAAAGGTTAACTGGAAGTTCTGACAAAATCTCAGCAATGTTATTTGGTCAGAAGCCTTTTGGAAACACAAACGGTTTATGGTTCAAAATCAATACTGTGAGCACAAACAACTCTATTGTACAAATACAATCGCTTGTTCGATAAGACCAAAATAAAGATCAGAATTAACTTTATTTTTCTCAATGAGTTCTAATTATTCAAATAATAACTTAGACCTTTCACTTTTAAACAAGACAAGTACTAGGTTAGTTAACTAGCATTTCTTGTTAAGGCATTCGATTAGACTTGAATAACCGAAACCTTCACTTTGATAAGTCTAACTGAGATCAGAATTAACTTAGTTTCTCTTATCCGGAATCGAATTGGACTAAAAAATTCATCCCAAAAAACTTTTTTTAAGCCATAAAAATTCATACAAACTAAATAAATCAACTTGCATAATTATTTATCTCAACCGGAAGCAATTGAAACAACATAGACATTAAAGCACCGCAATTGCACCGTAATTTCGTAAGTCTAAACAATTGATACCAAACAATAAAGCAAGATAGCAATAGTTTTTCTTAACCGAAAACAATTGAATCATACACACATCCATACATAAATAATGGAATAAACATTAATTGTACCGAAATTTTGTTAAGCAAAAGCAATAAATATATGCAATAAAATTAGGCTTTTCTGAAATAGGAAAACGATTAACTAACAAATTTTTTACCTCAAGCTCCGCATCCTCTTCTCCTTTTCTTCACATCTTTCCGGGGAGAATATCATCATGTTGTCATCCTCTCACAAGATAAAAGAACAACAACAAAAACCAACCTTTACCAGAGAAAGGTTGAAAACCGGTTTTAACTAATGCAATGCAAACGTTGAAACCCCGAAACACATATGCTTTTATGCTAAACCAAAAACGATTCAACATATTGTGACTTTTTTACACATGAGTTTCAGTCAGAACCCCTTATGATCCTTTGATAAAGCTACCAACATGGGCTAGAACATAATCCTGCTAAACCAAAAAGTCACCCAAACCATAAGGGTTCACACATATGATATCGAATATAAAGGTTATGAAAACCGAAATCAAACATCCCATAAACATACATAGCAATAATATAAAGAATTCAAGCACATGCTATGTAATCGAAAAACTATCACAAGAAAAATTATAAACTAATAATTTTATTCATAATACTAGATAGTTTTATTCAAAATAGACCTTATACAATTATTGAAAGAAATCAAAAACTGATGTCTATTTTTCTGGGTTCAGAACCCTTCATGATCTTGAGATCTCTTCCGCTTGATAGGAATGATTCTTTGAATTCCCTGAAGCGATCCTTGATTGAAGAGTAATTCCTCAACCTTGTGGAAGTTAGGTTCCTCCTCGTTTACTCTTTTGGAGAGTAAATCTAGTTGTTTGAGAATCTGAGCTTGAACTAGTGAGGATTTTTCAAGACTACGTTTTAGCATTAACACTTCCAACTTAGTTTCAGCACAAGTTCGAGCCATATTATGAAACTCCTTTTCGTAATTGATCATACAAGATGAATGATTCATATTCTCATAGGAACCAGTTCCGTTTCCATTGAAATTAAGAAGTCCAAAAGAGTTACAAGCCATCTTTTCAGCATACCTTTCTGAAACCTTTGAAGAAAGCTTTGCATAATAATCTGAATCGTTCATGATTCCTGGCTCCAGAATAAAGAACGAATAACTCTAGCAATACCGAAACTCATATACTAATAGTTACTAAAAACTTGTTCATTGATTATGGAAATCAAATATTCTCCCTTAATATAGAATAATCGAAATCCTTTAACATTAAGGGTTTTAGAAAGTGCGTTCCTGTGAATATCTTCATGATTCTCGCAAGTTTTGAACTATTTTATATACACTGAACTCATCAAACAAAAGTTTGAGCACTTCATGAGTCAATGTATTTCTCCCAGATACTAAGTATTTGAATGAGACAGATTAAGTTTTCCACGGCTAACGGAGAATTTCTTCTTATCTGATTTGTTAAGAACTCCAAATTTTTTTGATGGCAAACCAAAATTATCATAGAAACTACTATCATCAAGATATTTAGGAATTACCTTAAGTGTTGATGATCTGGAGTCGTTGTCAGCTTTTTCTATGTTTGGTTCCATGGTCTTCTTTGGTATCCACTTACAAGAGTTCTTAGTCTTCTGATCCTTCTTCCTTTTGTGATGAACTACACCAGATGAGTTCTCTCGAGAATCCTTTGACTTAAGAGGATCTGATTTATGTATGCTTTCTTTAGAAGAAGATCTTGCGTTGTGCCTTAGACCAGAGTTGGTTCTTTCATAGTTCAAAAAAGAAAGTCGTTGACAATTCTTAACAGTATGACCTTTGTTTCCACAATGAAAACATCGTTTACAATGATCCTGATGATATGAAAAACTCTGATGTGAGTGGTTCATCTTGTGATCTCTGAAGATGTAGATTTATTTTTACAATATGAAACCCCCTTCTTAGTGTTCTTTTTGTCGACATCCTTCTTCTCTTTCGAAGGAAAGATTGAACCAGATTTTTTGTACTTACCCGGAAAGGATGTTCCCAACTGGCGTTCGGACATTAAAGAACACATATCATTCTTCAGCCTTCTGACATGTTCGGAAACCGTCTTTATCTCAGAATCATATGAGATTTTTAAGGCATTGTATTCATCGATTCTTTGTTTTTTCTTAACCACTCAGTTTTCTTTTCTTGATCAATATATTTACTTATTTTTTCTTCTAAGGATTCGATCTTCGAGGAAGAACTGATCTTGAAGTACTCTAGATCAGTTTTACATGATGATATATCATGTTTGAGTTGATCATTTTCAACTTTCATATGACATAAGTCTTCAAGAAGTTTTCCTTCTCTTTTTAGTGCAAGTGTGAGCTCAGTTGCACATGAGAGGAACTCTTTGCTTAGTTCATCCAGCTGTGAGGTTTTTATATTCACATAATCAACATCTTCTTTATCATCAAGTGATTCAGAATCAGAATCATTGATTGTGAGAACATGGCTTATACTTAACCTCTTCTTGAGAACACTGGGACATATTTTCAGAAGAGCAAGTAGAGGTTATAGAAGACATCCCTTCTAAGTATTTTTGGAAGTTAAACCCAGGACGAGTTTTACTCAAATCTCGTGATACGTTAACCGAGTCTATCTTTGGTTTTGCCTTTCCCTTTTGTAGACTCATTTCTTATAGGCTGGATCGCACCAAACAGATTGTTAGATCTTTTCGTGTTTTCATGCTCTGATACCAATTGAAAAGACGAGGGTACCCAAATATACCTCAATCTAAAACTTTTCCACCTATAAGTCCTTTCTCCAAAAGTGATTGTCTATGGACTGAGTCGAGACAATACAACTAATCGGTTCACACTTCGTGTGATCGTCTATGGATACGAGATCGAGACAATACGACGACAAGATAACTTGCGTGATTGACTATGGATACAAGATCGAGAAAATACAACAACGAAGTATGTTTACTTGATAATAGGTTTGGACTTAACCAAACACAATAGGATTGCTATCGAGTAAATAGGAATTAACGTTTGTGTATATTACTTCTAATTATAATAAAACAATTATAATTGCGGAAATAGAAAAGTAAAAGACACAGCAAGATTTTGTTAACGAGGAAACCGCAAATGAATAAAAACCCCGGGACCTTGTCCAGAATTGAATACTCTCAGGATTAAGCCGCTATACAAAATCTAAACCAACTTCGTATAGTTGAGACTAAGAAACTAAACCTATAGTTCACCTAGTTCCATATGTATATTTGCGCCTCCAACTTGTAATAAGTCACACACTTGGAACAGTTTCTTTGGTTCGTATTCCAAACAGTAAATGAACAAAAAATTTGTTCGGTAACAACTCTTTTCAAACAACGTGATATGAGTTTAACAAAAGGCTCTTCCGTTTATCCCAATAAACTCCTTTGTCGGTGTTGATGGTGGATTTTCGTTTAAGGTTAAAATTGTAAAAGCCAGAAAATTATGCGCTGACATCTTGTAAAAGATAAAGCCATTAATAAGTGTTGGATACTCCCTCACTTAATTCACCTAGAATGGAGCATGTGGCAACAATCCCATTATGTGAATACATGAAATTCCTCAGGGTTGGAGCATGTGGCAACAATCCCTTCTGTGAATTTCATATCGGCCCTTGTATTTCCGGTACTCATTATCGGTGTGGCATGACGACCGAGTGTTACTCTTCTGAGTAACACGAACCTCCAAGCACTATAATGAAACCATGTACGAAATACCCGTACAGGTGACTCTCGGTGTGTTATACTAGCCCGATTGAGCCTCTCTCGGTGTGTTATACTAGCCCGATTGAGCATCCGGACTGACCAGTATCGGTCGGATATGATTCGATCGCAGATCATCCAACTCCATAAGCATGATTGGATGACCCGGATCAATTCCATCACCCCCAAGCAGGTATGGAATACCCACGGCCGACCCCGCATGGTCGGTCATCGGCCTAGCTTGCCAAGAAACCGTTCATACCAAGCATTATGGACGGAAAACCCTAAATTAGGGTTTGCGGCATATTACATGTGTCGCAAAACAGTCTCAACCATCCATCTTCGCAGGTATAGATGGAGGGTGTAGATGTAGACTCAAAGGGCCCAGAGCATGTCAACACGATCACCGTGGGCCCGCCTACACATTTGACCAATCGGTAAAAACCAACAATGTTTGGCCGTGACAAAATCGTCACCCAAACAAGAGATGGCGCACGGCTTTGAAAGCCAAAATTAGGGTTTCAAGCCATCACGCGCGTCCATCTTCTACGGCACGAATGGAGGGTCACAGATTAGATTAAGCAAGGGCCGGTCATACCAACATGACCACCGTGGGCCCATCTGCCTCTTCATGTGTTCGGCCAAGGCATATCATGCCTGGTTAATCCCAAACGTGCGTCCAAACTAGCATGGCCACGCCTCCCAAACCACAAACTGATCTCGACCGCTCAACTTCACCGGATGATTTGAGTGGCTTAGATCACGTTTTCATAGGATATTCAGGTATAGGCATGAACACCAGCCTGCCATCTTCACGTCAAACCCATCGGCCAAGGCCGACCAAATTAGGTCGTCTTGGAACGCACGCCGGAAAAAAGCATGATGCGCGGCCTTTTTGCGGCATCAATTTCCTATTGCAAAATTGATCTCAACCACTCCTCTTTTGCCGGTCAAATTGAGTAACCTAGATCGCACCTTCATGGGACAGTGAGACATGGACGTGTACACTGGCATGCTATCTACATGCACGCTCGGTTGGTTCTCTCCAAATCCCTTTCCATGCTCGGTTTCGACCAAGCTGAAGAGTGATGCTTGCGCACCTCTTCAAAAACCCTAATATTCATTAACGGTCGCAGATGAGTGTCTCAAAGATCATCTCATCCGTCCAACTTCACCAGCTTGGTTATACAACCCGGGTCAGGAGTTATTTGGTCAGTGAGGCGTCATTACCCATCACTTTACCACACCATAATGCAAGACTTTCGCATAAAATACACACGATACTTCACAAGTATCGACTTTCTCGAATAACACGGTTATTCAATTCAAAGCATTACATGCTATCTTTCGTGGATCCACGATCCACACATTCCAGATATAAATCATGTCACAAACTGGGGGGATACATCTTTTGGGGTATTGGTCGGAGGTTTACGGCGTGCGCGGCGTGCAACGCGCCATCACAAGAACGTGTCAGGAAGTCATGGACGGTTAGAGATGAACAGGAGAAGTGGGCAAGACTGGTCGTGTGACACCGACACACAACTCCACTACTCCATCACTCCACTTCCTCCACTTCCCACGAGAGACGTGAATAAGGCTCAATAACTTGTATAAATAGGTTCTCCGCCCTATTTCAAACAACAACACAAGTCCGGACAGAGACGAGAAAACCAAGTGTTAATACAAAACGTATTCAAACACCCGGAGCTTGCTTGCATCAATCACAAGCCCTGCTCACCTTTCTCACAAGTCATAATCAATCCAACACCTTCACAATCTCAACACCTTCTTCGCTTCCCTCCCTAAGATCAACCCCATCTCCTTCGAGTTTATGATGAGAAACAAGTCCGGAACGGCCATTTCTTGGTTTAGGCCGGACTTGCACAGATTGATCTCTCGAATCTACAAGCACTCACCGGTGCATGCATTTGTTTAAGGTTTAAATTCATTCCTCATCCACACCCCAAATTACCAAATTCTGCGGGAGTAGTTTTCACCATAAACAATTGGCGACCACGGTGGGAGGTTGATCTATCGGTTGTAAAAAATTGAATCCTCAATTTTTCGGTTTTCATCTCGCGATGTATCCTCACCAGAGACCACGGTGGTTCGAGATATCATGGGAAGTGTAGCTAGAATGCTGGAGGATGTCTTGTCAAATCAAATTTGGTATCGCTAGAAGACAGAGCGAAACATTCCGCCTTTTTGAATGATATAACAAGACAATTACAAGAAGGGTCGGCATGCATCTACTCAGGCGGTGCAAGAAACGCTCGAATCCTTAGTCGGGAGTCACACCTTTACCCGGTGGAGATGCGAAAAGAGCGCGTAATCACAGGGGACTCGGAGAGGCGAACAACATGGTCCAGTGACAACGAAGACTCGAGGCAACTCCACGAGAGGAAAAGACTTGTCCGCGTACCACAACGTCTCTTGGATAAAGAAATGGAGCCCTGCACTTACCGATCCCTCTTCGGAAGATTTATATCTCAAGACCCTTGTCGAAGTTTGTGAAGAAATGCTTGAGGAAGGAGAGATCAATCAAGGAACACGTGAGTACGAGAGGATGGGAACGTTCAATTCGATCACTCAAGCGGTGATATTACAACACCTCCCATCACCGAGCCATAGCAAAGAAATCTTGGCATCTCATCAAGTGTAACACCTCCGGTAGTCACCAGAGCAACAACTTCCACTCCTTCATCAGGATGAGGAGCCGGAGGGACGAGAGGAGGACCATCCCCCATTACCATTGCAGACTTGATGGAGAAGCTGGAAGTTCTTGCTAAGACTCAAACGGATATGGCCGCAACTCAGAAAGATGTACTCACTTTTCTTAAGATATTAACTGGTCGATTTCCACAGGAGCCGTGACAGCCCCTGGAGCAAAAAAGGAACGCATTCAATGCACCGGAGAAGGTACTTCAGCGGCGCGGACCTCCATGGACCTGATCAAAGAAGCGACATCAGATATGAGCGGTCCTGTCATGGAGAATCCTACACTGGGGACTGATCCTCACAACGATCCTCCTCAAGTCAATAGTTTCACTATGAACCAGAGGCCGATGGATCGGGAAGCGGTTTCTCTAGTGGAAAGTTTATGCGAACTTTCACACCTCTCGAAGAATCAGCGCACGGAGACGTTTTGCTGCAATCAACCAGAGGAAGGTCACGACCGTGACCTACATGTTACCACACACATCAAGCGTTCGGAGTTCAGAAGAGCCCTCATCGACACAGGAGCATCTTCGAATGTGATTACGCTCAAGACTCTCAGGACAGCCAAGGTTAGTCCATGCAAGATTGTACGGCAGCCCACCACAATGACAGACTTCGAAGGAAATCAGACAAGCACATACGGTGCCTGAAGACCATACTAAATGAGGAAGTCATCCGTATTCCTGCGTCATTGTCTCCGTATGCACCGATATGCGGAGTGGAACTATTTGAGTCAAAAGAAGCTCCGCAGAAAAGGGCAGGCAAAATCCTGTGCACCCCACTACCCACGTGGGCTTCAATCCAGGAGGAAAAAACGACTTACACCACTGGAGGCCAAACACCACAACACACGTTCTGTAACGAGGCGTCCATCTCTATCCGGTGAGACTTCAACTCATGCTCACACCAAAAGAGGACGCACTTTCGAGGAGAAACGTGATCAGAAGGGGAGGACAATATACCGGCGCCGCTGTTAGCAATTAGCAGGAGAGACTGGAACCTAGTCTCTCCGCCAAATTGAATGCTGCAAGAACGACGGAATACAAGATGAGGTACCGAGACGCCTTGTGAGAACTACAAGATGGAACCAATTCCACAACCGACGAACTCGAGATCGTTAACATCGGGAATGAAGAATCTCCAGCCGGTCTCTATCGGGTTCGACTCTGTCCCGCACCGAACGTATTTGAGTCTTGTTCAACTACTCAAGGAGTACCAAGATGTGTTCGCCTGGACATACGAGGAAATGCCTGGTCTGGATGAAAAATTGTTCACCCATCATCTACATGTCATACCTGGACCCAAGTCGGTTAAACGGTTGTAGTTCAGACACGAGGAAAATGGATAAATCGGGTGCTGCATAGACTTCAGAGACTTGAACAGGTGCTGCTCCAAAAACGATCCTCCTCTACCTAACATCGACATGTTAGTAGATGCAACCGGAGGACACGGCATGTTCTCCTCCATGGATGGATGTAGCGGCTACAACCAGATAAGGATGTACGAGCATGATGCAAGTAAGATTGCTTTTCGAACTCCTCTCGAAATTTTTATTATACCATACTACCATTTGGTTTAAAGAGTGCGGTGCAACGTATCAACGCTTCTATGACGGTAATCTTCCACCGGGAGCCGATACCTCAAGGGAGCAGCCTCAAGAAGATAACGATGTCCAACCGTCATATCGAGCAAGATCCAGGCGAGTTACTCTATCGGACGGTGGTCGAACAAGATCCGGGTGAGTCACTTTATCGACAACGATACATGTCTATCACGCTATGTTGGAGAATCCGCGCTTTTGGTCATCCTCCGGAGCTGTTGAACGCTCATCTACAACAACATATGCCCCGATAGAAAGAACCGGAGCCTGCCTGGAAGAGCCTCATAATGTTTGTAGGGGCATATATCTCACCAACAAAGCGATACAACATTCAGCCTTCTCGTAGCAGTTCCTTGAAGCAGACAAGAGGAAAACCACCAAGATACAATATCCCGCGCGTCCATCAACTCCAACTCCAAGTACCACATGCACGAATCCCACAATGATGAAACAACGTCCAAGATATTCCATACCCGGCTCGACAACAACCACTACGAACAAACCATGTAAACCACACTTGGGGACCGAGGCTCGCATGAAGTTCCTTCACCGTCGATCAAGGAATTCTTCAACATGAGAGATGTGGTCAGTCAAGAAGCATGGAATTCGCAAGGGTAAATCGAATCAAGAGGGAAACACTTCAAACACTCCCTCTAGCGAAGTCGCCGATGGCCTATTCAAGAGCCGCCTCAACGCTCTCTCCGGGACCACGTTCGCTTCAGTAATCCTTGTTCAACACTCTCTCCAGGATCCACCTCCACCGAAACCACTTTAACATCCTTATTATTCAACATACGTCTCATCCATCCTTCGTAAGAACCCAAAGGTGGAGTATGGAAAATCTTGAAGTCAATAGGATAAGGCGGATATTCGTTTCTCCAGGAGACAAAATCTCATCACAAGTCTTTGAAGAAGAAAATGGATCGCCTTCCATATTTTCCGAATCGAAAGGTGACTACCTTATGAGAAGGATGTTTTCTAATGTTTGGAAAAGCGAGGTGAACAACTCATCATCAATGTTCGGCATATCTTTGAAGCTGTCAACACTTCCTGACTTGGCACCAGCATTATCTCTAGAAGACATCTCAACAGGAGTTCTTTTCTTCATTCCACAATGAAAATAGGAGTTAGAACTTGTATGAAAAACACATGAGGCGTGTAGTCACACATGACAAGATACAACCCACGTTGAAATACACAAAAGCTGGGATTGGGTCCAAACACCAGTATCACTCAAGTTCCAAGTCTGGTACAAGTTTCAAGTCTGGTACAAGTTTCAAGTCTGGTACAAGTTTCAAGTCTGGTACAAGTTTCAAGTCCGGTATAAGTTTCAAGTCTGGTACAAGTTTTAAGTCCGGTACAAGTTTCAAGTCCGGTATAAGTTTCAAGTCTGGTACAAGTTTCAAGTCTGGTATTGGTTTCAAGTCCGGTACAAGTTTCAAGTCCGGTATAAGTTTCAAGTCCGGTTCAAGTTTAAAGTCTGGTGTTGGTCAAGGGCACAAGGCTGGTATTGCTCAAGTCACAAGGCTGGTGTTAATCAGGACATAAGGCCGGTATAATAGGCGCACACAGCAGGGCCGATTTCAGTCGAAGCACAGGGCCGACGTTTGAAACATGTACATAGTGGACCCACGTTCAACCGAAGCAGTACACAACAAGCCGCGTTCGATCAAGCAGCGCAAGATCCCCACGAACGAAGCGGGGCGCAATGATCGTCGATTAGGCACAATCCCACGATCGAACGAAGCGGCGCAATAACCCTCGGCCTAATCGGGCATAGCAAGGTCGATCCGGCAAGACCGATATTCAAACGGAGCAAGCACGGAGCGGGCCTCGGCGAAGCAGGCATAACAAGGTCGATCGAAGCGGCAAGACCGATATCATGCTAGGGGAATACTCTCCCGGACGCCTCTTGAACGCTCGCATGCTCCGAGGACAGGATGACCGTCTCTCCGGGGTAACATCTAACTTTGTCTCATAAGTTTTATCTCTAACTGTCACCATCTTATGCCTACCACACAATAGTGTAACCATTGTGTGCTAGGCAGGGGACTTAATGTTGATGGTGGATTTTCGTTTAAGGTTAAAATTGTAAAAGCCAGAAAATTATGCGCTGACATCTTGTAAAAGATAAAGCCATTAATAAGTGTTGGATACTCCTCACTTAATTCACCTAGAATGGAGCATGTGGCAACAATCCCATTCTGAATACATGAAATTCCTCCAAGGTTGGAGCATGTGGCAACAATCCTTCTGTGAATTTCATATCACCTTGTATTTCCAAGTACTCATTATCGGTGTGGCATGACGATCGAGTGTTACTCTTCTGAGTAACACGAACCTCCAAGAACTATAATGAAACCATGTACGAAATACCCGTGACAGTGACTCTCGGTGTGTTATACTAGCCCGATTGAGCCCTCTCGGTGTGTTATACTAGCCCGATTGAGCATCCGGATCGACCGTATCGGTCCGGATATGATCTCGATCGCAGATCATCCAACTCCATAAGCATGATTGGATGACCCTGCATCAATTCCATCACCCCCAAGCAGGTATGGAATACCCACGGCCGACCCGCATGGTCGGTCATCGGCCTAGCTTGCCAAGAAACCGTTCATACCAAGCATTATGGACGGAAAACCCTAAATTAGGGTTTGCGGCATATTACATGTGTCGCAAAGCAGTCTCAACCATCCATCTTCGCAGGTATAGATGTAGACTCAAAGGGCCCAGAGCATGTCAACACGATCACCGTGGGCCCGCCTACATATTTGACCAATTGGTCAAAACCAACAATGTTTGGCCGTGACAAAATCGTCACCCAAACAAGAGATGGCGCACGGCTTTGAAAGCCAAAATTAGGGTTTCAAGCCATCACGCGCGTCCATCTTCTCCGGCACGAATGGAGGGTCACAGATTAGATTAAGCAAGGGCGGTCATACCAAGCATGACCACCGTGGGCCCATCTACCTCCTCATGTGTTTGGCCAAGGCATATCATGCCTGGTTAATCCCAAACGTGCGTCCAAACTAGCATGGCCACGCCTCCCAAACCACAACCGATCTCGACCGCTCAACTTCTTAGGATGATTTGAGTGGCTTAGATCACGTTTTCATGGGATATTCGGTATAGGCATGAACACCGCCCGCCATCTTCACGTCAAACCCATCGGCCAAGACCGACCAAATTAGGTCGTCTTGGAACACGCGCCGGAAAAAGCATGATGCGCGGCCTTTTGCGGCATCTATTTCCTATTGCAAAATTGATCTCAACCACTCCTCTTTGCCGGTCAAATTGAGTGACCTAGATCGCACCTTCATGGGACAGTGAGACATGGACGTGTACACTGGCATGCTATCTACATGCACGCTCGGTCGGTTCTCTCCAAATCCCTTTCCATGCCGGTTTCGACTAAGTCGAAGAGTGATGCTTGCGCACCTCTTCAAAAACCCTAATATTCATTAATGGTCGCAGATGAGTGTCTCAAAGATCACCTCATCCGTCCAACTTCACCCGACTTGGTTATACAACCACGGGTCGAGTTATTTGGTCGGTGAGGCGTCATTACCCATCACTTTACCACACCATAATGCACATGCACACGATAAAATACACACGATACTTCACAAGTATCGACTTTCAATAACACGAGTTATTCAATTCGGCGATTACATGCCATCTTTCGTGGATCCACGATCCACATTCCAGACATCAATCATGTCACAAATCGGGGATACATACTAAGGTATTGGTCAGCGGTTTACGGCGTGCAACGCGCCATCACAAGAACGTGTCGGGGAAGTCATGGACGGTTAGAGATGAACAGGAGAAGTGGGCAAGGCGGGTCGTGTGACACCGAAACACAACTCCACTACTCCATCACTCCACTTCCTCCACTTCCCACGAGAGACGTGAATAAGGCTCAATGACTTGTATAAATAGGTTCTCCGCCCTATTTCAAATAACAACACAAGTCCATACGAGGCAGAAAACCAAGTGTTAATACAAAACGTATTCAAACACCCAGAGCTTGCTTGCATCAATCACAAGCCCGCTCACCTTTCGGTACAAGTCATAATCAAGCTAACACCTTCACAATCTCAACACCTTCTTCGCTTCCCTCTCCCTAAGATCAACCCCATCTCCTTCACTTTGTGACCGAAACAAGTCCGGGAACGGCCATTTCTTGGTTTAGGCCGGACTTGCCGCATTGGTCTCTCGAATCTACAAGTACTCACCGCGCAGTGCATTTGTTTAAGGTTTAAATTCATTCCTCATCCACACCCCCAAATTACCAAATTCTGCAGGAGTAGTTTTCACCCATAAACAGTCGGGTTCTTAGATCTATCTTTTCAACAACTACCAAAGTAATTGTTAAGACTATGCAATCAATACTTTGAATCACAAAGAATTGTATTTATGCCGATCTACTTAACTAATCAATCAAATATATCACAAAGATAAACCGATTATAGTTGGATCCCCAGCCGATCAAGTTTTGTGCACATCAAAGATTATGAACTCAAATCAGAAATCTCCTTTGTCTTCAAATCTTCTCAAATGTTCAATACAATCAACTTGAATCTCTTGTGAACAATCACACACAGAACAAAGTCTGTTAACAATGGATTATCACAAGACGTCTTTAGATCTACAAACAGTCTAAAGATCCCGTCGGAACTTCGATATAGTTTGAGTGAATCTTATATCAAAAGAGAAGATTCTCAAGCATAAACAAACTAGGTGCAATCAAATTTCAACAACCGTTAGTCAATCAAATCAATCGAAAACTAATAATAAACTGCAATTATCTAGTTTCCCACCAACGATACTCGTAGAGCTTCCCAATACCAAAGAATTTTTTAAAACGAGCGGTCATAAGAGATTTCGCCTAATTAGGGTACTTTCCTCTCCGAATAGACGACTCCACCAGTAACAACACAACAAGGTAGTTTTGCTGGCTTTGAGGATAATTAGTTTGCTCGAAATCCAAACTTCAATATTTATAGACCAAGGAAGTTTGTACACCAAGGAATTTCCAAAACCAAAAATATTCTCAAGATATGCAATATATTTCCAAATTCGGTTTCCATAATTCCTGAAAATGCTTTTTCCAAATATTGACCGAAATCTCAGTAGAAAATCTCCATTTAGTAAATGCACATTACCAATTTTCTAAAGATATGCATTTTAATTGATGGAAATTAAAAGCATATAAAACTAAAAACCTTAATTAAAAGATTCTCAGTTTATTTCGATTCGGGATTCTCCTTTAGCTATTAAGTAATATCTTTGAACAATAAAAGATAAGAGTTACTGCACATGTTCAAAGTATGACGACATCTTTATTTTGTAAATCCTATTTCATATTTACAATCTTGGAACGGATTTGCCACACTTCCATACAAGTTTAGAATTGGTTCATCTGACTTCCAAGAACTATGTGATTGATTATCCTATCAAATCACCATTAATGGGTTTCACGGTTCTACCAAAATAAGTTTCGGTTCTACCTCCATGTGGGTACTAGGATCGGTCACACTAGCTTTCCAAAATTTGGTTGACTAGGTACTAGGATCGGTTACCACATATTTATGGTATTTAACTTGCAATCGGATGTACAAGTCATAAGATCGGTTACCAATAACTAAGACTTGTTGCACCTCTTACAAGGATCGATTCCACACACTTGTGATCGGTTGCACCTCTTACTAGGATCGATTCCCCAATGTCTAGAGTTGGTCATACCAATTACAACATATCGATCATACCATCTCAGGTGATTACTTAAGATCGGTTTCACTAATAAAAGTCATACCAATACAAAAGTCATGACTTGTGAATAGTTTTACCAAGATACATAAACAAGTTATGAGCGGTTATACTAAACACACATATTGGTAATCCAAAGATTTGCAATGAATAACAATACTAATAAGCCTAGCGATTTCCCTTTCGATTCATAAAACAAGTTTATGAATTGTACTTCCTTTAAACGAATGTAAAACATTATTTCCTGGACGAAATCTTCACCCATACCCATACATAATCACAATAGCATTCATACGATTATGTCGATGTCTTATATACGAAGTTCAAAAGATAGACGTTATACTTTGTATTATAATTCCTTAATACTATGTCTAACTAGAGTATAATCATTCACAGCTTCGCAGTTATGTTTTCAATATGCACGACTTGAAAGATACGTTAGGAATGAAACAATTCAAGTCAAATATTACTAACCTCAAGAGGAAGGATGATTTCGTCGTTGTAGCTCCTTACTTCTTCAAATTCTTCAAGTCTTCACGTAATACTTGTAAGTCTCATATCCTAATAACTTTCTAAACAGTGGATTAACCTTAAACTATTTGCTAGGTTTTCTGTGCCTAGAATATGTCCTTAGCTATTAGCCAAAGCCCTCTATTTATAGCCTTCATCGTACTCAGACGACCAAGGACTTCTATTAGGAATCTATTTCCTAAACTAAGAGTATTGCCTAAAACAAGACTCTTCCCTAACTAGGAATTCTGCCTAAACAAGGATTCATGCCTAGAATAGGTTTCTTCCCTCAACTTAGCTTTAGGTTAACTAAGTTCCCTAAAGGAGTACGGATACACCTGTATCATGGGTCCCCCTTTTAAGAACTTGAACTCATGTGAAAGTTAAAAATGAAGGTTAGGGAACTCAAGAGTCCCTTTTCCTTGTTAAACCACTTAGCCTTGCTAGGAACTTGACCTTTACATCCAATCAGAAAAGCTTCTTTCTCTCCTTGTCGTGTTTTAGTCACTCTTCGCTCCAATATGTTTGATCTGCCTTGAGTGGTTCCCCTCTATCAAACCATATGTGTTCTCAGTGGTAGGATCATAGTGTCGTCGCCGTCATCATCAAGTAATGGTGGTTCAAACAACTTCAAGTATTCGACATTTATTACCGAGTACATTCCTAGATACGGTGGCAGATCCATTTAAAGGCATTGACACCAATCTAATCGAGAATACGAAATGGTCCATACCTCAATGGTTTGAACTTCTTACCTTCCCCCTTGATGTTCCTTACCTAATTTTAACCATACCAAGTCACCAACACCGAAATTACAAGGTACATATGCTTGTCATGCTTTGCTTTGTATTTGGCTTGTGACTTCTTTAGTTGTGCTTCAATAGTCGCATGAATCTGAGATATCTTCTCCAACAATTTTTGTGCCTTTTGTCGTTCACTTCCTTCCTTTCCCCCCATTGAGGTGTCACTAGAAAATACTAGATAGAAAGGACTAGGTGGTAAGTAACCATAGCACGTCTCGAAAGGAGATTTCCCAGAAAGAACCGTGGAATTGCTCTATAGAAAGCAAAGCGTAGATACGGTAAACTCTCATCCCAAGTTTTAGGATGCTTAGAATTATATCCCCTTAAAATGTGAACCATAGTCCTATTGACCACTACGTTTGTTCTGCCTGTTTGTGGATGAAAATTTGTACTCCCTCCGTTCCCATTTAGATGATGTTGTAGAGTTTTTCACGCAGATTAAGAAACATCAAAGAGAGTAAATTTTTTCCAAATCAGCCCATATTAATACCTTCCTAAAAATTTAAACCTCATAGTTTTTTGTTTCTAGATTCTAGTATAAATTATGAATCCCCATGTAATTCCACTTGGGATGATCAAATATCCTAAGATAATAGAGAATAAATTTAAAATCTTAAATTAGATTAATTATCTCTCACTGATAACAAGGGCAATGAATGTTGTGTTGTGATTCCAAAGCAGGGGTAAATCAGTGAGAATTTAGAGAAAATAGCTAAACTCTCATCTATTTTGGAACATACAAAAAACCGTAAAACATCATCTAAAGTGGAACGGAGGGAGTACTATTCTTCAACCTAGTGTCCATCATCTTCCATAATTAATCCCAAAAGTGACTAAGGAATCGACTATCCCTATCAGAAGTGGGTAAACCAAAATGCTTCCACACGTGCTCAGATTAGAGCTTTGCCGCACCGGCTCCCGTTACCGTCTTTGTACATGGAATTAATGCAATCATCTTGCTGAATCAGTCGACCACAATGAACAAGTAATCATGACCAGACTTGGTCTTCGGTAACCCACCAAGAAAATCCATAGAAATACTCTCCCAAGGCCTTGATGGTGCGGTAATGGTAGATATAACCCACGTTTTTTCTATTTGGAAGGTTTGGATGTGATGCACAACTTACACCTCTAACTAACTTAGCCACATCATCTTGCATCTTCGGCC
This sequence comes from Papaver armeniacum, assembly GCA_023531295.1. Classification (NCBI taxonomy): domain Eukaryota; kingdom Viridiplantae; phylum Streptophyta; class Magnoliopsida; order Ranunculales; family Papaveraceae; genus Papaver; species Papaver armeniacum. Next base: position 136,297 of record JAJJWW010018834.1, read on the forward strand.
AAAAGACATAACATGGGAGGTTAAGTAGAGTTTTATTCATCCCAAAGTGTCCGAACTCGGGAAGTGTGTGCCTCTCTCAACCAACAGAAGCGATCTCCATCTTCTGGTATGCAAAGTAACCGACCTTTGTATAACAATCCATCTCGGAGTTCATACTCGCTTTTCAAACCACTCTTTACACCTTCTAGCACCTTCTTGAAGTCTTTGCTGGATGTGTATGACTCTGCATACTCTTGAGGAACAATTGCATTTGAATTCTCATGGCCACCATTAGTGATCGAACTAGAGGTCGAGATAACATATCTGTCCAACTTGTTTGTTACTCCCTTCTTGTACCTAATGAGAATATTGAAAGTCATCAAGTAATACATCCTATGTTGTAAAAGGCGAGCGCCTTTTTGCTGTATGCCAAAGGCGCACTAAGCGCCAGGTGACGCACTGAGGAAAAAGGCGCCAAGGCGCCAAATTATGCCTAAATCTGTTTTTCTAAAAAAAGGCGCTCGCCTAGGGCGCCTTAGGCGCCAAAGGCGCTAGGCGCTGGGCTTGGCGCCTCGCCTTGCCTAGCGCCTTTTACAACAATGAATACATCCACTTCATGTGTCGTACTTGTTGTAATTTCGTCTGTGCATGTAGATGCTCCAACGGTTTGTGATCTGAATGTACCACTACTTCTTTACCTAAGAGATAAACTCGCTAATGTTTGATACATTGATATAAAGCATAAAAATTCTTTGTCATAAGTTCTTAATAGCACACGAGAACAATTGAATGGTAATCCTTGGTTTACCATCTTGTAACAACACTCCTCCCAATGCATAGTTAGAAGCGTCATCTCAACTTCAAAAGTACGATGTAGGTTAGGCGATACCCAATACTGGCGCTTCAAATCTTCTTTTTAATCGAAAAGCGTCTTCATGGGTTCTTTGCCATTCAAATTTTGCCTTAGCTCCCGTCAAACCATGTAATGGTCCTGCAATATTCGAAAAATGCGGGATAAACTTACGCAAGTAGGTGCAATCTAATAAACTCCTAATTTCGATTCTGATTCTTAAGTGCAGGCCACTTAGTGATCGCTTCAACCTTCCTTGGATCAATCTTTTGTGCACCACCTATAATGAATCCGAGATACACCAACTCCTCCTTCCCAAACTCACACTTCTTTACGTTCAACTTCATTTGTGGCCTTCATGTAACACTTTAAACACCTTCTCAACGTGAACGAGATGCTCTTCCCAAGTTGATGTATATTAGGATATCATCCGGGTAAACAATCACAAAATCTTCTATAAAAGGTCGTAACAAATCATTCATCAAACGCATAAACAATATTTGGAGCATTACACAAACCAAAAGGCATCACCAACCATTCGAACAAGCCTTGTTTGGTTTTGAAAGCAGTCTTCCATGTATCATCTTCTCGAACTCTCACCTGGTGATATCCGAATTTGAAATCTAACTTTGTAAAGACTCGAGCTTTTCCAACCGATCCATCATGTCGTCTATCCTAGGTAAAGGGTAACGATTCTTGATTGTGATCTTGTTCAATGCTCTATAATCAATACACATAAGCCATCCTGTATCTTTCTTTGGAACCAACAACACTATTTGATCCACAAGGTGAAGCACTTGGCACTATTATCATTCCTAATTCTAAAGGTTCGTGGACTTGTTTCTTGATATCATTAGATTCCTCTACGGTTGTGCAATAAAAACCTACATTAGGAAGAGAACTCTCCCGGTCAACATGATCTCATGCTCACACTCCTCTTTAGCGGTAATCTCGTGACATCTGAAAATAAATCCTTGTACTTCAACTTCAACCTTTCTAGGTCATTTTCCTATTGTTCAGTCAAGGCTGCCAACAAACTCTACTCGACTTCTCCTCAAGAGAACAGATCACAAGGAGAATGAACTTTGTGCTAGCATTCACACCAACCACTTAGCACGAGTGGGCGTGATCAAACTTGCTCCCTCAAGAGAGAATCAATAGCCCGAATCACAAAACCTCCATCTTTGGTAAAGGTGTACTTTTGTTCCCTCGTGTGTAGAGTTGCATCTCTATCCCATAGGTAAGGACTACCTAGTACCACCTAAAAAACATCCAAAGGAACTACGTCGCATGTAACTTCGTCAATATATGACTTATCTAGAGCAAATTTGAACGTGCACTGCTGTGAAACTTGTAAGCCCCTTCCTTTTGAAGCCATCCTAAAGGGTATGGTTTTGGATGTTTGAAAGTCTTCAAACCTAACTTCGCACCTAAGAATTTGAAAGCAAATTCTTCGACTTCCGGGTCAATAACAACATCAACTAGTGAAGTTTTGACTTGCATCTTCTTTGTGAAGAGTTGCTCCCTAAGATCATCTTTTGAAGGTCTTTCTTTTCCCCTGTCATAAGAGAAAGCTTTGAATTGGGTTTTGTTAGTCCGTGGACTTCTTTTGGAGTTTCAGCGACTAGTGTTGCCTTCTTGGCTTCTTTCCTCTGCAACCTTTAGGCTTTAGATGAGGGTTCTTAACCCAACACTTATCGGCAACATGACCTGTTTGCTTGTAATAGGTGCAAGATAAACCTTCCTTGTCATTAGACTTCCCTTCTTCTTTGATCCTTTCATCTCCTTTCACAGTGGTACCCCCAAATTTCCCCTTAGTATTCCCCTTTGAATCAGATTTCTTAAGCATGCCTTCAATGGCATTAGCTTTTATACTTACTTCGGAGATATTATCTACCGAAAACATCTTCAACTCCTTCCGTATATACTCATGGAAACCGGAAATATATTTCATGTAGATAACATAATCTCCCAAGTCTAAGTTCAAAATCATAGCTTGATTCTGAAATTCCGAAGTATATTCTTGTACGGTTTGGTTGTAAGTCTGCTTCAAGTTGTACCACTTGAACCATCTCTCCTCAAGGTATTTTAACCAGATAAAACTGTTTCCTTACTCTTTAACCTAGGTTTTGTCTTTGATAAACTTTCCACCAGGTTAGAGCATGCTTTTGTAGCTTCAATGCCGCGAAAGCTATCTTTTCCTTTGAACCATATTCAAATAAATAGAAATACGTCTCTAGATGTTCAATCCAATCATCCAATTTTTCTACATCGACACTCCCATCGTAAAGTGGAATATCAACACGAAAATCAATTTTTAGATTCGTACCATGAGGTTTAGTTGATGTAGGACTTTTAAGAAACTCACTTTTCTTATTTTCTTCATCCTCATCTTCTTCTTCTTCTTCTTCTTCTTCCGAATCATCTTTTTCCGAAGCTTTAGGTGAAGGTGTAATCTTTTTCTTCGTCTTCGGCTTGGTTGTATGAGAACGAATACATTCACTCAGCTCCTGAAGGGTAACTTGAATTGACTTCATGTCTGTTTGCAACGTAGCCACCTTTTCTTCCATAGTTTGTGGTTCGCCTTCCTTAGGATCACCATCTGACTTTTTTCATCCTTGATCCCCTTGTTTTCTTAACGTCTTCCAAATTCTCGAGTACCTCACCAAGCTTTATGTAGAGATATCTAGTGAAAACCATAAACCACAGGGATTTACCCTAAAAACTAACCTTGCTCGTGATGCCAAATTGATAATTGTTGATCTTTATACCTTGGTAACTATTACTATAAAGGCGGAATTCAGAATAATAATAGACGAGAAACTTAGAACACATAACACAAGTAGTAGTTCGAAGAAAATATCTTCTCTAGATTATGAATAAGAAAACGATTACAATTCTCTCTTTGTTACGCTCACAATCTCTCTAAATGGTGGATTAACCTTAAACTGTTTGCTAGGTTTTCTGTGCCTAGAATATGTCCTTAGCTATTAGCCAAAGTCCTCTATTTATAGCCTTCATCGTACTCAGCCGGCCAAGGAATTCTATTAGGGATCTATTTCCTAAACTAAGAGTATTGCCTAAAACAAATCTCTTCCCTAACTAGGAATTCTGCCTAAACAAGGATTCATGCCTAGAATAAGTTTCTTCCCTCAACCTAGCTTGAGGTTAACTAATTTCCCTAAAGGAGTACAGATACACCTGTATCACTTTCTAGTAAACCTATACGAAGTTGACTCTATAGTAAATAATCAAACGACTCTTTAAATGAGTTTTGGTTCACTAAAATATGACAACCAAACTTGACATACCAACGCTTGGTGGGTTCAATCGACCTATCCTCTAACACTTAGTATGCATACCGTATGCGTACCGGCGTGAAATTTCAAGTCCGTGAATTGAACTGAGTGTGGAGGTATGCGTACACATTCGCATACTAGCGAACCCAAACTTAGTCCGGCCACTTAAGTACGCGTACACGTTTGCATACTTGAGTAGGTTATTGAAAAAGCGGGGGTCTAACAACCACACCAAATATTTCGCTTAGCAATCTGCATGGACTAACTCCAGTATAATTCTGAGAGCACCGACTAATAAAGCGAGCTCAATCAAGAAATATATCCAAGAGTTGTATCTCTGTTTCTTAATGTAATAAACAAATCAAACAGATAAAATTTCGTGAGCCTGATTATTATAAGAAACAACTTGGACGGTATCAAAAACCAATATCCAAGTGTCAATCAATTCAATCAACAACCAAAGGTTAGATTCACAATTTATTGAACTTACGCACAACCTGTGATATTTCAATTATATAAACAAATATAATACGGAAAAGAAATAACACAGACACCAGAAATTTTGTTAACGAGGAAACCGCAAATGCAGAAAAACCTTGGGACCTAGTCCAGATTTGAACACCACACTGTATTAAGCCGCTACAGATACTAGCCTACTCCAAGTTAACTTCGTACTGGAAGTAGTTGATCCCTAACCAATCTCACACTGATCAAGGTACAGTTGCGTTCCTTACGCCTCTTGAACAATGCCGGATTCTGCGCACTTGATTCTCTTAGCTGATCTCACCCACAACTAAGAGTTGCTACGACCCAAAGTCGAAGACTTGATAAACAAATTTGTATCACACAGAAGAGTATATTGAATAGATAAATCACATGTCTCCATGGATATACATACGAGTTATGTTCCGTCTTTTGATAAATCAAGGTGAACATGAACCAATTGATAAACCGAACTTATATTCCCGAAGAACAGCCTAGTATTATCAATCACCTCACAATAATCTTAATCGATTAACGAACCAAGATATTGTGGAATCACAAACGATGATACAAAGGTGTTTATGACTACTTTATCGGAGAATAAATCTCGAGCAAATCTTAAAGAAGATAGTACTCAATCACAATAGAAAACAACAAGATCAAGACACCCAACTACAGAGAAATAGTTGGGTCTGGCTTCACAATCCCAATGAAGTCTTTAAGTTGTTAACCTACTGGGTTTTAGAAAAACCTAAGGTTAAAGGAGAATCGACTAGTATCACATAGGAGGTGTGGGGATTAGGTTTCCAAGTTGCTAGAGTTCTCCTTTATATAGTCTCCAAATCAGGGTTTGCAATCAATGCTACCTTGGTAACAAAGCATTCGGTATTCACTGTTATATGAAAACCTGATTAGATTCAAGCTAATATATTTCAAAGTTAGATCGAACTTAGCTTGTTATACACAAATAAAATGTACCAACATTTAGATAAAGGTAACTAGTACCTAAACGTGTACACTTAGTTGGTTCAATAATAGTTAACCGAGGTTAGCCATATGAATACTTTCATATCAACCTTATTCATATTTATCACAACTAGTTCAAATGACTCAAATGAAACTATTTAGAGAGTTGTTCAATTGTTGATACTCTCATAGAAGTATACAAGACACAATTGAAGCAAAATCGATTTTGATTCACTCGAATCGTTTCATGAACATTATAGCCACGGTTTGCAAAAGATTGCATTCTTTAATATATAAATGTATTAGTTCATGAACAAACCAATTTTAGAACATAACCTACTCAAGTACGCAAACGGGTAAGCATACTTAAGTAGACAGACTGAGTTTGGTTTCACTAGTACGTGAACGTGTACGCATACTATAGTACACTTCTAAACTCCAGCAGAAATTCACGGAACCTGAACTTCATAAAGACGCGTACGTGTACGCATACTTAGTTCCGAAATTCCATCAACCAACCAGTACGCATACGTGTACGCATATCATGGTTCTCGGACTTGGACTTACACAAATGTGAATACACAAACTATGTTTATATCCAATCATGGTTACATGTTTTAAACTCTCATTTCAATAATTGAAACATTCTTAGAAGGCGACAATAGATGTCTCACACAACTATTAGCTCCAAAGCAATTTTCAAGTGATCGAATGATCAATACGAAACATTGAGTCTACATCAAATGATTGTATCACACAAATCATGTAAGATGTTACAAGGCGATTTTCACATGATCATCTTTTGACTTGCGTCAAGAATAAAAGATGAACTTGGTTAAAGCGAAAGCTTACCAACACATATTTCGAGAAACTGATATGCGAGATAAACTCGGTTCGAAATATCAAATGTGTATAAATGAAGTCTATATAGCAATACGACTTTTGTCTCAAATAAGAGGTAGAGTAGATAGACTTTTGAGTGATAGATGAGTTCAAGTCTCCACATACCTTTTGTTGATGAAGTTCCACAAGTTCCCTTGAGTAGTTCTTCGTCTTCATTCGATGAACGTCATCTCACATGAAAACCACTCCCCCTTACATAATGATCCGTAAACCATATGTATTTGTAGTGTGAACTACACATTAATTCTCCCCCTTTTTGTCAATATAAATTGGCAAAGGTACGAAAACTAGTGGGATCCTAATGAAATTCTCATGGAGATACTTCATGACCAAAAGAGAACATATCAACTTTGTTTAGATGCAATCATATAGCCGAAACTAAATGCATTCATCAAGGAGTTTATCAAGATACAAGATAACCCCTACAATATTCCACAGCCGCACTCCCCACAAAGATTTGGCAATTAAGCACAAGTTCAATTAAGAACTTTCCCCCATAAAATGTCATTCTCAAGGGAACAACAAGTGCGACCTTACTTTCACATAAAAAAAGGATTTCTTTGGACATTAAAAAATCACATGAAACATGAATTTGTATCCAAAATACTCAATTAAATTAACCACAAGAGAACCATGATTAATTTAATCGGAAATGCTTACATAAGAGAACTTACGGAGCCACACATTAATTACAAAAAGATGTGGATCAGGGAAAGATCAATACTGCATAATATTCAAAGATTCATTCTATTTTTCATCAATATTTGCATAGAGACATGTAATAGACTTAATCTTTGTAATCAAAAGTTCATCCTATCTTCCATCGATACTTGCATAATGACATAATAGGCTTAACTTTTGACATATATGGGACAATCATAGTTCACGGACGCAAACACACATATCCCATAATTTTTGCAATATATGAAACCAATAAAGATTAATACTGCAAAATTATCTTCCAAATAAAATTTAAGATTTAAATAAATAAATCTAAAGACATTGCAAGATGAAAATCGTCGGCAATAGCTATGTGTACTCACAATATTTGCTATTCCAAACCCTAGTTATCCTTCTTAAAACACAAGAATAAATTCTCATAAGAAGTTTCCTAGACATCAAGGCAAAATCGTAATGCACATATAAGATGATTTGTCCTTAGAGGGTAGAGTCAATATTTTCCGCACTGATTTACACCAAGAATAGCTACCAACGGCGTATAAAAATATTTTCTTAACAAAGAAGAACATACAAAGTCAGTAACGACCATGCACCATAGTTCACAAGAGATGATTGTGAACATTCAAGAATCCCATAACAATGCGTACTACTACCCATTCTTGAAGTTTCTTCTTGTGATTTACCAACAACATTCTTGTACAAGCTACAAATGAGCTTAGAAGAGTAGTACTCCAATAATGTAAGTTCCCAAGTCCAAGAGAAGTGGAAAAAGTGCGACGAAACTGAGCAAAACACTCAAAAACAAGAGACGGGACAAATACCAATCTTAACTCATCCAAATTCATTAATTCTCAACACCATTTTGAAGATAATTCAAATAGGAAGATAATGCAAAAATAATGAGATCATTCCGAGTTCGGACGAATAAGTTACGGCCGAAACAATTTTATCGAATATCGACGTCTACAGACCAATATGCATACGGGTTTGCAAAAGAATTTTCGTGACCAGGAGCAGTATGCAAACGGGTTTGCGTACTAAAATTCCTGGATTTTGATTTTAAATGATGGTATGCATACCTAGTATGTGTACGATGAGGTCCAAACATCTCGAACTACTATTTTCAAACCTAAACACTTAAGAACCTTAAACACATATCAAGTTAGGTAGAAATGAACGATAAGCTAGGTATATGAATAGCAAATAATAAAAACATAAATCTTTATCAAGTTTATAGACATACCTTTTTAGAGGAATCCAATCGAATTCTACAGCCTTACCAAACATAATCTGTGCGCCCCAATTCTCGTGCTTCCCTCATCGTATGCATTACAGGGCGTTCCTTGGTGAGGATGCACTTACAACACAATCAATTTGTGTTGAGGTGAACAATGTCTTGCTCACCACAAGTGACTGAAACAGACTTTTCCGTAACTATGAAATTTTCACCATCTATAGTTTTTGGCTTATTCTTTTCACTTTTGGATTATCATAAAAGAGATCGCATTTAGAACCTTCCACATCCAAACCAATCTTTCCAAAGAACTTAAGTTCCAACATCATGGATACTGCTTTCTTCGTAGTCATGGAATTTTCTGGAAGATCATTCCTTTCCACACTCGAAACGTCATTGACTTTCTTTGGTATCCACCTATGAGTGCGTTTAGGAACAACCTGAACCTTCTTCCCATTACTCTCTTCTAGAATTCTCAAAAGAGAATTAGATTCACTATTCTTTTGAAAGTTAGTTGTAATTGCAGGAGATCCTACAATACACACCTCACAAGAATTCATAATATCTAACACATATTTAAGATTAATAATCAATCTCTTTATTAATTGTGTTAGAAATTTTACAAGAAGGAAGTGAAATAAAGAATGTTATTGCTACTCTAGACTTTCTCTCTCCTCTAAAATTTCTCTCCACTCTCTAAAAAGACCCCCCCCCCCTTTCATAAGCCTATTCAGCTCTTTATATAAGACATTACATAATGGATGACAGCTAAGTTATCCCTTATTTTCGGATTCACGTCTTTCTCGTGTTTTGGCTGTCGTCATCCGTTGCGTCATTTATATTACTCGTCTGCGATATCTTCGCAATGTGTCGTTTATGGATTTCGCAAGGGCGTTGGTGTTGCGATATTCTGATCCTACATCTTGCCTCTTCTCATGTCTTCTCTGCGAAGGAGAGAATGTCATGAGAACTAATCTACAAAAATGCATAACTTCATTCATCCTTATCTGTTTTGACATGACTCAGTATTTTTTACACAAAATTTATTACACGTATCCCTTCTTCCATTCATTTCTTGACACGTCTTTTTCAACCGTCCTTTCTCAACCCTTCATGTCTACTCTTCGCATTAAATGTGTTTGCCTTTTCGAGAATCCTTCTCTCTATATATATTTTTCTTACTCCTCTCTTCTTCTTTTTTACTCTCTTTATTGTTTTCTCTGCAATTTCTCTTCTTCATCTCTCCATAAATTCCGCTCCTGCTACTGTAAATCTTCTTCTTTTTACTTCTTTTGATCTTTCATCTTCTCTTCATTCCCATACTCTGAAGGATGCCTCCAATTGGTCGTAGATATTATTTTCTTTAGGAAGAAGTTCAAAAAGGTTTGCTAGAGAGAGGTTTCACATTATCCACTATTCCCAATCAAGAATCTAAATCCATTCACTCCGCCAATTTGTTTCTTGATCATCATTGTGATGATCAAAAATCATAATTTATTTAGGTCGAGTCTCGCTGGTCTTCCCATTCCTCTCTACAACCCTAATCTTCCCTTGTTTTATGAAATTCTTGCTCATGCGAAATTCTCGCGAGCCATCTACCAACTAAGCGAAGATTGTATCCGCTAATGCTTGAGTTCGCCAGTGATCTTTGGTAGGGACTCTTTTTACCCCAATGAAGTCGGAGATCCTAAATTTGCGGACTTAGAGATATTATTTGAAAAGTATTCGATGAGAGAGTTTCTTTGAAAACTATGAAATAATAAATATGAAGAACGATAGAACTCATTTGGGGTGCACGTTTGAAGAGAAGAGAAAATATTCCCGGCGACAAAATACTTATGCGGGATATCGATTGGCATTCAGCGAGAACAATGTTCTCGCCATTCCAAAGACGATAAATGGTGCGTCTTTTCACTACTTTTGAATGGACCTTATATTTCGGTTCAAATGTGCTCCTGCGAATCTCGCCAATTATCGACCTTGGGTATTTAATTGTCACGAGAATGCAAAAAGAGGTATGCTTCCAAAATTTCGCTCAATTTGAAATCTTCTCTCCTTTTTATACCTACTAACCTTGCGAAATTTTCATATTATCAAGTTGAGGAGCAGTTATAAAAGAAATGCTAAGGAGAGTACCCTAGCAGCACTCCGTTCGATCACGAATGAAGTAAGAAATACTTTTCTTTATTATTTTTAACAATATTGTTGCCTCTGTTTCTTATCTTCATTCGTGTGCGAAGGTTGGTGCTGAGATCGCTGAAGAAGAAGAAAATCTTAAGAACACCAAAGGTAAAGGTAAAGGTTCTCTTCGCAAGGAGAAATCTACTGTCCCACCTTCTAAGAAACGAAATATCCATTCCTCTTCTCCTTCAAGTCCTCGATCCAGTGAAAGCTCGGTGAAGATAATGATGATGTTGATATCTCTCTCGCAAGAGAATCCTCCAACCGAATCTTCTATGGCGCAAGCGTCAGCATCTTCTCCGACTCCATGCAAGGAATTGGAGATGATCGTATTTCTAGTATGTGCGAAGCTCTCGCAAGTATATGTGATGCTCCTTTACTAGAGGGTGATGATTCTCTTCATGGGGTCTCGGATCGGTGACTCCCGACTTCCTAAATGCACTTGGTGTCATGGTACGTCTTTATTCCCTTATTTCTTCATAATTTCAATTTTAAATCATATCTTGATAATTTCTTTACTTTCCTTTATAGTATGGGAGAGCTTCCTTTGATGTTGCCTCAGATATTGAGAAAAGGCACAGCATTCTTGAAAAGAAGAATCTTCAACTTCGCAAGAAGAATGAAGAATTGAAAACTGAAGCTATTGCTCTTCTCAAGAGAAATGAAGAATTTGAAAGTGAAATTGCTATTCTTCGCGAAAAGACCAAACAACTGGAAGTTGATTCTTCCACTCAGAAGAATAAGATATCTAGTCTTCAAAGCGCCAATCAACAACTTTATGGTATGAGACTCATCCCTTTTCCTTTGTTTTGTTCTCTCATTATTTTTCCTTATCTGACTTATCATTTTCACAGACGTTTATAACCTTTCTGATGAAGCCATTCTTCTTCACTCATTTCCTGAACCTATGGATAATGATGCTCTTCTTGCTCACCTCAACGATTCTTTAAATAGTTTTTCAAATAACAAAATTAAATCTCTTCCTCTAAACGAACTTCAATCCAGATTTCGCCTCTTAGAATTTGATCATAGATCTAGTTTGGGTTTAGCCAACCAACTTAAACGTCTGTATCTTAGTTCCCAAGAGAAAATTAACACTTTAAGGAAGAAGATTAGTGATCTTATAGATGACAGAGATCGCATCGCTAGTCAAGGTTCCCAAGCATTAGCGAAATTCCAAAAAACTCTTCTTGAAGTTCAAGTTGAACAGGGATGAATCCATCCGCCAAAATGCTATACTTAGCGAAGAGAGAATCAAATTCGCTCCCTTCTTCTCATAAACAATGACGATGAATTGGCCGGGCTGCGAAGGTTTAGATGACGCTAAAATAATTTAGCTGTTAACGTTAGCCTTCAAGTGAGCATATGACCTTGATTAGGGATATGATTTACGATAAAGAAGGTTGTTAATTATTCTTCTTTTATTTCTGTTTATTTTTTATGAAGCGCCATTAAGTTACTAATTCATTGTCATATGTTCGCGAGAGGTGAGCGGAGATTTCGCAAAAGAATTGAAGAACTTGAATACGAAAAGAACGACTGCAAAGGATTTCTCTCTTGAAATGACAAATATTCCAAATTGAAGAAGCAACTACAAATTCTGAGCGAATTTCAAAAATGATGTTGTTCTCTTCCGCAATAAGACTATTAAGACAAATGATGACATGATGACCTTCCTCATTCTTCGTACCCTTGTCTCCTTGACGAAATCCCTGAGAATGTGCCTTCTTTGGATATCTCTGACAGTGATGCTAGCGAAGAAGAGGAAGCAGATGAAGATGAAGAGATAGAAGAATCTGATGAAGACGAAGAAAATGAAGAGGAAGAATCGAACAAGAAATAATTTTTTTTTTCTTTCTCTTTTTGTAATATCTGTACATTCCTTCTTTTAATCTTCTATTTTTGTAATCTTTTGCTGCAAAATTCTTGGATCTTCAAATATTAGCTCTATCTTTGTTGTTCCTTTCTGCACATGTTAAAAGAACAATTATTTTTTGCAATACAGTTAATCAATATATTATCAACCTTTCATTTTATGAAAGCGTAAATCTATCATATGAAGACAAATAACATGTTTTTATTCTATACATTCCCATACTTGCCTCTGTTATTTGTGTTCAAATGAGAGATTAAGCAAGTTATGTTCATGCCTCAATCTCGCAATCATTTGTTTGAATTTTAGCAAGTAAGGAAATCTTGGTTTCTTCCAAGATTTCCTTTTTTCTTTTTCTCTTATGTGGTCTTATTTTGCCTTTATAGTTAAAGGTCTTACTGTGCCACCTCTTGTCATTGCAACAAAATCGCAGGACGTCTTTACACTTTCATGTAATGGCCCCTTGATCTTGCTTATCATTTCTTTAGTATTGTTGCCTCTGCAGGATAGTTTTGTTGCGATAATATGACAGGCCTAAAAATCCTTGCGAAAATAAAGCCCCATGACATTGCCGTCTTGCGACAAAATCGCAGGACGTCCTTACTGATAGGTGTAGAATACACCTAATTTACTATCTAGTAGTTTATGCTTTCTTTGCTATTTTTCTTGTAAATTATGTATTTTACGCTTGTTTTGAGTTTTGTAGCTACTTTGGAGTCACATGGAGGAAAAGAAGAAGAAGTTACTCTATTTTGAGCAAAAAGGGCAAAATTGTCATTTCATGGGCGATCACTATTTGGAACCAGCGAAGGTTAAGGGTTACTCTCTATTGGAGGATTACTAAAGAAAGGTCGGTTCAAGTTAAGGTCGCAACCGGTAGCCCTTATCCGAAATGTAGTGCTATTATCGTGTGGTAAAGGAGTGAACTCTAACCCATACCCAAGCCCACATGTCCTGAATCCTATCCACACCCCCGCTCCACACCGTGCCGGATCCAAACCCTAAATAGGATCCAAACCTAGCTTTCATACCCAAACCTAAAATCGAGAGAAATCATCTCTCAATTATTTTGTTTCCCTGAATCGAAATTGGTGGAAAAAGAATAGAATGCTATTGAATTCTTGTCAGAAATAAAGAGATCGAGATGTCTCGATGGTACTAGGTCAAAGAAATCGAGAGATGGGTTCTTTGAGAGATGAAGTAAAGCGCATTGTGCTGCTATGGCGATTAGAGCCGGAGATTGATAAATCGATGGAAGACGGGTTTCGAATGAAGAGCGGAACTAGAGAATGATGAAGTAGAGATGGGTTTACGGATGAAGAAGATGATACGATGTTCAAATGAGTTGGCTGAAATTGCCTAGAATCGAAAGGGGATCTGAAAGTTGAAATAAGGTTTGTGAATTCGACTCTCGGAGGAAAGGAAGAAGATGAGTGAAATTGAGTTTAGATGGTGGAGATTTGGTGTACAAATTCGGGGTAATGTGAGATGGGTTGTGCTCTGCGAAATAGCGATGATGGAGTTGTTGGAGTTGCAGAAAGCCGCGCATTGTTGCTTGATGATAAGGTGAGCGGAATTGACAGGGTTGAATGGAGCACAAGAACGGAGTAGTGAAGCACGATGGTTGATTTATTTGGGATTGGAGCAGCTAATGAGATGCAATGCAAGGAATAAGTTGCGGTGCGGTAAATGCAATATGACTGTGGAATTGTGGTGCTCTTTGAAATTCCAGGGGAGATGTTGAGTTGAACCGAATGTGGGTGGAGCAGTGAGGATTCAAGTGGGCTGGTAATGGAAGTGCTAGTCGCAAGCAAAGGCTTTGTGTATGTTGCTTCTCTTTGGATTGAGTGGAGTGAGCCGTTAGTTGAGGCTTTGGATTCGAAAGAGGTTCTGAGCTCGTGTCTACAAAGGAAGTGGTTCGAATTGTGTTGCTTTGGGGTCTGTGGTAATTGAATGCCGGATGCGGTTAGCAAATGAGTATGTGTGCGGGGAAAGGTGTTGCTATGGAATTGGGCGGAGATGCGGGCGGGTCGCGTTGATCGATGGTCATGGCTCGAGGCAAAGGGTAGTGGATTGTGAAGCTAGCACCGAGCGGTGAGATGAAACGAGTGGTTGTCTTTCTTTAGATGGTTTACTTGAGTTGCAAATGTTGCCAAGGAAGCTGGTGGCTGAGACAATATTGCCTTCGCTTGTGGAAGGAGGAGGCTAATGTCGCTACTAGGATTGCGGGCAAAGCTGCGAGGCGAGGTGAAGCTAGGAATTGTCTTTGAAATGGTAGAGATGTAGCTAAGGTTGAGAACTCGGTGCGGGGAGAAGGTCATGTTGATTGGCGGCTTGAGACTATAGATGAATGTTAGGCTGTTACGAGAGGATGGCTTGGCTTGCAGTGACATTACGGGGAAAAATGAATGAAGGCTCGGATGGTGTTAAGATGTGGCCCGAAATTTGGTGGTTCTTTGACGTGGGAGATGCTGAAATTGGAGCTGAAACAAGATAGACTTGGGTTCAATGCTGTTGGAACAAGGATGAACAATCAAAGTGGAGATGAAGTGTAGGTGAGTAGCAGTTTGTTGCAATGGTACAACAGGCAATTGGTAGATGTATTATAGGGTGAGTTCTTCGTTGAAGAGGGAGCCGCAGGTTAAGAAACAAGAAGGTATAGCCATTATGTTTGTCATGCACAATGATTGTGCTGCAACAAGTTTGGCACTGTGCAAAGTGGCACGGCTAGGACCGGTCAAAGAATCAAGCTCGGTTCGACTCGTGACCCGACCTTGACTTTGTTGACTACGGGATTGTTGACGGTTGACCGTTTGGCCGTTAGTCCTAACGGAGCCGGACGGAATATTCCGTCGAATATTCCACTTGACGGAGAAATTTTCGGTGGCCGCGGCGACTTATTCGGCGGATTAAGCCACAATCCGATTTTCAGCGAGCCAAAAATTCAATTTTCTATGGACTTTTCTCATGGGTTTGAAGACTTGGGCTAGGAATTGGATGGAGAATTGGATTCAAATTTGGAAAGAGAAGGTGGAAGAGTTGAGAAAAGCTTGGAATTGGAAATTGAATTGCTAAAGGAAAAGGATTCTACTCCTTAGAAGATTTGGAGAATATTGAAGCCTATAAATAGAGAAGTTTTCTACAACTTCTACACACCTTTATACATCTTTTACACACACATCTCTACACACACAACACTTTTCTTTTCTTATTCTTTGTGTGAACTCTTTAACATGAGTAATTAATTAATTGATTGAGGATGAATTCCTAGTTCTTAATATGATTTGAGTTTTTGTTTTCAAATTCTATCTTGAAGTTTTTCACATAATTATCGTTTGTTTTTACTAATAGGAATGATCTTAAAGACATTCATGATTGATTGATAGATTGTTTGGAGTGCACGCTAAATTGATTTGTTAATTTGATCTAAAGCTAGTGAAAGTTAGGAGATAAGTAATCGTTTCTTGACTCTTTACATAAGTAGCAAACACGAGACCTTGCGGAGGATTAGTGGAGCAATTGTGTGAAAACAACGTTAGCAAGTAGACCTTGATCTAAGAGTCTAACTACTAATATTGACCTAATAAGTTCATGAATCTTAATGCGTTTATTTAAATTACATCTAGAGTGAGCTACTACTAGGTGGTTTGGTAAATAGAATCCGGTAGTCGAGAACTTAGTGTCCCGGTGATACAAGGGATTTAGGGGTTTAGCAGAAGCTATTTGCTTACCTACGGTTGGTGATAATTTGTGACTAATAACAAGTAGAATAGAACATAACTTGATTCATTGTTTCGTAACGAAGAAGGATTCCTTGATCTTATCTCTCTTATTGCTTTCAACTTTATTTTTTAATTGTTTTGTTTATTTTCTTTTGCTTTTACACACCCCTTTCGTGACAATTATTACAACTAGAATCTCATGCTCCTCGTGGGATCGACCTTGACTACCCTATATTACTTGTTAATTAGGTAGTAAAGTATTAATTAATTTGTTGTGGTTACGACACGCATCACTTACATTTTCATGTACTGACCATTGATCTCGTCTTATCTTTATTTTTTGTATTATTGCCTCTTCAGGATTGTCGCACAAATATGACAAGCCTAAATTTTCTTGCGAAAATAAAGCCCAATGACATTTGTGTCTTAAGACACTTATCAGCTCCCTAATGGAGGGTGCCGCCTTATCATCTCCCCGGTTGCCCCTTCAAGGAGGCGTGCTTACGCTATACAAGGCTAGCTCCCCCATCCTGGTCCTAACAACAACCGATTATTTTCGCACCTCTTATCCCTTTTGCCTACATGGCTTATGGTTACAGGTTGCACCCTAAGCGGGAGTTTTCTTCGGGCCGGGTGCGGGCATATGCCGAGACTTTCCAAGAATGGCCGAGACACTTCAAATGCCCTAGGAACTCTTGGCTCAACCGGTGTACCTCGGCGCCTTGGTCAAATGTCGACTCTTTAGAAAAGACCCTGGTCAATCAATCTAAGTCTTAAGCTTAGATTGAAAATCCAAAGTATCTCCCTGGGTGGGCTTTATTGACCCCAATTCTCCATGACTCAGGTTCCAGGGGCGGTGTAACCTTTTCCCTGAGCCATGCAATAGGTACCCCCTTCTATGACGCACTTTAGGTCTTACATTTTCCTCTTACGAAATTTTGATTTCGCGAACTAGGGTGTACGCCATAGTTGGTTTGCCTCTGTCTGATTAATTTGTTGATTCTTTTGCATGTAAATTCTTTTGTAATTTCGCAATCATATATTTATATTTCATAATATATTCTCTTCTTCTGCATATCAACTTCCTTTCGCAACCTCATCTCTGCTATTCATAAGAAATAATTTTTTTTATTTTTTTTTTAAAACCCAACTTACATTTCTCGTCTTCCTCCCCATTTTTTCTCTGACAATCAACAACTACATTTATTCTTTAAGTCTCTTCTTACACTACTTTTTGCCTCTTGTGTTTTTGAATTTTCTGTCATTTTCTTGTTTGTTGCGAAACCTTCGCCACTTCCTATCTTCATCATTTTTTGGTTTCTGACATTTCTTTCTCTCTTTGCTCTATTACATCTACCACTACCATTAATCTTTCACCTCTTTGTTTTTCTTTGATGTTGTGTTTCCAATTCTTCTTCTTCGCAGCTCTTTCTTCATAGGATTCTATATCAACTTCGTAACACTTCTTTCCTTCAACCCAATCTTACTTTATGATGCCAACACCAGTGGGATGAGGAATTTGATACATTGATGGAAAGTAGGTGCCACACCTAAGATCTCATGTAACCATGGTCGTCCGATCGGTAGCGTTGTATGGTGATTCCACATCAACTACGAATAAAATTTCAGAAGATAATCCTTTCAGTGGAATTCGCATATGAACTTCTCCTTTTGGCTTATTTGCAGTACCATTAATACCATAGATTTTGTACGTTGAAGGTATTAGATCTTCATCTTTCCCTCCCATAGTTTTATAAGTATGATAAAAATGAATGTTCACGGAACTCCCCGTATCAATCAAAATTATGTTGATTGCCCAAGAATTCTCAGCTTCATCATCTTCATCCTCGCTAGGTTTTGGGTTGATCTCCAATCTTACCACCAATGGGTTGTCATGCATTTCTCCACCCTCAGGTACTTCTTCTGCGGTAAAAGAGATAGTCTTCTTTTTCCATTCTTCTAGTGGCGATGTCTTCTCAATGTTCATTGTTTCTCTATCATCGGCATCTCTTGCGAAAACCCTACTGAGAGTGTTATCGTGAAAATCTTCAATCGTCTTGTATGAGTGTACGATGGAGTTACAAAACAGATTCTTTGCCTTTGTGCCAACTTCAATCACAAATGTTTCTCTTTCTTTTTCCGTATTTGGCTTGTGAATATCTGGAGGAGGTGGTAATGCTTGAGTTTGCGTTTTTCCTACCAGAAAGTGATTTAATTTTCCCTGATCTATCATTCTGATAATGATTCTCTTTATATTTCTGCAGTCATTTGTTGTATGTCCATGGAAATGATGATAAGAGCAAAATTCATTACTTATGTAGCTTGGAGGTGGTTCACTCCCCATGTTCCATGGTGCAGGTATGTTTTCCATTAGGATTATAGCTTCCCATATATTCTCCACACTAGCATTCAAAGGTGGCATTTTGATTTCTTCCCATATTATCTTTGGATTTCGCTGTCCTCTATGCAAATTTTGCCTCTGGCCTCCATAAGTTCCTTGCGACTGATGACCTCTATACGTTTCTTGTGGCTGATGACCTCCATACGTTTCTTGTGGATGATCAAGTCTTTGGATTTTGTTATTTCCACCACGGCTATAGAAGTTTCTCTCTCTCTCAAATTCTTCTTGATCACGGCTCCCCATAGCTACTAGCTTTTGATGCTCATCTCCCATTACCCTCTCTTGTTGCGCTTGTGAGGTGCTCGCCACTATATTTACTAACTTGGGTAATAAACTTGCATTCGCTGCTCTTGAACTTGTGTTCGCAATGGGGTATGATTCCATCTCATTTTGCTTTTCCTCAAGAGCAATATACTCCTCATGTAGCTCTCACAACTCAGTCATTGTGATTGTATTTTTAATTCTGAAAATCTGAATGTATAACAGGTTGGTTGCAAAAATAGTATTGATGAATGATAGAATGAGATATCTTTCATCACACGATTGACCATATCACTACACATTGTCTTCCATCTCACAGTTAGGTGCTTCAAACTTTCGCCAACCCTTTGCTTCATCCCAAATACATTTTCAATGCCAGGGTCGCGAGGAATTGTTACTTATATATGCTCTAAAAATATAGCTTGCAAGTGGTTGAAAGATGTTATAGTATTCTTTGGCAAACCTTCAAACCATTTTAACGCCTCTCCTGTTAAACTTGATGCGAAATATTTGCATAATATTGCATCATGGTTCTCCAATTGTAACATACATCTCACATAAGCTTTGATATGTTGAACTGCACAAGTTGTTCCATCAAAAATGTTGGTTAACGCAGGTAAATTGTATTTTGGGGGTATTCCTCCTAATTGTACTTCTTGTGTGAATGGAGTTTTCGCGGCTTCCTATATGTCTTCATCCAATTGTATCTTACCTACTCCTTTGTTATTATTTATCATTCCTCTCATTTCCGCTAACTCTCTCAAAATTTGTTCATTTATACTAGAATTTAGATCCATTGGTCTTTTCAAATCCGCATCTCTTCTCCTGCGTTCATCTCTGTTTTGACTTTCTTGTTCATCACTTTCCTCTCGTCTTTCTCTGCGATCTTGTCTTTCAATTCTTTCATTAATTCGCATATCGTCACGTCTTTCATTTTCTCCTCTTCGCCGCCTTTCAGTTCTCCTTTGTATTCTATCATATTCTTCATTGATATTAGCATTATTGCGGTTTCGCTCACGCATCCTTTCTCGATTATCATGGTTATTCCGTCGAATTGCTTCTTGTAGTTCTTGTTCTTCCATTTCTCGCTCTTAGTCTTTCTCTCGCGAGCTAAATGTGTTTTTTCAACATAGTGTCTTTCAATTCCATCCTCAATTGCTCGTTCATTTCTTTGTATTTCTCTCTCATGTAAATTCTCCTTCCTTCTTCCCGATTTTCTTCATCATCTTGATTATTTCGCCCCCGGCGATGTCTATTTCCTTGAATTCCATTATTCGTTCGTTTTGAAGAATTTGGCGTACGTTGAATATGACGATGTTCCAATACTTCTCTTCCTTTGACATTCTTAAATGGGATTTGTATTCCTCTCGAATTTCTTCATTAGCATTTTCTATAGGCAAATTTTGTCTTATTTCTTCTCTAACTGATCTTGAACGTGATCTTGTAGTGCTTGTTGACATACTATTTTGTAATCTTATATTTTCCATCCTCAATTCATGATTTTTCCTTGTCAAATTCGCACGTTCTTCTGCTTCTAACCGCCTTTCTTCATGTATTGTTTGCCTCAATGTCTCTAATGCTGCAATCTCTTCATTTCCATGAATTATTCCTCCAATAATTTCTTGATCTCTCTCCTCTTTCCCATTGTCTCCTAATTTCCGCTCTTCTCCCATTTCATCTACGGAATCTGATCGCCAAGTATGTACACTCACTCTGTCATAATCCATAGTTCTGTTTTGTATTGGTGGTGTACGTTGAATTGGTGGTTGAACTTGATTTTCTCTATTATTCCTTGTATTCATTCTTGAAGATTCTCCCCATCTCGTCTCTCCTTTCTCCAGCAAGTCTCCTACTCCTTCTAACAGTTGTTGGTTGTTTTGATGCATGTCTTCTTCTAGCCATTTTTCAATCTTAATGAATTGTTGAAAATTATATGAAATTCCTTCCCTATTACTCCAATTTTTTTCAAATCACAATATCAATCTTCAATCAGTCCATGTTTCTAGCGCCATATGTAATTGCAGGAGATCCTACAATACACACCTCACACGAATTCATAATATCTAACACATATTTAAGATCAATAACCAATCTCTTTATTAATTGAGTTAGAAATTTTACAAGAAGGAAGTGAAATCAAGAATGTTATTGCTACTATAGACTTTCTCTCTCCTCTAAAATTTCTCTCCACTCTCTAAAAAGATCCCCCCTTTCATAAGCCTATTCAGCTCTTTATATAAGACATTACATAATGGATGACAGCTAAGTTATCCCTTATTTTCGGATCTGACTTGCGACATTCTCGCAAGTGTACAAATGTAAAACCCCCAACACTCCTAAATCTTGCTAGGTCTTCACGTCTCTCTCGTGTTCTGGCTGTCGTCATCCGTTGCGTCATTTATATTACTCTTCTGTGATATCTTCGCAATGTGTCGTTTATGGATTTCGCAAGGGCGTTGGTGTTGCGATATTCTGATCCTACATTAGTCTTTCTCTAATTGGGAGCATCGAATCTTGTCTTTGTCTTTACGAAGTTATCCTTTTGATAACCATTACGATTGGGAAATGGATTCATATGACGTTTATAGGCAAATCTAGGTTTATCAACACAGATTCCTTTGCCTAAAGGTTGGACAATTACAACCTGTAACGTTAAGAAGATTAGTCTTAATATATGATCTTGGTTTCATAACTTCTTGTGATTCCCAAACAAGAACATCATGAAGTTTCTCATTCCTTATACGGAAACGACATCTCCTTTCCAAGTGACATTTGTTTCCGCAATAGTGGCAAACATAAGGAATGTTCTTACCTCGATCCGTGTATGCTGACTTTGGAGGTTGATATATTTTTATCTTTCGAACCTTAACTTCCGGTGAAGGTATTTCACTTTTGCCATCAGTGGAAACCTTAATCACTAGCCTTGACAAATTTTACCTCTTTGCTAATACTTGGAGCATCTATTCCCTTATAGCCCAATCCTCGTGTATCATGATGATTTTTACTTGCTCCTAGCATAGTGGTTATTTTGCTTGAACTATTATTGAACTTTTTCAAGTCATCTTCCAACATCTTGATTTTATCAAGAGAAGCATCTATATCAGCCTCAAGGCGTTTTTCTCGAGTGAGATAAGTGCTTTCTCTGTCATCAAAACTTGTTTGCTGGGAGTTAATCCTTGCTTCAGATTCTGCAAGTTTCTCTTCCAACAAGAAGTATTTTTGATAAAAATTATCACATTCAAGTGACTTTCTACTCAGGTTTTCCTCAGAATCTTTGAGGACTGATTCACAAGAGATATTCCAACCATAAATACCTCCGTAAATCCTTTTAGATTTCTTGTTTTCTCGACATAGAGGAGTCAGAAGAGGTGTGACATGAGAAGTTGTAATCTTCTTTACTTTTAACGAATCCATAAACTTAACATACTTTGAGACTTCCTCATCTACTTCTTTATCAATATCTGAATCACCTTCATTAGAAAGTTCATTCAACTATTCGTCTAGGCGTGTTTCCCAATAAACAGTTTCTACATTCAGAGAAAGTTTAGATATTGACTTAGATGTGATAGTTTTCTTAGGAGAATCCAAGCTTTGAAACTCATTTGGTAATTTCTGAACTGGTACGTTATTAGAGATAGACTCGTCCATAATAATCAGATTGATACAAACACAAACTTATGAGGTCTAAAACGTGTTTTCCTGCTCTGATACCAATTGAAAAAGCGGGGGTCTGACAACCACACCAAATATTTTGCTTAGCAATTTGCATGGACTAACTCCAATATAATTCTGAGAGCACCAACTAATAAAGCGAGCTCAATCAAGAAATATATCCAAGAGTTGCATCTCTGTTTCTTAATGTAATCAGCAAATCAAACAGATAAAAATCCGTGAGCATGTTTATTATAAGCAACAACTTGGACGGTATCAAAAACTAATATCCAAGTGTCAATCAATTCAATCAACAACCAAAGGTTGTATTCACTATTGATTGAAATTACACACAACCTGTGATATTTCAAATATATAAACAAATATAATGCGGAAAAGAAATAACACAGACACCGAAATTTTGTTAACGAGGAAAACTGCAAATGCGAGAAAAACCAGAGACCTAGTCATTTGAACATCACACTATATTAATTCGCCATGAATACTCAGCCTACTCCAGAGTTAACCCGTTCACGGAATTTAGTTGAGCCTAACCAATCTCACCTTTGATCAAGTTACAATTGCGTTCCTTACACCTCTTGAACCACGCCAAATTCTCGCAGACTTGATTCCCTTTAGTGATCTCACCAAACTAAGAGTTACTACGACCCAAAGTCGAAGACTTGATAAACAAATACGCATCACTGAAAAAGTCATTGAATAGATAAATGCCTCTCCCACGGATATACCTACGATTTTTGTTATGTCTTTTGATAAATCAAGGTGAACAGGAACCAATTGATAAACCGGACTTATATTCACGAAGAACAACCTAGTTGTTGATGGTGGATTTTCGTTTAAGGTTAAATTTGTAAAAAACCAGAAAATCATGCGCTGACATCTTGTAAAAGATAAAGCCGTTTATAAGTGACGGATACTCCTCACTTAATTCACCAAGAATGGAGCATGTAGCAACAATCCCTTCTGAATTTCATATCGATCTTGTATTTCTGTGTACTCATTATCGGTGTGGCATGACATGTAGAGTGTTACTCTTACGAGTAACACGAACCTCCAAGCACTTATAATGAATCATTATCGGTGTGGCATGATTTATCGAGTGTTACTCTTACGCAGTAACACGAACCTCAAACACTATAATGAAACCATGTACGAAATACCGTCATGGCCGATTCTCGGTGTGTTATACTAGCCCGAGCCCTCTCGGTGTGTTATACTAGCCCGATTGAGCCCCTCTCGGTGTGTTATACTAGCCCTGATTGAGCATCGGACTTGGCGTATCGGTCTCGGATATGATACGATCGCGATCATCAACTCCACAAGCATGATTGGATGACCACAGATCAATTCCATCACCTAAAGCATGGTATGGAATACCCACGGCCTTAGCTTGCAGATATGATCGATCGCAGTCATCAACTCCACAAGCATGATTGGATGACCACGGATCAATTCCATCACCCCCAAGCGGTATGGAATACCCACGGCCCGACCCGCATGGTCGACCATTGGCCTTCGCTTGCCAAGAAACCGTCCATACCAAGCATTATGGACGGAAAACCCTAAATTAGGGTTTGCGGCATATTACATGTCTTGCAAAAGCGGTCTCAACCGTCCATCTTCGAGAGCATAGATGGAGGGTGTAGATGTAGACTCAAAGGGCCGGAGCATGTCGACACAATCACCGTGTGACCGCCTACACAATTGACCAATCGGTCAAAGCCAACCATGGTTGGTTACAACAAATTCATCCGCCCAAAAGAGCATGGTCGCGCGGCTTTGAAAGCCAAAATTAGGGTTTCAAGTCATCACGCGCGTCCATCTTCTCGGCACGAATGGAGGTCACGAGATTGGATTAACCAAGGCCGGTCATACCGGCATGACCACCGTGGGCCCATCTACCTCCTCTTGCGGTCGGCCAAGGCATACCATGCCCGGCTAATCCAAAACACAAAGACCAAACTCACGCGGTTACATCTCCCAAATCCTAAATCGATCTCGACCACTCGACTTCCTTAGGATGATTTGAGTGGCTTAGATCACGTTTTCATGGGATAATCGGGTATAGGTGTGAACACTAGCCTACCACCTACATGTTTGGTATGATCGACCAAGACCGACCAAGATGGGTCGTCTTGGAACGCACGCCCAAACTTGGGATGTCATGCGGTTTCCAACTCCTTTGCGGCAAGGGATTTCGCATGGCCAATCTCAACCACTCCTCTTTGACCGGTCAAATTGAGTGGCCTAGATTGCATCTTCATGAGACGGTGAGACATGGACGTGTACACCATCATGCGTCAACACGCATGTATGGTCGGTCCTCTACAAAATCCTTCCCATGCTTGGTTTCGACCAAGGCGAAGAGTGATGCTTGCGCCTCTTTAAAAACCTAATTTCATCAACGGTCGCGGATGAGTGTCTCAAACATCATCTCATCCGTCCGACTTCACCGACTTGGTTATATAACCACAGTCGGGAGTTATTTGGTTAGTGAGGAGTCATTACCCATCACTTTACCACACCGTAATGTCCCGATGCCGCATAAAATACACACGATACTTCACAAGTATCGACTTTCGAATAACACGGTTATTGATTCGGCATTACATGCTATCTTTCGTGGATCCACGATCCACATTCGGACATCAATCATGTCACAAACTGGGGATACATCGGGGGTATTGGTGCATGGCGGTTTACGGCGTGCGGCGTAACGCGCCATCACGAAGAACGTGTTAGGAAGTCGGGGACGGTTAGAGATGAACGGGGAAAAGTGGGCAAGGCTGGCCGTGTGTTACCGACACACAACTCCACTACTCCATCATTCCACTACCTCCACTTCCCACGAGAAACGTGAATGAGGCTCAATGACTTGTATAAATGGGTTCTCCGCCCTATTTTCCAACAACAAGGAATATACGAGGAGAGAACAACACAAGTTCGATTCGAAACCAAGTGTTGATACAAAAGTCATATTCAACCATCTTCTTGTCACAAGTCATAGCAAGCCAACACCTTCACAATCTCAACACCTTCTTCGCTTCCCTCCCTAAGATCAACCCCATCTCCTTTACTTTGTGACCGAAACAAGTACGGAACGGCCATTTCTTGGTTTAGGTAGGACTTGCACAGATTGATCTCTCGAATCTACAAGCACTCACTGTTTGCGGTGCATTTGTTGAAGGTTTAGATTCATTCCTCATCCACACCCCAAATTACCAAATTCTGCGGGAGTAGTTTTCACCCATCAACAATTGGCGACCACGGTGGGAGGTTAATCTCTCGGTCATAAAATCAATTTCTTTGAAATCCGATTCAATTTCATCGATTTCAAAAAAGGGCAGATCTTAGAACCAATTCAATCAGCAATTCATTTCAAGATGGTGGAACTCGAGTGCCGGATCGGCAATCAATTCGGACGGAGCTAGCGTGGATAACACTCCGGTGTTGACGTGCTGTCGGTGGAGCTACCGTAGCAGAGCCACATCTCGAGGGATCCGTTACCTCTGTCACCAACACTAGCGGAGGCGGGAGACATCCCGGAAGGTGTAACACCTCCCATCACGGAGCCGGAAGCGGCGCAAATCCTGGCATCTCTTCGAGCGTAACGCCTCCGGTGGTTGCCAGAGCAACAACTTTCACTCCTCCATCGGGACGAGGAGCCGGAGACACAAGAGGAAGACGAGTCTAGTACCATTGCGAGACTTGATGGAGAAACGAGGAAATTCTTGCTAAAACTCAAGCAGAGATATGGCGCAACTCGAAAAAGAGGTACTCACTTTCCTTAAAACTTTGGTGAACGATTGCCGCAAGATTCACGGCAACCCTTGGAGTCGGCGAGAGATACATTCAATACACCGGAGCGGGCGTTTCCACTCGACTCACATGAATGAAGAAACTCGTGTTGCTCTGAGCGCAAAGGGAGAGAGACCAGCCTTCCAACTTCATTACGCGTGAAGATCTAGAGCGACTTCTCCAAAATCGAGGAAAAGGGGACCGAACGGACGTACACCAACATCGAGCCGCCGTACCCTCGGGATGTGCAACGGATTCCTTTACCAGAGGTTACACCTCTCCCCAGTTCTCCTCTACGACAGTGCGGTAATGCTCGTGAACACATTTCTCGATTCTTGGAAGCCTTGGGGAACATGAATACAATCATGTTTTACGCCTAAAAGAATTCTCAAAATCACTCACGGGAGGGCATACACACAGTACAACAACATTGCGCCTAACGGCATATCCAATTGGAGCGAGATGGTCGGTGCTTTCTACGGGAAGTATTTCTTCGTGTACGAAACAAATCACGTTTTCAGACACAGGAAGAATTCTCCAGCGGAACAATGAACATCCCAACGACTTCGTTAAAAGATTGAACCCAAGCACTTTGGTACATCACACGACCAGAATGTTACGAACGACAATTGGTGGAATCATGCATCAACGGGATGATACCCATATACCGCGCTCTGTTAGAGAATCTTGGGCTTTCAAACATTCTCTCGAACTCCACGAAGGCTGCCAAAACGTTCAAAGCAACAATCGCACCTCAAAGACTACTAGAAAGAACCGAGTTGTTCGAAGTGAAGATTTGCGTGAAAGTCGAGGAAGCGGGCGTCTCACCAACAAACAATACAACACTTTGGCCCTTACGTGAGTGTGGTAAGCGGAGGGAGAAAAGAGGAAAGCTTCGATAACAGAACAACAAACCAAGCGAACGTCCTCAGCACACAAGACTTCGTCTCGAAGAGGAACAGACAAAACTCCCGCAAAACGCCAAAGACACGGGTTTTCCTTTTCCCATGAATGAAGTGATAGAGCTCTTGGGCGTGGATCCAAGATGATGTAGTAAAACTACCCCTATCGGGCGTCCTCCGTCCCGAGGAAGAAATAGCAGATCCCAGATATTGTTGCTACCACGGGTTCGTCCATCATCCAACCAAAGATTGCAACGAGGTTGAAACAAATATTCAAGGAAAAGGTAGAGACGGGGGAACTCCGGCTTGGAAACGAAGGTGTTCATAGAGATCCCCTACCTATCGAAGCGCATGATTTCAGGGACTCTGTTCGCAAGACCGTGCAATCTATGATGGAGCACATGTGTGAAATCTTATATTTCTCCAAAGGACA
Organism: Papaver armeniacum; assembly: GCA_023531295.1. Lineage (NCBI taxonomy): Eukaryota > Viridiplantae > Streptophyta > Magnoliopsida > Ranunculales > Papaveraceae > Papaver > Papaver armeniacum. The sequence goes on from JAJJWW010018834.1 coordinate 163,935, forward strand.
GCGTCAAGACATATTCACGGCCCTCAACCACGTTGTGTCGGGAGACGTTTGCATCCGGAGGCGATACGGGAACCCCGGTCTTTCTCGAAAGACATGAGCAACGGAAGCGGGGACTCTAACAGTCACTTTCGTTTGAGAAACGTTGAGTTTGATAACGCGTTGATCGATACGACTTCAGAATTTAACATCATTACTGTCAAGACCTTGAGAGCGGCAAAGATCTCAAAGCGAAGAAGCTACTCGTCATCCAGTTTGTGGTCGGGAGATTCGGGAGGAGAACTCGAGAGATTCATACGGATACATCGACCTTGAAGTCAAATTGGGAGATGCCTCAACACAAAGCAAAGTTCTACATAGTCAAAAGAACATCCCAATTACGACATGATCTAGGGCGCTCTTGGATACATGACAACAAAGCCATCGGGAAGTCTGTCCTCTCTAGGTTTCGATACACGAAAAGAGTCTCCAACACTTTCTTTGGACCACTGGTATTTGTCATTGCCGCATCGACAACTTGCCAATGTGACACAACTTCCGGAGAGAGCACCGTTGACATACGGTTGAAGGGTTTAGATCTCAAGTAAGTCTCATCACGCAACTCTCTCCGCAACCTATTGCCCCTCATTCTGACAAATCCTGGGGACTGGCTCCAACCAACAAGCCCACCGCGGCTAGGAGATGCGAATGGGAAGCCGGCCCTTTCAGCGTTTCATCAAGAGCATAGAAGCTGTCTTGGTCAAAGACGATAAGGCCAAGACACGAGTATCTACACGACCAAACCCATTTGGAATTGGAGACTTGGTGACGAAGGCGACTACATTCAATATTGGGAGCATGACGGTGAAGATGACTACTCCACCTGACTCACCCACCGAAAGAGAAGATGAACCGTACTGGTAGCGAGATGTTATCTGGCGGCTCTTTGCAAGCTCATCCATGCGATAACCTGGAGGGCATAACAATTCACTCACGATGGCTCAAACCTTTACAGGGAGCTTAAGATCTTGTGCTACCTTTCATCATTCTCCACACTTTAAACAGTTTGTCTTTATTTTTTCCAGCGTGTTTCCTTTTGCGATTTCATGTCATGCTTGTAATTCCTCCAAAAAATGATTGCAATACTTGCATTCATAGTTAGGGTTCCAATTTTTAATCCTCAATTTAATTGAAGTATTATTTCCATCGAGAACCTCTCTACCCTAAATCAACACATTAAAGCGAGCAAGAAGGAAACCCTAAGCAAGTATCTCATGGGAAGAAGGAAACGAACGTGTGTACGAAAGGAAAACGATTGCTATACGCGTGACAAAGCGGGAAGATCTTGCATCACAGTCAGTAAATGTTCCATCATGATAATTACTTCTTTTATCACAAAGAATCACGTGTGGAGGAACAACCTTGTTCTGAGAAGATTGATTGCAATTTTGGCAAAGGATTATAAAAAAAAAAAAAAAACTTTTGTTCAAACCACAAACGAAGGAAAACTTGAACTCACTGCACCGAGTACAAGGAAGACATTCAAAGGTACGGAACATGCTTGGAAAAGAAAGAATGAAATTCTAATCGCCAAGAGAGTCGGCCTCGCTGCATCGCCGTCGTTCTCTGCTCCATCACTGTTGATGCGCCTCCTTCGAATCTCCCTCAATCTCGCATCGAGACATCTCGCAGCTGACATGCGCACTCCATCCCAACATCGGCGGCGGGAGCATCAAGGGCATAGCAACACCGGGCTGCGCAAATTGCTTTCACATGTCCGGACTCCTCATATCGGAATCAAGAATTATCACGCCGTCTGGATCGGGTAATCACACTTGTCTTCATTTGGAGGTCGTTTATGCTCAACTCTCCGCCTCTTCCATTGTTGCGCAAATCTCTGCGCCCTTGCGCTTACTAGTGTCTGCGGCGTTTCCTCGTGCCTCGCCAGCTCCTCCATGTCAATCATGGTAGAAAGTGCACGAGATCGTCCTCGGCAATACGAAGGTGTGGGATAGACATCCAGATTTGCACGGCGACTTGCGAAGAGGAAGATCGATCTTAGCCATTACTTCTCCGTGCGCATGGTTTCGGGCTTGTCAACTTCAAAAACTTCTTTACGGGAAGCAACAGAATGAGCGTCACCGCTTCCATGATAATCTGCGAGAGGAGAAAGAGGTTATGAGCACAAAAAAAAAAAAAAAAAGAGGATCATCAAATCTATCGATCATTAATCGGAAAATCGAGCGTGCACGAGATATGGAATAAACGACCACGTGAGATGATTCTTTATAATCTCACAAGTCGACAGAATCCCAGAAGGAAAAGAAGTCTTTACTTACCACCTATGAAGGCTGCTAATTCGGGATAACAATCGGCGAGGCTTATCGGATATACCTGAGGAAAGCCGTATATGATGAAAGAAGTACACATGAAGGAGCGGTCGAGCTCATACATGTAAAAGAGGAACCAAAGCGACTCACCGGATCAAGTCCTGCTTCTTTCGCATCCTTAATCAAGACCAACAGGTTCGAGGAAACGCGACAATGTGAAACTATCAGGTAAATATGTATTCACTCTAGCTTGGTCATTTACGTATGTCACCATCTCATGCCTACCACACAATAGTGTAACCATTATGTGCTAGGCGGGGGACTTAATGTTGATGGTGGATTTTCGTTTAAGGTTAAATTTGTAAAAAACCGAGCGGAAAATCATGCGCGACATCTTGTAAAAGATAAAGCCGTTTATAAGTGACGGATACTCCTCACTTAATTCACCAAGAATGGAGCATGTAGCAAACAATCCCTTCTGTGAATTTCATATCAGTCTTGTATTTCTGTACTCATTATCGGTGTGGCATGACGACCGAGTGTTACTCTTACAGATAACACGAACCTCCAAGCACTATAATGAATCATTATCGGTGTGGCATGACGGTAGTGTTACTCTTGAGTAACACGAACCTCAAACACTATAATGAAACCATGTACGAAATACGTACAGTGATTCTCGGTGTGTTATACTAGCCCGAGCCCTCTCGGTGTGTTATACTAGCCCGATTGAGCCCTCTCGGTGTGTTATACTAGCCCGATTGAGCATCCAGGACTTGACTGTATCGGTCTCGGATATGATCCGATCGCATCATCCAACTCCACAAGCATGATTGGATGACCACGGATCAATTCCATCACCCTAAAGCATGGTATGGAATACCCACGGCCTTAGCTTGCCGGATATGATCGATCGCGGTCATCCAACTCCACAAGCATGATTGGATGACCACAGATCAATTCCATCACCCCAGCAGGTATGGAATACACACGGCCACCCCATGGTCGACCATTGGCCTTCGCTTAAGAAAACCGTCCATACCAAGCATTATGGACGGAAAACCTAAATTAGGGTTTGCGGCATATTGCATGTGCCGCAAAACGGTCTCAACCGTCCATCTTCGCGAGCATAGATGGAGGGTGTAGATGTAGACTCAAAGGGCCCGGAGCATGTCGACACAATCACCGTGTGACCGCCTACACACTTGACCAATCGGTCAAAGCTTGACCATGGTTGGTTACAACAAATTGGGTCGCCCAAAAGAGCATGGTCGCGCGGCTTTGAAAGCCAAAATTAGGGTTTCAAGTCATCACGCGCGTCCATCTTCTCCTCATTTACGAATGGAGGTCACGATTGGATTAACCAAGGCCGGTCATACCAGCATGACCACCGTGGGCCCATCTACCTCCTCTTGCGGTCGGCCAAGGCATACCATGCCGGCTAATCCAAAACGCCCGACCAAACTCACGCGGTTACATCTCCCAAATCCTAAGGCGATCTCGACCGCTCAACTTCACTTAGGATGATTTGAGTGGCTTAGATCACGTTTTCATGGGATAATCGGGTATAGGTGTGAACACTAGCCTACCACCTACACGCCACGCAGTATGATCGACCAAGACAGGCCAAGATGGGTCGTCTTGGAACGCACGCCCAAACTTGGGATGTCATGCGGTTTCCAACTCCTTTGCGGCAAGGATTTCTCCTGGCGATCTCAACCACTCCTCTTTGACGGTCAAATTGAGTGGCCTAGATTGCATCTTCATGAGACGGTGAGACATGGACGTGTACACCATCATGCCGTCAACACGCATGTATGGTCGGTCCTCTACAAAATCCTTCCCATGCTTGGTTTCGACCAAGTGAAGAGTGATGCTTGCGCACCTCTTTAAAAACCCTAATTTCATCAACGGTCGCAGATGAGTGTCTCAAACATCATCTCATCCGTCCGACTTCACCGACTTGGTTATACAACCACAGTCGGGGAGTTATTTGGTTAGTGAGGAGTCATTACCCATCACTTTACCACACCGTAATGCAAGACTCACATAAAATACACACGATACTTCACAAGTATCGACTTTACGAATAACACGTTATTCAACTCGGCAGATTACATGCTATCTTTCGTGGATCCACGATCCACATTCCAGACATCAATCATGTCACAAACCGGGGGATACATACCGGGGTATTGGTGGCGGTTTACGGCGTGCGGCGTGCAACGCGCCATCACAAGAACGTGTTAGGGAAGTCATGGACGGTTAGAGATGAACAGGAAAAGTGGGCAAGACGGGTCGTGTGTTATCGACACACAACTCCACTACTCCATCATTCCACTACCTCCACTTCCCACGAGAAACGTGAATGAGGCTCAATGACTTGTATAAATGGGTTCTCCGCCCCTATTTTCCAACAACAAGGAATATACGGAGACGAGAACAACACAAGTTCGGTCGATTAAAACCAAGTGTTGATACGTCATATTCAACCATCTTCTCTTCACAAGTCATAGCAAGCCAACACCTTCACAATCTCAACACCTTCTTCGCTTCCTCCCTAAGATCAACCCCATCTCCTTTACTTTGTGACCGAAACAAGTCTCGGAACGGCCATTTCTTGGTTTAGGTAGGACTTGCACGCATTGATCTCTCGAATCTACAAGCACTCACCGCGCAGTGCATTTGTTGAAGGTTTAGATTCATTCCTCATCCACACCCCAAATTACCAAATTCTGCAGGAGTAGTTTTCACCCATCAACACTAGTATTATCAATCACCTCACAATAATCTTAATCGATTAAAGAAATAAGATATTGTGGAATCACAAACGATGAGACGAAGGTGTTTGTGACTAATTTTCAATCTTGCCTATCGGAGAATAAATCTCGAGCGAATCTTAAAGAAGATAATACTCAATCACAATAGAAAACAGCAAGATCAGAACACGCAACTACATAGAAATAGTTGGGTCTGGCTTCACAATCCCAATGAAGTCTATCAGTTTTTAACCTAATGGGTTTTAGAAAAACCTAAGGTTAAAGGAGAATCAACTCTAGTCGCAACTAGTATCACACTTGAGGTGTGGGGATTAGGTTCCCCAGTTTCTAGAGTTCTCCTTTATATAGTCTCCAAATCAGGGTTTGCAATCAATGATACCTTGGTAACAAAGCATTCAATATAAAACTTGATTAGATTCAAGCTAATATCTTTCGACCGTTAAATCGAGCTTAGCTTGTTATACACAAATGAAATGTACCACTATTATGATAAAGGTAACCGTACCTAAACGTGTACACATAGTTGGTTCAACAATAGTTAACCGAGGTTGGCCATATGAACACTTTCATATCAACCTTATTCATCTTTATCACAACTAGTTCAAATGACTCGAATGAAACTAGTTAGAGTTTGTTCAATTGTTTATATTCTCATAGAAGTATACAAGACACAATTGAAGCAAATCGATTTTGATTCACTCAAATCGTTTCATGAATATTATAGCCACGGTTTGCAAAAGATTGCATTCCTTAATATATAAATGTATTAGTTCATGAACAAACCGATTTTAGAACATAACATACTCAAGTGCGCAAATGGGTACGCATACTTAAGTAGCCGGACTAAGTTTGGTTTCGCCAGTATGCGAACAAGAACGCATACTATACGGTGTAACAATCAAGTCATAGGATCGGTTACACCGTATTCTCAACGAAATGGAGTTGATTGTTTGTAGTTTAGTTTGCTCTTAGACTAGCAAAGTCTAAGTGTGGGGGGATTTGATAGGTGTATAATACACCTTGATATAATCTATTGGTTATGCTTTCTTTGCTATTTTTCCCGTAAATTATGTATTTTACGTTTGTTTTCAAGTTATTAGGTACTCTGGAGTCATATTGAGGAAAAGAAGAATAAATTATCCAAAATTGAGCTGAAAGGGAAAAAAAGTCATTTCATAAGCCAGTGATATTGGGAGCTTGGCCAAGGCTAAGGGATAGCCATTTTTTTATTTATAAAGAATTGTTAAAAGCATCCAAAAGTTACTCAGGGCACCCAATATCAATCTAATAAGGTGGATTCTATCCAATAAGGTGGGTGGTGTCTCAATCCAACCCACATCATAACCCTACATCGAGAGACAATTTCTCTCATTCATCACATTTCAGTTTCTCTGAAATTAAGAAAAGATGTTGTTGTTGTTGTGTCCGAGAGATAGAGAAGAAGATCCAAATCTAGAGAGATGCGGGATGAAGATGGGCTTGTTACTGATCTGTGAAGATGGGAAAGTTCACAGGATTGAATATGGGAATTTCATGAATTAAGGGGTTGAATTGCAGACAACCAAGAGAAGAAGATTTGAGATCTGAAAATTGAAGTTTAGGGTTTGGTGGTGCTCAGCTTATGGTGATGGAAGATGTGGCTCGCTGTTGATATGGAGATTGAAGGGAATTGATGCTGCAATAAACCCGTGGTGGTCGAAGAAATGGAGTCTGAGTTCGATTTAATGGTGATTAAATGGGAGTTTGAATTCCGGTGTGATTAAGAAGCAACAGAGAGATGGGTTCTGGTGGTGCTACAAATTGGAAGACGCTGGTGGAGTTTGAACTCTAACAGTGTTTAGAAGATTGGGTCTGATATGGATTTGCAGTACCATAGAAGAATCAAAAGAAATTGAAGATGGGTTTTGAGATAAATTGAAGCTATTGATTGTTGACTTAAAGATGGGTTCGTTCTATAAGAGAAGAAGATGCGGAATTGAAGAACTGAATAGCTCATGGAGTTGGTGGTCTGAGATGGATGCAGTAATGGGTTGATGTATCGATGAATGGGTGGTGCTGAAATGAAGCATGGAATGAATTGCTCAATTAGATGTATGCTTAGGTGAATGAATGTGTGGAACTGCAGGAGAATACCTAAAAATGAATGCCTGAATTCGGCAGGGAATAGCCAGAAAATAAACGGAACTCGGCCAGTTTTCTACTCCGGCGAGTTAACCCGGTACATGTCGACGACCCGATCCAACTCAGTGACTAAGACATAATCATAAGAGTCAGACCAGCTGAGTTAGTAGCTGACTCTCTTTTCCATTGACCCTTGACTAAACGGTTTGACCCTTATGACTGTTAACTAACGGAATATTCCGTCAGTACAGAAGAAGATTTAGGTTACCGGCAGAGCTATTCTAGTGTCATTTTAGGTCGGATTCCGGTGATCCCGAGAACTTTTTCCGTCGACCCAAAATTACATAATTTTGTGTATATTTCTGTCATGGGTGTGAATACTTAGATGTGGAATTTGACTTGGACTTAAACTTGGAAGAGAAGAGGAAGAATTTTATCAAGGCAGGGACTTGGAGATTGAGTGGGAAAAGGATCCTAATCCTAAGAAGATTGCTAGCAAGTTGAAGCCTTTAAATAGAGAAGTTCTCTACTTTTCTCTATACCTTTGCACACCTCTACACACACTACACTTTGGTTTTTGTTTGCTTTCTCTTTTCCTTATTCTTTGTGAACTTTAAAACCATGAGTAGCTAATTTTATTATTGATTGAGTTTTTGTTTCAATTATATCTTGAAGTTTTTCACATGATTATCGTTTGTTTTTACTAATAAGAATGTTTATGCTTGCATGATAGATCGTTTAGGTGGCCAATTGAACTGAATTGATTTTTTATTCAACCTAAAGCTAGTAGAGGTTAGGGAATACGTAATCGTTTCTTGACTTTTTACATAAGTAGAAAACACGAGACCTTGCAGAGGGACTCTGTGGAGCAATTGTGTGTGAAAACAACGCTAGAAAGTGGACCGAGCGAACCGAGTTTAACTAAAACCTAAATTCATAAATCTTAATGCGTTCGAGGGAATTACATCTTGTAAGCGAACCTCAAGGTGGTTCTTTTGAATAGAATCTGATAACTAAGCGGACTTGCTACTCAGTGAATAAAGGAATTTTGGGGTTAGCTAAGTGAACCTGCTATCCTACGGTTGGTGATAATCTGTGACTAATAAAAAAGTGGAAAAGAACATAACTTGAATCAATGTTTTGCAACGAAGAACGAATCCTTGATCTAATATCTCTTATTCATTTTCCTTTATTCTTTTGATTACTTTATTTACTTTCATTTGCTTTTAAAACTTAAAACAAAAAAACCTCTCTTTTTGTGACATTATAAGACAACTAAAACCTCTTCCTCCTCGTGGGAACGAACCTGACTACACTATATATAAAATTACTTGTTAATTAGGTGGAAATTTTTTCACTAATTTGTTGTGGTTACGACATGAATCAAATTTTGGCGCCGCTTCCGGGGAGCAGCGGAGCAGCTTTAGTTGTTTTTTTTTTTTTTTTTTTTTTTTTTAGATTTTATTCCATAAATAAATGATTGAATTAAGATTTTACACTTTTAGTTGGTAACCGAGCTACAAGCTGGGCACCAACCCCTTTCGAATAACAACACCCAACCTATGAAAAATAAATCTACCTGGACCACTACCAGCATCATTACTAACTAAACAATTTTTCAAACGCTTGAAGAAACAAATCATATCTTCACCAAGCTCCCCTAGAGTAGTGAAAGCTAAAACACCCAACCCGAAACCATGTGAGGTACATTCATCCAAATACTTAGACGTTCGTTTACGCATGCTGCGATCGCCCTTGAAATGGCTTGGCCTGGGATAAAGGCACGGACACCCTCACCAGTGAACGGGGAGACACCTGTAACATCCATACATACATCTTGACCATTCTCCCAGTTAAGAACAAGAATATCCGCAGGTCGTAAATCCTTGTTTTTCTAGAGTTTTTATTTCAGGTACCAGTTTTCCATGTATGGTGGACAAGAGCAAGCATATTACAACAATCAATACGGTTTTCAACCTCAACATTATGACAACTTCCAACCATCCTTAGGATACAATCAAAACCAATATTTTGGCTATGATCAATTTCCCACAGAACCTTATGGATATTCTCATACATATCAACAACCTTATGACGGGTATGTACGTGGACAATCACTAGGATGGAAGGATAGTTATGCTTCTAATAAATTGTTTTCTAGTAATATGCAGACAGAGAATTTGGAATATACTCCTCTTCATCGTGTTTTTCCTTCACTCTTTCCAAAAGAGGAGATACATTCTAGAAACTTTATTAATGGTGGAAAGCGTATTAACGTCGGGGAAACTTGCCATTTAAATTATACAAGTTGGAAGATGATGGAGCCTCGGAAGAGCTTGTCGCGGGAAATTAGTAGGACCATTCATATGGAACTTAAACGACGTCGGGATAAAGGTTATGAAACCGATGAAGATTCTTATTATGGTGAGTCTGAAAGTGAAGATGATTGTGTTGAAAAGGACCAACCTTTGGAGACTTTTGATGACACTACTGTAGCTTACTCGAGCCTTGATCTTAATAATGATCAAGCACCTATTCCAAAGGCAAAGCTTGAGGATGACGCAATAAGTGCTTTCAAAAAATTCCTTAGGGAAACATTTGAATCCGCACAAGTGTATGAGCGTTGCAACAATGAGGAAGTTATTCCAACTCCGGATCATAATAACGATCCTTCGCCTATTCAAAAGGAGGAGATTGGGTGTGACTTTCCTATTGTTATAAAAGGTGTAACACCCTCACAAGAAGATCTTACAATTTACACCGAAGAAGATTTAATGAGAGAGGAATGGCCTGATTCCGATGACGAGGATGTTGAAGAGGTGATGCTTGAGAATGCAACCAAATTGAATGAATTCGTGGAAGACCCAATTGAGCTTACAAAAGATTTTAATGATTATAATGACACCAAGACTTTAGTTAAGGTAGAAAATGATGAACAATGGTTGCAAGGTTTTATAGAGGACCATGATATGCAAGAGGTAAGTAATTCACTCGAATTCTTTTAGGATGAAGAGGATTCCGTAATACAAGAGATTATATAAGGTTTGTCTAACTCTTTGCATATTGATTCTTCTCCTTTACCTCCTATTGGTTTGAATGTATGTGCTTCGGAAGTATTTTTGAATGACTTTGTTTCTCGATTTCCACCATTGGAAACACTTGATGCTAACACCATGTAGGTTTTCCAAAAGGAAACCATGGAAGTTCCCAAATTCTATGTTCTTTATACACTCCAGAGTGTGGACAAGAATAAATGTGGGGGAAATTTCTATCGAGCGATAATTTCACTATTGTTTTCTTGTGCTAACATTTATATGAAGCTAGTGTTTGCAAAACATGTACTATGGGTGGATCCCCAAATTTTCCGATTGTTAGTATATGGGGAGTGAATGTTACAAGAGCTAAGTCGGGCTGACGACTTTAAACCAAGCGTTGTATAGGAGGCATCCCATTGTTTTGTATTTCTTATCCTTTTGCTTTTTATTTTCTTCTTTTTTTCATTTATTTATTTTTCTTGTTCCATATCATGTTAAGATTTCCCACCTTGACTTTACTAGGACGATTCAATTACATTGAGGACAATGTAAGGTTTAAGTGTGGGGGAGTGGTTATGCATATATTTTTTTAAAAAAAAAAAAAAAAATCATAAAACCTTTAACTTGTAGAGATTTTTGAGTCACTAGTTAGTATACTTATAGCTATGTTTACATATGGAATTCTCGGCCAAAATAATGGAACTTAGAAGTGCTAGAGAATACTATAAATTAGGTGTTATTAATCTTTGTGAGAAGTCATTTACTATTTGTGGCTCAACTTAACCATGTCGGTGATGCAAATGAGGTGCAGAAAGATATTTAGTCATAGAGTTGATGATCAATCATTAATGGAGACTACCCGTATTTATATCATGTGGGGCCCCGAACATAAATTTTTTGTACCTGACTAAAAAGCTTTGTTTTTTGTCCGTGTCACCGTACGTTAATTCCGGGTAGAATGGTGAGCTACCCAACTTCACACCATTTTCAGCACTATTTTTGATCTCTTGAATGCTAATTTTTGTCAATCATGAGGGTGACATCTATGGATGAAAGCCTCCTTCTTGTAGTTCAATTTGCAGCTAGCACCATTTTTCGACAACAACGGGTCCATAGAAACACCATCATCACCAACAAGGGAGCGACATCAAAATCTACAAGGAAAGTTGAAGACGTACAAGGTTTACAAGCAACGAAACAAGAAAAGAGCAAATTTCATATTCAAGGAAAGCAACTAGACAAGGAGCGGAATTATATATACATGTTGAAGACTTATTTACAAGAGCAAAGAAAATCAAAAGGTGAGAATTATTGAAGTTTATGATTTCGAGACGATACAAGTTGTAAAGAATCTAATGGTAAAGTGATTTTTCCACGGCCATAGTTTGTTATTTTCACTTTGTTTTGTATTTTATTTCTCTTGTCTTTAACAACAACAACAACAAAAAATGATGAAAAAGACAAATGAAAAAAAAAAAATGAGACAAGAGAAATTTTCATTTTTGTATCTATTTAATAAGCCGCGGGGAAGGAAAATCTATAAGGAAGTTTCAAGCGACAAGGATTAGGTAAAGAGTTACAATTGTCAAGGATTTACGAAGTTCAAGAGTTTATCATCAATAGCTGAAGCCGAAGACGAAGACCAAGAAGATAAAGACGAGGAACCGAAGACGTTTCTATTGGATGTTGTGAGAGTGGTGTTATCATAATTTGCGATCGTATGTGAAGGTGAGTAAGTAATCTCATCCTCGATAATAGTGGTTGATTTCCTTTCTTAGAGATCGTCTGGAAAAGATTTTTACTTCCCACGATTTTGTAGGGTCTCCAGAAATTATTCGGAAGGTTTCCTTCCTACCATTCAACGTCTCGCGGGATTTCTCTCTTAATTCCTACCTGCACACATGTGAGAACCATAAAAGTACGTCTTTTGAGTGCAATTTCATAAAACCATTTTGGTGAGGCAGTAGTCGAGGCGAAATGCTCATTGGTCGCTCTCAAACCTGAAATCTTTCATTATGGCATAAGTTGACCGGTCACACTTTCTTCGATGAATCACACTTTATATTTGAATTTTCTCTTATACTTTTGATTTATTGACATTAGATTGAGAATTTTTATGTTCTTATACCTCTTTGGATACTTGGGACGCTGGAACGCTTTGAAGTTGGAGTAAGTTTTATGGGTATATCTCTAGTAATCCCTCACGAGACTATAACTCGTCCATTAGGGACACCTAGGGTTTAAATGCTTGTTATATAACCGTATTTTCGACGAAATGGAGTTGTATGTTCTAGTTTAGTTTGCTCGAGGACTAGCAAAGTCTAAGTGTGGGGGAATTCGATAGGTGTAGAATACACCTTGATATAATATCTATTGGTTATGTTTTCTTTGCTATTTTTCCTGTAAATTATGTATTTTACGTTTGTTTTTGAGTTATTAGGTACTCTGGAGTCATATGGTGGAAAAGAAGAATAAATCATCCAAAATTGAGCTAAAAGGGCAAAAAAGTCATTTCATAAGCCAGTGATATTGGGAGCTTGGCCAAGGCTAAGGGATAACCATTTTTTTTATTTATAAAGAATTGTTAAAAGCATCCAAAAGTTACTAAGGGCACCCAATATCAATCCAATAAGGTGGGTGGTGTCTCAATCCAACCCACCTCATAACCCTACATCGAGAGATAATTTCTCTCATTCATCACATTTCAGTTTCTGAAATTAAGAAAAGCTGATGTTGTTGTTTTGTCCGAGAAATAGAGAAGAAGATCTGAATTGAGAGAGATGGGGGATGAAGATGGGTTTGTTACTGATCTGTGAAGATGAGAAAGTTCACAGGATTCAATATGAGAATTTCTGAAAATTGAAGTTAAGGGTTTGGTGGTGCTCAGCTTATGGTGATGGAAGATGTGGCTCGCTGTTGATATGGAGATTGAAGGGAATTGATGTTGCAATAAACCTGTGGTGGTCGAAGAAATGGAGTCTAGGTTCGATTTAATGGTGATTAAATGGGGGTTTGAATTCCGGTGTGATTAAGAAGCAACAGAGAGATGGGTTCTGGTGGTGCTACAAATTGGAAGACGCTGGTGGATTTTGAACTCTAACAGTGTTCAAAAGATTGGGTCTGATATGAATTTGCAGTACCAGAGAAGAATCAAAAGAAATTGAAGATGGGTTTTGAGATAAATCGAAGCTATTGATTGTTGACTTATCGGTTCGTTCTATAAGAGAAGAAGATGAGGAATTGAAGAACTGAATAGCTCATGGATTTGGTGGTCTGAGATGGATGCAGTAATGGGTTGATGTATCAATGAATGGGTGGTGCTGAAATGAAGCATGGAATGAATTTCTCAATTAGATGTATGCTTAGGTGAATGAATGTGTGAAACTGCAGGAGAAGACCGAAAAATGAAGGCCTGAATTCGGCTGGGAATAGCCAGAAAATAAACGGAACTCGACCGGTTTTCTACTCCGGCGAGTTAACCCGGTACATGTCGACGACCCGATCCAACTCAGTGACTAAGAAATAATCATACGAGTCAGACCAGCTGAGTTAGTAGCTGACTCTCTTTTCCATTGACCCTTGACTAAACGATTTGACCCTTATGACCGTTAACTGTAACGGCACCTGAAGGATATTCCGTCAGTAGAGAAGAAGATTCAGGTGACCGGCAGAGCTATTCCCTTGCCGTTTCAGGGCCGAATCTCGTGATCCCGAGAACTTTTTCCGTCGACCCAAAATTACGCATTTGGAAATTGACTTGGACTTAAACTTGGAAGAGAAGAGGAAGAATTTTATCAAGGCAGGGACTTAGAGATTAAGTGAGAAAAGGATCCTAATCCTAAGAAGATTGCTCGCAAGTTGAAGCCTTTAAATAAAGAAGTTCTCTACTTTTCTCTATACCTTTGCACACCTCTACACACACTACACTTTGGTTTTTGTTTGCTTTCTCTTTTATTTATTCTTTGTGAACTTTAAAACCATGAGTAACTAATTTTATTATTAATTGGGGCTGAATTCCTAGTTCTTAACATGATTTGAGTTTTGGTTTCAATTATTTCTTGAAGTTTTTCACATGATTATCGTTTGTTTTTACTAATAAGAATGTTTATGCTTGCATGATAGATCATTTAGGTGGCCAACTGAATTGATTTGTTATTCAACCTAAAGCTAATAGAGGTTAGGGAATTCGTAATCGTTTCTTGACTTTTTACATAAGTAGAAAACACGAGACCTTGCAGAGGGATTCTGTGGAGCAATTGTGTGTGAAAACAACGCTAGAAAGTGGACCGAGCGAATCGAGTTTAACTACTAGTACTAAACCTAAATTTATAAATCTTAATGCGTTCGAGGGAATTACATCTTGTAAGCGAACCTCAAGGTGGTTCTTTTGAATAGAATCTGATAATTATGCGGACCTTTTACTCGGTAAATCGAGGAATTTTGGGTTAGCTAAGCGAACCTGCTATCCTACGGTTGGTGATAATCTGTGACTAATAAAAAGTGGAAAAGAACATAACTTGAATCATTGTTTTGCAACGAAGAACGAATCCTTGATCTAATATCTCTTATTGATTTTTCTTTATTCTTTTGATTGCTTTATTTACTTTCTTTTTCTTTTAAAACTTAAAACAACAAAACCCCCATTTTTGTGACATTATAAGACCACTAAACCTTCTACTCCTAGTGGGAACGAACTTGACTACACTATATTACTTGTTAATTAGGTGGAAAAATATTTACTAATTTGTTGTGGTTACGACATGCATCATATGCACGACTTGAAAGATACGTTAGGAATGAAACAGTTCAAGTCAAATATTACTAACCTCAAGAGGAAGGATGATGTCATCGTTGTAGCTCCTTAGTTCTTCACATTCTTCAAGTCTTCACGTAATACTTGTAAGTCTCATATCCTAATAACTTTCTTGTAAACCTATACGAAGTTGACTTTAGTAAATAATCAAGCGACTCTTTAAATGAGTTTTGGTTCACTAAAATATGACAACCAAGTTTGACATACCAACGCTTGGTGGGTTCAACCGAGCAATGCTCTAATAATCTCCCCCTTTTTGAATTTTAGTGACAAAACTCTTACCTCATATGGATAAACAAATTACAAGAATTCATTACACATACGCTTGATTCCAAAATTCAACAGCACAATAACCTGTATACATTCAATCCATGAATGTCGTTGTTGACATTATAATAACAAATCTAACACTCCCCCTAAAGGTAAGATAGGTAGATTTTCAATCCGCACGTCTTTGTTATTCTCTTTGTAGTCCATATAACTACAAGTATCAATATGATATGCTACTCCCCCTTAGTCTATGCTTTACTATTTCGTTAAATATAAAATTTAAGCACCATTGTCCTTTCCTTAGTGATACCAAAGCACTTATTTACTCCATATATTTCTCCCCCTTTTTGTCACAAAATGGCAAAGGTACGAGCAAATAAAGGACAAACCGAAAGGATCTTACAAATCTCAAAAGACTTGCAACCTATAAGAGTTAAGCACGAGGGTTCCACTCACCATTTTTGATAACCAATATCAAAACTGAAACTAAAATGTAATTTTTTTTTTGATTTGTTACCAAGGAAACAATTGCCCGAAGCAATTTTCCCTAATACTTTAGGAAATAAAAAATCAACTAAGCACCTTAGCTCCTTTGCTGAACCGATTGTACAAATACAATCGCTTGTTCGATAAGATCAAAATAAAGATCAGAATTAACTTTATTTTTCTCATCAGGTTCTAATTATTCAAATAATAACTTAGACCTTTCACTTTTAAACAAGACAAGTACTAGGTTAGTTAACTAGCATTTCTTGTTAAGGCATTCGATTAGACTTGAATAACCGAAACCTTCACTTTGATAAGTCTAACCGAGATCGAATTAACTTAGTTTCTCTTATCCTAATCGAATTGGACTAAAAATTCATCCCAAAAAACTTTTTTAAGCCATAAAATTCATACAAACTAAATAAATCAACTTGCATAATTATTTATCTCAACCGGAAGCAATTGAAACAACATAGACATTAAAGCACCGCAATTGCACCGTAATTTCGTAAGCCTAAACAATTGATACCAAAAAATAAAGCAAGATAGCAATATTTTTTCATAACTGGAAACAATTGAATCACACACACATCCATACACAAATAATTGAATAAACATCAATTGTACCGAAATTTTGTTAAGCAAAAGCAATAAATATATGCAATAAAATCAGGCTTTTCTTAAACAGGAAAACGATTAACTAACAAATTCTTTACCTCAAGTTCCGCATACTCTTCTCCTTTTCTTCACATCTTTCCGGGGAGAATATCATCATGTTGTCATCCTCTCACAAGACAAAAGAACAACAACAAAAATAAACCTTTACCAGAGAAAGGTTGAAAACCGGTTTTAACTAATGCAATGCAAAAGTTGAAACCCCGAAACACATATGCTTTTATGCTAAACCAAAAACGATTCAACATATTGTGACTTTTTCACACATGAGTTTCAATCAGAACCCCTCATGATCCTTTGATAAAGCCTACCATCATAGGCTAGAACTTAATCCTGCTAAACCAAAAAGGCACCCAAACCATAAGGGTTCACACAATATGATATCGAATATTAAGGTTAAGAAAACTGAAATCAAACATCCCATAAACATACATAGCAATAATATAAAGCATTCGAGCACAAGCTATGTAATCGAAAACTATCACAAGAAAATTATAAACTAATAATTGTATTCATAAATAAGATAGTTCTATTCAAACCTTATACAATTATTGAAAGAAATCAAAAACTGATGTATATTCTCCTGGATTAAGTATTACAACATATAACTTAATCTCTAGTGGTGCTCTTGTTGTTCACCGAGGTTTATTCAAATTGTTCAAACTTTTAAGCATGTCTCAAGAAACTTGTCTGCAACCACTTCTTGTTTCTCAAGTTTTTCAACTTGAACCTTCATATCAGCAAGATCATCTTTTGTTTCCTCAATCATATCTTTGAGCCAATCTTGATTTCAAACCGTTATTATGAGGTTGGTTCTTAGTTCTTCAAAACCTTGGATATAGTCAATCATACTATTAGAACGAATCCACTTGGTTTTGGTTGGATCTTGTAAATTGTAAGCCAACAAACATGACTCATCTTGTGATGCAAGGGAACTATCGGAATCATAATCAAACATGATTTTTGATATGTTTTTCTTCTTCCTTTCTGTATTGATTCCTTGACAATCCTTAACCTTTTGAGCTTCCTCCTTAATAGACTTTGTGACACTGCGAGTTATTGGAGGCATGCTCGATTATTTAAATACGGATTGATCAGGGTTTCAGAATATACACATGAGATAGTTTCTCTTTAAGAAGAGACAACTCTTGGACCGAAAATATCAGGAAATTCCAAAAATGTTAAAAAGAATATATTTTGTTTCCTTTGTCCGAACTTCTCATGCTGGAAGGTTTATTAAAATTCGAAAATTCTAAATAAAACCTATTTTTGGAAGATCATGTTAATCATGAAATTTTTTTAGAAGGACATGGATTCGCATCCATGAATGTCATAAATTTTTCTGATTAACAAACACACACGAAAAATGTGCTCTCGTTTTATTGTGCTTTTCTCATCCATAATTAAGAGCACGAAAGAGGATGAGAGTGCACATTTTCGATACAATTAAGTTGTATCAGAGTAAGCTTTTTCTAGCTTACAACGAGTATCAGAAACATAGTTCATGTTCCTCTTTGGGAATTTCTTCCCAAAATATTTTCTCCCAGGAAGATGATCCTTCCTTGATCTAAAAGTATGATCATGTGGAGAATCTTCACTGACGTGAGAATTTTCAGAGATGGATAAATCTATATTAATTCTATTAATGATATTTTCATATGATTTTCTCATTCTAAGGATTTCCTTATGATGCACATCAACATGATTATCTGAAACAATTATCAGAAATTCCTGATTACTTCCTTTGGCAGAGATTCCCTCTTCCCTTTCTTCTGGAATTGTTCTTCATCAAAACAAGAGTTGTTTCGATAAGGGTGAGGAGGAACCTTTTTCCAGAAACGATTATCAACTCTTTTTTCTTTTGAGTTGATCTTATCGGGTAGTGGTATATTCTTTCTTTCTACTGAGGAATGATATTTCAGTTTTTTAAGACAAGAAACTTCCTTCAATATTTTTACCACCGTATTTTGAAGAAGTATAAGTTTCCTGTCAACTGACTGAAAGTTGTATTCCTTAAGATCACGTCCACGAAAACGGTTCAAAGTTTCCTTTGGACAAGATTTCGTCTGATCATCAGTAGATGTAGAAGATGGTTTCTCATCCTCTTCTGACTTGATGTAGTTAGGCAAACTACCATCATCTTGATCTGTTTTAGATGTGACTAAATCGGTTTTATCATTGTATGTAAAAGTCGAGCAAGGAATTTTAGTTTCCTCATTATCAAGAAATTGCAACATCATCATTAGTCAGAGTCATAAGACGTGTCTCTTTATCTTGAGTAAGAGATTTACCAAGAGCTTCTAATTTGACAGTGAGATCCATATTCTCTTTGGCTAGAATATTCAGTTGAATGTCTTTATCTCTGATCTCATTCTTAAGAAGGTTTGACTCTGTCTTTAATATCATCATCTTTGTAGACATGGATTTTATAGGCTTTAGGAGTTTTACCAACTCTTTATCAGCATCTTCTTTTCTATCAGAGAAGGACACAAATATTTTCGCAACTCCTGGATCATGAGTTAACGAAGTAGTAATATCTTCAAAATTTGAGTATTCATACTCTTGCATAACGTTAACTGAATCAGATATAGATTTAATTTCTTATAGGTTAGATCGCACCAAACACAGATTGTTAGATCTTCTCGTGTTTGCCTGCTCTGATACCAATTGAAAAGATGAGGGTACCCAAATATACTTCAATCTAAAACTTTTCCACCTATAAGTCCTTTCTTCGAAAGTGATTGTCTATGGACTGAGTCGAGACAATACAACTAATCGGTTCACAATTTGTGTGATCGTCTATGGATACGAGATCGAGACAATACGACAACAAGATAACTTGCATGATTGACTATGGATACAAGATCGAGACAATACAACAACGAAGTATGTTTACTTGATAATAGGTTCGGACTTAACCAAACACAATAGGATTGCTATCAAGTAAATAGGAATTAATGTTTGTGTATTTTACTTATAATTATAATAAAAACAATTATAATTGCGGAAATAGAAAAGTAAAAGACACAACAAGATTATGTTAACGAGGAAACCGCAAATGCAGAAAAACCCCGGGACCTTGTCCAGAATTGAATACTCTCAGGATTAAGCCGATATACAAAATCTAAACCAACTTCCTATAGTTGAGACCAAGCAACTAAATCTATATTTCACATAGTTTCGTCTGTATCCATGCGCCTCTTACTTGTAATAAGTCACGCACTTGGAACAATTCCTTTGGTTCGTATTCCAAACAGTAAATGAACAACAAATCTGTTCGGTAACAACTCTTTTCAAACAAGTGATATGAGTTTGACAAAAGGCTCTTCCGTTTATCCCAATAAACTCCTTTGTCAGGTTATTAGATCTATCTTTTCAACAATTACCAAAATAATTGTTAAGAATATGCAATCAATACTTCGAATCACAAAGAATTGTATTGATGCTGATCTACTCAACTAATCAATCAAATCTATCACAAAGATAAACGGATTATAGTTGGATCCCCAGCTGATCAAGTTTTGTGTACACCAAAGATTATGAACTCAAATCAGAAAATCTTCTTTGTCTTCAAATCTTCTTAAATCTTCAATAAACACCTGCACACAATCAACTTGAATCTCTTGTGATCAATCACACATAGAACAAAGTCTGTTAACAATGGATTATCACTAGACGTCTTTAGATTTACAAACAGTCTAAAGATACCCGTCGAAACTTCAATCTAGTTTGGGTTAATCTTATATCGAAGAGAAGATTCTCAAGCATAAACAAACTAGGTGCAATCAAAGTTCAACAACCGTTAGTCAATAAATCAACCGAAAACTAATAATAAACTGCAATTATCTAGTTTCCCACCAACGGTACTCGTAGAGCTTCCCAATCCCAAAGAAGTCTTTAAAACGAGCGGTCATAAGAGATTTCGCCTAATTAGGGTACTTTCCTCTCCGAATAGACGACTCCACCAGTAATAACACAACTAGGTAGTTTTGCTAGCTCTGAGGATTAGTTTGCTCGAAATGCAAACTTCAATATTTATAGACCAAGGAAGTTTGGACACCAAGGAATTTCCAAAACCGAAAATATTCTCAAGATATGCAATATATTTCCAAATTCAATTTCCATAATTCCTGGAAATGCTCTGTCCAAATATTGACCGAAATCTCAGTAGAAAATCTCCAATTAGTAAATGCACATAACCAATTTTTATTTTTTAAAGATATGCACTTAATTGCTGGAAATTAAAAACATATAAAACTAAAAACCTTAATTAAAAGATTCTCAATTTATTTCGATCCGGGATTCTCCTTTAACTATTAAGGAATATCTTTGAACAATAAAAGATAAGACTTACTGCACATGTTCAAAGTATGTCGAAAACATCTTTACTTTGTAAATCTTCTTTCATATTTACAATCTTGGAACTGATTTGCCACACTTCCAAACAAGTTTAGAATTGGTTCATCTAACTTCCAAGAACTATGTGATTGATTATCCTATCAAATCACCATGGGTTTCACGGTTCTACCAAAACAAGTTTCGGTTCTACCTCCATGTGGGTACTAGTATCGGTCACACTAGCTTTTCAAAATTTGGTTGACTAGGTACTAGGATCGGTTACCACATATTTATGGTATTTAACTTGCAATCGGATGCACAAGTCATACGATCGGTTACCAATTACTAAGACTTGTTGCACCTCTTACAAGGATCAATTCCATACACTTGTGATTGGTTGCACCTCTTACTAGGATCGGTTCCCCAATGTCTAGAGTTGGTCATACCAATTACAACATATCGATCATACCATCTCAGGTGATTACTTAAGATCCATTTCACTAATAAAAGTCATACCAATACAAAAGTCAGGCCTTGTGAATAGTTTTACCAAGATACATAAACAAGTTATGAGTGGTTATACTAAACACACATATTGGTAATCCAAATATTTGTAATGAATAACAATACCAATAAGCCTAGTGATTTCCCTTTCGATTCACAAAACAAGTTTATGAATTGTACTTCCTTTAAACAAATGTAAAACATTGTTTCCTAGGACGAAATCTTCACCCACACCCATACATAATCACAATAGCATTCATACGATTATGTCGATGTCTTATATACGAAGTTCAAAAGATAGACGTTATACTTTGTATTGTAATTCCTTAATACTATGTCTAACTAGAGTATAATCATTCACAGCTTCGCAGTTATGTTTTCAATATGCACAACTTGAAAGATACGTTAGGAATGAAACAGTTCAAGTCAAATATTATTAACCTCAAGAGGAAGGATGATGTCGTCGTTGTAGCTTCTCACTTCTTCACATTCTTCAAGTCTTCACGTAATACTTGTAAGTCTCATATCCTAATAACTTTCTAATAAACATATACGAAGTTGAATCTAGTAAATAATCAAGCGACTCTTTAAATGAGTTTTGGTTCACTAAAATATGACAACTAAACTTGACATACCAACGCTTGGTGGGTTCAACCGAGCAGTGCTCTAACATCTTGCTTCTCAGATCCACTTCTTCTCTTCAATTTATCTACATCACTAAAGTTGCCATGCTTTTCAGACAGATGAATTTGCATCACTAATACATGCTTTTCAGACAGAGATGAAGAAATAAAAGCAAATAGTGAGAAATAATCTGCCTCCAACAACTGTAGCATATGAAACAATACTTTTGCTATTTTAAGCGACATTTCTTCTTATTTTGTTCCAAATGACTCCAAAGTACCTAAACACTCAAAAGCAAACATAAGATACATAATTTACAAGAAAACTCACAAAGAAAGCATAAACAACAGATAAATATCAAGGTGTTTACGACACCTATCAACTGCCGTGTTTAGTTTGGATTGGTCAAGACAGTGTCCAGCCTGTCATGTGTTGTCTGGTTATTTCCTCTTGTGTTTGTATATAACTCTTGCAAGTATGTTTTTCTCATTTAATGAAAATTTCTAACTGTTAATCTACTATATACTGTGTTTATATTTTACACATTAGGTGCCTCACGTGTGCCTTGGTTGCTTTTGTTTTTTTTTTTATTTTTTTTTTTGTGCCTTGGTTGCTGACATCCTTTCATCACAATACGTCGAACTAAATTTCACTCCAATAAGCTATCCAATACCAAGTTACTTTTTTTTTTAGATTTAAAAGGTAAAATAAAACGGAAAAGCACCATTATTCTTTGACAAGAGAAATCTTCAAAATCTTTGGACGTGGATGCTTAGTGTGGAATGTGGAAACTAGAAACATAAAATGAATTTCTCTTTTTGCAGTTTTAATTTTCCTTTACGCCATTTTTTTTAACTCGCAAGATTGGGTATACTAAAACTAATTAGGGGCTAAGTAATAAAATAAAATAGGACCATTAGAAATAGAAACCAACACCCCCTAGCCATATATTTTCATAATGGCAAAACTACCCATAATTAGTAAACACTAATCTATTTATTTAATTAAGGAAGTATAATTAGATTAATTTAGTTAAGTAAACATTTGAATTTTTGTTTTTGTCAAATTTAATTTATGAATTTTGTTGGATTTTTTTTGGGTGGTTTTTGAGAATTTTGAAACGAAGATGAATTACTCTAGCTAAACACTTCTCAAAATGGAATTGCAGAGGGTTTTGTTGGTTTAACTCTTCAAATGAAAGTAGGCATTAAGACTTTCAGAATTCAGGGAAGAAAAGTTGTCACGCTCTACTGAAACAGAACATGCCGACCACTCTTAGTCGGCATGATTGCATTTAACCAAAATGACGACTTTAAATAATGATATCAAATGTTGCCATTTTTTTAATTACAACCAAGCCGACTAACCTTTTTCAACTATCGTCATGTTCAAAAATGCAAAAACAATGACAACTATTTATTTTATGGACATGGTCGTCATGTTATATTATTCGAATCATGACGACTAAAAGCAAAATTGAACATATGAAAACTTTTTTTGGTAGCTTTAGTCGTCATGATCGATAATCCAAAACATTGACGACTAGGTATTTTATGGACTAGGTCGTCATGACGTTTTTTCAAGACCGTGACGACTAATAACAAATTTGGACATATGAAAACTTGGATTTTGAAAGTTATTAGCAGTCATGGTTCAACTTTTCAAAACATGACGATTGTTCATACAACATCACTCGTTGTCAAGGTTTAGAGATGAAGACCAAGACGACCATGTTAATGTTACTTTCTGAAATGAAAATTCGTCATAATATCCATCCTATGAACATGACGACCTAAGGTAAACATGAAAAATCATCATGGTAGTTGAAGTGACACCATGACGACCATATACTTGCAATTCAATAATATCATTTTTGTGATATAAGGGGAGAAGAAGTAGTGATCGTTAGGATTGAGAAGGAAAGATGAGATTTAAATGATTTAGATAAAACCGAGGGACTAGTTTTAATTAGATTGGACAAGGGTAGTAACGTAACTTTAAAAAATTTATACACCCCTAAGAATACCTTTTAAGTCCACTTAAATTTCTATAACCCCAATTAGTTTAGGTATACCTCAATCCGTCAAGTTTTCTTTATTCATAAATTAAAGAGAGAAATACTCCTGTTATATTTTGTAGAAAGTAATTACATTAGAAACTTTATAAATTAATGTGTTTGGGAGCAACAGAATTTCTCAACTAAGCGAAATTATTCATTTAAGAAGTTAAAATTTAGCTTTTGTAAGCCTAGTTGGAATCAGAGAAATTTAGAAAGACATGATTGATGGTATTTTCAATGATGTTGTAGAAAGGTGTGGTTCGTTCAAGACTTGTGAAACCAGATTTTTTAGACTTAATTTTTATAACTAAAAATAACAAACTCAATTAAAAAGTGTTGTGAAAATTATGGAGAGATTGGGGCTAGGATTCCACCATCAACCAATTATCAGTGATTCAATCTAATTAATTTTCATACAATTCTTTTTCGTTTAAAGAGATTCTAATATGTTGCAAAAGTAGATTTTCAAAGCAACAATTGTAAATCCGAAGCATAGAACATCAAAAACTCGAGGTCAAGCATGCTCTATCAAAAGAAATCACAACTGCTCAATTATTAATCCTTAAAACAATTATAACTCAAGGAAAATAATCATAAAAGAAATTGCAAAACTCATTAAAAATAGAAATTACCACATAATAATTGGAAAAATGGCTTCCTTCGCCGCTTCAGCAATGGGGTTTAGCTCCTAATATTATTCACGTGCTCAAAATGCTGGTTCATAGCTCAAAAGTGTATAAAAAGAGGTGAAAAATGGTAACACAGAGATTCACAACAGTTATAAGTGTTGCAATCGATTGTTACGGGAAACGATAATAGTAAGCTGATGTGGAATAAACGACTGCTCTAGGGTGTAGTATGTTTTTCGTGTTCTTCCCCTACACCAACAGAAAAATAATTCATGCAACTCCTCTGAACTTCTCTGTCGGTCCCCAAACTCTCTCCTAGGTCTCCATAACCCCTATACAACCTCCCAGAAGCCTATATATACTCGACAGGGCCAAGAACAACTCGTAATCATTCCAAAATATTCTCACAGTAAATGCATAACTCGGGAATATATTTTTTTCCTTTTCTTCATGTGCATGTGTCTGTAGCTGCCAATCTTCACTCCAACATGCAGAAATGGTTATTTACACGACTCAGATTGTGTTAATCACGCTGGAAACACACGTCAACACACCAAGTCCCATGAATATCTCTCGGAAAAACACACGCCTCTGCTTTCTTCATTCCCGACGAATCAACCAAGTCTAGTTGAAACCATCGACCACGCCATCTCTGTTGGGTCCAAACAGGCCCAAAGCAAGTAAATCCAGTGATTGAGTCTTGCTCAAACTCCTCAGAATTGCAAACAGAGCTTTCTGTTTGAAGATAAACCCGAGATTCTAATTTTCTTCAACTCCACCATTATAACAAATTCAGGTCAAAACCAATGATCATACAACGCCTGTTAGGCTTGATCAAGTCTTCCCATACAGTTCTAGCCATTGAATCTCACTGAATCGCGCCAACAATCCAACCCTAATTCTGCGTGTTTTCAAACAATTTTCCCGCCAAAAACTTAAATTTGAAATGTTGAAGATGAAGGTGCCCCTTAACCAGCTGTCTGGGTGAGGATAGTAATTAGGATACCCTTTAGTAATTGGGGTGTCCCTTATCCAAAAATGAGAGTCCGAATAACACGTTCCTCTGGGTGCTTTTAGACAACTTTTCGAGCCGATTTTTCCAAAATGTTTATTTCCAAAAATACCTAAAAATACATAAAAACACATTATTAGTACAAAAATCGAGTTCTAACAATACAGACATCGAGGAAAAATCAGACACAAAAATGTGTCTATCAAAATACCCCCAAACTTATTATTTGCTAGTCCTCGACCAAATCTAATCTAGAAATAAATCCTAACTCACTGTCGCAGGCATCGCGATTGCACTTAGCGTGTGCAACAAGCCTTTGAACCCCTAGGTGGCCCTAGTGGCCGAGTTATAGTCTCGGGAGGGTTTACCAGAGGTGTACCCACAAAACCTTTACTCCGGACCCTAGCTATCTACGCAGAACCTTGAAAGGAACTAAAGAATCTCCTTGGTTGGCATACTCTCATTGACTACAGGAGGAAGTACCATGACGCGAAATTCCAATTACTGTACACGAGTTTGCACTCAAGCATACTAAAATTCATATATAAGTGACAGAGCTCTACTCAGATAGTCGCACTATGGACATCATATCCGAAGTCAACAAATCACATGAATAGATTAAGAAGATGAAAATAGAGAAAACGTAGATGGTTTTAAGGTGAACGGTGTTTCCCATATCTGTCTGAAGGCCTTTGCCAAGATGAACCTATCCTAATGGACTGAGATACTGGTCTGACTAATATCAACACAACTGGCATATACAAAGGGACCAGTGGTCGATAATCCTAACTCTAGGTCAACACAACTGGCATATACAAGGGAACCGGCGGCCGACTTTATTGAATTTATTCCGGTTGGTCAGATGGTCTGGCCTCAATTTTCTTATTTTTTTATTCTTCCAAGTTTCAATTTTTTTTTTTCTTTCATGGGTATCTCAATCACTCTATTTCACCCTAGCAATGGTAACAACTTGATTCGTGTGCCCCACCAAATCACTTAAAAGAAAAGAAGAATAAAAACAGAAGGTGAAAAGGACTCAACGAGATATGGCCAAACTACCACGTTATTTCTAACACATGGGCTCTGTGATTTTATGAATAGACTCTATTTAGATGTTTCCATCCACTCAAATTGGTTCCTCGACTCCTACAATCAAGATGCTTCCATCCACTTAGATTGGTTAGTGCCATCCTTAATAGGCATAAATTTCTAGGCTCTGGAGTTTATTTATTGCAACTAAAAGCTAACAAAAAGTTTCTTCCACACCCCCAAACTTAAATCTAACATTGTCCTCAATGTTCTAAAGATGAAATTAAAAGCATGAACAAGGAGAAACTGTTACCACTTGATGGAAAAGAAATATGGAAGGATATTACCATAAGCATGAGCGTGGGTGCCTCCCAGAAAATACTAAATTTAAAGTCTTTAGCTAGACATCAAATACCTCAAAATGGCTAATCATCTTTCAAAATCGTATACCAATAGTCGAAACAATTGTGGGTCCATAATACCAAATAGAGCTAACACAAATATTAGACAGCTGCACTGGTTCATAAAAATGAAAAGAAAGAGCACGTCCTCATCTAAGGTTTCTTTCAAGACAACTGGGTTTATCTGGGGCGCGTAATTGAGCTTCATATGTGTGTGTTGATGGTGGATTTTCAACAAAGGGCAAAACCGTAAAATCATGATGCATGTTTCGACACGGCTTTCAGGCATGCAACGATTCATATTTTACGAAGCCATGATGAATATGTTTTCGAAAAGCCCTACTAGCATAGCGATTCGATCCCTGGCATTTCATCATGACCTCTATGCAGAATAACATAATTGGGCGGTTCTCAGTAGATTGAGAGCTTTACGCCTTCAGGACGTCGGTGACACTCATTGTTCCCTGACTGCAGGGTAAAGACCCACCTCCACATAGAAGAATAGTTGGGCGGCGGACGCCTTCAAGACGTCGGTGACACTCACCATTCCCTGATTATGTGGAGAGACCGTGTATAGATTCAGGCGGTTCTCCGCAGATTGAGAGCACTAACCCTTCATGTCGTAAACAACACCGTGACTCCCTGACTATGCACCATTGAGAATAGATATGACGCTTTAACTGGCTAATATCTTTTCTGCAATAGATTAATTCTGCCGCGACATTCACCACTGAATTCCTAGAATAATCTATTATTGCTCATATTCCATGGTCGAATCCACTACCGATCCCATGGAATGGCATAACAATCGCTCATATTCCATGGTCGAATCCAAGGCCTGATCCCATGGAATGGCAATAACAGTTGCTCTATTCCATGGTCGAATCCATACCGATCCCATGGAATGGCAATAATAGTTGTTTCGATTCCATGATCGAATCCACGGCTTGATCTCATAGAATGGCAATAAACTACTACATTATCTCATTATTCCGATTTCATCTCATGAAATGGTGATAGATAATTTTAATTACTCCGATTTTATGGTCGCATCCACGATCCCATTGGATGGTAATGCTTGCATTATTATTCGAATCCATAGTTGAATCCTGGTGATCCTATGAATTAATAATAAACAACTATTCATTTTTATTACTCGGTTTCATGAATTATTCTCCACTTTGAATTTCATAAATTAGTAATAAATACTCAATAAGGGCATCTCGGATCATCACTCGAGTAAGCCCCACAAAAATGGTGCAAGTGTATTCGACAATGATGCACGACCGAGCACTAGGATGCACGAACGATAATCCAAAAATATGAAACAATGAGGAATCATACGCAAAACGGAGAAAACAATAAATATTAATAAAATAATAAGAGGCACCCAGGGCCGGGCCCACCGGCCACTCGGGCCGTGCCCTAGCCATGGTCGGTCCATGCCTCTTCCATTATTTTCCTTATTTTTTGTTATTTCATGAACTCAATGAAAACTCCTTGGTTTTAGCAACTTTCCTTGTTTTTGCAAAAACTCATAAATCCTCCATAACTTCATGGATTCATGAAATAATGTTATAAAATAAGGAAAGGTGTACGGGACCGGGCAACCTAGCCGGGCGCCATGCCGAGCCGTGGTGGTCGGTCCCACACCTCACAATCCTTAGCTTTTATAATTATTATTCCCTAATCTCATGAAACTCATTTGTTTCAACAAAAACTCATGGATTCTCCATAACTTCAAGGATTCTCCATAACTTCAAGGATTCATGAAAAATAATATTATAAAATAGGGAAAGGTGTGCGGGACCGGGCAACATAGCCGGTCGGCCATGCCCTAGCCGTGGCCGGTCCCACACCTTGCAATCCCTAGTCTTTTATAATTATTATATTCCTAAATTCATGAAACTCCTTGGTTTGAGCTAGCAAAAATCATGATTTCGTCATAACTTCTCAAATTTTGCTCAAATCATGAAAACCCAAAATCCAACAGGTCACACGGCCGGATAGCCTCTCACGACAATTTTAAATGTTAAAATACACTTATTATAATACTTACAAAATATTAATCAATTAAGCATACATGCTCATTCCAACAAAAATCAAGAATTTCAGTCAAGATGAAACTCTTCTGAAAATTCACAACATTGCTCGAACACACATCAGAAAATACTGATACTTTCAGTATGGAGACACGGGTACCACGGCAACACGTGCATGCCTACATGACCGACCAGAGTCATCCTTAGGGCTTGCACAATGCATGTCTCACACGTTTTCATAATTCTGACCTAATTTGCTCAATTGCTCGTATTAGGCCCAAACTAACTCCAACCAACCTGGGGATTGCTCAAACGGCCAACAACTGGTCACGTGACCACCAAGAGCCGGTCTCATGTTCTCTTGGTCGGTCTCCATATTTCATACCAAGGTTTTATCACCTAATGTTGCACCCAGCAATATTTCAGTAAATGATGAAACCAACATTTAATCATCATTCTTTCACCAATCCTCAAACTGAGAACCCTGGTACATGCTCACTCGAGCACTGGGCACCACATGGATGCCCATCATCCCATGTGGTCGGTCCCTCTATCACTCATGATCTATTTTCAGTGATTCATCAACTATGATATGAAATTAGGGTTTTGAATAAATGCTCCACGAATCATCACTCTGAGCACGATTCAAACACTAATAAATTTATGATGGATTCAGCAACCAACATCTGAATTAATCATATAAATTATATGTAGCTTACTAATATTTCAATATTTTATTAGGTCACGTCACCAATAAATGTTTCGTCGAGAAATACTTTCATAGTTGCTCAAATATTGATCCAGCTATCAATATTTGGTAATTTATCAGTTTTTTTTTGAATTGGGCAATACTAGCTCAATTGCACGACAAATTATCAATATTCAGTAATTTGCCGAATTGAGCGATACTTGCTCAATTGTACGTCAAATCATCAACATTCATTATTTTGTCGAATTGAGCAATACTTGCTCAATTGCTCGTCATATTCTCGATATTCAGTAATTCGTCGAATTGAGCAATACTTGCTTATTGCTCGAATATTGATCCAACTATCAATATTCGGTAATTTATCGATATTTCGTCGAATCGAGCAATACTTGCTCGATTGCTCGAATAATCCACATATATTGATAACTCATCAATATTCAACAACTCGTCAATTTACAATATTTGCTCGGACGAGCAACATTAACATTCATGAATCGTGAGCATTTGTCAAACATGCTCGATTCAAAAAAACCTAGACTCATTGTCTAAATCAACAACCGACAAACTAAATACACGTCATCATCACAGACTCCACGATTCGTGAGACATCAATCACGTCAAATTGGGGGATAACGACTAGGGTTTTGGTCTGGCGGCCTACAGCACGTGGATTTCATCCACGATGATAAATGTGCGTAAGTTGTGTAAATGGTTGAAGGAGTTAGCAAAGTAGTAGGTACACGTCAAGTCTCCACACGACATGGAAATGACTTTACCACGATCTTCCACTTGCCCACTCTTCTACTCATGAAACCATCACACTTACAGGGATCAGGTGTTCACAACTCTGACAATATAAACAAGTCTTTGAATCCATGATTAAGGACAACGAATGATCACTAGCTATCGGCAATCATCTAGAATTTCTCGAGTAACTGCTCTCAAGAATTCATCAATTCATCAGAACTTATTCGAACTCCACAGTTCACCAATTATTGCAGAAACCTTCAACACATCCACAATCCTTGATCATCATTGATCCCACATAATTCTCAGATTCCCTCATACAGATCAACCCATCTCCCTCTTTGCGACCGAATTGACCCTGGAATGGTCATTGACTTGGTTTAGGCCAGAGTCCTACAGATTGATCTTTCGAATCTAAGCACTCCCTTTATAGTGCATCTGTGTGAGGTTAAGAAGTTTGCTCGGTCGAGGAGTCTCGACGACACGCTCGACTCTTCACTTTCCTAAAAAACGAGCGAACCATTTTTCCCCATCCATAGTGTGTCTCGATAAATAAATTCTTCTGAAAAATGGGTCTCTAATACATGGGTTACCTTCTGGACAGTATCAGGAGGATCGGGTTGCGGAGTCTGAATAGACTCAAGTAATATCTCAAACGCACAAGGCTCGAGTCCCAAGTTAGGGACTCTAATTAGGGATATGTGACAATCACAAGAACCATCACTACCCCCAAACTATTGCTCATTACTCACGGACAAACCTCTAACTATTGCTTGAATTTCTGGATCTTCGGAGTCCTTAAAATACTCAAGAGATTCTTCTAGTTCTCTACACCCAAACTTAGGGTTATCATTACTCTCAGAAAAACCTAAAACTATTGCTTGAATTTCTGGGTCCATAGAATCTTTAAATTACTCAAGAGCTTCTTCTAAAGATTGATCACACATCAGATCTAAGAGAATGGTTTCCTCAAAATCATCTAGAGAATCTACCAGTAAAGTGTCGAGCCAATTATCCTGAACTAAAGTGTTAATTATATTCACTTAATCTAAATCATTGTTCTCAGAAGGTTGTCTAGTAATATTATAGACATTTAGTTCAGTAGTCATATTACCAAAGGATACGTTCATAAGCCCAGTCCTATAGTTAATGACAGCTTTAGCTGTGGCTAAAAATGGGTGACCTAAAATCACTGGGATTTGAGCGCTTGGGTCCTGAATAGGCTGGGTGTATAGAAAAACGAAACCCACTGGATAAATAAACTTATCTACCTCAATCAGAACATCCTCTATGACACCACGAGGGACTTTGACAGACCTATCGGCTAATTGTAGTGTCATTTTAGTCGGTTTCAACTTACCAAGACCTATCTGGGTGTATACATGATACGGGAGTAAGTTAACACTAGCTCCTAAGACAAGTAAAGCTTTATAGGCCATGTGATTACCAATCGCACAAGATATGGTGGGGCATCCAGGGTCCTTATACTTAGGGGGTGTTTAGTTCAGAAGAATTGAACTTACTTGACCAGCTAAAAAGGCTTTCTTATGAACATTAAGCTTACGCTTTCGTGTACAAAGATCTTTAAGAAACTTGGCATAAGCAGACATTTGCCTAATTGCTTCTATAAACGGAATGTTGATGTTCACCTGCTTAAATATTTCCATTATCTCGTTGAAAGTTGACTCCTTCTTTGTTGGGGCTAGCAATTGTGGATATGGGGCTCTAGGCACAAAAGTAGTCCTATCACGAATTTCTTGGGAATCCTTAGAGACTGTTTCAGTTTCCTCAGCTACGGGCTTCTCCTGGGAACTAGAGGGTGGATCCACTATTAGGAATGGCTACCTTATTGTCTACCATTTTACCGCTCCTAAGGGTCGTTATCGAATTCACATGGTTTGATGATTTCTCACCAGCTAAGAATATTTCATGAACTCCTCTAGTATTGGGTTGAGTTTGACTAGGGAAATTTCCTTTCTGTCTTTCTCTCAAAGACTCGGCAATCAGACCTACCTGGCTTTTTAACTCGGAAATATCCTGAGAGTTAGCCTGAACCATCTTTTTGTTTTCATCTAGACCTTGTGCAACCGATTGCTGAAATTCTACAATGTTCCGAGTTAACAAGGCGAGAGATTCTTCTAAACTCATGATTTTCTTATCTGAAGGGGTCTGAAACTGTGTTGGTCCTGAAGGATTCTTAGCATAGCTAAAACCTGGGGGAATAATCTGAGAGTTACTAAACTGACCTTGACTCTGGCCCTTAGACCAAGAAATTTTTGGATGGTTTCTCCAACCAGGGTTATAGGTTTATGAATATGGGTCAAACTTCTGATGGTTCTCAAATTTAGTGTTATTATAAAGAGCATGGACTTGCTCTTCAGTAGTCGGTCCTTCCCCAAAAGGCTCTACCCTACCACTAGAGTGACTCAATTCTAGAACTTTTAACCTTTTTGCTATAGTTGCTATTTTGGCATCTGACTCATAAGATCCTTCTACCCTATTAACAGTTCCTCTACCTATAAGAATGGTTTTCTTGGGTTCCCTACTATTTTCCCATTGATAGGTCTTTTCAGCGATTTCATTCAAAAATGGCATCGCCTGATCAACATCTTTATTCTCAAACCCACTTGTGCATAAAGACTCAACCATGGTTGTTGTCGAATAATCTAAACCCTCATAAAGGATTTGAACTAGCCTATCCTTCTCTAAACCATGGTGAGGACATTGAGATAACAAGTCATTGAACCTTTCCAAATACATATATATATATTCTCCCTCTTGTTGAGCAAAAGTACAGATATGCGTCCTAATAGACAATGTTTTGTGCCTAGGGAAAAACTTATGTAAAAAAGGCAGATGTAAGTTGGTCATAAGTTTCAATTGACTTAGAAGGCAAACTATACAACCAAGATTTAGCTTTATCTTTCAGGGAAAAGGGGAATAACCTAAGTTTCAAAGAATCATCATTTAGGTTTTTAATTTTCAAAGTACTACAAATTTCCTCGAATTCCCTAACATGAAAATAGGGGTTTTCACTCTCTTTCCCTAAAAAGACTGGGAGCATCTGCAAGGTCCAGGGTTTCAGTTCATAATTTGCCTCAGTTTCAGCTAACTTAATACATGACGGATGAGAGGTCCTAGTTGGGTTTAACAAATCTTTCAAAGTTGTCATTTCTGGCACTACCAAAGGACTAGGAGTACTTTCTTCACTAATTGTCAAGTTTGCAAAGCTGAAGTTTACGAAAACAGGGCTCTCAAAAGAAGAGTCTTTGAGATCCCCGCCTTCACAAGAAGAACTACTAGGTTTATCACTAATCCAATGACCTAGAGTGTTTCTTTTCCAAGCCCGTTCTCTAATGACCTCGGGCATACACTAGAAAAAACAAAAATAAGAAAAATCCTAAAAGGAAGGGATGTTCTAAGCAAACACACAGCAGGCTGACTCCACCAAAACAAACCTAAATATTTCTAGCAAACAACAAGCATGATAGCTCCACTTAGATTGTTTCTAGACCAACTTTTATTCTTTTGAAAGGTAATTTGTTACAATTTCAGCAAACCTCTATGGAATCAATCCGAGTTAAAGCAAGTGACAAGGGAAGCTCAGTGGAGCTTTAACACCCAGGCCTCACTGGCAAACGTTTCCTCGGTTACAATGCGGCATGCTCAACTTACATTAACCATCATGAACTTTGAAGAATGCTTAATAGAGCAACCAATATTTTTCGAACGACTTTCCTATTAAGCTCGTTACCCTATAGGTCTCGTTCTAATCAAAATTTTAAGCTTGGGTTCGTGTTTGGTATCGTTTTCCTAAGGCGGGCAAGAAGAGAATGATGATGAAATATGAACCCTTATCTTGTGTGGCCAGGCCTTGCCCTTTACTAGAAATTAAATCCATTTTCAGTTCCTCAACATATATGCATACGAAGGAAGACTAGTAAACCCGCTGACAGGGGATTCACGGGTGTTTAGATAAACTTACCTCCCGTTCGCGATGGGCGATGAACTGCTTAAGTCGACTCGGGCCACCGACTCCTTTGTCAGTGTACGAACCCGAGGGACTAAGGCAATATCGTAATTGTCGTCCTTCTCTGCAAACAGTTTATATATAATTACCCTTCCTTAGGTTTTAAAATAAAATAATGTCCAAATGTCCAAAGTCCAAAAGAAAATAAAATTACAAAAATAAAAGATATCCTAATACAATTTCTAAATATAAAATCTAAATAAAATTAAAAAAAATAAAATAAAATTCTTTGTCCCTTTTTCCTTTTCTTTTAGCTTTTATCTTTGAGTCCAAGGCTTTTATTCACCAAAGTCTTTGGCTTAATTTCTTTTCAATCCAAACTCCAAACCTGTAGCACAAAGAAAAATACTAAAGAAACGCAAAATAGAACAAAGTAAAAATAAAAATAAATCTAAAAACTCTAACCTAAAGACAAGTCCGCGTCGGCGGCGCCAAAAATTAATGGTATTTTCAATGATGTTGTAGAAAGGTGTGGTTCGTTCAAGACTTGTGAAAGCATATTTTTTTGACTTAATTTTTATAAATAAAAATAACAAACTCAATTAAAAAGTGTTATGAAAATTATGGAGAGATTGGGGCTAGGATTCCACCATCAACCAATTATCAGTGATTCAATCTAATTAATTTTCATACAATTCTTTTTCGTTTAAAGAGATTCTAATATGTTGCAAAAATAGATTTTCAAAGCAACAATTGTAAATCCGAAGCATAGAACATCAAAAACTCGAGGTCAAGCATGCTCTATCAAAAGAAATCACAACTGCTCAATTACTAATCCTTAAAACAATTATAATTCAAGGAAAATAATCATAAAAGAAATCGCAAAACTCATTAAAAATAGAAATTACCACATAATAATTGGAAAAATGGCTTCCTCCGTCGCCCCAGCAATGGGGTTTAGCTCCTCATATTATTCACGTGCTCAAAATATTGGTTCATAGCTCAAAAGTGTATAAAAAGAGGTGAAAAGTGCTAATACAGAGATTCGCAACAGTTATAAGTGTTGCAATCACATTGTTACAGGAAACGATAATAGTAAGTTGCTTTAGAATAAACGACTGCTCTAGGGTGTAGTATGTTCTTCGTGTTCTTCCTCTACACCAAGAGAAAAATAATTCTTGCAACTCCTTTGTTCTTCTCTGCCGATCCCCAAAATATCTCATAGGTCTCCATAACCCCTATACAACCTCCCAGAAGCCTATATATACTCGCCAGGGCCAAGAACAACTCGTAATCATTCCAAAATATTCTCACAGTAAATGCATAACTCGGGAATATATTTGTTTCCATTTAGTTGGAACTTGATATTTGGTGAATATCTTCCACAGATTTGATTGTGAGATATAGATATTATTTATACCAAATCTTATTACAAGTTGTTACAGATTATGATGGTACTGACTAACAAACTGATAACGAGTTTGTAGCTAACTATTGTGCGACTTAATAGCCTGAAGACTTGTCTTGTTATACTTCTCTTCTGACTCCTTCTGTTACCCTTCTGTTGACTAACTGGTAGCTGTTTGGTTAACACCTCCCCTCAAGTTGTACTGCAGCTGGCGAACGTGCAACTTGGTCCGAAGAAATTGAAACCTTGTCGAACCCAAACCCTTTGTGAAAATATCCGCAATTTGGTATTTTGAACTTATGAACCGAACAAGCAACTGCTTACTTGCAACTCTTTCCCGGACAAAGTGATAATTAATCTCTATGTGTTTCATTCGAGCATGGAAAATAGGATTTGTTGTGAGATATATCGCTCCTAAGTTATCACACCACAGGATAGGTGTTGATATTTTTATTCCAAGCTCATGAAGTAAGGATTGTATCCAAATAAGTTCTGAGGTTGCAATGGCTACGCCTCTATATTCCTTCCGTACTAGATTTCTAAACAGTCTTATGCTTCCTTGCACTCCAGGAGATTATATTACCACCAAAATATACACAGTACCCACTCGTCGATCTACGATAATCTAGACTGCCAGCCCAGTCTGCATCCGAATATGCATGTAGAGTGTAGTCTTGAGAGGGCCTGAGATGAAGCCCGTAATCAACAGTGTGTTTCAGATAACGAAGGATACGTTTTACAAGTTCCCAATGCTCTATATAAGGATCATGCATGAACTGACACACCTTATTTATGGCTACTGAGATGTCCGGTCTCGTCAGGTGTAAATATTGTAACGCACTAACTACATTGCGATATAATGTGGTATCTGCAAATCTTTCTGTACCCTGCTTGTGTATATTCATGTTTGGAGCCATGGGGCTGCACATAGGTTTAACTCCATCCAGCTTTGTCTTTCGGAGAAGATCTGTGATATACTTTCGCTGCATAAGGACTAAACCTTTATCTTGTTTGGGAACTTCCACGCCCAAAAAGAATGACAAATCGCCCAAATCCTTGATAGCGAACTCAGCCCCTAGATCTGATATCATCTTTGTTAGCTGATACGAATTCGAACCGGTGATTATTATATTGTCTACATAGACCAGGACATACGTAACTAAAGTAGGAGTCTGCAAAATAAACAGCGAACTGTCTGCAATGGAAGCCTTGAAACCGAACTGGATTAAATAACTACTAAGCCTCGAAGACTAGGCACGAGGAGCCTGTTTCAGTCCATACAGAGATTTATGCATTTTGCATACATAGTCCTGGGAAGTTAGGATCTACATACCCATGCGGCTGTTTTATATAAACTTCTTCTTCCAACTGCCCATGAAGGAATGCATTCTCTACATCCAGTTGTTGTAGTTTCCAACCATTCATCACTGCAATTGACAAAACCAGTCTTATCGTACAGGGTTTGATAACGGGGTAAAGGTTTTGCCATAGTCTATCCCTTTTTGTTGATTGAAGCCCTTTGCTACTAAGCGTGCTTTGCACCACTCAATACTGCCGTCTGGATTTTGCTTCACTCTGTAAACCCACTTACAGCCGACGACATTCATCCCATTTTCATATTTAACCAATGAATATGTTCCATTGCGAATAAAACTATTTATCTGCACATTCATGGCTTCCCTCCATACCGGAATTTTGGAAGCAATTGAGAAGCATGTTGGTTCCATAAAGATGGATTCTGGTAATGGATGTTTAGAAGCAATTAAGCACAGTTTCTGAATGGGTTTAGAAATTTCATCCTTTGATCGTGTCACCATAGGATGTGTGATAACATCTTGTTGTGTTGTTGGCTGATTGGGATTTGAAGTAGCTGACGTATCTGAATGTTGAGTGTTAACTGGTGTGTTTCGAGACTGTGTAGTGCCAAGTGAGGAAGCAGAGGGTTCTGGAGATAACGGAGCAGGAAACAGGGCTGGTGATGGTACTGCAGACTGATTACTTGCAGCTGGTGGATCCGGAATTTGAGACTGTGCAGGTGATAGCACAACAATTCCTTCCTGATGAGGTGTTAGAATACAATGTCTAAAAGGTGGTGAAATAAAAACACTAGTATCGGAAGGAGTAATACCTTTAGAGTGCACATGAACCGTCTGCTGGCTGGACAAGAACGGGAATGAGCTCTCTTCAAAGAGAACATGTCGAGATATGTATATTCTATTCGTCTGTCTGTGCAAACACAAGTAACCCTTATGTGCATTGATATACCCTATGAACATGCATGGGAAAGACCTTGGTTCTAGTTTGTTTGAATTATACTGCCTAAGACATGGATAAGCCAAGCACCCAAAAACTTTTAAGAAAGGATAATTGGGTTTCTTGTGAAAAAGTAACTCCAATGGAGTATTGATTTCTGAGTTAGACTTAGGAATCATATTAATGAGATAACAAGTTATGGTAAAAGCATCAGACCAAAAAGATGTTGGCATGTGAGCATGAAACAAAACCTGATTCAGTGACATGACGTATGCGACGTTCAGCAAGACCATTTTGAGGTGATATGTGTGGACAAGAAAATCTATGATGGATACCTGAATCATTAAGATATGCAGTAAACTTTTTATACTCCAATGCATTATCAGATTGAAAGGTTTTGATTTTATGCTCAGTCAGATTCTCTACTTGTTTACGAAAAAGGATAAAGGTGTGTAAAGCATCTGGACGTTGTACTAGAGGAAAAACCCCAAGTGTAGTGAGAATACACATCCATAAGAAGCATATAATATTTAAAACCATTTCTTGAAAGATTAGGAGAGACCCAAATTTCTGAAACAATTAAGCTCAAAGGCTTATCATAAACAGTGGAACTAACAGAAAAAGGTAACTTTCTGCTCTTGCTTATGTGACAAGAGTGACAATAATCAAATATTTATTGGAAACAGAAAGAGAAAATTCACGACAAATCCTAGAGACAGTACGTAGCATGGGATGACCAAATCGCTAGTGCCAAAGTGAGAAGGATGAGGAGACAAACGACTGTGATTTGACTGGCTTACTGATGTTGTCAACTCCATCAAAGATGTAGAGCCCATTCCTATTCTATCCTTGCAGCAGTGGTGTTCCCGTGCACTTGTCCTTCACAGCAAAATAAGATATGTGAAACTCAAAAAACACATCATTATCTTTACAAAATTGAGAAACCGACAGAAGATTAGTTTTTATTTGTGGTACATGGTAAATATTGTTTACAAGAAATGCTCTTGAATTATGTATGAAAAAGGCATTACCAATATTGGAAATGTTCAAGGCATTACCGTTACCAACATGAACTTGCTCGGTTCCATCATATTCATGTGGAATCGTCAAGTTTCTCACATGTGATCATATGATGCGTTGCATCGATTACCAGCCACTGATTATCATCTTGACCACCATGTAGGGCAATATAAGCGGCCGGTGACGTTCCGATTGTTATTTGGTTTTTCATTGCTAAACCAGCACCGGTCTCCCTGATGGCCTTTCTTTTTGCAGATCTGGCAGCGTTCTCCTCCTTGGTTGCTTCCTTGATATTGTTGATTGTTGTTACGCTAGTAGGAGGAATTGTTGCTTCTTCTGTAATCCTGATTGTTGTTCAACTGGTATTTATTTCCTTGATTGTTGTATCTCTGTTGATCAGCCCTATTTCCAGATGGTGCTGAGTTGGAGACAGCTACGTTGGCCAGTGGCTGTTGCAACATAGCTAACTGATGTTCTAAGCGCATATCAAATGTTAGCAGATGCGCATAGAACGTATATATATCCATATCATCTATTGTGCTCAAGGAAGTGACAATAGGATCATATGACTGGTTCAAGCCATTCTTTGATATACCGCTTCATCTCATCGATGTGTGTGAAGTAGAACCCTGACGCCGCAAGTTGTTGAAATAAAGACTTAGCCTCTGATAAAAAAGTTTTTAGTGTTTTGTTACCTTTCTGCAGATTGTGTAACTGCTTCTTAAGACTCATCTGATGAGCCCTCGTTTTTGGTGTAAAATGTTGCTCCAATTTGTCCCATAATTGTTTTGCAGTCACGAGACCACCCACTTCACAGAGTACTTCAGGGGTAAGAGTAGAATTCAGCCATCCTACTAGCAGCGAGTCAGTTGCTTCATATTCAGTGAATTCTGGATTGATATCTTCACTTTCAGGAAGAGTTCTGGCTGGTTTTTCCTTTGTTCCATCTATGAATCCTGTGAGGCCATTGATAAGCACGAAAGTGCGACGCATTTTCACCCATAAATACATTAGTTGGGCCTCATTTTATCACTAATAAACTTGTTTGTAGGTGTTTTTGTCAAATAAGCTCTTATGGAAAAAGTTTCTCGAAAAGTGGTTTTTGTACCCCGGAGGACACATGTTATTCGGACTCTCAGTTTTGGTTAAGGGGCACCTCATTTACTAAGGGGCACCTTCTTTACTATTTCCACCCTGGACATCAACTACTATCCGCACCTCATCTTTGGTTAAGGGGTAACCATCTTCTTCCTAGTTTGAGTTAATTTTTGGCGGGAAAATATTGCGGACACTACGGGAAATTTAGGGTTCGAGTTTTGATCGGGTTATAGAGAGACTCAACGGGTGAAACTCTCTTGTGGCGAGTTTATGTGGCTTAATGAGGCTTGGTATGATCATCGAATCAACTCAGGTTTGGCTGGAAAATCGTGTGGAAGAAAATTTGAGTCTCGGGTTTATTTTTCTCCGGGAAGTTCTTTTCTGGCCTGTGAAAAATTTGGGTGAGATTAAAGCACGGATTTGGAGTAGTACCAGCCTGTTTCGACGAATCAGGGTTGGTAAGTGACTTGGATTAGAGTAATGAGGAATGATTACGTGGTTTGAAACAACACAGGGAAGTTCTCAGCAAAACAGAGTTTGGAGTATGCTCGGGAATGATTAGATTGTGTTCCGAGCACTTTGGGACGTGTACACGACCATAAGACGTGTGAAAGAGATAAAATAGGAAGCAAATCCCGTAACTTGGTAGGAAAACAAAGAAAATATCTCAGGAAATATTCTCTCTTTACGGCAAAGATTATCAGCAGTTAACACGAGATATTTGAGGCCTGTCGAGTATATAAAGGGAGCTGGGATCACAGAGAGGGACATCGAGTGATTGGGGGAGGCTACAGAGTTGAGAGAAGTGCTGCAGAGAAATCTGCAGCAGCAGCAGAAAATTAGTGAAGAACACGAAGAACAGACCCTCAAAGACAGTCGTAAAAACACCATCGTTTACGCGGAAAAGATAAGACTGTCATCGTGCGACGGTTCTTGTTATTCTTCGTAAGAGTGGGTTTGCAATGCTTATAAACGTTGCAAATTCCCGATTTATTTTATTTTCTCTTCTTTTCTTCATTGTAAACACCATTTGGGCAATAAAAATGAATTTTGAGTGTGTCTACATCATGAGTAGCTAAGCCCCTACACTGGGTCGACGGAGGAAGCCGAATGTCATACGTGGGTAATTTTAATTAATTCTTTATTTAGCTTTTGCACTAATTAAAATAGAATTATGACTTGATTAAATTGGTTGTTATTCAATTAGGTAGGTTATGCTTTGTTTAGATAATCTATGCTTAGGGATACAAGTAATCTTTTGAGAGTCTACCTTGGCAAAAATAAGAGTCGGCGTTATTTTGTTTATTGAACTTTAATTGTTGAGAATAATTAAATTGAACCTATTGATATGAATTCGGTGGAATCCTGGGCCCAGTGACTCTCGCCTTTGTTTATTATTTTCTTTAAACCTTTAAATTTAATATTCGCAAGTCTGAGAGAACGAATCTTAATTACTACTACGAAAACTTTGAAAAATCTTAAATCATTTTGGCGCCGTTGCAACGCGGATTTGTTTTTAGATTAATTTTTTAGGTTTATTTTTTTTTATTTTGTACAGTATTTTCTTTTTCCTTTTTATGCGTTTCTTTTTGTATTTATTTTCAGGGAATTTTTGAGGATGATGACTTCTTCTGAGGAGACGTCACCTGCAATGACGCTGTCGGAATATATGCGTAAAAAATTCAAATTATCAGGAAACTTCATCAGAGATGACGCGTGGTGAATATATGCATAGGCAACGGTATGGATTTTTTGCTCCACAAATGGTAAGTGAAGAATCACATGAAACTATATATGAGAAGTATTACAAACACACACCGCCTAGTTTGGAACAAAGATTGAGAATTCTAGAATGCCAAAGATTATTTAATGATGATGATGATGATGATCAGTCTTATAGTGACTCTGTGTTCCAAACAGAACGTATACATGACCATGTGGATGATTGTGTGGATGATTCGCCTAATTCCATAGATGAATCTACCTCACAAGATCATTCACCCGACTTAGAGGTTGTTTCTAGACCACTAGACTTCCAAAAGTTGCCTAATTTAGGGTTAGAATTGTGTGCTTCTAAAGTTTTGTTGGATTACTTTGCATCTAAGTACCCAGAGGATTTGACTATTTCTAATACTGTACATGAGCCAGTTGAAAATTTCCCAGTCTCAATAGAATCCCCATATTTTGTTCTTTACGCACTTCCATGTGTAGTAAAAACTTGGTTTAGGAGTAAATTTTGTTTTCAGACAGTTTCAGTGTCCCCATTTTTTCATAAAATAATTGTGAAGTCGTCGTTTGTAAATATTGTATTTTGGGTCGATCCCCAAGTTTTCGGAGTTATTAGTGTATGGGGATCCGTTTTTGTACAGTCCAGTAGGTATAATTATTTATTTATTTATGTTTGTTTTTTTTATTTTTAATTTCCCATCTTAATTTTTTACGTTGGATGACTCAATTACATTGAGGAAAATGTAATATTTAAGTGTGGGGGAGTGGTTATTAAATTTTTATTTTTCTTTTTCAGGATTATTCTTGCATATTGTGACCAGCTGTTGAGCGGGTCCAAAAATAAAATAAAAAATAAAATAAAAAAATAAAAAAAAATGATCAGCTGTGGAGCGGGTCTATAAAAAATATATTATTGTTCGGGTTATGACCAGCTGTGTAGCGGGTCTTTTCTTTTTCCTTATATATTATGACCAGCTGTGTAGCGGGTCTAAAAAAAAAAAAAAGAAGTCTATTCTTTTCTTTTCATTTTCTTATGACCAGCTGTTGAGCGGGTCTATTCTTTTGTTTTCTTATTATGACCAATTTGTGGAGCGGGTCTAAAAAAAAAAAAAAAAAAAAAAAAAAAAAAAAAAAAAGAATTGTGCGTCTTGTGTATGTGGCATTCGTCATGACCAGCTGTGTAGCGGGTCTAAGTCTCTTATTTATGACCATTTGTGTAGCGGGTCAGGTTTTGTTTTGCTCGAGGACTAGCAAAATGTAAGTGTGGGGAATTTGATAAGCACGAAAGTGCGACGCATTTTCACCCATAAATACATTAGCTGGGCCTCATTTTATCACTAATAAACTTGTTTGTAGGTGTTTTTGTCAAATAAGCTCTTATGGAAAAAGTTGCTCGAAAAGTGATTTTTGTACCCCGGAGGACACATGTTATTCGGACTCTCAGTTTTGGTTAAGGGGCACCTCATTTACTAAGGGGCACCTTCTTTACTATTTCCACCCCTGGACAGCAACTACTATCCGCACCTCATCATTTGGTTAAGGGGTAACCATCTTCTTCCCCGTTTGAGTTAATTTTTGCGGGAAAATATTGAAAGACACGGGAAATTTAGGGTTCGAGTTTTGATCGGGTTATAGAGAGACTCAACGTTGAAACTCTCTGTGGCGAGTTTATGTGGCTTAACAGGCTTGGTATGATCATCAGAATCAACTGGGTTTGGCTGGAAAATCGTGTGGAAGAAAATTTGAGTCTCGGGTTTATTTTTCTCCGGGAAGTTCTTTTCTGGCCTGTGAAGAATTTGGGTGAGATTAAAGCACGGATTTGGAGTAGTACCAGCCTGTTTCGACGAATCAGGGTTGGTAAGTGACTTGGATTAGAGTAATGAGGAATGATTACGTGGTTTGAAACAACACGGGGAAGTTCTCAAAGAAAAGCGAGTTTGGAGTATGCTTGGGAATGATTAGATTGTGTTCCGAGCACTTTGGGACGTGTACACGACCATAAGACGTGTGAAAGAGATAAAATAGGAAGCAAATCCCGTAACTTTGTAGGAAAACAAAGAAAATATCTCAGGAAATATTCTCTCTTTACGGCAAAGATTATCAGCAGTTAACACGAGATATTTGAGGCCTGTCGAGTATATAAAGGGAGCTGGGATCACAGAGAGGGACATCGAGTGATTAGGGGAGGCTACGAGTTGAGAGAAGTGCTGCAGAGAAATCTGCAGCAGCAGCAGAAAATTAGTGAAAAACACGAAGAACAGACCCTCAAAGACAGTCGTAAAAACACTGTCGTTTACGCGGAAAAGATAAGACTGTCATTCTGCGACAGTTCACTGTTATTCTTCGTAAGAGTGGGTTTGAAACGCTTATAAACGTTGCAAATTCCAGGTTTATTGTATTTTCTCTTCTTTTCTTCATTGTAAACACCATTTGGGCAATAAAAATGAATTTTGAGTGTGTCTACATCATGAGTAGCTAAGCCCCTACACTGGGTCGACGGAGGAAGCCGAATGTCATACGTGGGTAATTTTAATTAATTCTTTATTTGGCTTTTGCACTAATTAAAATAGAATTATGACTTGATTAAATTGGTTGTTATTCAATTAGATA
Source organism: Papaver armeniacum (assembly GCA_023531295.1). Taxonomy (NCBI): domain Eukaryota; kingdom Viridiplantae; phylum Streptophyta; class Magnoliopsida; order Ranunculales; family Papaveraceae; genus Papaver; species Papaver armeniacum. Next base: position 208,602 of record JAJJWW010018834.1, read on the forward strand.
GGTTATGCTTTGTTTAGATAATCTATGCTTAGGGAGACAAGTAATCTTTTGAGAGTCTACCTTGGCAAAAATAAGAGTCGGAGTTATTTTGTTTATTGAACTTTAATTGTTGAGAATAAATAAATTGAACCTATTGATATGAATTCGGTGGAATCCTAGGCCCAGTGACTCTCACCTTTGTTAATAATTTTCTTTAAACCTTTAAATTTAATCTTCGCAAGTCTGAGAGAACGAATCTTAATTACTACTACGAAAACTTTGAAAAATCTTAAATCAGCCATATCCTTTAAGAATAGGCTGAAACTGAGTTTTCCAGAGGAGATGATTTGTTTCTGTATGCTTTAATGTGACAAGATGATGTATTTGGATATTTCGAAGATTGGTCATTGTTTTTTTTTTTGGTAGGTTTTTTTTGAAGAAGCGTGATTTGGATCGATTAAGCTGATACCAAGTTGGAACTTGATATTTGGTGAATATCTTCCACAAATTTGATTGTGGAGATAGAGATATTATTTATACCAAATCTTATTACAATTTTTTACAGATTATGATGGTACTGACTAACAAACTGAGAACGAGTTTGTAGCTAACTATTGTGCGACTTAATAGCCTAAAGACTTGTCTTGTTATACTTTTCTTCTGACTCCTTCTGTTACCCTTCTATTGACTAACTGGTAGCTTTTTGGTTAACACTTTTCTTCATGTGCATATGTCTGCAGCTGCCAATCTTCATTCCAACACGTATAAATGGTTGTTTACACGACTCAGATTGTGTTAATCACGCAAGAAACACAGGTCAACACACCAAGTCCCATGAATATCTCTCGGAAAAACACACGCCTCTGCTTTCTTCATTCCCGACGAATCAGCCAAGTCTAGTTGAAACCATCGACCACGCCATCTCTGTTGGGTCCAAACAGGCCCAAAGCAAGCAAATCCAGTGATTGAGTCTCGCTCAAACTCCTCAAAATTGCAAACAAAGCTTTCCATTTGAAGATAAACCCGAGATTCTGATTTTCTTCAACTCCACCATTATAGACAATTCTGGCCGAAACCATTGATCATACAACGCCTGTTAGGCTTGATCAAGTCTTTCCATACAGTTCTAGCCATTTAATCTCACTGAATCGCGCCAACAATCCAACCCTAATTCTGCCTGTTTTCAAACAATTTTCCCGCCAAAAACTTGAATTTGAAATGTTGAAGATGAAGATGCCACTTAACTAGTTGTATGGGTGCGGATAGTAATTAGAATGCCCCTTAGTAATTGGGGTGCCCCTTATCCAAAAGTGAGAGTCCGAATAACACGTTCCTCCGGGTGCTTTAGACAACTTTTCGAGCCGATATTTCCAAAAATACCTAAAAATACATAAAAACACAATATTAGTACAAAAATCGAGTTCTAACAATACAGACATCGAGGACAAATCAGACACAAAAATGTGTCTATCAATGATTAACATTGAGACAAGACTTAGGAGTAGACAAGTCATCTAAGAGAATTTTGGAGTCATCTAAGTCAGTGTATACTCCTATGTCTTGTTCCAATAACTACAAAATAAAAGTGATTATTAAGGAATCATTATTCATCATCAAACATATGAGAAATTAATATTCTCTTTCTTTTCTATCTTTTAACCAATAACCTAAAGTATCCACAACCAGTATAACACTTCGTTATGCCCAAAACCTCTATACGTGAATTATTTTTCACCAAATAACCTAGTGTTATCCACAAAAGTTCAAATTTGTTGCTAGCTTTGTTAAAAAAAATTGCTTAAGGAACCTAACTAGACATACAAAAGTTAACAAGAATGCATAATTCACGACTTTAACACACGAAACAACCATATAGCAAATAATTACGCAATTGTTATATGCAGTAAAACATGAACGATAAACAAGAGAGAATAAAAGAGAAAACTTACTTTATACCATCATGTGTAGAACTTCAAATCATCCCTAACCAACAATAGAATTAGCTAAGCACGGGTTTACCGATACCCATTAAAAATATATAAAGGAAGAAAAAGAATACCATAATATCTTGATCCCCTTAAAGGTGTAAACCAAAATCTATTCCATTTTCCTTGACTCCTTGTGTTATGTAGAAAGGTATGTATAAGCTTCCATTTATATAGGCATTTAGAACTTCCTCTTAATCATTTCTTATCCAACTAGGAAACTTAACCTATCCATAATCCTTATGAAATTATGATACTTAACTTTCTGAATTACTAGAAGAAGAAAAAAAAACACTTTTTTTAAAGTCCAAGACAAGCCCAAAATACACCTATTTGTTCTCTTCATGCGTAGGCCAATACGGTCCTCTAATTAATGGTATTTCTTTAATATCTCCTTCGTTTATCAATGGAAGTGAGTGTTTCTTAGCTCATTGACATTCTATTTTCATTATTTACAAGATGGAGGTAGAAACTCCTGGATTTTAACAAGTTTTACAACGATTTCGAGCAGAAACCTCTTTGCTCCAATAAGTCTTGATCCTTGTTCACTTTTACTAGTTTATATCCATTTATATTCCATTGGGTGATTCAATCTACTAAAAACAAATATAAGAAAACAAGCAAAATACAAAGTAATTTACAAGGAAACTAACAAATTAGTGTATGAATTTGACACCAGAAATAGGTAAAATATGCACTTATCAAAGTTTAAAATAACAATTATTAAATTTATTAGTTTAAAGAATGAACAATATATTCTTAGTAATGGTAAATACATGCAACACATTATTAGACAGGTTAAAAGTAGTAGATAATTAAGTAAAAATTAAAGAGCCGATGTTACCAATGTTCAAACCTAAGCCATTGCCAACTCTAAGTTGATCTTAGCCTTCAAAAGGAAATTGCAAATGAGGTAAGAAAGATCAGAAGTTATATAATGAGTAGATCCAGAATCTAAATCCAGTTATTGGTCAAAGATCCAACGTTACCAGAGTTATAAAAAACATAAGCCTCTGCTTCAAGAAACCAATAATCATCAAATATATCTTCATAATACCCCTCACCACAAGCATGATGAGTCAGCTAAATCTATGACGACAGTCATATGCATAATTTTCAATTTTGAGCAAATTTAGCTTAATATAATAATTATATCTAACTAATGGTAGATAAAAATTTTAAAAGAAAAACTTATTCTTGTACCTTAATAATCATTACGAAATGCATCACGACATACTCTAAAAGCACCACGGCCATTAAAAAAAAATAACCATTAGAATTAGCACTCCATTCTTGGAAAGGAGATGGATAAGTAGAAGCATTATAATCAATTTCTAGAGTTTTCCAAACTTCATAAAAGCTTCACATCCAATAACTTGGACCTGACACTCATCAATTAAGATGCTAAATATCCATGATAAGATAACTTGATCTTGATTTAACTATGAGACAAAAATAGGATTAAACATAATATCTAAAGAACTTGAATCTAGTTTAAATGTTCTAGAATTTGTGTTGCTTTCCTTTGTAGTCGGGATCTTGATGGTTTTATCAGGTTTCATAATAGATCTATCAACAAATTAAAACAAATTATAACTTCGAAAAGAGGTATCATTTGATATTTCCCGATATAGTAATTTATTGATGCAAACTTTAATTAAAGGAGATTTAAAGCTCAACAGAATGTGGACTAAGGTATTAGACAAAAATGGTGAAGCATAAGAAGTTGTAGAAGATGTCATGTTAACATAGAAATTAAAAATTGAAATGATGTCATTTAACATAGAAATTAAAAATTGAAATGAACAGTTGAAGTTGGAGCTTTGGATTTAAAGAGAAGAAGCTCTTTCTCTTCCATAATCAATATATCTGGAAAGGTCCATAGAAGAGTTCTTGGAAAACTCAAAACTTTCAAATTTTTGAAACTTTCAATGTATCTTTTTTGATTAGTCTTATTTTTAGAGATTGATTATGTACTACTATTCCTATTATAAAGATTCAATATAATGCGGAAAAGTAAAAACACAAGACACCAAAAAAAGGAAAGTGTACTAGGTACACCACCAACTTTTTCCTTGAAATCACAGTCATGTTTCTTACGTCTCTTGAAAGAATATGCATTATGGTCGGTGAAGACGTTACCTATCTGCCTCTAACAACAAGCCTATTTGATTTTCATTTTGACATGTTTAAATGTAAGTTTGGATGATAATCCATACAATCTTATCGGATCATTAACCACCTCTCAAAGTAAGCCTTTGAAATTATCACAAAAGCGAAACAAAAGGTCTTCAATATCATTCCATACTAACCAATGATCCACTAGAATTAGTTATGTAAAACTAGGTCATTGTGACTTTATTTTTGAATGAAGTTGAAATCCTTTGAAATATCTAGCTTTGAGAGTTGCTTGAGATTCAAGCAAACACTTTCTCAATTTAGATAAAATTATTAAGGATGAACATAATCATGTAAGACAATGATAATTAGCGGCAAAGTAGGCCTTGAACTTACTAAATACTAACCAATGGAACTGAAGAGTTTCCGGGTTTGCAAATCTATAGAAGTTCTCGAATTCAGGCCAGAGGGATTTGCAAACCTTCTCCAGTTTTCGAAGTCAGGTCGTAGGGGTTTGCAAACCTTCCCCCATTCCCGGACTCGGATTTAATGGTATGCAAGCCGGGTTTTCAAACCTCTACAGTCCGCGTCATTCAGACCGACTAGGTAATACATACAAGTATGTGTATCTTGCACAAAACATTTATATATCTCTCATAATAAAATTGAAATATTCCTATTAGCCATATACAGTATGCACTGTTGTGTGGGTAATTTTCAGATGATCAACTTGAACAAAAATAGCTACGGATCTAAGAACTTCCACTGCGAGAATCATATTTCGAGAGTTTAACTAAGACAAGCTTAAAATCGAAATTTCTTATTTGCAGTATTAGATCTGCTAAAATCGTGTGATAACATCTCATAAGATATAATTATATATACTATAAGTAAATAGGATAGGTCAGTCTTCACATACCTCTTTGTTGATGAAGTTCTCCCAAATTTTTTCATTTGTTTTTCAGTCTTTAATGTTTGAGTGTTATTCGGTGATATTTGATACTCAACTACCATGCTCTCATCCTAGTCCGAGACGTGACTTTAGTAGACTAGAAATCAAGATATAGTTTTATACGACAAGCTTGAGATAGCAATTAAAACTTGCGAGTTCGACCGAGCGATGCTCTAACGCTTACAACCTAATATACATAATTATATAGGTTTATAGATAACATATTGCAACAAAAGTTTACATAGTTCTAACACTTAGCTATGAATGTTCCCATTGCAATTAATAGAAGTAAAAATCAGACATCCATATGAGGATTCGATCTCCAAATTGCAGAAATAAATAAGCCTTTTGAAGTCTTGTTATATGATAAACTAAGTGGAAGGATAACAAAAAACACATCAATATAACATGAAAATGTACACGATCGTCACTCTAATGCATACATATATTATTTATAGTTGCATAAATTAAATAGACATACCTCTTTGTACAAAATGAATACTCTGAGGAACCTAAAGCGTGCACAAGATCTTTCATTAATGTTGTCTATTAAGTGAGAGTATTGCATAAACAGTTTGAATAACAGTGAGTGCCAAGAGGGTGATTGCTGCTATCAAAGAAAGTCCGGACCATGGAGTTTTAAAGTGAGTCTCTGTAAGGTTAGAGAACCAGACATACAAGGTTTTCCTTAACTTGATGGTCCTTAAACTACAAAACTTGTCCAGGCCCTCTATGATAGATAAGTATGATAACTCGCTACTCCTTACAATCACGTTATCCGAACTAACTATTCCCTTGGAAATTTCATGTATCACTTCCAGAACATCGTCACGGTTACTCAATTGATTAATTATGATCCCATGGGATTGGAGAAGTCTAACATCCTTGGTCGACTGGACAAGAGTACCCATGAGTCGAGTATAGATGATAAATATTGCCGTTGTTGACGAGTCTCGTGAAGAAGCCCGTGCAACCATATTGAGATACGTAGATGCGGTGCGTTCGTTGATGGTTATGATAGGAAGGGTGAGAATTCCTGTGTTTTTATCGAACTGCAATTTGTTATAGCTTTCGGCCTTTTTAAAATACACGTTAAACTGGTAAAGCTCCGAAGCACACAATTTACCCGGCTCTTTATCATTTATGCTTCTTTTATCTATCTGCAGTAACTCCTCCATATGCGTGTCGAGCATATGAAAGCCTGCATCCTGTTCCGTGATGTCAGAGGCAATCCATTGAGAGATGGCACCCACATCCTATGAATAAAAAGATTTGTTAAATACAATTATGTTTATTGTTTTCAGAGCATCTCCAATGCAAAGGGTTAAAATATAATATTAGGTACGTGGAGGTCTTAATTATACTCCACACGTCTCTAACATGTAGGAAAGAAGATATTATATCTTAGATTAAAAAATTACTTGGGTTTTATTAAAAAAACAAACAAAAAAAAAGATCTTCTTAATTTATCCTTGATATAATTTCAATACCAAAAGCATTCACTTGATTGAGATGATATCCATGTACCATAAATAAGGTATATGTGAAAATAAAAATATCTTGGACGGAGTTTGTTCTATCAATTAGATAAGAAAAATCCCAAATTCCGCATATGTGTTTGCGGTGACGGATGTATTTTTTATGGGTCATTCATAGGTGACAAAAAGGGTAGCTCAAAATCATCTCTATCATTAATGCATAAGATTTTTTACTAACAAATACTATCTAGATTAGATATATTTTAATTCATGATGAAAATAAATATGATGATTTGGAGTTAAAGGAGTAAATTAAGAAAAAATTTAAAAATATGTATAAAAATAATAACAAAAATAACAATAACTCGATTGCATAAAACAACATAATGGTACATATAAATTACACAACGAAGGATGCAATATAATAATCATCGTAAAGTTTTTACGATTGTTTTATTCAACAACAGGAAAGAAAAAAAGTGTTGTTAAAGTGTCCATTCGTCATCTCAAACAAAGACTTATTTTAGGCATGCTCATAGGAGTTGTTATAACTAGTGTGAGTATGTTTTTTGAGAATAAACTGAATGATCGTCCCGTTATTCTCCTCTAAAATAAAGACATTCAATAGTGAATATCAGTATATATTCGTTTTCCTGATTTAAACATTTTTCCAGTGCTCAACATTAATGCTTTCTTTCTAAAAGACATTTTAACTTGTGTTTTTATTGTCGGCTTTACGTTATAACAACAACCCCTATGAACATGTTAATTATCTTTTACAAAAAGTTGAAATAAACTTTTTAAAATGACAATAAAAATTTATTCCATCAAATTTCTTAAATTTATGTGTTAAAAAACATAGTAGCGGCGTTATCTAACTATTTTGACAATTTTGCGGTCGTTGTAAACGTTACATATGTATAAATCTTTATTCAATATTATTTTTATCTCTTTGTTTAACTTGTACCACGGCTATTATTTAAATAAAATGGCTCAAAAATGCTTTTTTTTCCTCCATGAATAATGCTTTAACCAAAACATGCTCACACTAGTTATAACGGTACGTCAATTAGTTGTGATCGTATCCGTTACCGTTTTAAAATCTTAAATCATTCTTTTGTTGAAATTTAAAATTTAACTAATGGTCCATGTTTACGTGGCATTCAGTGATCAGAGCAAGAAACTGTGATGAGTATATTATGACCAACATACTCAACATAACCCGATGAAATGTCCACTTGTTCGATCCAACGAGATTACTCGTGACGAGCGCGTTGAGAATATATTTTCCTACACAGTACGGATATATAGTCCAAGATCATGTAAGTCTTCTTCAACCCTAATCTTGAAAACCGTTATTCAAGATTAGTTAGGCCCTAAACTTCGATATCTCTAAATGGGTTTTCTTCAAAATTTTAGGCTTAAATTATTCAACAACTAATTTGGAAAAGAAAAATATATCTACAAAATACAAAGTAACTATCATTTAATGGGCATTGCTAAATCCGCTTGAGAGCATCTACAGTGATAATTATCGGGTCAAGATCAAATATTTGCCCCTATTTTATATTATTTTGATTTTAAATTAAAATCTGGTTTTGAAGCCAGGTTTAAGACCCATCCTATGACAGGGTACTTGTGAGCCCATGAAGTAAATATTAAAGTCAGGGTCATAAGCCCAACCTTTCTATTTATAATACTGAGTACGATTTTAATTTCTTTTCATTGTGCTCAAAAATAAAAAGACATGTTTTTAGGGTTGTTAGAGTTTTGACTGGGTTGCATTAGAATTATTTTATATATATAGGTAGAGGGATAATGGTGTCCTTGTGTATAGTAAATGACCAAATAACCCTTTAATTAAATTGAATTGCAATATTACTCTTTAAAATATCACATTGGAAACTTCCTAATAGGTTGTATTTTGCTCACCCCTTTCTTTCCTTCCTTTATATGGATAATGAAGAAACATTAGTTGTAAAAGAAATTAATGCGGATCACGGGGATTTGGGCATTGTGTTTTGAATTAAATCAAGGTGTTGGTTTGTTTCAATTGCGTAATTTTAATTATGTAATTATTCTAAAGTTTTGTAATTTCAAAAGTAATATTACATTTCATTTAATAAAAATTTAGTTGAGATTTTTATTTATTAAAAATATTTTAGAACGAAAAATTTGGTCATACACGAGCGGCGGTTCGAAATTTTGGATTTGTTAGATGGATCGGACTCGACCCATAGGTCGAATCCAGGTCTGCTGGGAATCCGAAAATCTGGGCTGTCAAGGTATCAAAGTCGACGACGCATCTGATGCCTAAGGTGAGAGAGTAACCTGGATAGGTTGAGTCAGGTACTGGTCGCACGAGTGGCAGTAAACGTCGGAGATGTATGCTTGAATATATTTTGAAGCCGAGGAGGGCTCTAATTTAAGATGGTATTGTGATACCCCGATTCAGCAGATAGGGTTCGCTGAATGGAATATAGGTAATAGTTTTTCCTTTCCTAACACCGAGGCCTGATGGTTACACTTGATTGAGTTCTGAGAAAAATATCTCAGTTAAGTGTGCTCGTCCAGGATTAGCCACGGAATGGGTGACCTCTAGGGAAGCTACTGCTAGATTACTGCAGTAGTGCCGTTAAAAATATCACACTGCTGGATAACCATAGTGGATAAGTGGGAACAATAACACTGATAGTTGGATAAAATTAAGGAGGGTCTCTTGTGCTTGGGTGTGAAATTATGTTGTGCGGTTATGCTAGATGTTGGTCTCACATGAGGCAAAGAACATCTACGTTATGCCGAGGCTTGTAGCACAATTGGCTCTAGAGTTGGTAGATAGCTCTGCAATTAAGCGTACTCGGGCTGAAATAATCCATGGATGGGTGACCCCCTGGAAAGCTGCTGCCCGGTAACCGCAGCGGTACCTATTAAAAACCCCACATTGTAGGATGATAGCAGTGTCTAGGTAGGGACAGTTCGGTGGAGGGTAGGGTCATTACAAATGGTATTAAAAACATAAATATTGGCTAGGAAGTAATATTTCGACCTAGACGATTTTGATTGTGTTCCACGCGTATGAAAGACACCATCCATAATCAGCTATGTTTATAATCAAAACGTAGCCGATTTTGGATAGTGATTTTTACATATGAGAACACCTTCCACAATCATCTAGGTTTTAAAATCGGTTAGAAAATATTTGTTTCAACCCATTCGATTCTAATTGGAATATTTTCTCTTGCAAAGACAAAAATAATCTTTGAAATAATTATGTCGACCTCTGCCAAGAATAATTTTACCTCACCATCCCCAGAATAAGCTCGGAATTTATCCCATACGTAAACGGTTCTTCTCCCGAGAACTTTCATATTTTCGTCTTGCACTAACAATCATCTAGGTTTATAATTAAAACCCATTCGATTTATCGACCTAGCCGCTTCTGAGATATAAAAAGTTATATGCAAGTTTATGATTTTTAAAAGTTATATACAAGTTTACAAGAATTATCACTTCAAGAATCAGTATTGTGCTTGAGATGATGATATCCATGCAGTAAGGTGCATTCATAAAAGGAAGAAACATTCATGAGAAGATTGTTCTTGCTTCAGAATTGGTAAATGAATTGAATATCAAAAGAAGAGGTGGTAATGTTGGTCTTAAACTTGATATCACTCAAGCCTATGACTCATTAAGCTGGGAGTTTTTATTTGAAGTGCTTAGAAGGTTTGGTTTTTCAGAATTAGGCATCAATTGGTTAAGAAAAATCTTTGAATCGGCTAAAATATATGTGCTCATTAATGGTGGACCTAATGGTTTCTTTGGAGTTGGAAGGGGTCTTAGATAGGGTGATCCATTATCCCCAATACTTTTTGTTCTGGCTGAAGAAGTTTTGAGTAGAAACATCTCAAAAATGGTGCAAGATGAAAGTATAAAAGCTATGGTAAATAGAGGAGGTTGCCAACCAACTCATTTGATGTTTGTTGATGATATTTTCATCTTCCGTAATGGACACAAAAGATCATTAGCCAATATGATGGACTTATTATTGAAATATCAACATTCTTATGGTCAAGTGGTTAACAAGACAAAATGCAAATGCTTTGTGGGTGGTGTATCTGACACAAGAATAAAACATATTGCAGATTATGTTCAAATGGATTTATCAGAGTTACCAGATAAATACTTGGGTGTAATTCTTAATCCTGGAAGGGTGAAAACATCTTAAGTTTGGGGGATTGTAGAAATAATGCAGAAGATGCTAGCTGGTTGGATGGGTAAGTTACTAGCCTTTTCAGCAAGACTAACACTTATTAAATTTGTGTTATGTAGTATGCCTATCTATATTATGTCAGTTTATAAATGACCAAAAACATTAATCTTGGAGTGTGAGAGGATAATAAGAAATTTCTTGTGGTCTGGTGACCCTGTTGTAAAGAAATTGGTCCCTCTTAAGAGGGATGCAGTTAATACCCCTGTGAATGAAGGTGGTCTGGGTCTAAGAAGGTTGGAAGTAATGAATAAATCACTATTAATGAAGCTGCTATGGAAGATAGCTAGAGACTGAAGATGTGGAATGGACAAATTTTATGAGAGCTAAGTATAAAAATAAACATGGGGAATGGATTAAATCTTATAAGCAATCATCTATCATGTCAGGGATAAAATGGGTATTGTCTGAATTTAATGAAGGATGTAGATGGTTAGTAGGTGATGGCGAAAGCATTTATGTGTGGAAAGATAAATGGATTAAGGACTATGCTTTAAGTGAAAGGCATCCTGATGATGCTTATATTCTACAAAATAGTGATATGAAAGTGGAAAGCTTAACTCAGGAGGGGAAATGGCACACTCCAGAATGCATGTTTCAATACTTTGAAGCTACATAACTTCCAATTCTAAAAGCAGGTCGGGACAAGAGAGTGTGGACTTGTGATCTTATAAGAAAGTTCACTATGGCTAACTCAGCTCGGTTGGTGAGGACAAAGTATCCAATAGTGCCTTGGGCTAATAAGGTATGGAATCCTTGCATTCATCCATACACTTCTGCAAATTTATGGAAAATTTTGAAGGGAGCTTGTGCAACTGAGGAATCAGTAAGAAAGAAAGGATTTCAAACTGTGTCTAAATGTTATATGTGTGGGAAAAATCAGGATACAATGGAACACATATTATGGTATTGTGACTTTAGTGAGAATATATGGCATTGGTTGGGTGGTGTTTTTAGATTTCTTAATCCTTCAACATTTGAAGAAGTTCTTAGTCTAGCCAAAAGGAAGAGTGCAGCTGTTCAGGAGATATGGTACATTTGTGCATTTAATGTAATGGTGGAGCTTTGGCAGACTAAAAACAGAGTTATATATGAAGGGGAAAAACCTGATATTGCAAAATTTCAACAAAGAATTGTTAGTTTCACTAAAGAATGTAGTACCATAATAAAAGGAATGATGTGGGGGAGTGTGTATGAGCTACAGATTTTCTTATTCTTTGGAGTTACAGGAATCAAAGCTCAAAGTACGGAAGTGAAACAATGTTTCATCAAATTGCCTGCAAGACATCAAGTTCTTATTTGTTGTGATGGAGCCTCTAAATGGAATCCAGGAAAGGCAGGTTTTGGTTTTGTGGCAAGATCTACTGATGGTGGTTGTATTGGTGCTGCTTCAGGTGGTCTAGGATTAGCAACCAATTATCTAGCTGAAGTGATGGCACTAATTGTTGCAGGGGAATGGGCTATAAGGCAGAAGTTCCTAGAAGTGTGTTTTAGTCTGGACTCAAAAGCAGTATTAGAAGCATTTAACAGTGGTAAAATTCCTTGGATAGTGGAGAACAGATGGAAGAACATAGTACAGGGTATCACTTCAATCAGCTTCAGGCATTCCTACAGATAAATCAATTTCTCTGCCGACACAATGGCAAAAAGGGAGTATTGTTGGAAAGGGGTGAGGTACAGTACCATGAAGCAAAACCAAATTTTCTTGGAAGTTTGGAGAGTGAAGATGGTATATATTTCAGATTTTGCTAAGTGGTGGTATGTGATAAAGGCTGATGTATAATTTTTAGTTTTTGTTTTATTTTTTGTCAAATTCAGCTGAGACTTAAGCTCTGGCTGTCTATCTTTTGTAACTTTCAGCTCCATTTTTAGTAATAAAAATTCATGATTTAGAGAAAAAATAATATGATTTTTAACATATTCTTATGATTTTCAAGCAACAAAATAACATTGGAGCTCATCTTAGACTATAATTATATGCCTCATTTGATTCTTCAATTGACTTATGAGAATTTTTATATTGGGTTTATATCACCTAGGCATAATACTTTGTTTTTTTTCTCTTTTAAAAATATTTTTATAATAAAAATATAATTTTTTTTGTCAAAAATAAAAAGAAATAGAAAAATAATTTTTAACTCGCCTAACGAATATAAACATAATTAAGTTAGGACAATTTAGCCATCACAAAATACCGTGGATATGCCTTATTGGATTTACTTCCAAAAAACCATATTTCGTCTTATAATACTTTTTCTCTTTGGAAATTCCTGTTGGCCTAAAAACAGGTCTCATAATAAATGGATTTTTGGTTTTTAGGATGTTCATACTCCAAGTGCAAATTCCACCAGCTAAAATGTCAAAATACCAAAAGAAATTCCTAAATTTCGAAGATGCCCAAAATGGAATTCCAGTTTGACTAACAGCAAACGGAAAAATAAAATTAGTACTGATAATTTCAGACACATACCCGTATTTGTCTTCCCTCTGGACCAGTTAACCACAACGTCTGAACAGCCAGATAAGGCAATTGATTCTCAACCATGAGCAAGTCTTGCCTCACAGCTATATCGTTTATTGCATGTCCGCGATGGCCAAAAACGGGATCATTATCTGGGTAATGTTTAGCAAATGCCTTGGCAGGACCAGACAAGAATTCAATGAAGAAGCATCCATCAAGAATCATGAGCTTAATGAACTCCTCATCATCTTTCCATCTAACAAGGTCTAGATCAGCATAAGACCTCTTTAGTGTTTTCACGACTTTTCTCATTTCGTCCATATAGCCTTGGAAAGTCATTTCAGACCTCTTGGCGAAATTATCCAAAGCTCTTTGTTTCTGTTTTTCCATGAACTGAAATTGAGGTTTGCCATAGTGATAAGGACCCATTGACACTACCTTTGGCTCGTACGCTGTTAAGTTTTTGTTCCTCACGTGAGTTGGGACCTTGAAGATCAATTGAGTTGTATCCAGCTGATTCTCTATATCGCCATGGCCTTCTAGTTTAATCTCCTGAGCATCAAAAGAAGTATCTGCCATCATTTTTCGTTGCTAAGTATTTTCTTTTTTATTCCGTCCGTTCAATGATGACAAATATTGTTGTGCCTAATAAGTTGACGGAGCAAAAACATTAATAGTGAGACATGAATTTTGATTGTAAAGTGAAACAGAACTACAAAATAGAATACAGAAACATTAATCGTTGGTGAAGTTTTAAGTTGTATGTTGAGCAAAGCGCAAGAACTTGGTCAAATTTCGGGTTTCTCGGTGAAAGAGGGGGAACAAAAATAAATCACTTGCAATTTGCCGATGATACTATTATTTTTCTTGATGCTAAGAGGGAACAAGTTGACGCTTTTTGTTACCAACTTCTTTGTTTCGAGTTAACTTCGGGTTTGAAGATAATTTTTTCGAAGAGTAGTATGTTTGGGGTCGCGGTCGAAGAAGGAATTGAAAATTTTGCTACCATGTTAGGTTGCAAGAATGATAATTTCCCTAGTTTGTACCTCGGTCTTCCCTTGGGAGACAAGGTGGGTGGCTCGCAAAAATGGGAAAAAATTCTTGAAACTTGTGGGAAAAGAGTTGCTTCATGGAATGGGAAAACTTTCTCAAGAGGAGGTAAGCTAACTCTCATAAAAAGTGTTTTGGCTAGTCTTCCTATTTATTATCTTTCAATTTTTCTTGCCCCATGCTCCATAACAAAAAAATTGATAGGGTAGTAAGAAATTTTTTATGGGATGATGACCCTAATAAGAAAAGAGTTCATAATATTCGTTGGTCAATGGTTTCTAAAACAAAAGAAAAAGGTGGTCTTGGCATTCGAAGAACTAAGCAAGTGAATTCGGCTTTGCTAAAGAAATGGGGGAATTTTGATAAAATACACCCTACGGGATTAGTATTTCCTAAAATACACCCGTTTTTTTCTAAATTGCTAAAATACACCCGCCATCCATTTTTCTGTTAGGGCCTACCATCCTTTCTTAATCCATATCTAACCGTACGTTCATAATTTTAATCAACGATCTAGATCTATTCTAAATATTGAAATTACTTGTAAGCCCTTAAGGTGGTTTATCAGTAAATCGCTTTTAGAAAAAATGGAGTAGCAGCAGCGGTGAGATACCGGGAGACTCATCAATTCCATTCATATCCAAAGACGCCAACACTGGAATTTCCACAAACTATGTCTTCACAGTGGAGCTAGGCACCGTCAAAGATCCCCATGTCAGAATTTATACCAATAGTAGTAACTCTGTTAATTCCACTCATCGTGCTTACTTCATCAATGGGAAATACAAGAAACCAAGTCATGAAAAACCGCTGCAAGTGTGGGTATATGGTGGATATCCTCCTCCTCTACTTTCTCCTTCACATACTACCACTCCTTATCTTCTGTCTTCCTGATTCTATCATATGATGGGTAAAGCCTTCGATTTATGATTGATGCCAATTAAAAGTTTAACGCATTAATGAGCAATCTATTTGATTGGGGTTTAAGCTACGTATATCAGTTTCAATTCCCGAATCTCTGATTCTATTTGATGCCAAATCTCCAGTTAGGTTTAAGCTACGTATAAATACCAGTCATGGGTATTTAGGATATTTTATCAACTAGTCAACTCAGTAGACTCGGTCCGATTCACTAAAGTAACGCCGTTGGCCGCTTTATTCAAAAAACGGGATGGAAAACCAAAAATGGGTGTATTTTAGCAATTTATAAAAAAACGGGTGTATTTTAGGAATTACTAATCCCACAGGGTTAGAGAAAGATGCTTTATGGAGGAAGATTATGGTTGAAAAATTTGGTGAAACATCCACCGGATGGGAAACTCTCCAACCTAAGGGATCAAAAGGAGGTAGTTTGTGGTGTAATATCTACAAAGAGCTAGAAGATTTCAACAAGAATATTAGATTCAAAATGGGGCGGGTAAGGAAACTAGATTTTGGGAAGACTTTTGGCTAAGGGATGGAAGATTATGTGATATGTTTCCTTTGGCGTATGAAGCTTCAAGGACCAAAGAGTTTGTAGTGGCTAGTATGTATGAAGTTAGGGATTGTGGTATAAGGTGGAATTTTATGTCTAGAGAAAGATACCCTCAAATCATATCAAATGAAGTTTCCACAATATCAAATCTTCTCTCTTCCGTGTCCATTCAAGAAGGTATTTTGGATAGTCGAATTTGGGTTGGAAGTGAACATGGTCACTATACGGTGAAGGATGGTATAAAGAACGAAGGAGAGCAAGATGAGCCAACATTTCCAATCGATGTTGTTTGGAGTCGTGAGTATCCTTGTAAAATAAATTTCTTTCTTTGGCTCATTTCTCATGATAAGGTAATGACGGCGGATAAACTTATAGGAAGGGGCATGGATATTTCAAGTGTTTGTTGTTTTGCGAGGAAAATGATGAAACTAGCTCGCACTTATTCTATGATTGTTGGAGGACCCGAAGAATATGGGATTACTTTGTTGAAGGATGTCAATTTCGGTGGACTTATGATTCAAATGTCACCACAACGGTGAAATCTTGGAAGTTTAATTGGGGAGATGAAAGACTTAGTAGAATATGGAATAATATCCCGGTTGCAATATGGTGGTGTATATGGAATAAGCGAAATGCAAGAGTTTTGAAAGGAAAAACAAAAATTTGGTTAGCCTAATTAGAAATGTTAAACTCCAAGCGTTCTTTTGGGCGGAGTCGAACACAAGGATGTTAGGTCTAACGGCAAATACGGTGATAGCACTTTGGGACTCTTTATTCAGCCTTCGTGATCTTGGTTTGTTTTTGTTTTGGGTTGCCGAATCTCCTTTCGGCTCCCTTTTCTTATTTCTCTTGATGTATTCATTGGGTTGAGGTACCCCTCTTAAGTACCTCCTTTTCAATGAATTTCCTCTTTGATCGATCAAAAAAAAAAAAAGAAACTCTGCAATATTCACAAGTCTAAAACCTATACTCAACACAAGTTTTCTCAAAATCAAAGCGGCATATATCATCATGCAAACATTCACGCAAGACTGAACATCTGCATAGCGTTACCACAAAATGGTACGTTACTGTTGTTTTGGGTTGAGCCAATCGAACCCAAACAAATTATCCCATTTTTCGAAAATATCTACCTGTGGGTGCAATAAACATATTTGTGACAGTAAACACAAAAATAACTTGGAAAATATGGAGTGAAGAGGTACCTTTTGTTCTTCCAACTAAAGCAAGTTGGATGCAGGTTTTCTTATCCTATAGAGGTACAATTCATTCATGGAAACATATTAGTTACATGGGAAAGGGAAGGAGAATTTTGAGCTAGTTATCAATAATTAATTTAACTCTTATCCGTAAATAATAGTTAACAATATTTATTGTTGACGAAGAATTTTGAATAAGCTCTTAACAGCTCAGGCATCAGCAAGTCGATGGTACATTTCACCATCTACTCCTAATAAGTCTTCATGCTGTCGAGCAGGAAAAATGATTAAAAAAAAGAATAACACCTTGTTTCCTTGCCTAACACATTTTTAAATCTTTAGCAACAACTAATCATTACTTTAATCTTCATTTCTGCTGAAAAAATAGCCTTAGCCATGTGCATTGGATAGCTCAGTCTTCTCCTAATTCCCCGCTTGTAATTTGTTGTTTAAAATAAAACAGGAGAACACATGATTAGTCCTCAATTATACAATGTAGAATGAGCCAGTTCCATACAGCACTCGCGCACAATGTAACAAAAAGAAAACTAGGAAACTACAGTAGTTGCCGCTTTAATTAGTATTACTAGATTTCCAAAAATTGAATTTATACATCCATATATATATGTGTGTGTGTGTACATATTCACTGAACTTTGAGACAAACTCTGTACACTGTACAACAACAACAACAACAAATACTCCTCCGTCAATAAGATGTTCAAAACACACTGCTACAGCGATGTTACTAAAACAATCAATAACAGTTAACAAACCCCTAATCAATTGCACTCTAAGCTCTATTGTTGGCTTGCTGATGGAGAAGTGGCTTAATGTCCCTGCTTCGCATATATGTTAAAAATTGCACAGGAAGCTCAGCAAATAATTCCTCAAGAATGCAGATCTGACCACCTAATTATAAGAAAATTTGCAATTAGAATTCAGAGTAGCCATACAAACGCGACATGAGCGTAGCATCTGGTTTGGTTTTGCCGCTGCGGTAATTATTACTTTTTGGTGATTATAGATTGTCGCAAAAATGTGTCCTGTTGAAAATACTCACCCTGCATATCGCACCAAGGTACAAATTGCACAATGTCACGTTCTACTTCAAGCCCCATACTGCTGATTAAGCGTTCTCCATTGTCAGCATCCAGGATCTGCCAACAGTGGTAATTATAGTAGTCTTTTTTATGATTTCACAGTCAATATTAGAAGTTATGAATAATAGTGTCAATTACCTGCATATTTTCAAAGTCAGCATCACCGACACCAACTATCACAATTGACAGGGGACATGCAGATGCGCTCACCAAAGCATCTATGGTTTCCTGTATATCAGCAAGTACACCAGCCTAGAAAGTAAAGCAGCACACCAGTGGTTACTTAAACAAGAAATTGAGGCGAAAAGAATGAACTGAGAGAGTCTTCTCTACCTACCGTGATAATTACTAAAACGGAATACGTATCAAGCATGGACTGGGAAGCAACTTCTGCAGCTTTTGTTATCACCTCCCCAAATGCAGCATGATTACCAAGAGTAATCCTCTGCAGGGCACGTGAATACGCAGACAAGATGCCATCCACCCCAGCAACCTAAAAGAAACACTATCAAAATTGAACAAGAGAATGGAAAGAAACAACACTTTTTAAAGACAGTATGATAAACTTTTACCGGAAAAAAAAAAGTGATAAAAAACAATCACATATTCCTTTAAGATTATCCTAAACTGTGTGGACGCATACCTCGGTTTCCCCAGGACTTTCGTTCAAATTAAAGCAATGTGATACAACGTCGCCAGTTGGTTTTCCACCAAAACCCCATGCAGAAAAGCGTTTATCAAAATCAAAGGGCTTAATAACCTCTCCAACTTTAGATATAGCCTGTGCAAATCAATGAAACAGTTATCAACTAGTCACAGTAACACTTGAAAGACTTTTTGGAAATCGGGTTCCAATCTCATAAAAATAAAAGTAAATTCAGTAATGTAAGTTTCACCTGCTGGTAAGCATTCAATCCATGTGGAGGATCACTACAATGCAATGAAGTAGGGAGACAGGGATCTCCATTTGAAGCTGAACAAAGGGGGGGAAGTTTTAAAATATGAGTGGGATCATTTGAACAATAACCTTCGGTTAAGAATTAAAATAGAAACAGCTTCTTAAACCAAGGAGATCCGGTTACCTGTAAAATCAACAGCAACAATAAACTCAAGCTTCAAGCCGCTCTCTACGTAGTCTGAAAAAGTATAAAGTGTCTTCTCAGTGTAAGTTTCAACAAAGATCTGTGACTCCAGCACCTGCAGATAATTATTTGAATTCACCGTCGATCTCGACACGTAAATAGATTGTTGGACAATGTGAAACTTTGCAGAGCACACAGAGATAACTACCTTTGTTTGGTCGCAAGATGACAATTTCAGAAAATTCTTTCCTACTTTCTCGTCGTGGAGTTTTTCCAACTCAGCAACTGTGGTTTCGATTTTTCTGATCAAACCAGTAAGTGAAGTTAATAGTTGTGCCCCAGGTGAATGGGAAACAGCATAATATCTCTCTTACCCTATAAGAGCATGATCACCGCTGCTATTGGAAGCAAAACACTCAATCACCAAACAGGTATCCTGCACCATATTAACATATTGCAGGTTGCAAGTGAGTTTACATTAAGACAGAATTGGCAAACTCCTGCAACCGTGACAAACATACACAGGTGAAAAATTAAAAATGGCAGAGGTACCTTGTGTTGAAAGTGCTGTGTAGTCAGACACATGGGCTTCCAGGTAAGGTTCTGCTCGTTCTTCACTGCTTCTGTTTGATGAATTGTGATATCTCCACCTTTTTTAGATCTAGAAATTCGTAAGAATCGATCCTGCAACGAAACAAGGGGACAGAAGCAGTCAAGCAAACACAAAAGTTCGATTATCTGTTAGATGTTAGAAACATACAACAAGTACGTACTCTTTTAGGTAAAAGATCACTGTTCACCAACTTGGAACAACGGAATACCATCTCAACAGCTTGCTTTGCAGCAACTGTTTCTTCCACACGGACAATCAGGTCTCCTCGATTTTTCTCGTCCCCTTGAGCATTTCTTCGATTTAATGGAAGTTTCGAATCGGTGTTGCATTCCTCAATAATCTACCACCACAAAAGAACAAATGACAGCTTTAAGTTAACTCTCAAATATTCAAATTAAGGCTTTTGTCTTGTTTTTGTTCATTATAGGTCGTACAAAGTATCACAATCTATCTTCTTTTTCTAATAGCAAATGGCAACACCACCAAATAAGTTAAAGAGATGTTATCATGAATTGTCTGCAGCCGTATATTCAAGGATAAACCACAGTCACTAGACTGCCCATGAATATAACAAAACTGTAAATCCTTATGGACCTCCTAAGTTTGTATGCATTTTCACAGAGCATCAAACCATGCCACCCACTAGTATTACTGCAGGTTCATTCATGGAGTAAGAAGTATCAGAGTGCATTTCTTCAATCTACTCCTACTAGAATTCAAGTAACTTACAGTTGACAGACAACGACTGGCCTCTCCAATGATGTTTCGCTCGTCCAGTTTCAGCTTCTGCAAATACCCAACATTAATGAGAAATTCCCATCTTCATTGACAAAAAATTAAATGACACAACAAAGGATGGCAATATACGTTAGCAGGCAAACCAATGTATTTTCTGCCAACGCCATACACACGAAACCTGAAAAAGAATATATGCAGTGAAAAACAAAAAAGCAGAAAGAGGTAACAATTGAAGGTTACTCCAAATATAAATCAAATACTCCATCCAAACACACCATATAATAAGTTTATGTAAAGAAAGCGATGCTTACACCAATATTGGTTGCTTGAAGTAGTACTGATGATACGTGAATACATTTTCAATCCAATTAGGGTCACATGAATTCTTTATCACCTCTGTGCGGCCAATTTCCTTAAGGTTTCCATCACTTTTCTTCTTGAATAGCACTGCCATGACTCCATACTAGAATCAACACAGAGAATTCTTAGTAAGTATACAATTATAATTACCACTACAGAAGTCAACCAGGTGTGAGTAACAAACAAGAAAGACACCAAAACCAGGAGTAGAACCAAAGACCTAACTCTGCCCAAGTCAACCATCTAAATCCCAATTCAACAACAGAGTTTTGAAACAATAACTCGGTATTATTTCTCACTCTTAATTGAAAGTATACAATCGAATCTAAATATATGTACCTTTGAGAACTGCTTCGGTAAACCTTTAGCAGATAAGATTAGCTGTTCATTACAAAGATAAACATCAAATCAGCAATCAGAAATGATAATACATCTATCAATTATCAAGAAGTCAATGATACTTATAATACCTGAATGTTAGTGGCTTTTTGGAGAGAGCCATTTGACATTAAGTAATCAAATGCACTGTGGTGAGTGGATGTACATATACTTCTGTTTGTTGTTTGGTTCACAACTGCTGCTGCTGCTGCCACCTGACTACTACTTCCTCTATTCGACAGAGATGATGGACGTCCCCCCATTTTGTACTTCTTTTGCTTTTTGATTTTCGATTATAAAAAATCCAAATGAAGTTTTGGTTATCGTCTAAAAGAATGAGATTTTTGATTTTGAAAGGAAGCATCCTTGGTTTTTATATGGGAGGTGGTCCGTCTAGAAGCCTTGAAAATGCTTCTAGAAAACCTCCACGTCTACGTGGACAATTGTTTGTTACCTCAGTGTTAAGTAACCTCCGCATTCAATACACTAAACGAGTATAATCCGTGTACCAACATATATAACGGGGTTTTGTAATAAACTTGCAGTGGACCCTACAGCATTGCACGTAATATATGTGCCAAGTCTAACCGTAGGATCTAATTTCTTGACAAAGTCACAAAGTATTTGGTGTTTTTTTTTCTCGTGGATATGTTACACGTGTTGACTTTCTATACAAATAACCTCTGAACTCTGAAGCAATGCTTCCACCCCGCCCCACCCACCCCGGCCCACCGCGCGCGCGCGCACACACATCACTTTTTTTTTAAAAAAAATCACAACTCAGGAGAACAATTAAGGTTTCCAAAATGGCAATATTCGTTATGGGATCACTAAGATTTACTACCAACTACATTTTGATTATGATCAACAGTTTAGTCCCCTAAAAACCAAATCTGGTACCCCTAGGCCTAGCCATCCTTTAAAATTGATACTGCTGAAAATTCTCATGGCAAGATATCCCTTTAGTTGTTTCTCACAGGTCACAAGTTTATTGCCAAATGGGGTGTGAATCTTAAAAGAAAATATATCCCTAGCATTCAGTTGAGGTGAGGGGACAACATGATGCAGTGAAGTGGAAAGACAAAGATCTCCGATTGAAGCTGCGCAAGGAGGAAAATTTAAGAATGAGTCAGCCCACTTTTATCTACTACAGTAAAATAAAGCTAACAAGACAGGACAGTTATATTGGGAACTATTAAACCAGGGAAATCTACTACCTGCAAAATCAATCGCAATAGTAAACTCAAGCTTAAACCCACTATTACTGTAGTCAACAAGATTGTAAAGTGTTTCCTCTAAATATTTATCTCCAACGGTTCATGCCTCTTGCAGAAAAACATTTGAACAAGGCTTCCTTAAGCACGCAAGTCAATTCGGTTCAACGGAAACTTTGCAATCCATGCTCGAAAAACTACCTTAGTTTGCTCTTACAAAGTGATGATATAAGAAAAATTCTCCTACTTTATTGAGGTGATGTGTTCCCAATTTTGCAGTTGAGGTATTGAGTTTCCAATTGAACTAAATATAAAATATCTTATTCTACAAAACCATGACTGCCACTCCTATTGAAATCAAAACATTAAATCACCAAAGAAGTATCCAAAATCACGACAACATATCTCAGGTTGCAAGTGCGTGTAGTAGAAGCGTTGACTCGGGCAACAACGGCAAACATAAAAAGCTGAAAAACAGGACAGACTTACCTCGCTAAGAAAGTGCTAAGCAGTCGCATATACAGGATTCAAAATAGTTCACCACCACTTTTGTTTGATGAATTAAGATATCTCCACCTTCTTTAGATCTATAAACTCCATTTGCAGATAATAACAACTGCAGGAAGTTCAAAATTCAAATTACATTCTAACACAAACCACTTTATATTGACTAGGCTGAAACAAAAACTAACGAAAAAAGAAAAGTGATGGAACAATATTCTAAACATCAAAGCTTTTACCTGGATCCTTGTGAGAGAGCCTGACATGAAAAAAGACAACTGCTTCATTCTGTGTCCCTACTACTTCCTTCATCATCATTTGTTGCCAACACCGAA
This sequence comes from Papaver armeniacum, assembly GCA_023531295.1. NCBI lineage: Eukaryota > Viridiplantae > Streptophyta > Magnoliopsida > Ranunculales > Papaveraceae > Papaver > Papaver armeniacum. The sequence continues at coordinate 231,888 of JAJJWW010018834.1, forward strand.
GAACGTCGTCCACCTCATCACTCAAATTTGCCGAAAACAACAACACAAGTTTTCTAAAGCCAAAGGTGATGAAAAGCCGGAACAGAAGTATTCCTAATATGGCTTCCAGAAACAACATTTTAAAACTTCTTTCTCTCGATTGCTTCTTTATTTATTATTATTATAATAACCTTAATCATTTTTATTACAGTCACTCCCTGCTTTCTAAAATTTATACTTTGACACTAGTAACCTCCAACATCAACAAATTTTCTTATTTAACATAACAAAACAGTGCGTCAATCAGAATACAAAAGTAAGTGGTAATCTATCATTCTATTGTGGTCCTATAGTTCCTTTTATTCCGCATTGTCTCCTTTTCATAATTATCTTCACAATGGAAACTAACAACATATAATGCCAGCTCTTTACAACATCTTCTTTAATGAAATAACAGAAAACAAATAAAGAAAGAAAACTGAGCTGCGGGCAACCAGAGATGGGATTTTACCACAAAAAATGAATGAAAAGAAAGGTAGAAACTATTAGTAACTGAAAGGTGATTCTGTTTCTTCTTCGAGAACTGCTTTGAGAAGTTCCCATAAATAGGCAAGGCACTTTATATGGGTTATTTTTCTGATGATCAATTATATTGTGTGCTATCCCTTTTTTCTGACTATACAACCATTTTATAACAATATATCCTCTATATGGTCTTCTTCCACTAAGAACTATGGCTCATTTTTTAACATTTCCATTTGGATTGGGAAAATAAATTCATCCCAAATCTAGGTAGTACTCATGGCAATATAAGTAGACATATCCTATGATTCTTTACTTGGACAGTTGCACCTACCATTTATTTCTGAATTTTCCTCAGGTTACATAATCATAACATGCGAGACATTCAGAACATTGGACAAGTTGAATGGGAAAATTCAGAATTTCCGTACATTAGCTAATGTTGTATGAAAGTTCAGTTTACTGCATCATGTAATTGAAACATATGAATAGAAGATACTTTGTGTGTCTGTTACCAACACATAAAATTGCAAACTCTATCTATTACCAGGGGACGAGGACGCAGAGCTTCGCTGATGAAATACACTATCCATTCATCCCCACAGCTACTGCCAAGTATGAGGACATGAAGGCTAGCTAAACCTAATCCTTCATTCATTCATCAGGTGTTGGTGTACTGGAAGGTAGGCCTTTGATTGTGTGTTTACACTGGAACCTGCAGTAATAGCCACAATTGGTAAAGATGCAACGCAGAAAATGGTATGGGAAAAAAATCTAGAAGAAGCAGGACCTCGCAGTTATGGTTACCATCAAATTCTGGGATGTAATTCATGTCATTAACCGAACAAAAGAAACTAGCAGGTAAATTACATACCAGATTGAGTCATTTGAAGATTGATGTTGAACATTCGCGTTCTGACCCTGAATGCTGCACTTGATACGTAATCTAAATGGAACTACCTGTGAAAGTATACACATCCAAAAATTCAGCATCATAAGAAACCATGGGTTGAAAATTTTCAGCACGTTCAGAGCAAGCACATAAGTAGGAGTCATGTTCACTAAATACCGAATCTCCTGCATTTATCAGGAAGTCAGAAGTCATTAAATAGAACAAAGGGAAACAAACATCTGAGGATGTGATGGTTAATACGAAATTGATCCAATCCTGGATAAGAAATATGGCACATATCCCCCTGCAATGCCTCTGAATTTTATCTAACTGAAGAAGAGAACTCAGAGAGCATTAGCTCTGTCGACTCACTGTAACATTTAAGTGCAAATTACAAATTCGGCACAGGTTTGTGCAAATATGCAATATGGTTAGTAGTTTTACTCCTATCTTCAACTGTATACTTATGCGGTGATATTAACAATCTAACACGGTAACAAGGGTTTTGTATGCCACCACAAACATCTGCAACTTCCCATGTGGTAAGCTACTAACGAAGGATGTTGTGACTTCATATAACATCATTATTACCTTCTTGTTGAATTTGAAGTCCCTTTTAGGAAGAAAATGTAGAGGCATATTGAGAGTGGCAGGAGCCTTCACCAGAAGAAATAGCTTTGTTTGACCTAAGTTCAATTTAGAAGATGAGCACACTGTGGATGAGTGGTCACCCCACATTCGTATGGGATTCTATAAAAAGCACACATAAGAGGTAACCTGAATATGAAACTGATCCTGCACCGTTCGAGATCAGTGCCCGTAAAGCCTGCATAAATGCACTTACATTAGTCTCCGACAAGACACAAGATACTACCATCGTAGCATATAATCTTCTTTAGCATATAAACAATTGCAAATAAGAGAACCTTCCGCGAAAGTGCATCCGCAATTCTACTTTTAGTATAATCCGTCGTAGATTCTTCAACAATCCTTCCATGAGAGAAGGACATTTCATAAACATGTTGCGGTCGAAGTGGACTTCCCCCAAGAATAAAAACCACACTTTCTAAACCATGAACCTCATTGAGCATCAATTGAAGAGCAGTTTGTATTCTAGAGAAATCTCTCATCAATTTCTCCATCCTCCTGATTCCTTGCTTCACCTCTCTCATCTTCCCATTATGCTGTCTCCTTTCAGAAAGTTTTACTTCTCTTTGTGCTAAAGCCGTTTCCTAAAATTTACAGCTCTTAGAAACAAAATCATATCCAAAAACTACAATAACACCGATACCTATGGATTGTTCAGCTAACTTACCAATTTTTTACGTTCTGTGTGCATTGATTCAAATTCCGATGTCATATCTTGCAAAATGCTGCAGAAGAAGAGTAACTAGTATCAGATCAAAAACTTACTTGACCACATTTGACCTTAGTTGACCAAAATCCCCAAATTAAAAACCTATTGTATTCCAAATGTATGAATTACTAAGCAGATAAGTTGAAATCAATTCATTAAAATAACAAAATCAACGAGATCTTGAGTAATTATGAAGGAAAATTCATCGAAAATCAATTTAATAAAAAAAACAAAAAAGTCGAAAATTAGGGGTTTGCTGAAGGTGCTTACGCTGGGATTTGTTGGTGCATGTAGAGAACGAAACTGATGATCTCTTTGAGAAGATGGAAAATAACAGATTTTTCCAGTGTATCTCCTGTACCTACAATCTCGATCTCTTCTCTTTCTGAACTTCCTTCTCCTTCTTTCTTGGTTTTCTCCATTTTCTCGAGAAAGAAGAAAAATGAAAATGGTTTTGAATTTCAAAATGAGAGCGAAATTGGACTAATACCCGTTAGGACTTGGGAGTACTTGTCCGCCTGGAACGGCAATCATTTTCTTAGCCACTTTGACGAGGGCCTATGGGAACCGCGTGAAGTAATGTGGTGTAAATGGCCACACTCTGTATCTGTATCGTATTTTTGTATGTGTAGACATTGATCCAAGGTTCTCAGTTTATCTGTATTCCCAGATTTCCAATATGTATTTGTCGATATATACTAAAAAATTAGGGGTCTAACAAACACACCCAATATTTCGCTTATCAATCTGTATGGACAAACTCCAATATACTTTCGAGAGAATCAACTAGACAGTTAGACTCAATCTCAAGAAAAGTATATCAAAGAGTTCGTATCTCAATTTTTCAATTCAATCCGCAATCAAACAAATAAGAATTTGTGAGCCCGATTGAATATAAGAGAAATAACTTGAACGGTAATAAAGACCAATTTTCAAGGATCAATCAATTTCAATCAACAACCAAAGGTTGGATTTACCAATTGATCGATTCAACGCACAACCTGTGATATTTCAATTATATAACAAAATATAATGCGGAAAAGAAATAACACAGACACCATAAGTTTTGTTAACGAGGAAACCGCAAATGCAGAAAAACCCCGGGACCTAGTCTAGATTTGAACACCACACTGTATTAAGCCGCTACAGACACTAGCCTACTACCAAGCTAACTTCGGTCTGGAATGTAGTTGAGCCTTAATCAATCTCACACTGATCAAGGTACAGTCGCGTTTCCTTACACCTCTTGAACCACGCCGGATTATGCGGACTTGATTCCCTTAGCTGATCTCACCCACAACTAAGAGATGCTATGACCCAAAGTCGAAGACTTGATAAACAAATTTGTATCACACAGAAAAGTCTATTGAATAGATAAATCTGTCTCCCACAGATATACCTACGAGTTTTGTTCCGTCTTTTCATAAATCAAGGTGAACAGGAACCAATTGATATACCGAGACTTATATTCCCGAAGAACAACCTAGAAATATCAATCACCTCACAATAATCTTAATCGATTAACGAAACAAGATATTGTGGAATCACAAACGATGAGACAAAGATGTTTGTGACTACTTTTCAATCTTGCCTATCGGAGAATAAATCTCGAGAAAATCTTAAAGAAGATAGTACGCAATCACGATAGAAAACTTGACAAGATCGGAACATGCAACTACATAGAAATAGTTGGAGTCCGCTTCACAATCCCAATGAAGTCTTTAAGTCGTTAACCCTCTGTAGTTTTAGAAAAACCTAAGTTTAAAGGAGAATCGAGTCTAGTCGCAACAAGTATCACACGGGAGGTGTAGGGATTAGGTTTCCGATTGCTAGAGTTCTCCTTTATATAGTCTCCAAATCAGGGTTTGCAATCAATGCTACCTTGGTAACAAAGCATTCAATATTCATCGTTAGATGAAAACCTGATTAGATACAAGCTAATATCTTTCAACTGTTAGATTGAACTTAGCTTGTTATACACAAATGAAATGTACCAACATTTAGATAAAGGTAACCGTACCTAAACGCGTACACTTAGTTGGTTCAACAATAGTTAACCAATGGTTAGCTATATGAGCACTTTCATATCAACCTAATTCATCTTTATCATAACTAGTTCAAATGACTCAAATGAAACTAGTTAGAGAGTTGTTCAGTTGTTTATATTCTCATAGAAGTATAGAAGACACAATTAAAGCAAAATCGATTTTGATTCACTCGAATCATTTCATGAACATATAGCCACGGTTTGCAAAAGATTGCATTCCTTAATATATAAATGTATTAGTTCATGAACAAACCGATTTTATAATGTAACCTACTTAAGTATGCAAACGGGTATGCATACCTAAGTAGCCAGACTGGGTTTGGTTACGCCAGTACGCGTACGTGTACGCATACCATTTCACCTTTCAAACTCCAGTAGAAATTCACGGGAATTATACTTCCACCAGTACGCGTACGAGTACGCATACTTAGCTCCTGGACTTCCATCAACCAACAAGTACGGGTACGCATACTATGGTTCCCGGTTTTGGACTTTACACAAATGTGAATACACACCATGTTTATATCCAATCATGGTTACATGCTCTAAACTCCCATTTCAATCGTTGAAACATTCTTGGAAGACGACAATGGCTGTCTCACACAAACTATTAGCTTCAAAGCAATTTTCAAGTGATCGAATGATCAATACGAAACATTTCGAGTCTACATTAAATGACCTGTCTCACACAAATCATGTAAGATGTTACAAGGCGATTTTCACATGATCACCTTTTGACTTGCGTCAAGAATAAAAGATGAACTTGGTTAAAGCGAAAGCTTACCAACACATATTTCGAGAAATAGATAAGCGAGATAAACTCGGCTCGAAATACCAAATGTGTATAATTGAAGTCTATATAGCAATACGACTTTTTTTCTCAAATAGGAGATAGAGTAGATAGACTTTTGAGTGATAGATGAGTTCAAGTCTCTACATACCTTTTGTTGATGAAGTTCCACAAGTTCCCTTGAGTAGTTCTTCGTCTTCATTCGATGAACGTCGTGGAGTCTAAAGCTCAACTACACTCACTATCATAATCCGAGACTTAGCTATAAGTTGACTAGAAATCAAGACTTATAGTTTTGGCAACTAAACTTGACAAACAAGCTTGAGATAGCAAAGCTTGCGAGTTCGGCCGAGCAGTGCTCTAACATAAGAAATTCACGGAATTATACCCCATGAATGTTAGGGGTTTGCTGAAGGTGCTTACGCTGGGATTTGTTGGTGCATGTAGAGAACGAAACTGATGATCTCTTTGAGAAGATGGAAAATAACAGATTTTTCCAGTGTATCTCCTGTACCTACAATCTCGATCTCTTCTCTTTCTGAACTTCCTTCTCCTTCTTTCTTGGTTTTCTCCATTTTCTCGAGAAAGAAGAAAAATGAAAATGGTTTTGAATTTCAAAATGAGAGCGAAATTGGACTAATACCCGTTAGGACTTGGGAGTACTTGTCCGCCTGGAACGGCAATCATTTTCTTAGCCACTTTGACGAGGGCTATGGGAACCGCGTGAAGTAGGCCTGCACATGGTTCGGTTCGGTGCGGTTATTAGTAAAACCGTTGACCTAACCGTGAATAGTGCGGTTTTCACATTTAAAACCGTAACCAAACTGTTTAGTTTTCGGTTCGGTTTTTAACCGGACCGATACTATTCGGTTATTTTTCGGTTCGATTTTAACCATAAATGAATTGTGTTAGTGTATAAATGAACCGTGTATAGTGTTGTTCGAAGAAATTGTGTTACAAATCAGAACATCACTCATAACCATCCCAGAGACCCAGGCTCGAGAGCAGAACCTCATTGTTCTTGTTTCTACCTGAAATCTCTTCAAAACCTTTGCTTACGGCCCCCTATAGTATGAATAAACAACAACAAGCTCCCATATGCAAACTCAAAATGATTTGAACCCAACAATCCTAGCACACTCATCAACCCACAATCAATATCAACAACTCGAGAGCAATAGTTCACAAAGGAGAACCCTAATTTAAAAAATAATAATTAAAATTCACAATCACCCAACTGATCAATTCAACTGAAAAGAAACATGCATAAGATAATTTAACACGAAACCCAACCTCACTAATCAATCAATTTATTCCAGTTATCAGATCTGTTTAAGAACCCTAATAGCAATCACCAATTTCATCACCCAAACTGAAACAACAAGACAAACATTAATTAAAACCAATAACCATATTCGTCTATTTAATTCATCATTCAATCAATTTGTTATACATCAATTGTGAAGTCTCTGCAACAAAAAAATTGTTAGCAATAAATCTCTCTTCAAAACCCTAAGTTATGTTCTTCAATCACAAACCCCATTCTTCTTCGTTATGTACAGAATCGTCGCAATGGGCTATAGTAATTTTATACGTTAGCATAAGAGGAAGATCGACAATCAGATTTGGATTCATAGAAGATTTTGGAGAGAAGAAAATTAGACAGAGAAGGAGAAAGGAAGCATAAACAAAAAGGCGGCTATGTTTTTTTAGGAAACCAGATGGCTAGTAATGTAATCGTAGAGGTGGTGGTGCTTTTGAGTCTTGATGGAAGTGGAGGAGGAGACTATATGCTACTGGTGGTGATGGAGGAGGCGACTGGAGAGGAAGTGAAGAGAAATGAAAAATGAAGAAGCTACTTAGAATTTTAGGGTTTCTAGTATATATAGTCTAGGTTTACTCTTTTTAGACGGCTAGGATTGATCAGAATAGAAATAAATCTAGGACTTATAATAATCGGTTAATCGGTTCGGTTATGGTGTGGTTATGGGTAAAACCGTTGACCGCACCGAAGATCTAACGGTTATCAAAATTAAAACCGTAACCGATCGTTGGATTATCGGTTCGGTGCGGTTAGTGCGGTTATTGGTGCGGTTGCGGTTATCGGTTCGGTTATGTGCAGGCCTAGCGTGAAGTAATGTGGTGTAAATGGCCACACTCTGTATCTGTATCATATTTTTGTATGTGTAGGTTCTCTGTTTATCTGTATTCCCAGATTTCCAATATGTATTTGTCGAAATATACTAAAAAATTGGGGGTCTAACAAACACACCCAATATTTCGCTTAGCAATCTGTATGGACAAACTCAAATATACTTTCAACAGAATCAACTAGACAGTTAGACTCAATCTCAAGAAAAGTATATCAAAGAGTTCGTATCTCAATTTCTCAATTCAATCCGCAATCAAACAAATGAGAATTTGCGAGCCCGATTGAATATAAGAGAAATAACTTGAACGGTAACAAAGACCAATGTTCAAGGATCAATCAATTTCAATCAACAACCAAAGGTTGGATTTACCAATTGATCGATTCAATGCACAACCTGTGATATTTCAATTATATAACAAAATATAATGCGAAAAGAAATAAATACAGATACACTGAAGTTTTGTTAACGAGGAAACCGCAAATGCGAAAAACCCGGGACCTAGTCTAGATTTGAACACCACACTTGTATTAAGCCGCTCTACGGACACTAGCCTACTACCAAGCTAACTTGATGCGGAATGTAGTTGAGCCTTAATCAATCTCACACTGATCAAGGTACAGTCGCGTTTCCTTACACCTCTTGAACCATGCCGGATTCTGCACACTTGATTCCCTTAGCTGATCTCACCCACAACTAAGAGATGCTACGACCCAAAGTCGAAAACTTGATAAACAAATCTGTATCACACAGAATAGTCTATTGAATAGATAAATTTGTCTCCCACAGATATACCTACGAGTTTTGTTCCGTCTTTTCATAAATCAAGTTGAACATGAACCAATTGATATACCAGACTTATATTCCCGAAGAACAACCTAGAAATATCAATCACCTCACAATAATCTTAATCGATTAACGAAACAAGATATTGTGGAATCACAAACGATGAGACAAAGATGTTTGTGACTACTTTTCAATCTTGCCTATCGGAGAATAAATATCGAGCAAATCTTAAAGAAGATAGTACGCAATCACGATAGAAAACAGCAAGATCAGAACATGCAACTACAGAGAAATAGTTGGGTCTGGTTTCACAATCCCAATGAAGTCTTTAAGTCGTTAACCTGCAGAGTTTTAGAAAAACCTAAGTTTAAAGGAGAATCGACTCTAGTCGCAACAAGTATCACACAGGAGGTGTAGGGATTAGGTTTCCCAGTTGCTAGAGTTCTCCTTTATATAGTCTCCAAATCATGGTTTGCAATCAATGCTACCTTGGTAACAAAGCATTCAATATTCATCGTTAGAGGAAAACCTGATTAGATACAAGCTAATATCTTTCAACCGTTAGATCGAACTTAGCTTGTTATACACAAATGAAATGTACCAACATTTAGATAAAGGTAACCGTACCTAAACGTGTACACTTAGTTGGTTCAACAATAGTTAACCAATGGTTAGCTATATGAGCACTTTCATATCAACCTAATTCATCTTTATCATAACTAGTTCAGATGACTCAAATGAAACTAGTTAGAGAGTTGTTCAGTTGTTTATATTCTCATAGAAGTATAGAAGACACAATTGAAGCAAAATCTATTTTGATTCACTCGAATCATTTCATGAACATTATATCCACGGTTTGCAAAAGATTGCATTCCTTAATATATAAATGTATTAGTTCATGAACAAACCGATTTTATAATGTAACCTACTTAAGTATGCAAACGGGTATGCATACCTAAGTAGCCAGACTGGGTTTGGTTACGCCAGACGCGTACGTGTACGCATACCATTTCACCTTTCAAACTCCAATAGAAATTCACGGGAATTATACTTCCGCCAGTACGCGTACGAGTACGCATACTTAGCTCCCGGACTTCCATCAACCAACAAGTATGCGTACGTGTACGCATACTAGGGTTCCCGATTTTGGACTTTACACAAATGTGAATACACACCATGTTTATATCCAATCATGGTCACATGCTCTAAACTCCCATTTCAATCGTTGAAACATTCTTGGAAGACGACAATGGCTGTCTCACACAAACTATTAGCTTCAAAGCAATTTTCAAGTGATCGAATGATCAATACGAAACATTTCGAGTCTACATCAAATGACTGTCTCACACAAATTATGTAAGATGTTACAAGGCGATTTTCACATGATCACCTTTTGACTTGCGTCAAGAATAAAAGATGAACTTGGTTAAAGCGAAAGCTTACCAACACATATTTCGAGAAATAGATAAGCGAGATAAACTCGGCTCGAAATACCAAATGTGTATAATTGAAGTCTATATAGCAATACGACTTTTTTCTCAAATAGGAGATAGAGTAGATAGACTTTTGAGTGATAGATGAGTTCAAGTCTCCACATACCTTTTTGTTGATGAAGTTCCACAAGTTCCCTTGAGTAGTTCTTCGTCTTCATTCGATGAACATCGTGAAGTCTAAATCTCAACTACACTTACTATCAAAATCCGAGACTTAGCTATAAGTAGACTAGAAATCAAGACTTATAGTTTTGGAAACTAAACTTGACAAACAAGCTTGAGATAGCAACGCTTGCGAGTTCGGCCGAGAAGTGCTCTAACATATACCATGTCCGTGATACCAATCCGCATTTGTTTATACGCATGGATTCTTTTTTCTTTTACTCAGAAAAGGCAATATATTAGAAGAAAAAAAAAACAATTCAAACATCGAGTAAGTGTTAGAACTGAAATATAAACTCAATTATAGTTGAGCTGAGAAGTACAAAATATCAAAAACAAAAACAAAGTACAACTTTTCAAGTAAAAAAACTCTGAATATGAGACAGGAAAAAGATCTAATGCAGTATCGCATCCCAATTGAAGTATTTGTACTTGTCCGACTGGGACGTAAATCATTTTTTTAGCCACTTTAACGAGGGCTATGGGATCGCGTGAAGTAATGTGGCGTAAAATGGTCACGGGTCTGTGTCTGTATCGTATTTGTATTTATAGACATTGATCCAAGGTCCTCTGTTTATCTGTATTCCTAGATATCCAATATGTACCTGTCGATATATATCATGTATGTAATGTCTCAATCCGCATTTGTTTAGATGCTTGGATTCTTTTTTCTGACTCTGAGAAGGCAATATATTAGAAAAAACAATTTAAACACCATGTAGGTGTTAAAACTGATACACAAGCTCAATTATAGTTAAGCTGAGAAGTACAAAATATTAAAAACCAAATCAAAGTACAATTTTTCAAGTAAATAAACTCTGAATATGAAACTGGAAAAAAAAATCTGATGCATTATCGCATCCCAATTGTAGTATCCAAAGTGATTCCCTTGAAAATATTTGTTCCAACACACCAATTGAAGATAAGGCTTTTTATACTATCAATTATTATCTCTGGATCATTGTATTTATCTTTTCACATCCTACCATTTCTTCAATCCACAAGCCCCACCACATAGTAAAAGGTAATATGTCACAAGTTAGAGCGCTGCTCGGTCGAACTCGCAAGTGTTGCTATCTCAAGCTTATTTGTCAAGTTTAGTTGCCAAAACTATAAGTCTTGATTTCTAGTCTACTTATACCTAAGTCTCGGATTAGGATAATAAGTGTAGTTGAGCTTTAGACTCCACGGCGTTCATCGAATGATGACGAAGAACTACTCAAGGGAACTTGTGGAACTTCATCAACAAAAAGGTATGTGGAGACTTGAACTCATCTATCACTCAAAAGTCTATCTACTATATCTCCTATCTGAGACAAAAAGTCGTATTGCTATATAGACTTCAATTATACACATTTGGTATTTCGAGCCGAGTTTATCTCGCTTATCTATTTATCGAAATATGTGTTGGTAAGCTTTCGCTTTAACCAAGTTCATATTTTATTCTTGAGGCAAGTCAAAAGATGATCATGTGAAAATCGCCTTGTAACATCTTATATGATTTGTGTGAGACAGTCATTTGATGTAAACTCAGAATATTTCATATTGATCATTCGATCACTTGAAAATTGCTTTGAAGCTAATAGTTTGTGTGAGACAGATATTGTCGTCTTCCAAGAATGTTTCAATGATTGAATTGAGAGTTTAGAACATGTAACCATGATTGGATATAAACATAGTGTGTATTCACATTTGTGTAAAGTCCAAAACCGGAACCATATTATGCGTACACGTACGCGTCATCGGTTGGTTGATGGAAGTTCGGGAGCTAAGTATATGCGCGGAAGTATAATTCCATGAATTTCTTACGAGTTTGAAAGGTGAAATGGTATGCGTAACCAAACCAAACCCAGTCCGGCTACTTAGGTATGCGTACACGTTTGCATACTTAAAAAGGTTACATTCTAAAATCGGTTTGTTCATGAACTAATACATTTATATATTTGAAAATACGGGGGTACAACAACCACACCCAACAATTCGTTTGGCAATATGAGAGGACTTACTCCAATATACTTTCTAGAGAATCAACTAGACAATCAGACTCAATCTAGAGAAAAGTATATACACGAGTTTATATCTCTATCTCTTAATTCAATCTGCAATCAGCAAAGAGAAATTTGCGAGCCCGATTGAATATATGAGAAGTAACTTTAACGGTACCAAAGACCAATGTTCTAGGATCAATTAATTTCAATCAAAAACCAAAGGTTGAATTTCCTAATTGATCGATACAACGCATAACCTGTGATATTTCAATTATATAACAAAATATAATGCGGAAAAGAAATAACACATACACCTGAATTTTGTTAACGAGGAAAACCGCAAATGCAGAAAAACACCGGGACCTAGTCCAGCTTTGAACACCACACTGTATTAAGCCGCTACGGACACTAGCCTACTACCAATGAACTTTAGACTGGACTGTAGTTGAACCCTAATCAATCTCATACTGATTTAAGGTACAACTGTGTTCCTTACGTCTCTGATCCCAGCAGGATATTATGCACTTGATTCCCTTAGCCGATCTCACCCACAACCAAGAGTTGCTACGACCCAAAGTCGAAGACTTGATAAACAAATCTGTCTCACACAGAAAAGTCTATTGGTATAGATAAATCTGTCTCCAACAGAAATACCTATGAGTTTTGTTCCGTCTTTTGATAAATCAAGGTGAACAGGAACTAATTGATAAACCGGTATTATATTCCCGAAGAATAGCCTAGTATTATCAATCACCTCATAATAATCTAAATCGTATGGAAGCGAAACTAGATATTTTGGAATCAAAAATGATGAGACGAAGGTGTTTGTGATTACTTTCTATCTTGCCTATCGGAGATTAAATCTCGAGCAAATCTTAGAGAAGATAGTACTCAAACGATAGAATCGGGCAAGATCAGAACACGCAACTACAAAGAAAATAGTTGGGCATGGCTTCACAATCCCAATGAAGTCTTTCAAGTCGTTAACCTACTGTGGTCTCGAGATAAACCTAAGGTTAAAGGAGAATCAACTTTAGCTATGCAACTAGTAACACACATAAGTGTGGGGATTAGGTTTCCCAGTTGCTAGAGTTCTCATTTATATAGTTTTCAAATCAGGGTTTGCAATCTAAGTTACCTTGGTAACAAAGCATTCAATATTTAGCGTTGAAAAACCTTATTCAACCAAGCTATTATCTTTCAACCGTTAGATCGAACTTAGCTTGTTTTACACAAATGAAATGTACCCTCATTTAGGTTTATGTAACCGTACCTAAACGTGTACACCATGTAGGTTCAATAATAGTTAACCGAAGTTAGCCATATGATCACTCTCATATCAACCTTGTTCATTTTAACCATAACTAGTTCAAATGACTCAAATGAAACTAGTTAAAGAGTTGTTAAATTGCTATATTCTCATACAAGTATACAAGAACACAATTGAAGCAAAATCGGTTTGATTCACTCGAGTCAATTCATGAACATTATAGCCACGGTTTGCAAAGATTGCATTCCTTATTATATAAATGTTTATGTTCATGTACACAACCGATTTTAGAACTTTAACCTTCAAGTATGCTAACGGGTACGCATACTTGAAATACTCGGACCAAGATTGGTTTTCGCCGGTACGCAAATGGGTACGTGAACTTCCAATCCCAGCAGAAATATCGGACATGAACTTGTATGCCAGTACGCAAATGTGTACGCATACTTAGGTTCCCAAATTTCTCAAGCCAACAGGTACGCGAATGGGTGCGCATACTATGGTTCCCGGACATGGATTACATATGTGCAAGAATACACAACATGACATATCAAATAATGGTTAAGTGTTCTAAACTATTATTTCAATCATTGAAACTTTCTTAGAGGATGACAATAGCCGTTTTCACACACTATTAGCATCAAAGCAATTTTCAAGTTATTGAAATAATCATAACGAAACATTCCAAATCTACACCAAATGATTGTATCACACAAACCATGTAAGATGTTACTCGGCAATTTTCACATGATCATCTTTTGACTTGCGTCACGAATATAAGATGAACTTGGTCGAAGCGAAAGCTTGCCAACACATATTCCGAGAAATATGTAAGCGAGTTAAACTCAGCTCGAAATCTCAAATGTGTAAAATAGAAAACTATATCGTAACACGACTTATGTCTCAATATAGGAGATAGAGTAGGAATAGACTTTGAAAGTGATAGATGAGTTTCAGTCTCCACATACATTTTGTCGATGAAGTTCCACAAGCTCTCCTTAGTAGTTTTTCGTCTTCAAATGATGAACGCCATGAAGTCTAAGGCTCAACTACACAATATATGTCCTAGTCCGAGACATCTATAAGTAGACTAGAAATCAAGACTTATAGTTTTGATCACTAACATTGACAAACATGCTTGAGATAGAAACGCATGCTAGTTCGACCGAACAGTGCTCTAACAATCTCCCACTTTGTCAATTTTAGTGACAAAACTATCAATACATATGGATTACAAAATAAATAAAACTTTGTAGCTTCTCATCCAAATGCTTGATCTCCTTGTCATCTTCAACACGACTCGAAATCTTCGTCACTTCCAAGTACTCCATGATTCTAAACGTGTTCAACTCATCATCATAGTTACCGTAGAAATAACAATGAGAAAACAAATGCTCTCAATCATTGTTATACAGTGTCATAGTATTATTACACAACATCAAAGTTCAATTGTATCACAACTTTGACAACAATATTATGGTGATATGTATCACTCCCCCTTAGTTAATACTTCATTTCGACATGAAAACCACCCCCCCTTACATAATGATCTGTAAACCATATGTATTTGTAGTATGAAACTACTCATTAATTCTCCCCCTTTTTGTCAATATAAATTGGCAAAGGTACGAAAACTAGTGGGATCATCATGAAATTTTCATAGAGATAATTTATGACCAAAATAGAATAACATACCAACTTATTTAGATGCAATCATATAGCCGAAGCTAAATGCATTCATCAAGGAGTTTATAAAGATACAAGATAACCCCTACAATATTCCATAGCCGCACTCCCCACAAAGATTTGGCAATTAAGCACAAGTTCAAAAAGAACTCTCCCCCATAATATGTCATTCCAGAAAGAACAACATGAGAGACCTTACTTTTATAAGAAAAGAAGGATTTTTAAGAAACACTAGAATACTTAACAGAAGCACATCTACTAGGAACAAATGCAAAATTGAAACAACATTACTCTAGGATTTCCAAACTCAATTACCCAACAGATCGAGATAAGCACAAGGGCAAGAGTTATGGAAGACTAATGAACCAGAACAACACCAATAGACTGCCGTAAGTGTTGAAATGTAGCATTGTCTAATGGTTTGGTGAGAATATCAGCCAAATGTTGTTCAGAAGTCACAAATTCCATATTAATGATACCATTTTCATAAAGATCTCGAATAAAATAGTACCTTATGTCAATGTGCTTAGTTCTTGAGTGATCAACCAGATTCTCAGTTATACGAATGGCACTTGAGTTATCACAAAATATCTTCATTATTCCAGAGTCAATTCCATAATCAGCAAGCATTTGTATCATCCATAGAAGCCGAGTACAACATGAGCCTGCAGCAATATATTCTGCTTCACATGTTGAGAGAGATTGTGAATTTTGTTTCTTGTTATGCCAAGCTACAAGATTTAATCCTACATAGTAGAAACCCCCTGATGTACTATTTATGTCTTCCACACATCCTGCCCAATCAGCATCTGAATGGGCAGTAAGATCAGTGTTAGTATCAAAAGTGTATGAGAGACCATACTCGGCAGTGTGATTAATGTAGCGTATGATCCTCTTTGCAGCTGCAAGATGAGATTCCTTGGGATTCGCCTGAAACCTAGCACAGCAACCAACACTAAAAGCAATATCAGGTCAAGTGGCTGTGAGATATAAAAGGCTTCCAATGATGGACCGATAAAGTTTTTGATCCAAATTTATACATTTCTCATCTCGATGTAGTTTACCCGTGGTAGGCATAGGAGTTAGTTTTGAAGTTGACTTATCAAGGAAGAATCTTGAAACAAGATCTTTTACATAGTTCTCTTGGGATAAGTAAATTCCATCCTTGTATTGTTGAATTTGTAAAGGAAAATTTGTTGTTTGGTCCTAGGCCCATATAAGATGTTATAGTAGGGTCCAACCGGAAAACAAACTTAATCTAAGGTCCATAGTTATTTTAAGTAAGTAAAAGACATGGCTACCCATCATTATAGTACGTGTGGCGATAACAACACGCCCAGAAATAAAAAAGAGAAAATATGTAAAAGAATAGCTTTCCCTCTTCATCTTTTTTCCTCCAATCTCTCCCGAGATTTCAATGAGCCGAGATTTCAATGAGATCGATGGAGTTGGTGGAAGTGTAAAAATTGTATCTCGATCTCTCTTAAAAACTAAATCTCGATCTATCGTCTTTTACTCCCTAAATTAATGGAAGAACGTATATGAGTTTCAGTTGGATCTCTCATATGAGATTAGTCTCTTCGTCTTTACATTTTCTTTGAATCTTTTAGATTCCATTTCAATATGGTGGTGGATAACAGGTAGTGGCGATGGTGGTGGCGGCGGTAAATGCGTTGGAGTGGAAGATCTGTAATTATGTTTAATTTGTATAATTTTTCTTTTTCTTGTCTTCTATTCTTTCTTTGTTTGTTTTAAACATGGTGTGGGTTTTGGTTGCTAGTGTACTGGCAATTGTTGCTCAAACAAAATAAAGTTAGTTTAATTTCTACAATTATGCAAATTTCAAAGAAAAAAAACAGGGTCGATTTTACAGCATAATCCTAGAGTATATATACGTTGTACTAATAAATACTAGGTCATTTTGACATTATCAACTTTTGGTACATATTGGTCATACTGTAAAAAAATTGACTCAACTTTCGGTATATATTGGCCATACTGTAATAAAAATTGACATTAGAAACATTCGGTATATATTTGCTATACTGAAAAGTATATTGGCTTAACTTTTCAGTACATATTAGCTATACTTGAAAATTTTGCTCTCATTAACCTTTAGTACATATTGGTTTACTGAAGAAACTAGGTCGATTTTGACATTTTCAACTGCCTTTCGCCCGGGAATAAATTCCAAGGTCATTTTAATCGATTTAAACATTATGATCAATAGTGGTACTAAGAAAAAAATCAGAAACTTGTTGGGTTTTATTAAGTTCCATAGACAACGACTAACCGACAGGCACATCCGTTACAATTAGATTCTCTTTTCTTAAAGTGGAGAAAACATTACACGAGCTCATTGAACCCTGAACCAATGATCCATCACTTAAATTAAACTAGACTAAGATGGTACAAATCACATATGGAAATTGAATTAATGCAATTAAGAATACAATACGAGACCTCTCAAAAATACATGAAATTTGAAGAATTTAGGTGTATTCTACATTAATGGATCATGAAGCCAAGAGCATTCTCGCAGGGGCACGTAAAGCAACTCTATGTTCAGGACTTGAATGTTTGTTGAACATCACCCTCAGCTTGTGTTCAACGACAGAGATTGCAGAGGCGCACAATATCGATGAACTGAACATTACCACCGCGTACTGCATCAAACGCAACTCTGCATGGGATAAACAACAACATTTTATCTATCTAAATAATAGTGCAACAACAAGCCAAGCATTTAGATTTCCAGCTAAATAAAATGATAAAATACTATCAAATTAAAAAGTACATCCTAATAAACTGCAGTTCCCTATGCATATGGGTTAAAATCGAAATAGAAATAGAAGCACACGTGAACAATGTTTGGATACTGATTTTCTATGGAGTGCAGCGTTTATACACCGAGAAATAACACAATGAAACGTTTATATACTGACAAAATAACACGGTGCATCGTTTATACACTGCTTTCATCTGGAGTGCAGAGTTTATATAATGTCCAGCAATAGATACGATCCTAAAATGTCAAAAACCTACGTCCTAAAATGTGAGGAAATCTACAATATTTCATAGTATCGGTATTGGTATTCCTTACACAACACTATTAGCAAAAGGTACAATTATAAACGTGCATTCATCCACACATAAAATATGTTACGATAAGAAAACATCATCAACCACTTATTGTATTTATCGGCTATTCCAGCCTTTTTTGTACGCTTAGCCTGCATCCACAGTAAACATGTGAAGGCATCAATATGTAGACTAATAAATCAAACTGGAAAAATTACAAAATTAAGCACTTAAATCTGACAAAGGTGAAATACTTTTAATACATTGGCTAACCTAAGTTACAAGAGGTTACAATGGCAGACTAATGTAACTCCGAAAGAACTGTTGAAGGACAGTATATCCGGTTTAGCAGCATTACATTTCCCAAATGGATTCATGTTGTCAAATGCGTTGCACAAATACACACTCAATTCATTCTCGGTATATAAAGTATACACTGACTCAATTCGAGTACATATCTTTTGTACCTCAAGTACATATCCGATGCACTGATTACAAGTAAACATAAACCAAAAATCAAAGTGAACTACACTTTAATTTGAATTCCACTATCTACATATAAAGTCAAGAAATATCAAAATATACTAATTTTTGGTGGCAGTCACTGTCCAGAATGTATAATCATCTAAGGGAAGTGTAAAAATAACAAACCTGAGACAATCAAGCCCGTAGTCCCAAATCCACCTGCTCTGCCAGCCTGAAAAGAGAAATATATACTTAGTTAACATAATATTTTGTTTACCGAGGGGGCGCTCGACCCCAGTTAAGAAATCTTGCTTGGTTACTTTGCAGATGAATACAAATTGAAACAAACCTAAAATCAACAAAATAGAACTAGTATAACTAAATCTAGTAACGAATTAAGCAAAAAACGTGACTAAAGTAAAAAAAAAAATGGGAATGAATCTATGAATATAACAAAATGTATGCATTTTTTTTCAGTACGCCATATATGTACTGCTTGATCAAACCAAATAAGTGATGAATCTATGAATAAAACAGAATCAAAGCATTTTTTTTTCTTAGTATGTCATATATGTATTGTTGGATCATGCCAAAACTACGATTTTTTTTAAGAAATGGATCAAAAACACAAAATATGAACAATCAAAACAGAAAAACACAAATTAGGATATATGAAGTTACAAATTATTGATATATGCTACGTAAGGTTCAGTAGTATCTCGAAAGTAAGGTTCAATACCATCTCAAAAGTGCTACCTTCGACTTCCCCGTTACCAATGGAAACTCTCAAGACATTTAGGCATTTAGAAAACTATGTCAACTAACAAAGAGTAAAATAATTTCCAATCCATAAAAGACGCACTCAATTTCTCGAAACTACAATAAACATGTACTCAATTCATTTTCCAGTCTATAAAAGATGTACTCAGTTCATTTCCAGTCAATTCATCAAATATGATGCATAATCATTTCCAGTCTATAAAAGATGTACCCAATTTCTCGACAGTACATCAATTATACACTCAATTCATTCAATTTTTTTTTTTAAAATGAGGCCTCTATTCATTTTGTACATCAACAAATAAAATCCTTGGTAAGTTTTTATATGTTTATAATTACAGAAATCATCCTTGAGTAAACCCAATCCACACCAATTACTGAATAATCTAAACAATTAGTGTTCTCTAATGAACAAATAAACTGATCAATAAACTAATTCCATTACCAAACCAAACAGATCATCAGAAATACAAACCAATTCACAGATCAACAATGAAACATTCAAAATTAGATCTATACTACTGTAACTAGTAGATCTAACACAAAAATCATCCAAATTTCATCATGAACCTACGAAAACAAACGATTATAAACAAATAAAATACTCGATCAATGAAGAAGAATGGACTGAAAATGTCAAAACCCTAAAGATACATTAAAAATCTCACCATTTTTTTGGGTGTTAGAAAGGATCAATCGAAGGAGATAAAGAGGAGTAAATCTAGGGCATAAAATCCTGCTTGTCGAAATCGATCAAAGACCTTGGAAAAATCTTCATCGCGAATCGCCAGAGCTTTCCTGACCGAGAGAGAAAATGAAACAAATGAATTAGGATTTGGTTCTGTTATTAGGTTCTTTTTGGTATTTTCAAAAAAGTCACACGTGTGGTTGGACCAGTGGATAAAAATTTGGGTCCAAAATTTTAATTTGTTATAGAAATGGACCTCCAATTAATAAGCTCTTAATGGGCGGACCTGCCATTAACTAAGCCCATAATATTAATACATATTGGTAATTCCTACATTTGTAAACCCCAAAAGAATTTTAATTCACCAACGTTGCTCATTTCAAACTCCTTACCAAGAGAGACTTGAAAGTCTTTTGCAAGTTTCTCCGATGTTGATCCATAGATGATATCATCTACATAAACTTGAGCAATCACAACATCTCTCCCACTCCATTTGGTAAAAAACGTTTTATCAGCTCCACCTCTCGAAAAACCTTTCCTAAGAAGAGATGTAGTTAGTTTTTCGAACTAGGCACGAGGCGCTTGTTTTAACCCGTATAATGCCTTATTGAGCTTAAGGACATGATCAGGGAAATCAGGGTTTTCAAATCCCTTAGGTTGAGATACATAGACTTCTTCCTTTAAGTTTTCGTTAAGGAACGTAGATTTGATGTCCATTTGAAACAACTTAACCTTAAGAAAACAAGCATGAGCTAATAACAGTCGAATGGACTCAAGGCGTGCCACAGGAGCAAAGGTTTCGTCAAAGTCGATTCCTTCAATCTGTGAATATCCCTGAGCGACAATTCTAGCTTTGTTCCTGACAATGGTGCCGTACTTATCAGACTTGTTGTTAAATATCCATTTGAGACCAACAATATTGATATTGGGGGGACAAGGTACGAGTCTCCATACATCCTGTCTTTGAAATTGATTTAACTCTTCATGCATTGCATTTACCCAATGGGGATCACTAAGAGCTTCATCAATGTTCCTTGGCTCTACTTGCGACAGATTACAACCAAAAATGCTAATATTTTGAAGTTGTCCTCTCGTCTTAGCAGTAGATTCCCTACCTCCAATGATATTGTTAGTATCATGATTCCTTTGAACCCAGAGATGCCTTGGAGGAGCACGTTCTTGTTCAACAGGAATAGCCTGACTAGATCTTTTCTTTTCATCGCTAGAGACATCGGGATCAGCAACCGTTGGGACAACTTCTACTGATTCTGAGGTTTCTTTGATTTTCTCAATTGCCTCGGTTGGAGGCAATTCAGCAGGAGAGTCATCATGACGAAAATTACTTAGATCATCAATGATAACATTTGCACATTCCATAATGACTTGGGTTCTGAGATTAAACACTCGGAAGCCACGACTGTCAGATGCATAACCAAGAAAAATACCTTCATCAGTTTTTGAATCAAATTTCCCTTTCTGTTCACGGTCCTTTAGAATGTAGCACTTACTGCCAAACACTTTGAGATAGTGTAAGTTGGGTTTCTTACCGTACCACAAATCACAGGGAGTGTTTAAGGCCTTTGACCGTAAATAAACACGATTGATCAAGTAGCATGCCGTAAAGACAGCCTCACCCCAAAATCTTAACGGTAAGTTTTTGTTATGGAGCATTACCCTTGCCATTTCCCCGAATATTTCTATTATTTCTTTCTGCCACACCATTCGAGTTATGGAGTAATAGGTGGAGAGTATTGTTGAATAATTCTTTAGTTTGAGAGTCATTACGGATTCATTAACAATAATGAACTCACTAAGCGTTTCATTTTTGTGAGCCAAAAATCCACTATCATGGAACCATTGAAAAGGTGATGTTGACTTTAGAGCAGAAAGAACTTTCGTTTGTTTACCTTTTAGCACTACTAACCTTAGCATTAACAAGTTATTTGTTTGATCTTGTTAGAAGAGGCGATAATTGTATTGAATGTCTATTTAGTCAAAGAACAATTATTAGACACGTGATCCTTGAAAAATCAGTTGTCGACAATGTCACATCCATCTTTCTTATGGCCTTTGAAGATTAACAAAAAGAAGATTGCAACGTATACGACATCATTTTAGTATTTTCTTGAAAGGCAAACAAACATGTCAAAAGTGATAAACCATGAGATCTCGATCATATGAGCTACATCCACTATCACGGAACCATTGAAAAGGTGATGTTGACTTTAGAGCAAAAGCTCCCATACTAGCACTACTAACCACATTAGGCTTTCTTGTTAGTATTGAATGTCTCAAGTACATCTTTTTTATGTTTGCAAACAAACATGTTGAAAGTGATAATGAGATCAAAACTATAAGTCTCAAGCATGTTTGATTTCAAAACTATAAGTCTTGATTTCTAGCCTATTTATAGATGTCTCAGACTAGGACATAGATAGTGTCGTTGAGCTTAGATTTCACAGAGTTTATTATTTGAAGATGAAGAACTACTAAGGGGAGCTTGTGGAACTTCTTCGACAAAAGGTATGTGGAGACTTGAACTCATCTATCACTTGGAAAGTCGATTCCTATTATCTCCTATATTGAGACATAAGTCGTGTTAAGATATAGTTTTCTCTATACACATTTGAGATTTCGAGCTGAGTATATCTCGCTTACATATTTATCGAAATATATGTTGGTAAGCTTTCGCTTCGACCAAGTTCATCTTATATCATGAGAAAACTACCGAGTAACATCTTACATGGTTTGTGTGATACAATCATTTGATGTAGGCTTGGAATGTTTCGATAATGATTATTTCAATATCTTGAAAATTGCTTTGATGTTAATAGTGTGTGAAAACGGCTATTATCATTATAGAAGAATGTTTCAATGATTGAAATAAAGAGTTGAGAATGTAACCATCTTTGGATATAAGCATATATAGTGTGTTCGCGCATTAGTGTATAAATCCATAAACCGGGAGCCAAGAGTATGCATATGTTTGTATACGAAATTGGTGAAGGAGACAGGTTAAGTATGCTTACCCTTACGCATACTGGCTGTAGTTGCAGGAAATCCCACAATACACCCCTCACAAGAATTTACTTTACTAATCCATTTGAAGATGAGTAATAATAGATTTTATTGATTATCTTCTTGAAATGTTTACAAAGAAAGATAGAACAGAGATAAAGAAATTACAATCACTCTTAACTTTCTCTCTCCTAATGGCTTGCTTAACAATTCAAAAGGAACTCTCTCTACAACAGACTAATTCAACTCTTTATATAGGGTAATACATAGTGGATGACAGCTAAGCTGTCCTTTATTTTCGGGAATAATTCGCGAAGTGTCGCGAGTGTTATAAACGTTTTTCCTTGCGACACTCCTAAATCTCGCCAAGTCTTCATACTTTTCTCACGTTCTGGCTTTCGTCATCTAATGCGTCATTTAAATCACTTCCCTGCGACACCTTCGCAATACTTTCGTTTATTGATCTCGCAGGATACTGACGTCGCGATATTTTGATCCTACATCTTGCCTCTTCTCATGTCTTTTCTGTGAAGGGGAAAATGTCATGAGAATTTATATTTTAAAATGCCGCAATTGCTCATCTTCTTCTCGCGATTGTTCACTTTTATCCTTTTTATTCATGTACGTAATTTATTACAGGTGTTTCTTCTTCCAATCTTTTCTTGACACGTCTCTTTCAACCACTTATTCTTGACCATTCACGTCCCATCTCGCATTAAATGCATTTGTCTTCTCGAGGATTCTCTTCTATATATAGTTTTCTTACCCTTCTCTTTTCTCTTTTATTTTCCTCTGCAACTTTCCTTTAACTTCCTTCCTACGCAATTTGCGTTTCGCTACTGTAAACCCCTTTTTCCTTCTCTTGATTTTCGCTTCTCCCTTCATTCCCATACTCTAATAATGGCTTCACTTGGTCGTACATACGCACCCTTTTCAATGATGTTCAAAAGAAGTTACAGTGAAAAGGGTTTTATCTTATCAACCATTCCTGATCAAGAATCTTCATCTATACTTTCTCGCAAAATTGTTTTCCGATCATCAATGTGATGATCATAAAATCATAGTCTCGCTAGGTCAACTCCTCGCAGGACTCCCCATTCCTCTATACAATCCCGAGATACCATTATTCTATGAAATCCTTGCTCACAAAAAATTCTCGCGAGCTGTTTATCAGTTGAGTGGCGACTGCATCCGTTTAATGCTTGAATTCGCCAACCGTGGCGCTGGTAAAGGATCTTTATATCCTGATAATTTTAGAGATCCTAAATTTGTAAATTTAGAGATAGCTGCTGAGAAGTATACTGTAGAAAATTTCTTTGCGAATTATGCAGTAATAAACATGAGAAATGACAAATCTCGCTGGGGTGCTCGACTGAAGAAAAAGATAATGTTGATCTTTGATAAACTCGCTCATGCAAGATATTGATTGGCATTCGAGCAATAATAGTACTCCTCGTCATTCCAAAGATGAGAAATGGTGGGTTGTTCCTTTATTTTTGAATGGGCCTTACATCGCAGTTCACACGTACTTCCCGCACATCTCGCGACTACCACCCTTGGGAATTTAAGTGGCCCGAGAAGACAAAAGAGGTATGTTTCCTATTTCGGGCTTTACTTTCGCAATATTCCCTTCTTTTTATATCTACCGAATCTGCAAAATTTACGGGTTGACAACCGAGGAAGAGTTATGAAAGAAATCCAAAGGCGAGTACCTAGCGATACTCCGATCGATCACGGATGAAGTAAGAAACATTTTCTTTTGTTATTTTTAACAATATTGTTGCCTCTGTTTCTTATCTTTATTCGTGTTCGAAGGTTGAAGTTGAAGAAGTCTGCAATTTGCGAAGGTTAAAGGCAAGGGTAAAATCATCTCTCGCAAGAATAAATCTTCTGGTCCATCTTCTAAAAAACAGAAACTCCAATCTCCTTCTCATTCTAATTCCCAAACCAGCGAGAACTCTGACGAAGATGAAAATAAAATTGGTACTTCTTCTGCGAAGGAAGATCATTCAGTCACCTCCGCTATAGCGCAGTTATCTAGTATCTTCTCCGATTCTATGCAAGGATTAGGAGATGATCATTTAACTGCTACTTGCACAGCTCTCGCTAAAATTTGCGATGCCCCACTGTTAGAGGATAATGAATCTTTTCGCGGAGATTCCCGAACATTGACTTCCAGCCACTTGAATGCTCTCAATGCTTTGGTATATTCGTATTCCTTTGCTTCTCTGTAATTTCTATTATAAGTTTTATCTTAACAATTTCTTTATTTTCCTTTATAGTCTGGGAGAGCTTCCTTTGTTGTTGCCTCAAATCTCGAGAAAAGACGCGACAACCTTGAAAAAAAAAATCTTCAACTTAAAGAGAAGATCCGAGAACTAGAAATTGAGGTTGCGATGTCTCGCAAGAAAGATGAAAGAATTCAACAATTGGAAACTGAATATGCTTCTCAGAAGACTAAGATGTCAACTCTTCAAAGCGCAAACCAAAGAAACTTTATGGTATAAAATTTTTACTCTTCAAGTCGTCTTTACTTTGTCGCTACTATTCTTTGCTCGATTTATTATTTTCGCAGACATATATAATCTCTCTGAAGAAGCCATTCTTCTCCACTCATTTCCCGATCCTATGGATAACGATGTTCTTCTCACCCATCTCAACGAGTCTTTAAGTAATTCGTCAAACAAAATTGATTCCCTTTCATTAAATGAACTTCGAACCAAATGTCGCCTCTTAGAGATTGAGCATAGAGCTAGTTTAGGTTTAGCCAACCGATTTAAACAAATGTATCTTGATTCCCATAGAAAAATCGAACTTTTAAGGAAGAAAATTAGTGGCCTTATAGATGAGAAAGATCGTATTGCTAATAAGGGTGCACAGGCATTAGCAACATTTCAAAAGTCTCTACTCGAAGTACAAATTGAACGAGATGAATCTCTTCGTCAGAATGCTATACTTAATGAACGAGAAGATCAAATCCGTTCGCTTCTTGTTATAAACAATGATGACGAATTCGCTTGGGCTGCGACGGTTCTAGATAATGCCAGGAATAACTTAGGTGTTGATGTTAGTCTTCATGTCGAGCATACTGCCTTGGTTAAAGACATGATATCCGAGGCAGAAGGTTGTTTATTATACTTTACTTGCTCTTTATCTCTCGTAACACCGTTATTGTGTTGCTAATTCATTATCATATGTCTTACAGAATCCGAGAAGAGATTTCAAACAAGGATTGAAGAACTTGAGTCGAAAAGGAGAACTTGCGAAGGCCTTTCTCTTCGCAATAACAAGTATTCTAAGTTGAAGAAACAACTGCAAGCTACAAAGTGGCGAATTTCAACAATACTCGCATTCGTTTTCGCAATCAAACTGTCGAAATGGTTTGCAATGATCATCGCATTCCTCTTAGTTCATATCCTTGTCTTCGCGATATTGTTCCTGAAGATACGCCTTTCTCGGATGTCTCTGATAGTGAAGCTAGCGAAGAAGAAGATTCTCAGCGAAAGGAATGATGGAATCGAAGAATACGGCTAAGTAGAAGAATCCTCAAAGAAATAACTTCTTTTTCTTCTTTTGCTTCTTGTAACACACATACTCTTTCAATCTTCTTGGATTGTCAAATATGAATTCAATCTTCGTTTTCTTTACTTGCAGTATTCGTCAAGCAATTCTTCTTTATAATTCAACTGACCATCATTATGAATACATAAATCCATCATATGGAAATGAATAACAAGATTTTATCCTATTCATTCCCATACTTGCCTCGTTATTCATTTTCAAATGAGTGATTTGACCAATTATATCGAGTAATGAAATCTCCGACTTCATCTTTTATTATTTGTAACTCTATGATGGAACATAATCATTTTTGCAAGCTTACTCGCTTCCTCAATTGTATATATACGTATCTTTAGTTATGTTGAAGTTCATTATTGCGACAAGATCGCGAGGATGTCTTTACGAATGAAGAAATCCATTGATCTTGTCTTATCATTCTTGTGTGGTCTTATTTTGCCTTCCTAATTAAAGGTCTTATTTCGCCACCCCTCGTTGCGACAAAATCGCAGACGTCATTACATTTTCATGTAATAACCCATTGACCTTGTCTTATCATTTGTTAAGTATTTTTGCCTCTGCGCAGATATTTTATCTCGCGACAATATGACAGCTTAAATACTCTTGCGAGTGTAAAATCCCATGACATTGCCGTCTTTGCGACGAAATCGCAGGACGTTTTTGCATTTTCATGCAAGAACCCATTGATCTCGCCTTATCCTTGCGTCAGTATTATTGCCTCTACGGGATCATTGCACAAATATGACAAGCCTAAATTTCCTTGCGAAAATAAAGTCTCATGACATTTGTGTCTTTTGACACTTATCAGCTCCCTAATGGAGGGTGCCGCCCTTATCTTCTCCCTGGTTGCCCCTTCAAGGAGGCGTACATCGGCCATACAAGACTAGCTCCTCCCATCCGGTCTTAACAACAACCGGTTGTTTTCGCAGACCTCTTATCCCTTATACCTATATGGTTTATGGTTACGAGACCGCACCCTAAGTGGAGTTTTCTTCGGGCCGAGTGCGGCATATACCAAGACTTGCCAAGAATGGCCGAGACACTTCAAATGCCCCGGGCACTCTTGGCTCAACCGTGTACCCCGGCGCCTTGAGCATACACCGACTCCTTGGAAGAGACCCTCGGGCGTCCAACCTGGGGTATAACCATATATATATAGTTGGAAATCCAAGGTATCTCCCCGGATAGGCTTTCATGGGCCCCAAATCTCCATGACTCAGGTTCCAGGAGCGGTGTAACCTTTCCCCTGAGCCACGTCAAGAGATACCCCCTTATATGACGCACTTTAGGTCTTACATTTGCCTCTTGCGAAATATCATTCGCGAACTAAGGTGTACGCCATAAAGGTTCGTCCCATTCACTCACTCTTTCATTTTTGTTAATTCATTCAATCATTCGTTTTGTTTGCGAAACTATCGCACAGTCTTACATTGTTTAATCATTTTTGTTTTTCAATTCTTCATTCAAATTGTCATACATTCTTAATGGCGAGATCCTCGCATATTTCTTCTTCAATTATTGTTTCTTCCTCTTACTCTGAACAATCTTTTGTTGTTGCTTTTTGATGATTATTCACTTCTTACACTTTTTGCTCTTGCTACTCTCTCACCTCTACACCATTCAAATCTCTTAATGATTCCTTTCCATCATAATTTATTGTTTTCATGCACTTGTTTCGCAATGTATCTTCTCCTCTTACATCAATGGCATCCACCATTAATCTTTCTCTTCTTTTCTCATCTTTTGCATGTTGCTTCCAACCCTTTCTTTTCTCAGCTCTCTCTTCGCAGCTCTCCACATCGATCTCATAGCATTTTTGTCCTTCCGTCCAATCTCCTCTTATAATTCCAACACCACTAGGATGAGGAAATTTTATACAGCGATGATATGTTGACGCTACACCAGAATGTCATGCAACCATGGCCTTCCAATCAATGCATTATAAGGGGATTCCACATCGACCACACGAACAGAATATCAGTAGATAATCCTTGCAGGGGTATTCTCATATGAACTTCTCCTTTAGGCTTGTTTGTTGTGCCATTGAAGCCATATATCTTGTATGTTGAAGGTATCAATTCTGCATCCTTTCCCCCCATAGTCTTGTAAGTATGGTAGAAGAGGATGTTTTTGAGCTACCGGTATCAATCAATATTCTATTGATCTCCCGCCAATTCTCTCGCTTCATCGTCTTCGCCATCTACTTGGTTTTGGATTAATTTCGGTTTACAACCAATGGGTTGTCATGCATCTCTTTGCCTTCGGGAATCTCTTCTACGTTGAAAGAAATAATCTGCATTTGCCATTCTTTTAATCTGCGACATCTTCGCAATGTTCATCACTTCTTTATTATCAACATCCCTCACAAAAACCCTACCGAGTATATTATCATGAAAATCTTCAATTGTGCGATATGAGTGAACAATGGAGTTACAAAATAAATTTTTAGCTTTCGCCCCAACTTCTATTACGAATGTTTCTTTCCCCCCTTTGATGGTGGTGGTGGCAATTGTTGAACTTTCTCTTCACTTTTTAGAAAGTGATTGACTTTCCTTGATCAATCATTCTAAGGATGATTCTTTTTATGTTTCTGCAGTCATTCGTCAGATGTCCATGAAAACGGTGGTAAGAGCAGAATTCATGACTTCTATCACTTGGTGGTGGTTCACTCCCCATGTTCCATGGTGCAGGTATGTTTTCCATCAGGAGTATAGCTTCCCATATCTTTTCCACACTAGCATTTAATGGTGGCATTTTGATTTCTTCCCATACTACTCTGTGACGTCGCTGACCTCCATGATAATTTTGCCTTTGACTTCCATAAGTTTCTTGTGGATGATCAAGTCTCTGAATTTTGTTATTGCTGCCACGGTTATAGTAGTTTCTTTTTCTTTCAAACTCTTCTTGATCTCGGCTTCCCATGGCTACTAACTTTGGTTGTTCATCATTTATCATTCTTTCTTGATGTCCTTGCGAGGTACTCGCCACTGTGTGTATTAATTTGGGTAGCAAACTTGCATTCGCAGCATTTGAATTTGTATTCGCAACCGGGTACGACTCCACCTCATTTTGCCTTTCTTCCAAGGCAATATATTCCTCTTCTTTGAGTTCTCGCAGACTCCGTCATCGTGATCGTATTCTTGACTCTAAAAATTTGAATATATAGCAAATTGGTTGCGAACATAGCGTTTATAAATGATAAAATGAGATATCTTTCATCTACTCTTCCAGCCATCTCGCTGCACATCGTCTTCCATCTCACAGTTAGATGTCTTAAACTTTCGCCAACCCTTTGTTTTAGCCCAAATACATCTTCAATTCCTGGTCGCGAGGAGTTGTTACTTATGTAGGCCCCTAAAAATATAGCTTGTAGATGGTTGAATGACGTGATGGTGTTTCTTGGTAAACCTTCAAACCACTTCAGTGCTTCTCCTGTTAAACTTGATGCGAAATATTTGCACAATATAGCGTCGTGATTTTCCCACTGTAACATATATCTTACATACGCTTTGATATGTTGTATTGCGCAAGTTGTTCCATCAAAAATGCTGGTTAATGCAGGTAAATTGCATTTTGGGGGTATCCCACCTAATTGCACTTCTAGAGTAAAGGGGGTTTTTGCAGCTTCTTCGATTGCCTCATCCAATTGTCTTCTTCCTCCACCTCCTCTACTGTTCAACATTCCTCTCATCTCCGCCAACTCTCTTAAAATTTGTTCATTTACATCGGTGTTCGGATTCATTGGTCTTTTTAGCTCCGTTTCTCTCCTTCTGCGTTCACGCCTATCTTGATTTTATTGTTCAACATTCTCTTCTCTTCTTTCTCTGCGATTTTCTCCTTCATCTCGTTCGCGAATGTGCACACCATTGTATCTATCGTTTTCTCTTCTTGGTTGTCTATTTACTCTCCTTTGTATTCTTTCATACTCTTCATTAATATTTCCATTGTTGCGATTTTGCTCGCGCCTTCTTTCTCGATTGTCATGATTGTTCTGCCGAATTGCTTCGTCCAATTCTTGTTCTTCCATTTCTGCTCTCAATCTTTCCCTCTCGCGAGCTAAGCGCGCTTGTTCAATATAATGTTTTTCAATGTCATCTTCAATTTCCTTTTGTTTCCTCTGTGTTTCTCTTCCACGCAGTATTCTTCTTCCTTCTCCCTGATTTTCTTCATTAATTGGATCATTCTGCCCTTGACGCTGCCTATTTTCTTGATTTCCGTCATTTTGACCATTCTGTGGATTTTCAGGACGTGGAATATAACGATCTTCTACTACTTCTCTTCCTTCGCGACCTCCTTCGCCAAAGCTTATTTCCCTTTCCAAATTTTCTTCATTAACATTTTCTGCAGGTAATTTTTCTGCGAAGATTCTTGATCTGTTATTACTTCTCGATCTTCTGCTTTGCAGCCTCCTATTTTCCATTCTTAATTCGTGGTTTTGCCTTGTTAAATTTGCGCGTTCTTCTGCTTCTAAACGCCTTTCTTCATGTATTGTTTGTCTCAACGTTTCTAATGCTACAATTTCTTCATTTCTATGAGCTGTTTCTCCCATTTCTTCTCGATTTCTCTCCTCTTGTCCATTATTCATCAGTTGTTGCACTTCTTCTCTTTCTTCCACAGAATCTGATCTCCATGTATGCACGCTCACCCTATCATAATCTACCATTCTATTCGATACTGGTTGAATTGGTGGTTGAATTTGAACTTCTTCTCTATCTCTTGCGTTTATTCTTGATGGTTCACCTACTTCATTTCTCCTTTCTTCAGCTAATCTCCCACTTCTCCTCACAATTGTTGGTTGTTCTGATGCATTCCTTCTTCTAGCCATTTCTCAATTTTAGTAAATTGTTGAGAATTATCCGAAATTTCCTTCTTGTTACTCCTGATTCTTTCAATTCACAAGGTTGATCTTCTACTCATCCCTGTTTCTAGCACATATGTAGTTGCAGGAAATCCCACAATACACCCCTCACAAGAATTTACTTTACTAATCCATTTGAAGATGAGTAATAATAGATTTTATTGATTATCTTCTTGAAATGTTTACAAAGAAAGATAGAACAGAGCTAAAGAAATTACAATCACTCTTAACTTTCTCTCTCCTAATGGCTTGCTTAACAATTCAAAAGGAACTCTCTCTACAACAGACTAATTCAACTCTTTATATAGGGTAATACATAGTGGATGACAGCTAAGCTGTCCTTTATTTTCGGGAATAATTCGCGAAGTGTCGCGAGTGTTATAAACGTTTTCCTTGCGACACTCTAAATCTCGCCTAGTCTTCATACTTTTCTCACGTTCTGGCTTTCGTCATCTAATGCGTCATTTAAATCACTTCCCTGCGACACCTTCGCAATACTTTCGTTTATTGATCTCGCAGGATACTGACGTCGCGATATTCTGATCCTACACTGGCGGAAGTTTTCGAACCAAAAATTTCTGCTGAGTTTGGTTTTGACAAACTCTTAAACTAGTCACCTTAAGTATGCGTACATGTCTGGAAGTTTTCGAACCGAAAATTTCTGCTGAGTTTGGAAACTAAACAAACTCAAATCCGGTTGCTTAAGTATGCATAACCATACGCATACTTAAGCTGGTTACTTTGTCAAATCGGTCAGTTCATGGACTTCAACATTTAAATCATAAGGAATGCAATCTTTGCAAACCGTGGCTATGGTTAAGATGAATAAGGTTGATATGAGAGTAATCATATGGCTAACCTCGGTTAACAATTTGTGAACCAACATGGTGTACACGTTTAGGTACGGTTACATAAACCTAAATGAGGGTACATTTCATTTGTGTTTAACAAGCTAAGTTCGATCTAACGGTTGAAAGATATTAGCTTGGGAGAATCAGGTTTTTTATCTAATGGTGAATATTGAATGCTTTGTTACCAAGGTAACTTAGATTGCAAACCATGATTTGAAAACTATATAAAGGATAACTCTAGCAACTGGGAAACCTAATCCCCACACCTCCTGTGTATTACTAGTTGCATAACTAGAGTCGATTCTCCTTTAACCTTAGGTTTCTTCTCGAGGCCCTGTAGGTTAACGACTTGAAGACTTCATTGGGATTGTGAAGCTATACCTAACTATTATCTTTGTAGTTGCGTGATCTGATCTTGTTGTTTTTATCGTGTTGAGTACAATTGGAATAATTGGCTCGAGATTTTATATCTTTGATAGGCAAGATAGAAAAGTAATCACAAACACTTCATCTCATCGTTTGTGATTCCACAATATCTTCTTTCGATAGTCGAATAGGATTATTGTGAGGTGATTGATAATTCTAGGTTGTTCTTCAGGAATATAAGTCCGGGTTATCGATTGGTTCATGTTCACCTTGATTTATCAAAAGACGAAACAAAAATGCTTGGGTATTTCTGTGGGAGACAGATTTATTCAATCCTATAGACTTTTCTGTGTGAGACAGATTTGTCTATCAAGTCTTCGACTTTGGGTCGTAGCAACTCTTGGTTGTGTGTGAGATCAACTAAGGGAATCAAGTGCGTAGTATCCTGCTGGGATCAGACACGTAAGGAGCGCAACTGTACCTTGAATCAGTGTGAGATTGATTAGGGTTCAACTATATTCCAGTCCGAAGTTAATTGGTAGTAGACTAGTGTCTGTAGCGGCTTAATACAGTGTGGTGTTTAATCTGGACTAGGTCCCAGGGTTTTTCTGCATTTGCGGTTTCCTCGTTAATAAAATTCTGGTGTCTGTGTTATTTCTATTCCGCATTATATCACAGGTTGTGCGTTAAGATCAATCAATTAGAATATCCAACCTTTGGTTGTTGATTTACATTGATTGACACTTGAACATTGGTCTTTGGTACCGTTCAAGTTACTCCTCTTATATTCAATCGGGCTCTTTGACACACTTTATTCAGATTTCAATTTGCTGATTGCGGATTGAATTAAGAGTTAGAGATATTAAAACTCTTTGACACACTTTATTCTAGATTGAGTCTGACTGTCTAGTTGATTCTCTAGAAAGTGTATTGGAGTAAGTCCTCTCATATTGCCAAACGAATTGTTGGGTGTGGTTATTAGACCCCCGCATTTTCAAGAACCACAAAACAAGCATGTGCCAACATCATTAACCTTGTTCGAAGAATTCTGAGCACTATCAGGTTTCACAAAGCCTAGACCTCGCTTATCACCGGACTTATGGCAGTTCTTCAAAGAAGAATTAGAGGAGTTATTTAAAACCATTGAAGATGATTTTTCAGATTTCAAATCCTTAAGCTTTGCAATTTGTGCAGCAAGATCAGTGTTGATCCAGATTTGTTCATCTAACTTCTTTTAGAGGTCAACTACCTCTTCAGAGCATTCTTGAAGCTCGGAATTATTGATATAAACTTCGCAATGAAGACCATCAATTTTTCTTATCAAGCGATGTTTTTCGTGACAAAGAAAATTGATGAGTTTTTTTAAATCAGGATTTTTAACCTTATCGATGGTTTCTAGAACACGCTCGATGTTGAGTTTATCCATTTCTGTTGAAACGTTTTCAGAGAAAATATTGTCCATCATTAGATCGCTACAAACACGGACTTATCAGGTCTTTAATGTGTTTGCCTGCTCTGATACCAATTGAAAATACGGGGGTACAACAACCAGACCCAACAGTTCATTTGGCAATCTGAGAGGACTTACTCCAATATACTTTCTAGAGAATCAACTAGACAGTCAGACTCAATCTAGAGAACAATATATACACGAGTTTATATCTCTATCTCTTAATTCAATCTGCAATCAGCAAATAGAAATTTGCGAGCCCGATTGAATGTATGAGAAGTAACTTGAACGGTACCAAAGTCCAATGTTCAAGGATCAATCAATTTCAATCAACAACCAAAGGTTGGATTTCCTAATTGATCGATACAATGCACAACCTGTGATATTTCAATTATATAACAAAATATAATGCGGAAAAGAAATAACACAGTGTTGATGGTGGATTTTCATTTAAGGTTATGTTGATGGTGGATTTTCATTTAAGGTTAAAATTGTAAAAAACCAGAAAATCATGCGCTGACATCTTGTAAAAGATAAAGCCATTAATAAGTGTTGGATACTCCTTCACTTTACTAATTCACCTAGAATGGAGCATGTGGCAACAATCCCATTCTCGTGAATTAAATACATGAAATTCATCCAGGTTGGAGCATGTAGCAACAATCCCATATACCCGTGAATTTATAGCATTATTAATTAATGCGTAAAGCGACCTTGTATTTCGTACTCATTATCGGTGCGGCATGACGACCGAGTGTTGCTCTCAGCAGAGCAACACGAACCTCCAAGCATTATAATGAAAGCATGTACGAAATACCCGCATGCAGGCTGCAACTCTCGGTGTGTTATACTAGCCCGATTGAGAACTCTCGGTGTGTTATACTAGCCCGATTGAGCATCCGGACCGACCAGTATCAAGATGGATATGATCTCGTTCATCCAACTTCACCAAAGATGATTGGATGGCCCGGATCAATTCCATAACCCCAAGCAGGTATGGAATATTCACCGCGAACCAACGCGGAACCCCGCATGGTCGGCCTCCAGAATTGGCCTAGCTTGCCAAAACGCCCAAACCAGAGCGGTATGGGCGGAAAACCCTAAATTAGGGTTTGCGGCATATTACATGTGTCGCAAAACAGCCTCAACCATCCATCTTCGCAGCTATAGATGGAGGGCGTAGATGTAGATTCAAAGGGCCCGAGCATGTCAACACAATCAACGTGGGCCCGCCTACATACTTGACCAATCGGTCGGGACCAACCATGGTTGGTCGTCCCATTCGTGCGCCCAAACGGAGCATGGTTACACGGCCGTGAAAGCTAAAATTAGGGTTTCGAGCATCACGAGCCTCCATCTTCTCCGGCACAAATGGAGGGTCCCAGATTAGATTAAGCAGTCCGGTCATACCAGCATGACCACCGTGGGCCCGTCTATCCCCTCACCTGATCGGCCAAGGCATATCATGCCTGGCTATCCCAAAACATGCGTCCAAACTTGCGTGGTTACACTTCCCAAATTGCAAACTGATCTCGACCACTCAACTTCACCGGACGATTTGAGTGGCTTAGATCACATTTTCATGGGATAGTCAGGTATAGGCGTGAACACCAGCCTACCACCTACACGCAGGATCGATCGACCAAGACCGACCAAGATTGGTCGTCTTGGAACGCGCGTCCAAACTAGGCATGTCACGCGGTTTCCAATTCCTTTACGGCAATGGATTTTACACGCAAACCGATCTCAACCACCCCTCTTTGCCGGTCAAATCGAGTGGCCTAGATCGCGCCTTTATGGGACAGAGAGGTACGGACGTGTACACCGGCATCTTTGTTTACACGCATGCCCGGTCGGTCCTTTCCAAAACCCTTCCCATGCTTGGTTTCGACCAAGGCGAAGAGTGATGCCTCGCACACCTCTTCAAAACCCCCGATTCCATCAACGGTTGCGAGATGAGTGTCTCAAAGATCATCTCGTCCGTCCAGCTTCACCGGATTGGTTATACAACCCTGGTCAGGAGTTAATTGATCAATAAGGCGTCATGGAGATCACCACCCGTCGCATTACCACACCAGGATGCAGTACCTGCATAAAATACACATGATACTTCACAAGTATCAACTTCCCGAATAACGCAGTTATTCAATTTAGCATTACATGCTACCTTTTGTGGATCCCACGATCCACACACTCGAGACATCAATCATGTCACTGGCGGGGATACATGCGGGGTATTGGTGCGGCGGTTTACGGCGTGCGGCGTGCAACGCGCCATCACAAGAACGTGCCGGGGAAGTCATGGACGGTTAGAGATGACAGGAGAAGTGGGCAAGACCGGTCGTGTAACACCAAAGACACACCTCCACTACTCCATCACTCCACATCCTCCACTTCCCACGAGAGACGTGAATAAGGCTCAAATGACTTGTATAAATAGGTTCTCCTCCCTATTTTCCACACAAGAGGAGTAAAACAACACAAGTCCATACGAGACAGAAACCAAGTGTTAATACACAACGTATTCAAACACCCAGAGCCTGCTTGCATCAATCGTAAGCCTGCTCACCTTTCTGTTACAAGTCATTCATAGCCAACACCTTCACATTCTCAACACCTTCTTCGCTTCCCTCCCTAAGATCAACCCCATCTCCTTCACTTTGTGACCGAAACAAGTCTGGAACGGCCATTTCTTGGTTTAGGTAGGACTTGCACGATTGATTTCCGAATCTACAAGCACTCACCGCGCAGTGCATTTGTTTAGGGTTTAGATTCATTCCTCATCCACACACCCCAAATTACCAAATCCGGCAGGAATAGTTTTCACCCATAAACACACAGACACCAGAATTTTGTTAATGAGGAAAACCGCAAATGCAGAAAAACCCCGGGACCTAGTCCAGCTTTGAACACCACATTGTATTAAGCCGCTACAGACACTAGCCTACTACCAATGAACTTCGGACTGGACTGTAGTTGAACCCTAATCAATCTCACACTGATTCAAGGTACAATTACGTTCCTTACGTCTTTGATCCCAGCAAGATACTACGCACTTGATTCCCTTAGCTGATCTCACCCACAACCAAGAGTTGCTACGACCCAAAGTCGAAGACTTGATAAACAAATCTGTCTCACACAGAAAAGTCTATTGGTATAGATAAATCTGTCTCCCACAGAATACCTATGAGTTTTGTTCTGTCTTTTGATAAATCAAGGTGAACAGGAACCAATTGATAAACCGGTCTTATATTCCCGAAGAACAGCCTAGTATTATCAATCACCTCAGAATAATCTAAATTGTATGGAAGCGAAACTAGATATTGTGGAATCACAAACGATGATACGAAGGTGTTTGTGATTACTTTTTATCTTGCCTATCGAAGATTAAATCTCGAGAAAATCTTAGAGAAGATAGAATTCAAACGATAGAATCGGGCAAGATCAGAACACGCAACTACAAAGAAAATAGTTGGGTCTGGCTTCACAATTCTAATGAAGTCTTTCAAGTCGTTAACCTACAGGGTCTCGAGAAAAACCTAAGGTTAAAGGAGAATCGACTCTAGCTATTCAACTAGTAACACACATAAGTGTGGGGATTAGGTTTCCCAGTTGCTAGAGTTCGC
This sequence comes from Papaver armeniacum, assembly GCA_023531295.1. NCBI lineage: Eukaryota > Viridiplantae > Streptophyta > Magnoliopsida > Ranunculales > Papaveraceae > Papaver > Papaver armeniacum. Next base: position 269,772 of record JAJJWW010018834.1, read on the forward strand.
CTTTATATAGTTTTCAAATCAGGGTTTACAATCTAAGTTACCTTGGTAACAAAGCATTCAATATTCACCTTTAGATGAAAAACTTGATTCAACCAAGCTATTATCTTTCAACCGTTAGATCGAACTTAGCATGTTTCACACAAATGAAATGTAACCTCATTCAGGTTTATGAAACCGTACCTAAACGTGTACACCATGTATGTTCAATAATAGTTAACCGAAGTTAGCCATATGATCACTCTCATATCAACCTTGTTCATCTTAACCATAACTAGTTCAAATGACTCAATGAAACTAGTTAAAGAGTTGTTCAATTGATATATTCTCATAGAAGTATACAAGAACATAATTGAAGCAAAATTGGTTTGATTCACTCGAATCAATTCATGAACATTATAGCCACGATTTGCAAAGATTTCATTCCTTATTATATAAATGTTTATGTTCATGTACACAACCGATTTTAGAACTTTAACCTTCAAGTATGCAAACGGGTACGCATATTTGAAATACCCGGACCAAGATTGGTTTTCGTCGGTACGCAAACGGGTACGCGAACTTCCAATCCCAGCAGAAATATTCGGACAGGAACCTGTACGCCAGTACGCAAACGGGTACGCATACTTAGGTTCCCGGATTTCTCAAGCCAACGGGTACGCGAACGGGTGCGCATACTATGGTTACCGGACATGGATTACATATGTGCAAGAATACACAACATGACATATCCGAGACATCTATAAGTAGACTAGAAATCAAAACTTAAAGTTTTGATCACTAACATTGACAAACATGCTTGAGATAGCAACGCATGCGAGTTCGACGACCGAGCAGTGCTCTAACAATATTAAGGAATGCAATCTTTTGCAAACCGTGGCTATAATGTTCATGAAATGATTCGAGTGAATCAAAATCGATTTTGCTTCAATTGTGTCTTGTATACTTCTATGAGAATATAAACAATTGAATAACTCTGTAACTAGTTTCATTTGAGTCATTTGACCTAGTTATGATAAAGATGAATTAGGTTGATATGAAAGTGCTCATATGGCTAACCAATGGTTAAATATTGTTGAACCAACTAAGTGTAAACGTTTAGGTACGGTTACCTTTATCTAAATGTTGGTAAATTTCATTTGTGTATAACAAACTAAGTTCGATCTAACGGTTGAAAGATATTAGCTTGTATCCAATCAGGTTTTCATCTAACGGTGAATATTGAATGCTTTGTTACCAAGGTAGCATTGATTGCAAACCCTGATTTGGAGACTATATAAAGGAGAACTCTAGAAATTGGGAAACCTATTCCCCACACCTCCTGTGTTATACTAGTTGCGACTAGAGTCGATTCTCCTTTAACCTTAGGTTTTTTCAAAAACCCTGCAGGTTAACCACTTAAAGACTTCATTGGGATTGCGAAGCCAGGCCCAACTATTTCTCTATAGTTGCGTGTTCTGATCTTGTTGTTTTCTATCGTGATTGAGTACTATCTTCTTTAAGATTTGCTCGAGGTTTATTCTCCGATAGGAAAGATTGAAAAGTAGTCACAAACATCTGCGTCTCATCGTTTGTGATTCCACAATATGTTGTTTCGTTAATCGATTAAGATTACTATGAGGTGATTGATATTTATAGGCCGTTCTTCGGGAATATAAGTCCGGTGTATCAATTGGTTCCTGTTCACCTTGATTTATCAAAAGACGGAACAAAACTCGTAGGTATATATGTGGGAGATAGATTTATCTATTCAATAGACTTTTCTGTGTGATACATATTTGTTTATCAAGTCTTCAACTTTGGGTCGTATCAACTCTTAGTTGTGGGTGAGATCAGCTAAGGAAATCAAGTACGCAGAATCCGGCGTGGTTCAAGAGGCGTAAGGAACGCGACTGTACCTTGATCAGTATGAGATTGATTAGGGCTCAACTACATTCCAGACCGAAGTTAGCTTGGTAGTAGGCTAGTGTCTGTATCGGCTTAATACATTGTCGTGTTCAAATATGGACTAGGTCCCGGGTTTTTTCTGCATTTACGGTTTCCTCGTTAACAAAACTTCTGGCGTCTATGTTATTTCTTTTCTGCATTATATTTTGTTATATAATTTAAATATCAAAGGTTGTGCGTTGAATCGATCAATTGGTAAATCCAACCTTTGTTTGTTGATTAAAATTGATTGATCCTTGAACATTGGTCTTTGGTACCGTTCAAGTTGTTTCACATAATAATCAGGCTCACGGATTTCTATCTGTTTGATTTGTTGATTACATTGTGAAACAAAGATACAAACTCCTGGATATACTTTTCTTGAGATTGAATCTGACTGTCTAGTTGATTCTCTCAAAAGTATACTGGAGTTTTTCCATACAGATTGTTAAGCGAAATATTGGGTGTGTTTGTTAGACCCCCGCTTTTTCAATTGGTATCGGAGCTGGCAAACACGTTTAAGACCTCATAAGTCTGTGTTTGTAGCGATCTGACTCTATGGACAGAGGAGCTATCTCAATAAACGTACCACTAGTCTTCGATAGCTCGAATTACTTATGGTGGAAAATTGCTATGCGTGCCTTTCTTCAAGCGCTTGATTTTCAATCATGGGTATATGTTGTTAATGGCTATAATCCTCCGATTGTTGCAGTAAGCGATATAATTGTTCCAAAGGATATTGGTGATTATGATGCTGTCGAGATTCTTGCTGCAAAGCAAAATTCTGACAGATTAAATGCAATCATCCATGCCATTACCCCAGATCTTCAGCACCATTTGACTACGTGCATTCGGTCTAAAGATGCTTAGGATATCTTAGAAACCGTATTTGAAGGGAATACCTGTGAAAAAGAAGCTATGCTTCAAAACCTAAATTCTGATTAGGAAAACCTTCGTATAGTTGATGAAAATTTGTTTAATGAGTTTAATCACAAAGTGTCTGAAATTTTTAATGCATCTTTTGCATTGGGTAAGACTATTCCTGAAAAGGACATTGTGATGAAAATTCTCATATCGTGACCAGCCAAATACGATTCTAAGAAGCATGCCATCGTTGAAGGAAATAACCTCAACACACTTTCTAGGAATACTATTGTTGGAAAGCTAAAGATTTTTGATCTTGAACTGAACCAAAGAGAGAAACGTCACTTGTTAGACAATCCGGTTGCTACATCTGATAAAAAATCTCGATGTCCTAAAATGATAGATACAAGGGATGAGAATCGCTTTAATTCAACTCTTTCACTATTTGTTCAACAGTTAAAGAAAACTCTTAGACGGAGTAAAAGAAAGTCTCAAAAGAAAGTACATTCAATCAATAAAAATAATGAAAAAAAGTTCAGAAAAACTATGATAATGGAACTTGTTCCAAGTGCTATTAAAGTGTCCATGTTTCCTTCAAAAATTATGATGAAGAGGTTAGTGAGTTAACTAAGGCATGGATGGCAACTCTTGACTATTGTTCTGAGGCTGATGTCTGTGAAAGTTCTCTTAATTACTTTGCTGATAATCACAATTATCCTTCTGACAGCTCTGATTATTCCATAATAAGCAATTCTACTTCTCCAAAAGAGTTTCAACTGGAAAAGGAAGCCTTGATTAAAAGGATTGAAATTCTGGAATGTCAACTGTTTGATCTAAGACAAGAAATTGTTGTCTCTCGCAATTGTGATCCTAATAAGAAATGTCGAGCTTCCTCGATATTCCCTTTTAAGAGTTATTAGCAAGTGACTCCTCATTCTATGACATTCTCAAATCACTCTGACAGAGAGGATGTTATAGAAAAACACATGGACATTCCAAATGGGTCGTCAATCGTGTGTGAAAATCAGGATCATCTGGAAACAGTGTGCACTAAGGATCAAGAAATTTTCTTCTCTGGTAAACCATCTTTTCAGAAAAAGAAAAGGAAATCTCCTAAGAAACCTCATTCAAAAGAGATTTCCAAAGCCATTCATAGTTTGCGAAAATCGATAAACAAGGTATTCGGAACTAGGCTGGAAACAAAGATTGATTTTTGTGGCTCTTCATCCACAGAGGAAAATCATAAACAAGGAACAACAAATACTTCATCCCCTCATAAGAAACCACTCATTCCTGTCTTGGATTGGAGAAGTTACAATCTGTAATAAGGTTAAACATTGTTCTTGTGTTTCCCTTGAGCAAGAACCATAATCTTCAAGAGGGTTGTGATGAAATATCTCTGTTGCTTTTTCGAGTTTGTTTCTATATTTTGATGCACAATCTTTTTTGTGTGATGTGTCTGTTCTGTACATGAACGATTTTCCTAATAAGATTTTTTCTTGGGGACAACCAATTTATGTTAGGGTTTAATAAAAAATTGGTTGATCTTTTCATATCATAAATTGGTATTGAAATGGTCTTTCCTTTTTTCATTCAAAGAAGGGTTAAAGTTGACAATTCTACCCTCTTTAGGGATAAGAACTGAGCGTACGTGAATCCTTAGTATATAAAGGTTTCGTAACCCTACATTCCTTTTTCCTTCTCAAAACTCTGCTTCATCACAAGTTTGCTTGTAGAGCTTGTTCAGTGATTTTCTCTCGCAAATTCATTTTTATTGAGACTCCAAGCATCATGACTTCAGATGGAAAAGATGTTAACATGATTGTTAAGCCGTCAATATTGAAGGAAAAAAGATAATTTTGTATCTCCCTCACCCTCAAATTTGAAAAGAAAAAGGAGGAATGTGAGAAAACCATGGGCTGTTCCTTCAAATCTTCTGAAGTTTTCTGTTGTTATGGAAGAGTTTAAGGAAATAAGAAAGGAGATGCAGCAAATAAATGCTTTTGTGTTTAGGACTCTTGAAATTCAGAAGGCCCTGGTTCGGCATCAGTCAAGAAGGTTTGTTGAAATTGACTTTATATTCATGAACCTTATGTTCCAATGGCTATTGACAACAAGGAGTTCGGGGACGATAAAGAATTTTTCGAAGGTCTTAATGTCTAGGAAACTTCTTATGAGAATTTATTCTTGTGTTTTAAGAAGGATAACTAGGGTTTGGAAGATCCATTATTGTGAGTACACATAACTATCTCCTACGATTTTCATCTTGCAATGTTTTTAGATTTATTTATTTAAATTCTAAAGTTTATTTGGAAGGTGATTTTGCAGTATTAATCTTTATGGTTTTATATATTGCAACTTTTTATGGGATATGGGTGTTTGCGTCTGTGAACTATGATTGTCCCATACGATGTCAAAAGTTAAGTCCTTCATATGTCAATATGCAAGTATTGATAAAAGATTGAATGAACTTTTGACAAACAAAAGTTAAGCCTATTATGTCATAATGCAAATATTGATGAAGATAGGATGAACTTTTGTTTACAAAGATTAAGTCTATTATATGTCTCTATGCAAATAGTGATGAAAGATAGAATAAACCTTTGTTTATTCTACAATATTGATCTTCCCTGATCCATATCTTTTTGTAAATACTGTGTGGCTCCGTAAGTTTTCTTATGTTGAGCATTTCCGATTAAATTAATCATGGGTTCTCTTGTGGTTAATTTGATTAAGTATTTTGGATACAAATTCATGTTTCATGTAATTTGTTAATGTCCAAAGAAATCCTTCTTTTCTTGTGAAAGTAAGGTCACTCTTGTTGTTCTTTTGGGAATGACATTTTATGGGGGAGAGTTCTTTTTGAACTTGTGCTTAATTGCCATATCTTTGTGGGGAGTGCGGCTGTGGAATATTATAGGGGTTATCTTGTATCTTTATAAACTCCTAGATGAATGCATTTAGATTCGGCTATATGATTGCATCTAAAAAATTTGATATGTTGTTCTCTTTTGGTCATGAAGTGTCTCTATGAAAATTTCATTAGGTTCCAACTAGTTTTTGTATCTTTGCCAATTTATATTGACAAAAAGGGGGGAGAATTAATGTGTAGTTCACACTACAAATACATATGGTTTACGGATCATTATGTAAGGGGGAGTGGTTTTCATGTGAGATGAAGTATTGACTAAGGGGGAGTGATACATATCACCATAGTATTGTTGTCAAAGTTGTGATACAATTGAACTTTGATGCCGTGTAATAATACTATAACACTGTACAACAATGATTGAGAGCTATTGTTTTCTCATTGTTACAGCTACAGATCTTCAACAATGATGATGCGAAGTTGAACACATTTGGAATCATTGGAGTACTTGGAAGTGACGAAGATTTCGAGTAATGTTGAAGAACCAAGAAGATCAAGCATTTGGATGAGAAGCTACAAGGTTTATTTATTTTGTAATCCATATGTATTGATAGTTTTGTCACTAAAATTGACAAAGGGGGAGATTGTTAGAGCACTGCTCGGTCGAACTCGCAGGCGTTGCTATCTCAAGCTTGTTTGTCAAGTTTAGTTGCCAAAACTATAAGTCTTGATTTCTAGTCTACTTATAGCTAAGTCTCGGATTATGATAGTAAGTGTAGTTAAGCTTTAGACTCCACGGTGTTCATCGAATGAAGACAAAGAACTACTCAAGGGAACTTGTGGAACTTCATCAAAAAAAAGGTATGTGGAGATTTGAACTCATCTATCACTCAAAAGTCTATCTACTCTATCTCCTATTTGAGACAAAAAGTCGTATTACTATATAGACTTCAATTATACACATTTGGTATTTCGAGCCGAGTTTATCTCGCTTATCTATTTCTCGAAATATGTGTTGTTAAGCTTTCGCTTTAACCAAGTTCATCTTTTATTCTTGACGCAAGTCAAAAGGTGATCATGTGAAAATCGTCTTGTAACATCTTACATGATTTGTGTGAGACAGTCATTTGATGTAGACTCGGAATGTTTCGCATTGATCATTCGATCACTTGAAAATTGCTTTGAAGCTAATAGTTTGTGTGAGACAGCTATTGTCGTCTTCCAAGAATGTTTCAATGATTTTTTTTTTTTGCTAGGAAAATAAAATTCATTGAAATTAATGAGAGATTACAGCCTGAGGGAGAAAATATGGGTGATTGTTGACATCCCATTCTCCTGAGATTCTCAAAATTCTACTGTGTTTAGCAGCTAAGTCTGCTAAACTATTATGATCCCTCTTAAGATGAATGAACCTAAGGGGAGAAATATCTTTTAAAAGGAAAAGACAATCATCTAATACAGAGCATGAGGTCCAACTAGTTTGGCCTTTGCTATTATTCAGATAAGCTATAATGTTTTTAGCATCACTTATAATGTAAAAGTCCTGAAAGTTATTCCTTTTAATCCAACTTGCAGCCTCCAGAATTCTTTGCACTTTCAGCTACTGAGAACTTGCATTCCTTCCGAAACTAGCTTGCATCCTTGAAGTCACCTGAAGAGTTTAAGGCCACAATCCCAATACCAGAATCATTAGTATTCTTGTCAAAAGAAGCATCACAGAAAATAAGAAGGCTTTCATGTGATACAGATGCAAGAAAATTAGAGTTCACATCAGGAGCAACATTGGTTATGTTGGGCACAGAAACAGGGGCAAATACATTGATGGTTTCACCCACAATTCTTAGAGCATTTCTAGCTGTGATCTGGGGGTTTAGGTGTATGTTATCAAACACTTTCGAGCATCTGTCTTTCCAGATACACCAGGCCGCGGTAAAGACAGTAGCCGATTTATCTTGCAGAGGTTTAGATATGAGCCACTTAGAAATCCAGTTCTTTATACTGATGTTGCCATCAGAGTCCTGCAAAACATAGTTACTAATAACAGGAATGTTTGACCAAACATTTTTGGCAAAAGAGCAGTGAAGCAACATATGTTCTAGAGTTTCGGAAGCACCAGAATTACAAGATTTACATCTGTCATCATGGGTGTGGTTGAATCTAAACATAGTGTATATTCACATTTGTGTAAAGTCCAAAACCGGGAACCATAGTATGTGTACCCGTACGCGTACTGGTTGGTTGATGGAAGTCCGGGAGCTAACTATGCGTACGCGTACGTGTACTGGCGGAAGTATAATTCCCTTGAATTTCTGCTGGAGTTTGAGAGGTGAAATGGTATGCGTACCCATACGCGTACTGGCGTAACCAAACCCAGTCCAGCTACTTAGGTATGAGTACCCGTTTGCATACTTAAGTAGGTTACATTCTAAAATCGGTTTGTTCATGAACTAATACATTTATATATTAAGGAATGCAATCTTTTGCAAACCGTGGCTATAATGTTCATGAAATGATTCGTATTTTGCTTCAATTGTGTCTTGTATACTTCTATGAGAATATAAATAATTGAACAACTCTCTAACTAGTTTCATTTGAGTCATTTGAACTAGTTATGATAAATATGAATAAGGTTGATATTAAAGTGCTCATATGGCTAACCATTGGTTAACTATTGTTGAACCAACTAAGTGTACACGTTTAGGTACGATTACCTTTATCTAAATGTTGGTACATTTCTGATGTAGAGCATCTAGACAAAGTCACCCCTGTTTGACATTAGTGTCAAACCGTATTCTATTTCTAGTATTATTTCCTAATTTATGATTTCCCTATTCTAGAACTATTCTAGAACATATTAGTTTCCTAGTTTGGTATGATTTCCTTTTCTAGTTTTATTACTTTTAGGAAATAGTGAAGCCTATATAAGAAGGCCTAGCCTTGTATAATTCCTACACATTCACATTATTATCTTATTTGATTTATCAAAGATATTTTATTTAGTTATTGTTCTCTAGTTTTCTTATAGCTTTTGTGAATCTATTGATTTCACACTAGTTTTCATTATCTTTTGGATCCTTGATCCAAATTATTACGCTTCCGTTACGTTAAGTGGTACCAGAGCCTCGATTGAGAGCCTCCACTAACATGGGTGATAAGAAGATTGAAGAGTTAAGAACTAGTTTGAGGAAAGACCTAGAAGCTGATGTGAAAGCAATGGGAATCAATATTGAAAAGAAGCTAACCACAGTAATGGATGAACGTTTCGATGATATCACAATAAAAATCGAAAGTATGTTTATTAAGTTCATGGGAGAAGAAGGAAAGAAAGAAGAAGGAAAGAAGGTACTTGGAGAAAAATCTAAGACCCAAGATGAAATTATCCATCCCCATACTTCCACCCCTCCCAACTCTACTACTCATCTTCAAACCCCCCCAGCCTCTTCCCAACCTTCTTCCAAAGAACTACGCCTCCCTAAATAAATCATATTATCATCCATTACAATCCACTCCAAAGATACTCTTCTTGTCCACCTTACACAACCCCACAATTTGAATTCTTTGAAGATTTCACTCTTACTCTACTCCCCAAAACTTGCTCAAATCTTCTACAAAACAACAAGCAATTGATGTTGAAGATTATGAGCCATATTATTATCCTCCACCACCGCGCCAGAAAGGAACATGGGAAATCCACAAAACTATCGCCCCAAAGCTGATATAACCCCGTTTGATGGACTCTTACACATTGAAGATTTCTTAGATCACGTGTAACAGGTTGATCGCTTCCTTGCTTATATGCGCATACCACGAAGATCAACAAGTAGAGCTTGTTGCTTTCAAGTTTCTTGGACCAGCTTCTTCATGGTGGGATCATCTTCAAATAGAAACGAGCCAATCAAGGATTGCGACACGTTCAATTCTCGGGACAGTCATGAAACAAGCGTTGAAGAGAAGATTTCTTCCTCCGGATTACATACAAACCTTGTTCATCAATTTGCAAAAGCGTCGCCAAGGCAACCGCACGGTATAAGAGTATGTAATGAATTTTCCCGTTTGTTATCTCGGAACCAGCTGAATGAGACGGTTGATCAAACAATTGGGCGGTTCATCAATGGACTTGATTGGAATATACAAGAAAGGTTAGCTACTCAACAATATACTTCTCTTTATGCTGTCATTAATAATTCTCTAAAGATAGAATCTTTCATGCTTTTTCCACAACCATACCAAAAATCCTCATTCTCTTACCCTAGAAAACCTTCGTTTCAAAATTTTCCTAATAGGCAACAACCTTCTCCATTTCAGTCCCGTACTTCTCCTACTCCCATCACCACTACCACCCAACCATCTTCTTCCCAAACCCCACCTACCACTAAGACTCCACCACCTCCACCCCAACCTAGTAATGCTCCACTCATTCGACCAAAACCTCAAAACCCTTATGCATACCCAACTGAAAACAAGTGCTATAAGTGTAAGCAACCAGGTCATACATCAAACCAATGTAGAAGTGGGCGTACATTGATGACCGAAGAAGAGTCTGTTGTGTATGAGGAAGAGAGTGAAGATGTTCATGGAAATATCCCAGATATACAAGCATATGCGGAGGAAGGAGATGAAAGAGATCATGTCTCTTATGTTGTTCGAAATCTATTATGCATTCCTCGTGTTGATTATCCAACTCGTAATCGTCTATTCCGCACTCAATGCCGTGTGCAAGACAAGATATGTGATGTAATCATTGACAGTGGAAGTTGTCAAAATATTGTTTCATCTAGATTGGTGGCTAAGCTGCAATTATCTACTCATCCACATCCTAAACCATACTCCATTGGCTGGATTGATGATAATAGCAAGAAGACTGTAGATTCTCAATGCTTTGTGTCATTTAAAATTGGAGCATATAACGAGACGGTGGTTTGTGATGTTGTGGATATTATTGCTTGCCACATATTACTTGGACGCCCATGGCTTTATGATGTAGATGTCACTTATAGAGGTAAAGCTAATACGTATTCATTCATGTACAATGGAAACAGAATCACATTGCAACCATATTACGCGAAACCTAAGCCAAGTCTACAACAAGAAGAGACTACAATGCTGGTTTCCCCGGATATCTTAGCAGATGCACAAGAATCAGGTATGATTTATGCTTTAGTTGTACAACCTTCTACCCCGTACCTTCCGACAACTATTCCTACTCAAGTGCAGTCCTTATTAGATGAGTTTGCATGTGTTTTACCATCTGATATGCCCGAGTCTTTGCCTCCTATGAGAAATATTCAACACCAAATAGATCTCACGCCTGGTGCAAGTCTACCTAATCTTCTACCGTATGAGCCCTAAGGAACATGATATACTTCGAGGACAGGTTGATGAATTGCTTTCTAAAGGTTTCATACAACCTAGTTTGAGCCCTTGTGTTGTTCCCGCCCTTCTTGTGCCTAAAAAAGATGGAACTTGGCGTATGTGTATTGATAGTAGAGCTGTTAATAAGATCACAATCCGCTATCGCTTCCCAATCCCAAGATTAGACGATATGCTTGATATGCTCTCCGGTTCCATAATATTTTCTAAGATTGATCTTAAAAGTGGATATCATCAGATCCGATTCGACTTGGGATGAATGGAAGACGGCATTTAAGACAAAGGATGGTCTCTTCGAGTGGCTTGTTATGCCATTTGGTTTGTCTAATGCTCTAAGTACATTCATGAGACTTATGAATCAAGTCTTAAAGTCTTTCATTGGTAAGTTTGTTGTGGTTTATTTCGATGACATCCTTATCTATTCTAAATCAAGAGGAACATCGCTCTCACTTAAGGGCTGTTTTCAATGCTCTCAAGGAGAATGAGTTATTTATCAATCTGAAGAAGTGTCAATTTTTCACTTCAAAGGTTCTGTTTTTGGGTTACGTTGTTTCTGTTGATGGTATTCAATTAGATAATTCAAAGATCGACTATTTGTGATTGGCCTACTCCTAAAACAGCCTCCGAAGCTCAAGTTTTCATGGTTTAGCTTCCTTTACCGTCGATTTATAAGAGATTTCGAATCTATTGCAGCCTTATTACTGACAGTTGGAAGGATAAAAGGTTTGTATGGACAAATGAAGCTGAATCGAGTTTTCAATTACTCAAAGAAAGGCTTACTTCCGCTCCTATCCTTGCACTACCTGATTTCAACAAGCATTTTGAGGTACATTCTGATGCTTCTATATTAGGAGTTGGTGCTGTTTTATCACAAGAAGGTAAACCTATTGAATTTCTTAGTGAAAAGCTTATAGAAGCTCGACAAAAGTGGTCTACTTATGAATTAGAATTCTATGCGGTGATTCGTGCACTACGAAAATGGAGACATTACTTAATACACAAGGATTTTGTCTTGTATACGGATCACCAAGCCCTCAAATATATACAGAATCAATCACCATCCAATAGAATGCATGCAAGTTGGATCTCTACTTTACAAGAATATACGTTCTCTATTCAGCACAAATCTGGTTTGAACAACAAGGTTGCGGATGCACTAAGCCGTTTCACAAATCATAGTGCTCGTGACTTACTTCTTATTACTATCCGTGCTGAAGTGGTTGCTTTTGACTTCCTTAAAGAGTTATATCCTAACGATCCAGACTTTTCCTTACTTTTAGTGAAATGTTCCTCCGCACAACAAGGTACGGGTGATTTTGCTCTACATAATGGGTTTCTTTTTAAGGGTAGTCGTTTATGCATTCCCGATGGTTCCATTCGTGAACACCTTATTAAGGAGTTACATAGTAGTGGTCTTTCTGGTCATTTCGGGCGAGATAAGACTATTTCTCTTGTGGAAACTCGTTACTTTTGGAATTCTCTCAAAAAGGATGTCCATGAGTTTGTACGACGTTGTATGGTTTGTCAACGAAGTAAAGGTCATGCACAAAATATTGGGTTATACATTCCTCTCCGATTTAGGATGCTCCTTGGGAAGATATATCAATGGATTTTGTTCTAGGTTTACCAAGAACCCAAAGAGCTCATGATTCAGTTTTTGTGGTTGTTGATCGCTTCTCAAAAATGACACATTTATTCCTTGCAAGAAGACTATGGATGCTGTGACTACGGCAAATCTTTTCTTCCGTGAGATAGTCCGTTTACATGGTATTCCAAAGACCATTACTTCTGATCGAGACACTAAGTTCTTAAGTTGGTTTTGGAAGACACTTTGGACTCGTCTCCAAACCAAACTGCAGTTTAGTAGACAGCTCACCCACAAACCGATGGGCAAATCAAGTAGTAAACCGATCATTAGGGAATCTTATTCGTTGTTTATCAGGAGACAAGCCTAGACAATGGGATCTATCTCTCGCTCAAGCCGAGTTCGCCTATAATTCGGTTCCTAATTGGTCTACGTGTTATGCACCTTTTCAGATTGTTTATTCCAAGGTTCCTAACCATACATTGATCTCGTCTCTTTACCATCCATTCCTAGTTCCAATGTTGCGGGCAGATCACATGATAGAGTCCCTACAAGTGCTACATGATAAGGTAAAGAAAAACTTGGAAGCTGCTAATGCCAAGTACAAGATAGATCTTTGATCGTCGACGTCGTTTTCAATCCTATGACGTTGGTGATCTGGTTATGGTGTACTTAAGCAAGGATCGTTTTCCGATGGTACATACAACAAGACGAAGTATAAGAAGATTGGTCCTATCCGCATTCTCAAGAAGATCAAAGCAACAATGCATATGTTGTCGACCTCCCACTAATATGAACATTTCGTCCACATTCAATGTTAAGGATATCTTTCCTTATTTTCCCGGCGATGATGTTTCTCTTCCAACACCAAACTCGGGGTCGAGTTCTTTTCAAGAAGGGGGGCCTGATGTAGAACATCTAGACAAAGTCACCCCTATTTGACATTGGTGTCAAACCGTATTCTATTTCTAGTATTATTTCCTAATTTATGATTTCCCTATTCTAGAACTATTCTAGAACATATTAGTTTCCTAGTTTGGTATGATTTCCTTTTCTAGTTTTATTACTTTTAGGAAATAGTGAAGCCTATATAAGAAGGCCTAGCCTTGTAGAATTCCTACACATTCACATTATTATCTTATTTGATTTATCAAAGATATTTTATTTAGTTATTGTTCTCTAGTTTTCTTATATCTTTTGTGAATCTATTGATTTCACACTAGTTTTCATTATCTTTTGGATCCTTGATCCAAATTATTACGCTTCCGCTACGTTAATTTCATTTGTGTATAAAAAAAACTAAGTTAGATCTAACGGTTGAAAGATATTAGCTTGTATCTAATCAGGTTTTCATCTAACGGCGAATATTGAATGCTTTGTTACCAAAGTAGCATTGATTGCAAACCCTGAATTGGAGACTATACAAAGGAGAACTCTAGCAACTGGGAAACCTAATCCCCACACCTCCTGTGTGATACTAGTTGCGACTAGAGTCGATTCTCCTTTAACCTTAGGTTTTTTCTAAAACCCTGTAGGTTAACGACTTAAAGACTTCATTAGGATTGTGAAGCCAGACCCAACTATATCTCTGTAGTTGCGAGTTCTGATCTTGTTGTTTTCTATCGTGATTGAGTACTATCTTCTTTAAGATTTGCTCGAGATTTATTCTCTGATAGGCAAGATTGAAATGTAGTCACAAACATCTTCGTCTCATCGTTTGTGATTCCACAATATCTTGTTTTGTTAATCGATTAAGATTATTGTGAGGTGATTGATATTTCTAGGCTGTTCTTCGGGAATATAAGTCTGGTATATCAACTGGTTCCTGTTCACCTTGATTTATCAAAAGACAGAACAAAACTCGTAGGTATATCTGTGGGAGACAGATTTATCTATTCAATAGACTTTTCTGTGTGATACAGATTTGTTTATCAAGTCTTTGACTTTGGGTCGTAGCAACTCTTAGTTGTGGGTGAGATCAGCTAAGGGAATCAAGTGCGCAGAATCCGGCGTGGTTCAAGAGGCGTAAGGAACGCGACTGTACCTTGATTAGTGTGAGATTGATTAGGTCTCAACTACATTCCAGACCGAAGTTAGCTTGGTAGTAGGCTAGTGTCTGTAGAGGCTTAATATAGTGTGGTGTTCAAATCTGGACTAGGTCCCGGGGTTTTTCTGCATTTGCGGTTTCCTCGTTAACAAAACTTCTGGTGTCTGTATTATTTCTTTTCCGCATTATATTTTTTTATATAATTGAAATATCACAGGTTGTGCGTTGAATCGATCAATTGGTAAATCCAACCTTTGGTTGTTGATTGAAATTGATTGATCCTTGAACATTTGTCTTTGGTACCGTTCAAGTTGTTCACATAATAATCAGGCTCACGGATTTTTATCTGTTTAATTTGCTGATTACATTGTGAAACAGAGATACAAACTCTTGGATATACTTTTCTTGAGATTGAATCTGACTGTCTAGTTGATTATCTCAAAAGTATATTGGAGTATGTCCATACAGATTGTTAAGAGAAATATTGGATGTGTTTGTTAGACCCCCGCTTTTTCATCACATATGTTCTTTTGAAGCCTAGAATTTGATTCTTTTTTCCTCCTTCATTCCCAAATTGTTTTCTGGACCGAATTTTGAAAAACCCCACTGCAAGTTATATATAGGCTTCTAAGAAATAATGCCACACTTCTCTTGTGGTATCACAATGCAGGAATATATGTTGATTAGATTCCCCCGATTTCTTATAAAGAAGACATCCATTAATCATGATTGAATTCTTGTAAGAGTCAATGGTTAGTGCTGCATTATAACAAAGGGTCCATACAAAAAACCCTACCTTCTGCGGAATCTATGGATTCCAGATACACTTATGCGGAAATATCAGCAGATCGTCCATCTCTAGTGCTTTATAACAATTAAATACAGAGAAAGATTTGTTACCTGGTTTCCAAATATCACAATCCTTATTGGAGAAATTACAGAGCAAATTGAGAAGATGAGCCACCTATTCTACCTCATTATCATTCAAGACTCTGCAGAATACAGAAAGGTTGTGAAAACGGGGGGGTACCAAAATACAACTCCGGGAGTTCAACTCAATCAAGAAATAGTATTTAGAGTTATATCTATCCCTCTCTTGCAATTAGAACGTTTACAGAATCAAATCCATGAACCTAATTACAAAGAGATTACTTGGACGGTACCAAAGACCAATGTCCAAGAATCAATCAAGTCGTATCCAACAAAACAAGGTCGGATGTATCTACTATGATTGATTAACACATAACCTGTGATATTTCAATTATAAAGATAAACAATATAATGTGGAAAAAGAAATAACACAGGAGTTTTGTTAACGAGGAAACCGCAAATGCATAAAAACTCTGGGACCTAGTCCATATTGAACACCAAACTGCATTAAGCCACTACAGACACTAGCCTACTACCAATTAACTTCGGACTGGAATGTAGTTGAGCCCTAAAAAGGTATCCCACCGATTAAGGTACAGTCGCGCTCCTTACACCTCTTGAATCCAAGCAGGACTCCGCGCAATTGATTCCCTTAGTTGACGTCACACCAACTAAGAGTTGCTTCAACTCAATTGAAGACTTTAAACCAATATGACTCCCACAGATTAAGCCTACATATGATTTCCTTTTACAATCAAAAAGTTTGATCAAAGGTGATGGAAATCGATAGCAATAGACAAAGTTTAACTAACCTCAAAATCCGAACTTATGCACCTGAACTGCAACCTAGATTATTATTCACTTCACAAGTACAAAACTTGTGGAATCAAAAAAAGTTTGAGATGAAGAAACTTTGATGATTTCTATCTATCATGATCAAGTGAGCAGCTCAACAATCGATCAAGATCTGGATACTCGAGTTTTCAAGAAAAGATAACTGGACATGGCTTCACGAATCCCTATGAAGTCATTGTAGTCGCTAAACCCTTTAGGAAGAGGACGACTCTAGATACAACTAGGACACACCAAAAAGTAGTGTCAGAATTCAAAGATCCCAGTTGCTTGAAGTTCCCTTTTTATAGACATTCAAAGCATAGGTTGCTTTAGGTTTACGCTAAGATAGCTTTGGAACCAAGCAATCAATATCCACCATTAGATGAATCTTTGAATCTGATTTACATAAACAAGATATACACTCCGGTTAGGTGAAACCGTAACCGAACCGTGTATAAAGACTATGTTCAAGGTGGTTAGCCGAAACTAGCCGATTTGAACTTAAAAGCTTAACACTCATTTGCATGAACACTTAAGACATTAACCTTGAGTCACAATCACGTGATCAAATAAGTCTAATGTTTTTAGAGAGTTGACCAAATGCTAATTATCTCGTAGAAATAATTTAATCACACTTGAAAATAATCGAAATGGTTAGTAAATGCATAAGTACAAATACCATAGTCGTTCGTGACTCAGGTCAGTTAGAGTACGTGTACTGATTTGTTAACATTTAACCAAACCAAGTTTCGGAGTTACACATAACTATTTAGGTATGCGTACCAGTATGGATACCTTAAAACTACGACCAGTTCCAGAGTCCTGAGAGCTATTTTGGTTTGTGTACCAGTTTGGATACACAACCGAGTTCAGGAACACATAATTATTTTGGTACGTGTACCGATTTGGATATTAACTTGGTTTCGTAACTACAATTCCTAAATGGTTTGCATACGAGTATGCGCACCGATCCGGTTCACGAGTTAAACAGATTTTTTCATGGTGTGCATAAGAATATGCGTACCACAAATCTACAAGTCAATACGGGTACGAGTACATGTAATACGGGTTCAGACTTATAACAGTTTTCCAAGTTTGTAGGACTGATAACACTGTCTTGTATCCGAATCTATAGTAGTTCTATATTTTTCTCTAAATTGATTCGAAATATTCCCGAATAACATCAATGACACATATCACTGTTCCAAGGTATTTTTGAATGATAATTTGAATCATGATTTTGATTCCGAACACTAAATTGTCCTTAACCGAAATTCATCAAGTATGAACAAATGTTCATTAAGCTTAGTCATTATATTTCGAGAACTAATTACCAAGATAAACTTGACTCGAAATTCTTGTCTATGCATGATAGTCTAATTAGTTATGCGACATCGTTTCAAATGATTAAAAAGTGAGTATAACTTGGGAAATAGGTGGTTCAGTCTTCACTTACCTTTTGTTGACGAAGTTCTCCAAAAGCTTCAGTTAATATTCGCTTTCACACGGTAGAACGCAATGCTGATTGCCGTGATCCACTGTTTCTCAGCTACATTTCTATCCTAGTCCAAGACTTAACTAATTGTAGATTAGAAATCAAGATATAGTTTTGACAACTAAATTTGACAACAAGCTTGAGATAGCAACACTTTTGAGGTCGACCGAGCAATGCTCTAACAATCTCCCCCTTTGTCAATTTAGTAACAAAACTATCAATACATATGGATAAAAAATAAAGCTTTGAAAACTCCCCGAATCCATCATGTCTTGATTTCCTTGATTTCTTCAACTCCTTGAAATCTTTGTAATTTCAAGTAGCAATGATTCTGAACGTGTTCAACTCAGCATCGTTCTTGTTGAAGATCCGTATCCATAGTGATAACAACTTTGAAAACAAATATTCTCAATCGTCGTTATACAGAAACATAATATTATTACTTCTCCAAAGTTCAATTGTATCCCAACTCTGAAGTAATATTACGGTGATATGTTTCTCCCCTTTAATCAATACTTACATCTTTTGCATAATAGGTGAAACCTATGGATTATTGATTCACTCCCCTTTACATAGTGATCCGCAAACCATATGTGTGTAGTAGAAACTACTAAATAATTCTCCCCTTTTTTGTCAACAAAATTGGCAAAGGTACGAAAATCGTGGGATCATAAATGAATACAACCAAAAGATATGTCAAGTTTTAAGGAAGTTATAGATACTACATTATAAAATACTTAAAATGCAACCCTCATATCAGCTTTATTTAAATGATATCACATAGTAAGAAAAGACTTAAGATACAAGCATCCCCTTTAAAGTCCACAACCACACACCCCACAAAGATATAACAATTAAGCACAAGTTCATTTAAGAATTCTCCCACATTTGATGTTATTCCCAAGAGAACAACATGAGTGACCTTGCTTCATGAAAAAGAAGGATTTTGTCGGACATTAACAAATCACATGGATTTGTATCCTGAAAATCGACTTAAAATAATCTCAACGCCAGTTACGGACAAAAAGATAATTTCGATCGATATGACTCAACATAAGAAAATCTTACGGAGTGTGTCAAGCAGTAAAAACATAGAAGTGTCATCACAAGTAGATCAATCCTGCGATAAAATTCTCAGAAAGTTTGTTCTATTTTTCATTTATAAAAACATGATAGATTTAACTTCTAAGCATATATGAAATATCAGCTCGATTCACGAAAAATGCAAAGGCACATATATTTCATAAGATTTTTGCAATAATTAAACCAATAATGATTACATACTACAAGTTCATCTTCCAACCACTCTAGAATTTAAATAAATAAATCTAAAAACATGCAAGATGAAAATTGTTGGAAATAGCTTGTGTAATCACAATTTTTGCTATACCAAACCCTTGTTATCCTTCTTAAAAATAAGAATAAATTCTCACAAGAAGTTTCCTAGAAAAAAAAAACGAAATAAACTAGATTTTTTCAGACTCTTAATTGGTATTGAGACCCTTGAATTTGTCATCAACTGTATCCACGAGCTCTTCAGAGAAAATATCCTCATTGAGAAGTTCACGAACATGAGATTTGTGAGAATAAGGTCAACAAAAACCTTTTTCAACCCAGTCTTCAACATTCTAGACCTTTTAGCGTTTCAACAAGCTCTAGTTTCGCATCCTCAAATTGTTTAAAAAAATCATAAACAACATCAACAGAGATCATCTCTTCCCGTTCAACATCTTGATGATATTATGCAAAATAACAATTCACATCAGAAGGTTTTTCGGAAGAATCAAGAAGTTCGTCATCAACCAGAGTTCTCTTCTTTCCTCTTGTTTCAATACCATCGCGATTAAAAGCTTTCTCCATGCTTTCAAGAATTCGTGACATATGAGACATGCTTGGTTTCGGAACCTTAGATGATAATTTTTCAATCACAAGTTGAAGTATATACAGGAGTTTGTAAATAGGTATTTTCTGGGATGCCGGTCGGTTCCCGACCTGTCTTAGAAATTAGGGTTTTCGTACGGTCAAAAAAGAAAGGTACGTGTGCTTTCTTATGGTACGTGACCCGTCGTTCCTAATAGGTTTTGAATACAAATTTTTGAGGGTAGAAAACAGTCTTTTAGAGAGCACACAACAGTTTCAATACTGCAATATCCTTCCTTATGTATGACAAGTATTCTTCTTTGAATATTAATGCATTCTTAGCTCAATAAATGTGAGTTTAGATCACAAGAGAATTATTATTCATGGAAAAGACTTTAATCAGAGAATGTTTTACTTTTTTGGAGCTTAGCTCAACAAGAATTCTTAACATTCGAGTCTGATTGAAATTATCATGGAAATGTTGCATTATGAAAAAGATTATAGCTCATCATATTCAAGTACTACTCGAGATAAATAGTACACCTGTCACGCAGTAATCCTTATCCAACAAAATTTTCATGGATAAGGTTCCATAATTTGTGCCTAGTTTGCACAAGGGTGAGCCAAAAGCTCATGGAATGAGTTATGCTACAGTTTGTTGTTTTACCCAAACTGAGCCAAAATCCCCTGAACTAAGTTCTAAAATAAACAAAAAAAGAAAGAAAAGGGAGAATGAGCGATTTTAGGTTGACCGGAAAATGTCTCGAAGATTACACTGTGAGAAATCGAACAGACACAACCATATATTCTCAGCATTGGGATAGAGAAGGGCAGGAATGGCCCCACCAGCCCTCTCGTACGGTGAAATCCTCTGGTCTGTTTTCGGTGTGTTAATCATTTTCGAAGGAGAACTGGATTCTCTTGCCCGAACTCATACCGTATGGATCGACTATGGACATGGTATTGAAAGCGTGAAGCGTTTTTCATTTTTAGGAAGCGATGCGTATGTCGAGGCGTGAAGCGTCTTCATGGTTGATGTTTGAAGCGGGTGTTTTCTTATAAATAAATTATTCGTAACTAGTAATTATAAATTTATTAGGAAGATAATATCTATATAAATTTAATATAAGTCTAATTTTTATTAAAAACAAAGCGTGTGTACACCAGTTCAACCTACTCCAGGCGAGTGGGAGGTGGGGTGTTCAATTCCTCCTTAAAACATTCATATTTTTCTTTTAAAAGCTTTAAAAATTAGGCAAATTTTTTAAAGTTTCATGAAAAATGCGCTTCACATGACTGCTTCGGAGCAAAATGCTGAAATTTGAAGCGAAGCGTACGCTCTGAAGCATGAAGTGTACGCTTCACGCTTCATGAAAGATGTGCTTCACATGACCGCTTCATGAAAAATGCGCTTCACATGACCGCTTCGGAGCAAAATGCTTAAATTTGAAGCGAAGCGTACGCTTCATAAAAGATGCGCTTCACATGACCGCTTCGGAGCGAAATGCTGAAATTTGAAGCGAAGCGTACTTCCGAAGCGTTTAAAAACCATTATTCAGATGAAGACTAGACGGCTAGAGGGTATCCTATCTGGCAGTTAGTGGGCCCCACATGAATTGCAGACAAATCTCACTGTAAAGCAGTCTTTTTTCTTTCCTTTCTTTCTTTTCTTTCTTTCTCTGGCCACATTCGTTCTCTGATCAATGGCTGATGACGATGAGGATGAGGGTTTCGGTGATTTCAAATTCGTGTCATACTCAGCCAATTCAAATCAAATCACCACCAACAAAACTGATAATGATGATGATGATTGGGGTGATTTCGTTGATAATTTCTCATCTCCAAAACAAGATCTTAATCATCAAACACACCCAATTCAAAACTTCGATTTCTTTGGGGGTTTATCAGATCAAAAACCCATTCAAACCCAACCTATTAGTAAACCAAATTTAGAGAGGAAGAATTCAGTTTCTAATTCTCCTGTTTGGGAAAAACCTAAAGGAGCTTTACCTCTATCACTCTTTGGTGACGATGAAGAAGAAGAAGAACAAGAGGAAGAAGAGGTGCAAAAATTTGATCAAAGGAAGGGTTATTCTTCTTCGTTTGGTGATTTTAGTAGAAATACACAATCTCCAGTGAAGATTGAACCGAATTCTGGATCTGGGTTCGCTATTAAAGATATTATTGTTAATTTGTATACTCAATCTAATCAGATCAAGAAGGAGGAGAATTTGAAGGTGGATCAAATTGAAAATCAAAATGGGGGTTTTGAAGATGATGATTATGACGATGAAGATGGTTGGGAATTTAAAGATGCTTCTGTTGATAACAGACCCGAAATTAGCTCCCCTGAGCTAAAGGTAATGTTTTTAATGATTTCTCTAACCTGAAATTTGATGTTTTTGGTGTCATGGGAATAATCTTATATGTGAATGTTTACTTTTTTGAAGGCTGAGGTTAAATCAAGTGAGAATGCTAATGGTGTCAATGGAGCTGCTGATTGGTTTGTGGGGTCGAATGAGTTGAAACCAACTGAGATGGAAAATGGGCTTGTTTATGAGTCGGGTGGAGGAGCTACAGCTGAAAGGAGTTTTGCATTTGATCCTCTAAGCCAGTCTAAGAATATTGGAGTTGAAAATGGAAATTCCGACTTGGTTGAAGATGAAGATTTTGCCGATTTCCAGGATTCATTCTTCCCCACTGGAACTGCAAATTACTCAAGTACGCAGAAGGTGATGCTTCTTTTTGATTTGTTTGGTTCATGTTACTTGCATTCGTGAAAATGATGATTTGCTGATATTTGTCTAGTTTTGTTTTGGGTGTTAGGAAGAGTTGAAGATGGGTGATCATTCTCGCGTTCAAGGGAGAGAACTCATGTTTGCCGATGCTTTTCCTGTGAGTATTATGATGTTTTGTGTATGTGCTCTTGCTATTTGATAGACGAATGAGGTAAGAAATGTATGGGTGAACCTTGATGACGTGTGGGAAATTAAGGAGGAGATATGTTCTGAGCATGGCAAAAAAGTATAACACATTGTTACCATCTCCGTTTACC
Organism: Papaver armeniacum; assembly: GCA_023531295.1. NCBI lineage: Eukaryota > Viridiplantae > Streptophyta > Magnoliopsida > Ranunculales > Papaveraceae > Papaver > Papaver armeniacum. The sequence goes on from JAJJWW010018834.1 coordinate 292,544, forward strand.
TTCTTCAAAGTCGCACAAGATTAGAATCACAATAATTCATAGTTTTTTATGCACGGCTGTTCTTTCCAATGTTTTGTTTGTCAGCAGGAAGTTCTTTTGATAATTCTATTATATTTGTAGGTCAATGGATATGAGTCGTGGGATAATCAGAAAGCACTGCCTGCATCACATTTTAGCAATGGCAAGCTGGATTCTGAAACTTCCTTATTTGGTGAAGACTTATTTTCAAATAAACATTCGACTTCCGTTGGTAATCAGGGAGCACTGCCTGCGTCAAATTTTAGCAATGGCAAGCTGGATTCTGAAACTTCTTTATTTGGTGAAGACCTGTCTTCAAATGAACCTTTGACTTCCATTGACAATCAGGGAGCACTACCTGCGTCAAGTTTTAGCAATGGGAAGCTGGGTTCTCAACCTTCCTTGTTTGGTGAAGATTTATCTTCAAATAAACCTTCGACTTCCATTGACAATCAGGGAGCACTGCCTGCATTAAATTTTAGCAATGGCAAGCTGGGTTCTCAAGCTTCCTTGTTTGGTGAAGAAGATCTATTTGCAGATAAACCTTCGACCTCCAGGAGTAGTCAAGGAGCATCGCCTGTCTCAAATTTTAGCAATGCTAAACTAGATAGTGCTGGTTCGTTATTTGGTGATGATTTATTTTCATATAAACCTTCAAACTCCCCGAGTAATGGTTTACACAACAAGGTTGGGAATTCAAATTTTGTTTTCAACGATCTCATTTCTAACTTATACAGTCAGACTGAGCATGCCCCTGCTGTTCAAGAAGCCACTGAGAATCGATATGATTCTTCTCAAGCGAACTTGAGCTCTGATTTAGGGAATGATGAAGATGATTTTGATGAAAATGCGTGGGAATTTAGAGCTGCACCCCCAAAATCATTCGTTCATGAAACTACTGAGAATGGATTTGATTCTTTTCAGACGAACTTGAGCCCTGATTTAGCTTAATGGAGAAGATGATTTTGATGAAGATGCGTGGGAATTTAGAGCTGCACCTCACATTCATTAGTAGAAACTCATTCAGCAGATGAACCTCAGAAAAATCCTACTCTAGAAGCGACTGAAAATGGATATAAATCTGTTCAAATAGCTAAGAACTCTAATTTAGTAAATGGCGGCGATTATTTTGATGGAAACTCATGGATTTTGAAGGTTCACTGTCGGAGGTTAAGGTAGAATCTGGTCCAGGTGATCCATTTCAAAAAATTTCTACTGCCTCAAAGCCTCCCGTGCTTTCTTCTCAAGGAGCTACTCAAAATGGATTTGATTTAGTCGACATGTTTGCAAGCGCTGATGAAGCGAATGGCAACAATGATTTTGCTGAGAACTCGTGGGACAAAGGTGCATTATCAGAAGGATATTCAATAACTGATTCAGGGGATACACTTAGAAAGTTCCCTACTGAATCAAAGTTAAACACGTATATAGATTTTTACTGTAGATTGAAGGAGGAATCTTACTACCTTGCTCTTCATCATCTTGATGCGTTGAAGGTTGGTCAAATTTACCTTATGACCTTTATCTATTAGTTCCACTAAACTTGATGCGTTGAAGGTTGGTCTAATTTACATTATGACCTTTATCTATTAGTTCCAGTAAACTAAGTGTGGTTTATCTTGTAGAAAGCTAAAACGGCTGCTGCCCTTTCCAGCGACGATACAAAAGCAGAGGAAATCCGACATGAAATCCAGGTAACTGACAGCACTGTGTGTTTTGAGACCCAATATTATCTTATTTTTATTATATGAACTTTTTGAGTGATGAAAAAACTGTCTCTCTTTTCTGGTTGGATTAGTGTGTAGCATTTGTATCACTTCAACCGAGGAAGTTACTTTTGTCTTTTCAAAGTTTGATACTTTAAGAACCTGTATTCTACAACATGTAGGCTACTACTTTTCGCGTGAGATTGTGCTTTTTCACGTGAAACCTTACCCGAAAATTTGATCGGTTTTTATCTCTTTCAGGAAGCTTACAAGATACTACACCGAGAGGGTTTGAACTCCGAAACAGTTAACATGGATGGGCGTAAACCTACAAAAGGTTACACGAAGGAATTGCTTGTACTAATGAAGGAACCAGTGATCCAAATGCTCGACTCTGAATTTAATATGTCGAGTAGGATGTCACTAGTAAGTTTTTCTTTCCTTAAATTGAGATAAACTTATATCTTACTAATTTACTTAAATACTGCATCCTTTGGTATTAATTCTTCCTAGTCACGACTTGTAATTTAGCACACAAACATCGCTTTTTACTGCGTCGCTTGTTATAGGTTAGATCACTTAGTAGTTAGTATAGGGTTACAACCAGAATACTGACTACCATAGTAGAATCGCCATTCCAATTTGACACTGTATTTTTTGGTCGAGGCCAGTTATGGCATACAGACCCTTATGTTGAATGTCATTATTGTTATTTTTAATAGATTATGTAATTGTAGTTCAATCTTGTAGAATTGCAGTAGGTTTGGGCCTTAGGTTATTTTTGGTTTGAATCACTTGTTTCGGTTCCAACTGATCTAATCTGCCTAATGTTTTTATTAGGCAGAGAAAATTTGAACTCCACCATTGGGATCTTTGAGCATTCTATTTTAATGTCAAAGATTCTGACCCTGGGTTCGATGGAAGACCAATTCGCTTACATTACCAAGTGGTCTCAAATACTCTCAGCTTGTTCACAAGAGTTGAAGCATGGTGCTTTCATTTGGAAGCAATCTTTGGAAAAGAAAGTTCACCAGCGCATATTATCGGAATCTAAAGGTATTTATTTGTCTGGAAACTATCTTAAATTTTCAGTCTTCAGTTATAACTTAATATTTCTATGGATTAACCTGTAAATACTACAGGTCAGCAGTATATTCTTTCTCTTGGAGAAATTTACAGAGTGGTTGAAATTGTGAGGATCTCGACAAAACTGTACTGGCCATGGATAGTATCAACCCTAGCAAACCCTGCAGAAATAATTGTTTTATTGGAAGAGTGCAGTGCTGCATGGCTAGATTCCAAATTGGCAGATGCTCTTCTAAGTTTTTCCGATGAAGTTGGTGGTGGGTATGCAGCAAAGATATTAGTGGAATCCCTCAAGTCCGTTCACAATCTTGATGTGTCTGCCCTTCAGAAACAAGTTCTGCAGGAACCAATTTGTAGCATATCATTGGTATCACTGAAAGCTGTTTCAGGTATGATTCTAATCTAAATTAGTATCTATGTCAGGTCCCTAAGCCATCCCCCCTACTGTATGCATTGTTGCTCTTTCATTTTGTGTTCAGAGTTCTTATTTTCTATTTGCACCTTTATTCATTTGTTCCCGCTTTATTAATTTGTTCAGGTATGAAAGAAGTGGTGTGGAACGGGGAGCATTTCTTTCTTCCACTTGCGAACTTGTGGGCAAATCTGATATCTTCGTATCCTCCAAAATTGCCTCACATATATGCCATCAGCTAATGGGGAATAAATTGAAAACTTGAAGATAAACTTGTTTGCGGACTTTTCAACCATATGCCAGAGATAAATCTCTGTGCTGAGTGAAAGTCATACCAGCAACAGCTGAATACAATGAATACAACATGGCATAGTACATCAGAGAAACCATAAAGTTGGTTACACATAATATTATTCATAAATGTTGCAGCTGAAGACGGTTTAGAATTAAACTTATACGGATCATAAAATCATCTAGAGCTGGTCGTGGTGGAACTGAGAGGGCTCGCGAATGATCTGAGCTAGAAACTACTGCATTCATTATGTTGTCTTAATTTTTATTCTTTTACCGTATACGAAAATTAGCTTATAGTATATAATAGTGTATCTGGATGTAAAATCAATTTTTTCTCTGAGCTGTAATTCATTTTTTGTGTGAAGTTCATAACTGGGTGGAACAGCATCAAGGATGGTAAACACCCTTTTTTACAATATACATTAGCTTTTGCAGTGCGTTATGCTTAATATGATGGAGAATGCAGATAAGATTGCTGTGTATTGCTATAATAAGCCTTTTTCACCAGATCCTGTCGAGAGCAGAGGTAACCCGAGCCTGTCGGTAACCTGAAGTACAAAATACAATCCAAATCTGACAGTAAGATAAACTTCAAAGACTCTTGACTGTATTCTTCTGTGTACAAGTTTGTGAGGTTGGCAACCTGGAATAAACATGAATTCTGCATATAAAAAATGGATGGATGAGCACATTGATCACTGAAATGTCTGTTGAATGTTCCAGTTGGATTGTTATTTAGATAAGTTTGACAATAACACCCTAAAGGCTAAAAAACCCTGACAAAATAATTATTAAATTGGAGATTAAAAACAACCTGAAACAGTAGAAAATATAACTTACCGTAAATCTCACTCACTAGTTACTCCCCAAGCTACTCCCCAAGCTAGTGCCTGTAATAAATATATATATGCTGCTTTCTGCTCACATACACACACACACCAATCACAAACCTAACCCCTCCCCATCTTTCTCTTCTCTCTACTGTTTTATTTTGTCCTCCTCCTACTTTCTTGTGGTCTTCTTCTACTTCAATGGCGACAGGATCAGAAACATCTAGTACTAGTAGTACTGCTGCTGCTGCATCTAGTCTTAGCATCACTGTTGAAAAACCTTCTAGTTCCCAATTAACCGAACTGGGTATCAAGTCATGGCCAAAGTAAGTATGAAATCCATTTATTTGGTTCTTTTGACTATTAAGTTGTACATATTTGCTTAGTGTTTTTTGTTGTTATTTGTTGCTGGTTTTTGGTAGATGGGGTTGTCCACCGGGGAAATTTCCATTAAAATTTGATGCAGAAGAAATATGTTATCTACTAAAAGGGAAAGTTATAGCATACACCAAAGGATCTTCAGAATGTGTAGAATTTGGTGCAGGTGATCTTGTTACCATCCCTAAAGGGCTTTCTTGTACATGGGATGTTTCCGTCGCCGTCGATAAACACTACAAGTTCGCTTCTCCGTGATCATCATCACCATCACCACGATACTAATTATTCAGTGCTTTTTTTCATTTTCTTTGATAAAATTTAGTTTGATTTTAGTTAAGAATGCTGTTAAATGTGATGATGGAATCTAGTCAAAGAAAGAGGGAAAAAAATATTACGAGTCAATGCATGTCCCATTCAAAGTAGTAGTATATATTTACTTTGTGTGAAATGAAATGAATGAGCTTTTAATGTTTCCTTTGACCGGTCAGAAACTTGGTTTTATTATCACGTGCAAGCATATCAGTGTTTATCTCTTTATCACGGCTAAAAGGAAATAAATGCATACATACAACAAGAGTCATTGGATGCCATGGAATATATTTATCCAACAACCTTTACCATTTATCTGGAGGGATTACACAAACGGTAAAAAAGTGAATTTACCAACTAAAACCAGTTGATTAAAGAAATTACAATTGGGTCGATGGATAGATCTTGCCCAATAAAAATGAAACCCTGGGCCTCGAGAGTAATGCGTCTTGGAGCCACTGCAGGGTTCAATGTGGCTGCCTGCAGCTGCTACAGTTACCTTTCTGCGGGTATAACAGATTTGATTGATGCAGGAATCCAGGTTGTTGGCGACTATGCTGCTCAAGATATGTCATTAGCCATAGATTAATAGTTACAGGAAGTGTCACAAAACACTGCAGCTGTAGAGGTGATTGCCAACAGGAGAAAGGTTCGACGGGGGTACAAAGAGCACGCATCTTAGACACCATACCGCTGTAGAGCTTTACTCAAAGTGGGCATTACGTTGTATGCTTGATATGATCTTCGTAGTTCGATGATTGAACCCACCTGAAATAGTAAAGGTCAAGTATAATATTAGTTCTGGTCTTGAAGAATCAAGAGATAAAAGGAAGAGTAAAGAAGAACTTGATTGCAACATGATGATCATGAATACGTGTAAAGAACAAAATTCACAAAAGTTTTAGAGTTGCATAGACATGAACCCAGACGTTAGAAACTCAATAACACCTAGCTATCATCTGCTATCTCTTATATGACTAAGAGAGCCATATCAACCAAGACTAGACAAACAATGAAGTCACCCGACAAACTCCACAAGATATGGTAATAAGGGACTTTTTATCCAAGGGCAGAACTTAGATCAGCACTTACAATGATTAGAATTGAAGTGAACCCTATAGAAAATCCCTGATTCATGCGCCGTAAATAGTGGTCAAGCACAGATGATGTAGTAGCAAGAATGCTTAACAGTAGTCCCCCTGCATCATTTCAACAGAAGGAAAAGAAAAAAACAACAAGATTAATGTGATGCATATAGTATATCAAATAGTATAGTTCAGACTTTTGAAGGAATATGTACCCCAAAAACGTGTTGATGCTTGAATCTTCGTCAGATGCTCTATAGTGGCCTTTCCGGGCTTTATATTTGGTATTCTAGCACCCATTTTGTTCAAGTAATCAGCAATTTCCTTTGGCAAGTTGGCCTGAAAATTTAATGATGGTTAAAACATATTTTTTACTGGATAAAAAATTCAGGCATCAATTGAATACTAGATCAAGGAACTACCAGATCAGGAGATACTTACAATATCAAAGATGTTGAATACGAAGACAAAAAATGCATAAATTGAATAGTAAACCCATGGTGCAGCACCAAGCGAACTCTCAGGGTTCAATATCTCTTTAACACGCCCCCAAAACGGAGAACCTAGGAGACTGCCAAGAGATACTCTGTATTAGGAATGAAACAAAGTGTATATACCAGCTGATATATAAGCTAAGCATGCCAAGTCTAGTCCAGTAACAAAGGCGCGGTTGTCATATCCTCCTAATAATATCAAATGTAAAATAAAGGAGAATAAGTCTTAATCAACGCATGCTACGTTTTTCCTTGATACATTGTTATGGGAAGTAAACAACAGTAATTTTTATCGAGTAATAAAGAAAATCACTAATTTGTAATAAAAGCAGTTAAAAAATGAGATGTCTCCCGCAAAGGTGTTACATGATGGCCACTTTCATGTCCTAAAACTGCATTCTAATTCATTCACTTACTCTCTAACTGTTTCTTAACGTACCTGGCGAGTATGCTAGGAAATGCCAAGAGATAAGTAGTCGTGAGAACAGGCTGCATTCCAGATGGATTGATGTTGAATGGTATATAGGGCTCCACCTCCGTAATTGGGGATTCATCTCTGCAAACCAAAGGCAGGTGTCAAAACGTGCACACTGTATCGCTACCTTGTGAATAAATGGAATACAAAGAAAACAATAGTTCCTGGATATGGCTTTTAGATTTTTTCTTTTTCTGTTTTTTTTTCCTTTCTCTATTTTGAAACCAGATGTTGAAAGCTACACCATAACAATAAGATAGTAATGTTCAGATTTGACCTTGCAGCAGAAGCAAGTTTAAACCCATAATATTGCAGCTTGATCTTCCTGCAACCCTCTGTTACTACCACGGCCCACATAGTGACAACAGTAAAAACACCCAGCACACCCAGAATATAGAGCCACAACCTCACACCAGTTCCTGCCATACAATGAGAATATGACGTAAGTTCCTGGAAACAAACATGTATACTGAATGAAGCATAATATTGGACATATGAACCTCTTAACACAATAAACTCGTGTGGAGAAAATCCACTTCACCTACCAGACAACTGCGACAACATCTTGTATAGTGTATCTGTATAGCCAGTCAATATGCCCGCACAAATGATAAGAGACGACCCTTGACCTGAAGCATGCGGAAGTAATCAGAGACAAAAAAAGGTTTTGCACCATTTATTGTAATGCAAATATAAATCAAAACTTTCTACAAGCACACTCCAGGTCTATACTTTACCATCATCTCCAGGTTCAAGTGTATTACTCTTACCTACGGCTGTGCATAACAATTAATCCAATTTACGAAATTTTATACAGCAGATCAATATTCACATTACTCAGTCTCTATCTTTAAAGACATTAACTGATGTATACCGTTGCACAACGTCATAGCGCATCATATAATATCTAGCTTATTTAATTTAATGATATTCTTAAAGCTTCGTGTATTCTCTCTTTTTTTAAGAAGACTCTGGCTACAATTTTCCAACTGGCTTATTATGCAGCCATGAAAGAATAATAAGAAGATGGTATATTCTGCTAGCACCCACCTAGAATAATGAGTACCATAAATAAAATATTGTGATCCGACAGAAAGAAGAATATAAATAGAAGATCAGGTACTGAATAAAATACCGAATCCAGAATCTGTTATCTTATCACAAATCCATGTTGTGGTCATTGCACCACAGACCAACAGAAAGGTTGTCACCATCACATGCTTAACTCTGCAAACAACATGAATTGAGCGATTACCACATAGCATTTGGCTGGCTAGTTTATTATGTCTATAAAAAGAAACTGTAACATGTGTGTGATAGAGTTCATCCACAAAGAAGCGATATTATAAGCTACTAAATTTCAATTGAATGCCAGCATGAATAGGTAACATGCACAGCAAGTTCAATCGAGTGAGAAATAAAGAACTAGGTAGTAACCCACCACAAGGCATAGCATGTATGCCACTTTCTATAATAATGAGGTCTTAGGTTGTAGATTCTAAACAAAAATAGTGCATATGTCACTACCTGTAAGTAGCTGCAAAGATAGAATATGGAAGTGAATAACAAGCAAGGATAACTGCCTCCACTATAGCGAATCCAAGTGAAATCCACCATCTGAAATGGACATATAAACCCAAAAGGTTTATCTCCTTTAGCATAGATCAAGCAAAGACAGACGGAATTAAAATTGCAAAGCAAGGACTCGTCTCACTGCTTGAATTGAAAACTAGACACACATATAACTCTTTATCTTCTCATGACCGTCTAATCCTTCTTTCCGCAGCTTTACAAGCGAAGGAACAAGGTGACATAGTACCTGAATATGTGTTTCACAAGTTATTATATAACATATATAAAACAAATAGCATAAAATTAAAAATGATGACACCGGAAAACCATCAGGGTAAAGCTAGCTTTTCTTCTAAATCAAAATGGGAGAATGTGTTCACCTGCATAAGAATAGATGCTCCTATCTGAGGGCTGATTCCGAGCTGGAAAAGTGACAGCTTAAGTTCTGCTGTCAAATCTCCAAGTTCATCTGCCATAAACAATAACAATTAACCATGTGAGGGGAGATAAAGCGGAAGATCCTACTATTAGCAGCTGAATTCTTAAAAAAGTTTTCTTCAAAGTATGAGCTCCTTCTAGCACATTTTCATATAATATCACATTTGGTGGTTCCATTTTGAACGATAAACAAGAGCATTGCTAAACCCATAAACTTCCAGAAAACGAAACAAGAACTTACCAACAGATCCAGAGACAAAACTAAGATAGTTTTCAGGTATCAACCGTCTATCAAAACCAGGCAACGGGATAAAATAACCAATGCGACTCATAACAATTAGAACAGCTGTCACAAACAACCTCCGCCGTATTTCACTTTTGAAAAACGATTCAGCAGCATTATTAACAACAGAACCCAATCGAACAAAATTCAAGAATCTATTCTTAAACATTTTAGGTTTGGGTTTCAAGACGTCAGTACTAACAGAAGTATCAACCGAATTGACCTCATCTGCTCCACCATCAGGTATCGGCCCACGGTGTGAGGAGTGTTCAGGTGGTGCCTCGACATTAGAATGGTTATCCGCACAATAAACAAGAAACCTCTTATCGAATTTAGATGACAAGGATCTGTTTAGTAACAAAGAATGCCTTCGCAGAGAGCGTGATGCATTGTTGACTGTGGATAAGTAAGTTCCAGCCTGACAAAACTGGAGACTGCCTTCAACTCCACCATCTGGATAACAAAGATAACTCAATAAACACACAAATTCCTCTCCTCTTACCACTCAAAAATCAACATGAATTCTTGTTTGGGTTGGGTTTCATCCTAATAAGTCAGAAAACTATGTTTTGCACTAAATCATCGATTTTAAAGTGCCCCGTACATATTATTAAAAATAAGAAAAGAGTGAAAAAAAAACTCAGAAAGATAAATGGGGGAGAAACTTACTATGAATTCCGAGAGATTTGATTCTGAAGAGCTTGAGATGAAGACAATTAGTACCAGAAGAAGAAGAAGTTGTTGTTGACATAACGTAAAATCCTAATTCAGTAAAACCTAGTTAGGGTTTTGATGAGAACGAAATGGTTAACTCCCCAGACTCATCCAGAAGAAAAGCAAAAGATTTTTATTTGGAGGTTTATGAAGGGGTTCTTATTTGCTCTGTCGGTTTTAAGCATCTGACAGGCTAATTAATGAAGTGTCGTTACAGTGGAAATAATTTTATTGATAGTTTGGCTGCCCAGGAATCACTTTCCGGATAATCATGATTTTTATTGATTCAACATTTGGAAACCTTTGAAATGAAGATCAAATTACTGTTTGAATTGACGAACGATGTAACTAGTTTATAAAATAATTTCGACAGCAAAACTAAATAAGAAAGATTGTTTAGCATTGCCAATTACAATTTATCTCCAGAAAGTATCTCTGGAACATCACTTATACAGAGTTTGCTTGCAAGTTGTATAAGCTCCCGCGTCTCTTCGTTCTGCTTAACAGCATCCTTTGCTATGCGTTCAGCAACCATTACTGGAACTTTGCCCGCTTTTTCATACGTTCGCAGTAGAGAATTGTATAATTCAGTTGTCACATACTCCGCATTCCTAAGAGTATCCAGTAACTCCTCAGCATTTACAGTATCACCCTTCTTCTCAAGAACACCAAATATTTTTCGAACAATTTCTTCATTTGGTATCCATTTCTTAACGCTTTCAATAGCTTTCTTGAAGTAATCCGTGACTTTATCTGTGTTTTCTGTTTGCAAGTAACCACATGTAAGAAGCTCGAATGTAGTATAATTAGGAGATATTCCCTTTTCTACCATGTGGTCAAGAAAACTGTCGGCTTTGTGCATCTGATTTTGTTAATATAAGCTGCAAGGATTATATTTGAAATCCTCAGATCACCTGTCGGAGACACAGATTCCCACTCTCCGTATATCTTTTCAGCTTCTTCCAACTCCTCAAGTTTCAAAAATGAAGCTATCACGCTCAAATATTCTGCATCGCTCATCTTACGGAATAATGATTTAATCTTCTTCAGCGTTCTTTTTACCCCATCTTTATCACCCAAATTTGCATGTAAAGTAATAAGAGAAGAAAAAGCAACACGATTCTTACGGTCAACTCCTTTTTCCATCTCCTTCAATGTAACTTTGGCCTTCTCGTGGAGATCATTTTTCAGGTATAAATTGGTTAATGTACTGTATGTCATCCAATCTGGCTCTATTTTTGCGTTTGTTAGCATCAGAAAAATCTTTTCTGCAACTTCAACATTATACTCCAAAGCACACACTGACAGCCATAGGTTGTATGTAACCACGTCAGGAGACGTATTCTTCTCTAACTCTTTAATCACTGTAGGGACTTTATCCAATTTCCCAGTTGAAATGTACAATGAAATCATGCGATTATAAGGAAGAGCATCCTTTGTGAAACCACATTCTGACATTTTTCTCATCAGAGCTTCGGCCTTGACTGTTGACTTGTTTTGTACGTAGGCGTGGAGTAGGGCAGTGCATGCAGCTTTTCCCCTCATCTCCTCTGGGAGATCTTCAAAAACTTCTCTGCACTTGATAAGCCACGAACTTTTGTAACCAAGTCCAGATGGAGAGCATAGTCTCCTGCCAACAGTTTTATGTCCTTTTGAATTCTCATCCATTCACATACCTGCACAAAAAATGACAGAATTTTTTTTATACAATTAACTCCTGATTTCTCAGGGAGATTGGAAGTTCAAACTAACGCTTGCATGTCTAAGATAGGGAATGGGGGTCTCAAATTGCTCGATTTAATCCAAAAGGGGCACTCTTTTTATCTTTGGATCTACCAACAAATAAGACAACTAATTAGAGTTCTTTTGAGTGGCATATAGAATAATATGGAGTAAAAACAACAAGAGAATATGATAATGTTCTCTAAGGATTTGCATTATGCTACCTTAAACGGGCAAAACATTGAAGACGTGAAAGATTGACACCAAGAAACCTTGAAGTTGTAGGAACCCCACTGACTAAAGTAGTCTGAAAAGGGCTGTGTAAATGGTATCAGAAACATAAGACTCTTGTTTGGAATAACAAAAAATTAAGCTAAAGGAGCATAAAAACCTAACCCGTAGTTTTTAGATCACATATTTTTCTTGAGGAAAGAGGACCAAACTATCTACTTTACACATTTCAGAATGCATACCCAAATTTATAAAGGATACACTATGGACAATTGGGAGGGCATACCGAGACCAGAGGTATGCACACTGACAAGTCCATACTGGAATTTAACAAAAGATAAAATATTTCTGTCCGAAACAAGGCTTATTTGTGGGTTTTGTTACCGGTCACATGCCTGGAAAGGAACTTGAGGGAACACACTAACAAGACAAAACGAGCTCTACCTCGCATGTGGATATGACAACATACTTTTTCTTTCTTTGTACTCAAGTGCACAGCCAAGTTAGTATTTTTGAAAACATAGAATTAAACAACACACCATAGCCTATAGATCGTTAGACTTCAACGTTGAAACATAACGAAATTAGTTTGATTGACACTACGACAACTAAAGACGACTAGGGAAATAACTCAATAAGTATACACGGCAGATACATTCGATTTCTGACCCAAGAAAATGTTGCCCTCTAGGATTGGTAATAACAAGGCAATTTTTCTAACGTGATTTAACACCCTAAGAGTCTTGCTAGTTGCAGGGTTGACCGATCTACTTATGGATGCTAATGTGGCACAGAGGAACAATTACATATTTCACATCCTAGGCCTTTTATTGCAACTCTCCGTCGACTCCTTAGTATAAAGATGGCCACCATGTAGAAGTAATTGCTCTACTCTTTTAGATATATGGACATGTATGTGAACATGAAGATATAGAGTTGTCCACTTCAAATCAGTATAAAAGTTGCACTCAATTGAAAATGGTCAAGAGTGTATGTGATGGCTGAGGAGTTTCATTTGCTTCCCAAGGATAATATGGCTAATGAATACAAGCTAGAGGTAAAGAAATGAACCTCCACAGAGACTATTTTCTAGATCAATCACATCTTTGTGGGTCATTTTCTTAACCAGATTCTGTTTCATTTATTATAGAAATTCACAAAATTATCTACTAAAACCCTAAACCCCAAATTAAAAAACATACTCAAAACTTATAATTTCATGAAATTGAACAAAAATCAAGAGAGAGGGGAGAAAGATGACCTCAAGGGCATGTTTGTAGCGTTTTAATTTACGAAGTTCACGAACAGCTCGATTGAGTTCATACTTTCGAGCACTCCAGCCTTCTTGAATCCATTCATTTATACATGTCACAGCACTTCGTTTTGCATATGTTAACCGCAATAGTCTTTTGCTTAATGTATCTACTCCTCCTCCTCCTCCTCCACCACCACCACCACCATCACCATCACAAGTGGTTTTATTGGCTTTGCCACCACCATATTTATTACCTTTTAAGGCGAGTTTACCGTCGCCGCCACCATTCGGCACAACAACCTCTTTTGCTGATTCTACTGAATATAACCGCCGGGCATGGTGAAGAACTCTTAAGCTACGCCCTAACATTTCTTCTCCTCTGGAGAATGCTTTTTGGTTTAGTTTTGAGATTCTGTTACACCCTCTTTCCACCGTTCCGGTATGAAAAATTGGACTTTAAAAAATCGGTTTGATGTCGGAACTCATAGGTCCCGATATCAAACCGTGTTTTGTGGTTCTGTGACTTCTGTCCAAAAGCAAGTAAACCAGGAAGCCCCCAGCTCAAGATAGATTTCTTACAACTAAACTCTGATGCAGCCTTTGACTTAATAACTATTCTGTTCGTTCCTAATTAATAAGCTGGTTTTGTTTTGGGTCCTCTTTGTCGAAAAACAGGTATAGAGGAGAGTAGAGAGGGAGACACACGAAGACAAACTTAATGGTTACATTTTCATTAAAATTGAGATACTTCTGTTACATTACAATTAACTCCATTTATACTTCACGATGACAGCACATAGTGCTTGTCTTGTTCCTAAAACTACTCACCACTTTCTCACATTACTTAACAACTAAAGAAGACCTATTAAAACTCCTAACAATGCTCAACTACTTAGCCTGCTCGACCACTAAGACTAGTGCTTGCAACTACTGCCACTCTGACCTCTAAAATACCAATTACATTACTCGACATGATATTAACTAACACCCAAAATAATAGGAGATAAGTATGCACTAATTTGTGACACTCCCCTTAGTGCATACACTGGTAAAGCAAGTACCAGCATGATTACACCTCTCGACATATCCATCGAACACTTAAATCCGATACTCCAATTCCCGAAATTAATCAAGACATGAATCAGTGTGACATCCGAGATATCACTAACTCGCCAATTAAGTAGTCTTGAATCGAAATTTAAGTTTTCATGGACATTCAAGTCCTCATCTGACGTTTAAGTCGCCTCTTCACATATGGCATTTGACACACGGAGTCCATAGATATTTGAATCACCAACCTACTGTGAAATACCACCAAAGAATGCATACATTTCGCCAATTGACAATTTCGGGGTCATTCCATACTGTCATGCGAAATTAATCAAAATTCGATTAACCAACATCATTTGCCTTATTACTTAGCTTCACGATGTAACTAAAGCAAATACTCCATGGGAAACATAAACCCATGGTGACTATTTAGATATCCATAATCAAAACGAATATCAACATATCGGCCCAATTTAACCTTCCCTCGTACACGTCATTGTTGCTCTAGCAAACTCAATAGAAGTAGACGGATAGAAGACCGACATTCACAACTTGCTTCCTTCCCATCAAGACAAACATACAACTTAAAGCAACCTCTACTCACTTCCGTGACATCTTACCAACTTGAGAAGGAATCATGTGAACACTAAAAGGGAAAACCAACGCAACTAGGGTTTGAACACGGTTTGGTTTTCAATGGAACAGGACCAAACAGGACCAATTAGGAAGAACCAAACCGAACAATTTACTAATGGATTGGTTACGATGTAGAAAGTGGAAAACCAATAGTGTTGGTTTTGGTTTGGTTTGACCTCTAAAACCGAACCAAAAACCATTGAAAAGCCGATTAATTTTTAAACTTATTTTCTACATTTGATTTACAAGCATTAGATTCTACCCATTAATTTAGAGGATAAATTGAAACCCTAAATCTAATATTTCATTATGATACTCTCCCTCTTTCTCTTTCTCCTTCTCTCAGTCGCCTCCCTTCTCCACCCTCAACTACAGCTATTGCTACTCGACTTTTTGGTCTTCCTTCATTTTTATTTGTCAATAACTAAATTAAGATATATTATATATCTTCTTTTGACCTCTAGATTTAGAGTAAGCTTTAACTATTCTTGATATTTATTTTATTTTATTTTTGTCTGTAAATTTGTGTAAACCAATACTATCGGCAACTACGATTTTTTTATCTATAAATTTGTGTATTTTTTTTTTTTTTTTTTGGTTTGACATAATTATTGGTTAACCAAAAACCACTGGGACAAACAGAAACCAACTGGAACATTTGGAAACCGAACCAATGGTTAATGGATTGGTTTGGTTTAGATTTTTAGGAACCAATAGTATTGGTTTCGGTTTTGGTTTGGCTAGAAACCGAACCAAAACCGACCATGAACATCCCTAACTGCAACAGCATGGAAAATGCCATTCCAATAAAATGAAACCAAACTTTGTGCCTTGCAGCAAACCAATGTCTTCTCAAACATATGAAACAGTTATAACCACTTAGCAAATCACCGAGGACTTCATTTTCAAAACAGTCACCAAGACCAAAAATGAAAATACGTCAGAACCAACGAATAATTCTTTGGCAAGCAATTTAAACAACTTCAACTGAGCTCCAACATTTTGAGTTTTTAAAAGAAACCAATGTCAAGCTCTATCCGTCACGAGGGGGTAACACCTCAATTAACAAAAGTATCTTCTTGTAACACCTTGAAAGGAAGAAAGACCATGCAAGAACTCATTTCAAGCACCAACCACTTTCACAAGTTCACCGAAAAACACCTTACAAGCCACCAAAACAACAGAATAATACCTTAACTAGAAAACCATCAACACCCTCACTTTACACTTTAAACCTCTATGAATAAATAATATCAAGTAAAAAGTTCACCATATTTACACAACGCCACTTTATGTAACATACTAAATTGCTTATGAGAAAATAATGAAAACACCAGCTTTGCTCAAATTTTATGCCCCTCAAAACAGAATTATTACCAAAGACATAATTCTAGAAACACTAAAAAATAACTGTCCCATTTCTTTTGATCTTGAAATCAATCAATTCGTATATATGAGTTCACTACTGCTGAAATAGATTTCCAAAGAAATAGAATAAGACCCGTACCTTGTATTACACCTTGTGAAAACAAACGGCAACTTGAAAATCGCCGAGCATGTTTCCGTTAGACTTTATATGAACTTTAGAACCAAACCAAGATTGTCTAAACTCAAACCCATAACTTCTCACGCAAATGTAAACTCTTATTCTACCGTCATACCCTTAAACCACTTCAAGTTATCTAGAATCAATCATAACAACTCGACCTGAAGTTAGCATGATTAATGAAAACCTATGTAAGTAGCTTCAAATGCAACAACATCAAGTTTCAAAATCACACCCCACGTATCAAATTTTGCTTCCCCATATGCAGCATTGCAACAACAAATGAATTGAAAGCATATTAGCCATTACTTCAATTTTAAGGGTTTCCTTCTTGAAAGGAACACCAACCGAGTAGACAAGAATCGGCATTGATGCTTTTCACATTTGTATAAAAGAAACGACAAACAAATACACACAAAATTTGATAACCATAATGAGTATGAATAAAGAGCACCAACTGCAACCCATATCAAATGTAGCCAAAAGAGGAAGAACACCAAAGTTCCTTTTCTGGACTTTTATAAACAGGTTATGAGCAACCCAACTGTCAACGACACATCCAAACAATAAACAAAAATCGTAACAAAACCATTTAGTGAGTAATAAAATCAAACACCCTGTGAACAATAAAAAAAAACATGCTCTATCACTAACCTAACTCTCGTATACAATCTCATAAATGAAGAACGAGATAGAGAGACAGAGATGTAAACACAGAGGGTATCATATGTATGAGTAATAAAATCAAACACTCGTGAGCAACAATCGAAAAGACACTCTTTCACTACACCAAAATAGCTCTCGTATACCATTTCGAAAAGGATGATCGAGATAGAGTGTTAACACGAGAGAAACAAATTGAAAATCGATTTTATTTTCTCAAATGAACTAGAAAACGATTTTATTTTCTCTACCAAATTCAACATTGTTCTCTAAGGAAACAATTTTAGATTCACTCTTTACACAGTCTCACAAAAAATTTCTAAACCCTCTCTACCTCTCTCTACCCTAGCTCGATACCATGTCGAAAAAGCAATTATAGAGGAGAGTAGAGAGAGAGACACACGAAGAGAACCTTAATGGTTACATTTTCATTAATATTGAGATACTTCTGTTACATTACAATTAACTCCATTTATACTACACGATGACAAAGACACATAGTGCTTGTCTTGTTCCTAAAACTACTCACCACTTTCTCACATTACTTAACAACTAAAGAAGACCTATTAAAACTCCTAACAATGCTCAACTACTTAGCCTACTCGACCACTAAGACTAGTGCTTGCAACTACCGCCACTCGACCTCTAAAATACCAATTACATTACTCGACATGATATTAACTAACACCCAAAATAATAGGAGATAAGTATGCACTAATTTGTGACACTCTTATCTTGTATACCCGTATACAAGATAAGAGTGATTAAAAAGTTAGTTTATTGTCCGGGGATCTAGATATTTTTGTTGGAATTTTAAATATATTGAAATGCACGTCTCCTCCATCGATAACATGTAAAATTCCATCCAATACCCCTAATTTAATTAGGCTAGTTTCTTGTCGGTTGTTTTTAGGTTTCCATGAGAATAGAGATTAAAATGAACATCACAGACGAGATTAAAATTGTCACTCGTTTATTTGCAAAATCACTAGTTTTTTATTTAGCAAAGTAGATTCACCATGAAAAGGATTCACAAAATTGATCTAATCTACCAAGATTAAGATAATCGACATTTTGAACATTTTTTAATCAAAGACAACATATGCAAAAATGATAAATCAAAGAACACCCAGTTCTTCAATGCAAAATGAGTTCCCCTATTTTTAATCCAATTGAACAGTATTTAAAAACCATCCTAATCAAGCATAAATACAAAACGGTAAATCAATAAACTCCCAAGTATCCGATGATAAAGATGCTCTTTATAGAAATTGTTGTGATTTCCGACTTTAATTCAATCAACACCCAATTCTTCTTTTACCTTGATTCCATCATTATTTTCTTCATGGATGTCATTCATCAGTGACCAAATTAGTTTTATGATGAGTTACTAAATATGATATTGGTTCTATGAATTAGTAGAACACGTCCTATGGTTGAGTACTTGAGTTTTATGTTTTGAGACTATGTTGTTTTCTGCATATCGAAGAAGAAGAAAGAGATGGAAGAAAGAGGTCAGGGAAAGAAGAAGATCGATAAGAACAAAGAAATAGAAACGTCCTGGGGTAGTTAGGGAAAAACATTTCTCATTAATATAATCAATTTTCTTACCATTAATTCAATGCATAATCCCAAAAATTTAGGCAAAAAGTGGGTCATTAATCACTCTTATCCTGCATACGGGTATACAAGATAAGGGGACCCTTTTGTTTTTAGAAAAGAAATTAAGAGAACCAATCATTGAAAGTGGTCCTCATGACACTTGTCAATAAAAGAAGTGAAGTGAAATGGTCCCCATGACACTTGTCAGAAAAAGAAGTAAAGTGAAATGGTCCACATGATACTTGTCATCAAAAGAAGTTAAGAGAAAAGTGGTCCCAGAAAACTAAAGTAACATTTGACTTTCCCAATTAAGAAACCAAAGCTATTTTTTGAAACATCTATTTTATAAACCGGCCTATTATTTAGGAACGGAGGGAGTAAGAAATTGAAATTATGACTAATTTTTCGTAACGCTGCATGTGAACAACATGGAATTGGATGCAAACCATATATAGTTGTAGATGCTGAGCAAGTTGAGGCCTTAGCAGCATACGAAGGAATTCAGTGGGTAAAAAACATAGGCTGCAGGAAGCCAATGGAAACAGAGATGTTGTGAAGCCAATGGAAACAGATATGTTGTGAAGTTGACTAATAGTATCGTTGCTGATATTATAGATATTTTACACAGTAATTTTAATAATTGGGCTATGCTCCCAGAGAGCCAATAATGTGGCTCAATATCTACCTAAGTATTCCCTAAACTTAAACCTGTTAGTAAAATGGAGAGATCAAAACCAAACTCCAGAGTTGATTGCTCTAAATATCCAACAAGATAAAAATTATGTTGTTTAATCCTTTTATTCAATGAATTCCTTTTCGTATAATAAATAAAGTAAACCAAGCTTGGAAACAGTGTGGAATGTCAAGTCTAATAGCTTCTAAATTGGGTCAATTATACTTTTTTCATGCCATGTTCCAAGATTCCAATGAAGATGGTTTTGGATCCAAATTAAACTGCCAATCCGAAATGCGTTGAGCGCCTCAATCTTGTGATTGATTTTGTTCTAAAGTTGAGGGTCACTTTCACATCATCAATTTTGTGGCCTAGTATAAACTCAATTAGGATTGGCGCTCTGGAGCTCATTTTACCTTCCATCGTTAGATTTATAAACTTATATGATCTCCAAGTGTTGAGCTATCATGGAACTCAGACAATAAAAATTTGTCCACCTAATAAAAACTTGCTCTAATTGTAGTTTCTGTTATTTGCGTGAAATTATGGTTTTCATAGTCATAATCGAGGGCATAACACCATAAAAATTTTCTCAATTTTTCTTGTTCAAAGAGTTTTATCTACATCATTGAACTTTGTTTCTAGACACCAACCAATTCGATTCAAAAAATTTCTGGAAATGTCCAACACTGAATTACTCAGACACTCAGATACTTGGTGATTATACCAAGAATTGTGGAGTCCTAATTAGTGGAACTGATAAAAATCACCTTATAGACAAGTGACATAACTAGGTCTATATATACACGAGACACACATGACATTCATGTTATCATGTACAAGTTGATAGCACTAACACAAAGTGCAATGTTATTTAAAAATATACCGCAAGCGCACGATTGTCGATTTGACGGTATACAAATGCGAGTTTGTTCCACGGGGACTAAAGTTGTTACCTTCAATTTATAATTAAAATAAAATTTTAAAAAGAATAACTGAAGATAAAAGTTAATTAAAGCTAGAATAAGAAAATAAAGAAAAATCAAGGGCTTCGACCATCACCATTATTATGTATCCAAGATTATTCAACTATAACTCTCTACAGAACTCTTCAAAATATGACTCGAGACGCTTTAGGACCGACTTGTACGCCTTGGAAGATATATCGTTACATTCAATTATACTTCTCAAAATACTGACCACTCTCTTCATTTAAAATGTTGATCTCTAAAAAGAAAATAAAATTGTGATAAAAACATGAGGACACATGGAGAGAGTTATCATCGTGACTAAATGAAAATTAGGACCAAAAGAGATTTTATAGAAAGCATTGTAGAATTATCCATCGTACATTATAGGGCTTAATCTTAGCCCTAGTAGAAAGATTATCTCCATTACAAAAAAAAGAAAATGAAAAATAAAATTACGCTATTGTTCTCGGAACACCGGACCCCCTCTCCGCTTTATATTACTACCACAATATCCTAGTTTCATTTGCAAAAACCTAAGAGCAGTTCCTATGGAATAAAAAACTTGGAGTTTGTTCATTTTGCTCTTACTATGGAATGAACAAACATGAAAAATGGATGTTCAACTCAATATATTTGTTGATTTGAACATCGAGATGGACAACCCAGCGCGCGCCTGTGGTAAGGACAGACGATCGTCGCAAACTCGCTGGCGTTGGAGCAAGAATCGCACGCCCAAACATTGCTCGCCAGCGTGCAAAGAAGAAACGCCCACTACAACTTTATCATATACTTTCAGTTTGTTCTGTCTCCTAACAGTAGCTTAAAAATTATTATATTAACATTTTAAACTTTATACTGTTGCAGGGCCTATGGCTCATGGATGTGCGGTCCAACTAGATTCCTAGGGTTGTATATAAGGGAAACTATGTAATGACTCTATACTACTCTCCTAATAATATTGTTCTTCTCCTTCCTCTTATCTTTCCCTGTTTCATCCACAATTATCCTAAAACACGTTATCAAGCACGACTCTACCACTTTGTGCAATTTTTTTTTCTATTAAATTTTATCGCTCGAGATCAATCATGGATTCCTTCACAAAAATATTAGCATGGTTCTTATCAAGATTAATTTTTATTATGGATGCGTTACCAGGTATTTTCGTTCCACAAAAGAATTTCGTTTTCTTAGTATTTTCTAAGGTTCCACAAACGTATGATTATAAGAAAACAAGAGCGATTTAACCGTTAGATTTTCATGAAATTCTAATATGTTTAACTAAATTAGGTATTATTTACAGTGATAAAGATTCAATAATATGATGCAATCTCTAAAACTTGATTTTATTAAAACTGTGTACGTTTAGAAAAACCCTAGTTTATGACAGCGTCGTAAAACCTAATATTTAAGAATTTTAACCATTGGATTATGTTGTATTTTCAATATGTGTTATATATTATTCTTATTGAGATACTATAAAAAATTTATCAAGATCCAACCATGGGAAATACTCAAAAGTACGTGATATTTACAACTGTGTCCACAGAAACGCTAATTGAAACAGGCATACGGCGTCATAGATATCTTTTATCTAGCCGTTGGATTTATTTGAAATTGTATTATGTTTACAGAAACATTTTGTAGAATCTACTAGAAAAGTTTCATCATTATCGAGACTATGATGCATTTGTCCTGTAGATCGAAACAGTTGAAAGAAGAATTTTGCAATTTTTAGGGTTAACGATATGTTTTGGACTCATATGCTAATAGTTTCGAACTTATTATCAATGGGCCTGAATACTTCATATATAATGGACCATATATGATTATATTCATCAACCATGACCTTGTCAACCCAATGGACCGGGTCTTGACCAAATAGTTGACCGGACTTTGACTAAACCAATTTGACTCTAATATGACTTTTTGGACTCAGAAGTACTTGAGCACCATTAAAGAGTCTATGATGTGGAAATATGTGTGCACAAGTAAAATACTTTCGTCATAAAAATCTTCAACTTATGAAGATACACCGTTCAAAGAGGAAGCTATACCTTCAACATTTCCAAGGCGACATATTGACTTCGCATTTGATGTAATGATTTGAAGGAAGTTTGTCTAAACATTCATTTTCTCCCAAACTTGAATGTTCGAAGTGGGATGTAAGCCATTTGTTAGACTATAATGAGTCACTAACTTCGACAATGATATGTTGTAATTAAAAGCACACCTCACTTTTTGTGGAAAGAAACTCACAAAAGTTTCCATGAGTCAGGGATGGAATTCTGGCTCCAGTAGTAATGATACAAAGTAAATGTATCTACCTATAATGGGACAGAGATGTAATTCTGACTCATATAAATGAGAGTTGAAAATCTTGTTATAAACATTTATCGAGTATGGTACAAGTGATGGAATGCAGGTATCATATAGTAGCAGCCAACTACAAGATATATCGAGAGTTTAAATGACAACAAACTCACTATATATTTAAAAAAGGTCATACCCCGCTTGTCAACCGGTGTCAATAAGAAACTTGCCCAGTTAATACACTTACATTTTGATAAGTTTTTATTCATTATCTTTATTCAACTGAAGTTTGTATGATTTGATCCTGGACTATTGATTGTATGATAGTTTAGTATACTTTTTTCTTTTCTTTTTTAAAATAAAGAACTTTTTTTTTGCAAAGAACTAAATTCATAGTTTGTACTTATGAAATGAAAAGTATATCATTTCCATGAGACTGAAATACTCTAAAGCACTTGAGATATACTCATAAGTACTTGAGTTAAAAGGATCATTCGTACATTATGATGAAAAGTATATCATCCTCATGAACTGTAACACTCTAAAGTATATGAGATAAATTTTCTTTTGTTACGTAATAAGGCCACACCATTTATTACACGAATCTATTAAGGAAATATATTAAACTGCTTGTTAAATTGTTTCCTTATGTGATACCATGCGATGAATGGAACATTATAGATAATAGCCGAGCGAAGAAATGCTCAATCTTTGTTTCCTAATAGTATAAAGATTAAAAGTTACATGAGTTCTATAAGAACCAAGAGCTAGTCACATTTTGTTAAGTTTCTACAAAGTCCGTGCAAACGGTTATTGAACAAAACTAACCAGTGAGAATGGGAATGCATCTACAAATTACCTCAAATGAATGTGAAAGGAATCACATTTTAGAGAAAATAACGAATCAATTAGTTTAGTGATCTGTAAATCACTAATACTTGGATAATTGACAATGTAATGTTGGGAATTGACTCAATCGGTTTTGACATAACCATAAAGACACTTTGGTTGTAATATGATGTTCCGTTTTGAAAGAACTCAAATGGACATCCTTTTATTTGAGTTAACAAGAAAATGGGAATCATAAAGATTGAAAGAATGCAAAGTTACGGCATCACTCACAATAAACTCTTTCTAAAGTACCAGAAACACCACCTACCCTCCCATTATGCTTCTAAAGTAATTACTTTAAAAGCATGTAACTTATTTTACAAAGTCATTTGTTTAATAAAAAGGATTGAGACCATCATAAGATGCAAATGGTAAACAACCCATCTTTTCAAAAGAATCAAGGTTATATTTGTGGACATATTCATACAGAATGCGGTTCATTCAAGTGATTTATGGCTCTGGTGGATAATTCGAAGTGTTGAATTAATTATTGTTCACAAGAAATTATGCGTTTTTGAAACAATTCTAGCACATATTATACAATTTTAGGTCTCACCAACCTTGTTATTGCTAGATATTTTACATCAAAAGGACTTGATGGATATTGCATGTTAAATAGGATCATTGTAGAACATCTATACCCCATGGTCTCGCAGAGGCTACCATCAAAGGTTATATATGGTGCCAAAGGCATGGATATGCGTACAAACCTACCTTTAATCGCTTGTGGAATATTCAATATTAACGCATCTTTACTTAATTCGTTTTAGAACCCATTATTAGTCAAACTTTTATGTGTACCAGTTGGTAACTAGATATAAGCCTGACATTCATATTCTTAAGCATTTTTGGTGCACTATATAAGTGCCATTACGAGTCCACATCGTATTATGATGGGTCACGAAAACTATTAAGAAGTTATGTTGGATATTTACTCCCAACAATATAATTATCCGCATTTTAAAACCTTTAGCAGTAAGATCTCTTACCGCTAGATTTGCGAGTTGTCATTTTAATGAGACAGTCTTCCCGTCGTTAGGGGGAGATGAGAAAAAGTATTTTCTAAGGGAATGACATGAATTGTCGTGGTGTGTTCCCACTGTGTATCATATTGATTCTTGTACTCCACAAATGTAAATGTGAAGTCACAAAGAATAATCAATTTTCAGAATGTACACTGATGTCGCTAAAGTGACAAGATCACACATACCAGCTGCAAATATTCCTGCAAGGTTAGAAATCCTCGGTATGGGGTACACCATAGACTAAGGTGTTGAAACTACACTTGGTGGAAGTGTAGTTGAGGCCGTGTCTCCATAAAGGAAGATGGAGAGACTACCAGGTTTGATCAATGCTCACCTAGAAAGGAAGTAGATGAGTAAGGAACAACCTAATTTGTGCCATTAATGAAATCATCTCATTTGATTGTCTCTGACTATGTCCATGAATCAATACTGGAGGACGCTCCGAAGTCTTAAATGATTCTAGAGAACAATGAAATCCTGACGGATTATGAGAATGCACATGAGTCAATGGAAGGATCATGCGTGCGCAGTGATGATATAATCCATAAATAGTTGTTCCAGAAGTAAAGCACAATGAGATCGAACAATGTTTTATTTTGATTAATTTCAAATAAATAGCACATTTGGCCTACACAATCCAGGTAGAACTTAGTTCTTTGGAAAATATACGGGTATTTGGTGTGGTAGTGATAACCAACCAAGTGTAAAGCCTATTGGACATACATAATTAATTTGTCATAAAACAGAATGAGAATAAAGTAGTCTTAAAGTACAAAGACTCGCCTTGTAGCGAGGTTTCTCACAAAGCCACGGAATTGTTCTCTTGTAATGAACGTTATAGAGTTCCGCTACTTAGTTAGCTTGGTAATTTCAAAAGGACTTGAAATGCAACATATGTATGTGGTTGTTACGTATCTCGAAAGAATCAAGAGATGAAGATATTTACAAAATTACTTGATAGACTTTTGTTGCCCAAATCAAATGACTCTAAACCACGAGGTGCGTTTACGATTAGATAGAACGCTCACTTATAGATTCAAGAAATCAGGCGGATGTGGTATACCCGTATAAGTGGCTATTTGATTTGGAGGGGATAGACAAGTAAGTTATTTTTTCCTTGCGTATTCATTAGAAAGTTCCTGATTTGGAATTGTAGCTATTTATGTTGATGGTACAGACATGATGTGTACTCTTGATGTAATAAGAGACCTTAAAAGCTATTTAAAATCCGAATTTGAGATGACAAATCTAGGGAAATCTCGATCGAATACTGAGCTTGTGATATATTATTCCACCAGTTTGCATATATCTAAAGTTGTCAGGCAATTTAACAAAGGCATGCATCCTGATAGCACTCCCATGATAAGTCGAGGTTCAAATGTAAGTAAGTAACCGTTTCGTCCAAAGGAATATGAAAATGTGTTGGGAATAAAATTCCCATATCTAAGTACAATAGACACATTGTTTTACTTAGTATAATAATGTACTCGATTAAAATTTACATCCTCAGGGAACTTGTTATCTAGATATAGCTCCGCGCCAACGCAACGTTATTGGAATGGTATAGTGAATGTAATCATGTACTTAAAAGTAACCATTGACATAAATTTGTTTTATCTCTACAAAAACATTTAAATGAATGCTAATGAAAGTGCAATCCAAAAGTTGTTGATTACGAAGGAACAATAATCTGTTCTCCAACGAAAGTAATCAGAGGGAGATATGGTAGATTATTTTCTAAGTGATTACCAATATTCAGATTCGAAAAATGCATGACTAAAGGAACTATCTGGAACAACTTTGAAAGTAATCGGGGGAGATGCCGACATCCGGGGGAGGATTCAAGGATATGATGTCGACATATTTTACTTCGAAATTGAAGCTGTGTTGTACTATTTTTTCCCTTCGATCGAGAATAGTTTTTCCGAAATGGTTTTGTTACTCGACAAGGTTTTTAGCAAGACAACACTAAAAACATCAAGTATGTTAAACGTTGAAGACATAAATATCGTGTAGATATTACTGAAAATATCTGAATCAAAGAAATGAAATGCGATAGTCTGTTAAGCAACGTAACTTCTAGAATCAACAACAGGGTTTTATAAACGTTCAAGTCACCAAAGTAAAGTGTGATAAACTCCTTTTGACTGCATTAGACTAACGAAAATTGTCTGACATCATGGGGAACATCTAATGGTGTGTTGAACTATTTTCCTTCACCGGGTTACTTTTTCCCACGAGGTTTTGTTACTCGGTAAAGGTTTTCAATGAGACAACAACAAATACTTGGGAATGTAATTTCCCAGCCTAAGGCTATTGTCTTTCCCACGAGGATTTTACGCCTTGAGTTGTGAAGCAACTAGTCAACTTCGAAAAAGCAAAGTGATCATCTGCAATGATCACCTTTACTTGCATCTTCCACGTTGTACTATTTTCCCTTCGTCAAGGTTTTGTCCCACTGGGTTTTTCCTTGTCAAGATTTTAATGAGGCAACGTATACACATCCAACTATGTTCTAAGTTTACTTAATATTGTACTCTTTTTCTTTAGTTCGGGTTTTGTCCCTGATGCGTGTCGTAACCACAACAAATTAATTAATACTTTACTACCTAATTAACTAGTAATATAGGGTAGTCAAGGTCGATCCCACGAGGAGCACGAGATTCTAGATGTAAAAATTGTCACGAAAGGGGGGTGTAAAAACAAAAGAAAATAAACAAAACAATTAAAAGGTAAAGTTGAAAGCAATAAGAGAGACAAGATCAAGGAATCCTTCTTCGTTACGAAATAATGGATCAAGTTATGTTCTTTCCTACTTGTTATTAGTCACAGATTATCACCAACCGTAGGATAGCAGGTCCGCTTAGCTAGCCCCAAAATTCCTAATTTCACCGAGTAGCAGTGTCCGCTTAGTTATCGATTCTATTCAAAAGAACCACCTTGAGGTTCGCTTACAAGATGTAATTCCCCGAATGCATTAAGATTTATGAATTTAGGTTTAGTACTAGTAGTTAAACCTTCGGTTCGCTTGGTTCACTTTCTAGCGTTGTTTCTACACACAATTGCTCCACGGAATCCTCCGCAAGGTCTTGTGTTTTCTACTTGTGTAAAGTGTCGAGAACGATTCGTATTCCCTAACTTATACTAGATATAGATCAATTAACAAATTAATTTAGCGTGCACTCCAAACAATCTATCAATCAATCATGAATGTCTTTAAGATCACTCCTATTAGTAAAAACAATCGATAATCATGTAAAAAAAAATCTCAAGATAGAATTGAAAACAAAAACTCAAATCATGTTAAGAACTAGGAATTCATCCTCAATCAATAAGAAAATTAGCTACTCATGTTTTTGAAATTCACACAAATAATAATAATTAAAAGAAGAATTTTCAAATTCACACAAGTAATTAAAAAGAAAAATCTTAGAAAAGCAAGCAAAAAACACAAGTGATGTGTGTGTAGAGAGGTGTGTAAAACTTCTCTATTTATAAGCTTCAATATTCTCCAAATCTTCTAAGGAATAGAATCCTTTTCCTTTTGCAATTCAATTTCCAATTCCAAGCTTTTCTCAACTCTTCCACCTTTCTCTTTCCAAATTTGAGTCCAATTCTCCATCCAATTCCAAGCCCAAGTCTTCACACCCATGAGAGAAGTCCATAGAAAATTCTCGAATTTTTGGCTCACGAAAACCGGGATTGTGGCCGAATTGTTGCCACGCCTTTGAAAGAAAGTCGCCGTCCATGGAATATTCCGTTTAGATTCTCGTATATATAACAGTTAACGGTCGTTAACCGTTGACCAAGGTCAAAGTCTAAGTCACCGAAGTCGAAGCGAGTCGATTCTTGCCGAGTGGGCCGACCAGTCTAGCTGTGCCACTTTGCATGAGCCAAACTTGTTGCAGACCACACGTCATCATTGTGCTTCATTACTTCACCGACCATCATGGCCCCCGCTACCAAAGCATCACTATTTCAATTCCTCCTCCCTGAACCATAACTGCTTCCCTGTATCTCCGATGCTGTAGCTTCAAACCACCGATCAACACCTGCAACTTGACACCAATTAAGACCCTTTCGGTTCCTAGCATTCGTCCCAAGAACTCCACCAATTATATCTCTGTCTCAATCCATTTGCAAAGACAAACAAACACAAATGCCAGCCACTAGCCCAAACAAAGCGCACCATCAAGTGACGGCTCCAACCATTCCAATTCTTCACTCCATCCCGGCTGCTGCCGGTGCAAGTCATCTCAGAAACCTCAATCCTCGGTCATCAAGCCATTGCCGATCACATTCCTTTTCGGCTCAAGGTCACCTACAATCGCAAATTGATCCATTGCAATCCTTGCCATCTCCCTGCAGCCTTCTCACTCCCACATATTCCAACCATTCTCCTTGTGCACTGAATCCACCAACCACTTGCCTCAACTTCAATGACCATCACGCCTCCGGTCCTCCCCGCAACATCACACGCAACTTCACAAGCCATACACTGCCGCACCAGTAATTGACTTCATCGGGTTGCTTCCCAACAACTCCAGCTGATATTTCCCGTGACACTTACAAGCTCACCCGAACTGCAAACCTAAACATTCATCTAACAACAATCACTCAGTTGAGCAAACACATTCCTAGTTCCGATTTGAACCAAAACCATCAATTGAATCTCAATACCACCTCCACAAATCCATCGCAAATCGCAGAAACCTTGGCAAAACAAAATCATACATCACCACCTTCCAGCATCAGTTCCACTAGCTCAAGTCCCACTAGCTCGCACCCATTTAATCACAAAGAACAATCCTTAGCAATCCCCCAAGAACAAATATCAGTACCATCATATTCATCTTAACCTTTGGATCCAACACAAACTACATCAACCAACCTTCTTCTCATAGCCCATCTCCATCACAGACTCATCAAATTGTGAGAAACAACTTCATTCTTTCAATTATTGAAACCCTAGCTCCCAATTGCATCAGGTTATTCTTCACCGCTCAACAATAACAACCCCATTGCCATGACCCATTCAACTAACTTGAGCTTCTTGCAATTCTACTCATAAAGATAGCTCCAATCACAGACTCCTTTTCACCGAGCTTCAACGGCGCTTCTTTAACACCTCAATCACTGAAATTTCAACCCCAAATTTGCAGCAGACTCTTTCTCCTTCTTCCCCCAGATTCAACCCATTTTCAGTAACCCAGTTCCTTCAATTCCTCTACCATTTGCTCTTGCTCTTCTCGTGCCCATCGGTTCTTCAAGACAAATCCGAGCTCATCGATTTAGCAATTCCCAGATCCATTTCGGATTCAACAAGACACTAATCACCTCTCATAAAGTCTTGTGTTGAACAACAACAAGTGATTTCCATCTCGATCTTCCCCGAATCTCGTTCTCGATCTCAGGATCACATCACCTCTACTTCTAGCCGCCTCTCGGTGCCTCACACATTTCTCTCGATTTGGTGAAAATAAGAACTTCTCTGAAATATTGGTTTTGTTGTAAGAGATGTAAAAGGATATAACTACTCAAGTGAAATGGATACGGGTATCATGATACTTAAGACACCCCAAGATTAGGATAAGGGCCACAATAAATCTCTTTGTATTGTCGGTCCTTGGGAACCGAATGTTTAATTATTGACTTTGCTTATAACCTTCTCATACGGACCAGGAATGGCCTCGTTCTTTCGCTGATAGCTTACGCCTTTTGCTCCAATTGGGATGATTTCCGCTTTTTTCCTCCGTGCGACTCCAAAGTAGCTACAAAACTCAAAACAAGCGTAAAATACATAATTTACAAGAAAAATAGAAAGAAAGCATAAACTACTAGATAGTAAATTAGGTGTATTCTACACCTATCAAATCCCTCCGGGTTTTTCCAGATGAAGTTTTAACGAGGCAATTAACTTAGACTCGTCGATCTTTTAAGATCGTATTGCATGTGATGAACTATATGTAAAATACGAGACAACATGTGAAGTATTACATGTGAAGAGTTTTAACAAGGTTTTGTCCGTGGGTTTTCCTTATCAAAGTTATAATGAGGCAATGGACTCAGGCACAAGTCATCAAGGAGAACGACATTTGAAGAACTATATGTAAAGCATTATGTATAAAGTTTTGTTATTGAACAACACAAGGGGGAGTGTTGCGGGGCCTATGGACCATGGATGTGCGGTCCAACTAGATTCCTAGGGTTGTATATAAGGGAAACTATGTAATGATTCTATACTACTCTCCTAATAATATTGTTCTTCTCCTTCCTCTTATCTTTCCTTATTTCATCCACAATTCTCCTAAAACATATACTATTATATAGATTAATATATTATTACATTCAGACACCTAACTATAATTCAAATATTATTATATTAATACTTTAAACTTTATAATATTATGTAAATTATTATATTATTGAATTCAATCTTGATAGTATTAAATATGAATACAGTAGCTGTTGGCGATTTATGTACAATCGCCCCCGAATTACCTTCATTCGCCCGTGAATTATCTTCACTCGCGCGTCTATTCTTAGGCTGCCAATCACATTTACCATTGTGGAAAACACAACTTGTTCATCCACGTGGCTCAACAAAAAATTATTTTTGTTCATTGCCATAGGCGTTGCCCTAAGTACTTCATTTTGTCATCATACAATTCCCTAAATTACTCCCTTCTCACGTGCGTAATTGTACTAGATTCCATCAACCAAAAGTGGAATTTCATTATCCATGTGCTGGCCTCTCGTTTACCACAATCACTGTGTGCCACCCACTCATAATCTTCCTCCTTGTATAGCATTTACTATCTCAGGGAGTTTAATATGGAACTCTTTAACACTTTGAAGAAAATAAGGAAAGATATTACCGTGTTGCATGAGCATGGGTTACCTCCCAAGAAGTGCTAAATTTAAATTCTTCATCCAGACATTGGAAGAATTAGTGACCACATAAAATCATATAGCAACAGCCAGAACAATTGTGGATCATCTTCATCAAAAAGTGTTATCACAGATGAAAGGAAACATACCAAGAAGGTCAACCAACCGAGCACGCCCTTATCTAGTTTTCTATTTAATACTCCCTCCGTTCCACTTTAGATGATCTTTTTGGAGTTTTCACGCAGATTAAGAAATGGAGAGAGATATAAAAAAATTCTATTTATGCCCTTGAGAAAGTCTTCAAACATTAATTGCTATTAGTGTATTTTAAATTAAACTTATGGTTCCAAGAAAAAATGTGAGGGTATTGATGGTAGTTTTGTGGGAAAAATATGAAAACTATCAAGTAATTTGGAACACAAAAGTAACCCTAAACACTCATCTAAATTGGAACGGAGGGAGTACAACTATATCTAGTTGTGGTTCAGGTTCAAGCTCTATAAGAGAGTCTAAATAAAATATTTTCATTGGCTGAGTTTCCTCATAGACAGGATCCGGATGATCAGGTTGTATAGTTTGGAAAAAGAATCAACTAAAAACTTACAAGCACATAATAATAACCTGAATAATTGTGGATCCTCAAAGTCAATCAGATGTGACTTACACCGTCGACCATAATGGTGGTCATTCTTAAGTAAATGCGTCGGCGATTCTAATTTCCTAAAATAATTAGGTTTAGTTCCAAAACTATATAATGACACATTTTAAATTGAGATGCTCTCACGGTTGGCAAATAAAATCCTTGTGAGACAACAAAGTCAATTATGGTATCATGGACCGGATAAACCACATCAACAAGATGACGGGTTTCTAACAACCGAGTTTCATTCTGACATAAATGGGTTCAGGAAAACGTGCATGAATATAGTGTCTTAAGATGGTAGAGGAACAAATGTCAAGTCCCAAGTTAGGATCCTTTATAAGAGTCAATGGTAAACCACGGGGAGAATAATATTCACCCCCAAACCTAGAGTTGTCAATATCCTTGGATAAACTAGTCACAATTTCCTTCATTTCTAAATTATCGATTTAGGAAAATGGTCTTTTATTTCTTCTAGATTGTAATCGGGTGGTTCTATAGTGCTATAATCCTCATTGAGAGACCATTGTTTCGAATCGGTGGACTCTAAAACACTACTCTCGAGGATAAATTGTTTCCTCTAAACCATCATAGGCTTCATAATCACAATGATATACTACACCGTCTAAAATTATGGTATCTCTATTGAAATTATTTCTCATTTGAATAGGTGAATAATCAACGATATTATTAATATTTGAACTAGAAACAACATTATCATCATAAAACTCAATTGTATAACAATTTCTTCACTATGACTACATATCTTAGAATATTCATCACAATACGATGATGGTTGAACCTTATCTAAACATGCAGTGTTTTCAGATCTAACCACATCCTCTAAATTGGGTGAATAATTATATGTATTATCAAGGGTAAGATTGGAAACACTATTTTGGAATTCAAAATCATTATGAGCAATAGCCTTAGGTGCATTTTGGTCCTCATACTTATTAAAAGTCCCACACGTTTATCCATCTTTATTTGAGATTCACATACAATTTTATTTAACTTCTTAAGTGATTCCTATAAAGAAAGACTTGTCAATTGAAACGTGCATCTTCTAAGGAACGAGTTTTATATTCATCGGAATTGGTTGCATCCGTTTGATTAAATCCCCTAAATATGGAGAACTCTTATGTTGCTCATTTTCCCTTTTGTATGACTGGTGGACGTGTGGATAGTAATTGAGATCACCGTGGTAAGAACCATAACCTTCAGAAGGTCGATAGTGGTCCCAAGTACTATACACACTATGACCATAGTATGGATATTGTCCATTTAGATACTCAGTCGGATAATTATTATATTGGTCTTTATAATACCAACTCGACATTTTTTGTGCACATACAAATGCTTGGGACGACTAAAATTGGTTGGCTCATGTTACCTTAAGCGAGAATATACCATGAGACTCTACGGTCATAGACTAGTCAACAATCTTGTATCTAAGGTTTGTGGAATTTGGTCGGTAACTCCCATAAGGCCAATGACACAGTTTCAACGTACTTTTCCACTTGGTTTTCCTAAACTCGGTTGTCGACGATGCAATTGGTGTGTGCAAATATGTTTTTTTTTATTATTAAATAAAAAAATTAACTAAATATTTACAATGAAATAAAACAAAATAAAATCTAAAAGAATAAGAATATTCCTAATCTAATTATTTACGAGGATGTTATTATCAAGGAAAACAGTTTGAGGTGAGTTTCTTGGTTTGGCAACCAAAAATCATACCAAATGTTTATTTTTGACTCGTTATTATTTTCTTGTTATTCGCAATTCGAGCTTAACATATTAAGGCCCCTTTTAATATTATTCAATATCCAAGAGTTGTTATAGTTCCTATAATGAATCGAGAGGACCCGATTTTGGGAAAATACTTGTGCTTAAGAATAATGGCCCAAAGCCGATCTTGATTATGTAAAAGTCTCTAAGCAACTTTAGTTAACATGGATAAATTAAATTTATGAGGATTTCTAATTCCTAAACCTCCCGAATCAAATTTAGTACGTATACTAACCCAAGCTTTAGTATGGATTCCTTTAGATGCATCTTTCTTGTTCCACCAAAAGTCTTTTTGCGCTTTTTCAATACCATCCGAGAACAATTTTGTAAAAGCAATGCACCGCATTTGATAGTTTTGATAAGCGCTAAGCCACAGATTTTAGGAGGACAGTTCATGGACTTGGGATAAAAGCTTAGCCTTCCATCCCCGTAAGGCAAGTATAGCATTTACTAAGTAAAGGTTCAAAACTATTGGTTCTATTTCTATTGAAGAATAAGGGATTCCATAGATATTTATCATTTTTTGACATTTTTCTAACTTTTAAGATTCTGCTAATGATTTTGCAATATTTATTATGAAGCTTTGGGGGAGAATTAAACCCCATATTTTTGGAGATTTATAACTTGACCCGACATTTCTCAAAAAAGATTAAGGATATCTATCAAATTCTTTGCTTCGACTATTCCTGCTCTACAGAAAAGGAAACAGTCATCAACAAAAAATAAATGAGACACAGGAGGAGTAGATTTTGACACTTTAATCCCTTTTTTTTTTAATCAGCCTCAGCTTTACAAAGAAGTTTCACGTAAATAATAAAGAGATAGGGGGATAAAGGACCCCCCCCCTTCTTAAGCCTCTTTTAACATTAAACTTCTAACCAAGTCTGCCATTTCGGAGAACGAGAAAAGAAGTCGTCATCAAACATTGCATGATAAGCTGACACCAAGTTTCATTAAAACCAAAAGCAATAAGGATTTTTTTTCTAGAAAAGGCCATTTCTATCGAAGGCTTTTGAAAGATCAATTTTTAAAGAAAAATGACCTTCCTCACTTCATAAAATGAAGAATTTGCGCAATTATAATATTATCAGTTATTTGACGTCCGGGGATGAAAGCAGATTGGTTCTGAGATATAATTTTATTCTAAAAAAGGTTTAAGTATGTTAGCTAAGATTTTAGAAATAATTTTATAAATCGTATTACTTAAGCTAATAGGCTAAAGTCGCTAGGGGAAGAAGGATTCTGGACTTTAGGAATCAGATTTATATAAGTATAATTTATTTATTTTAGAAGAAATCTGTTTTTGAAGAAATCTTGAATTAGATTACAGATATCTTTAGAAAAGATATCCCAGTGAACTTTAAAGAAACCAGGAGGGTAACCATCCGGTCTGGGAAACCCCATTGGTTCATGCTAAACAATGCGTTTTTGATTTCTTCTAATTTGGGAATTCTGGTAAGCAGATTATTATGATCTTCATTTATAACATGATTTATAAGATCGTGAATAAATTCTTCATGATATACCATTAGAAGAACCTATGTCCTTAAAGTGCTTAACAAGAAAATTTTCTATTTGAGTTGGGTCTTCAATCCAAAGGTCATAAGGTTCCGTTAAAGTATGAATATGATTTAACCTTCTTCAGTTAGAAGCGATTGATGAAAATACCCAGTATTTTTATCATAGTCTTTAAAGTATTTATCCTTTATCCTTTGCTAGATGATTCCAATTTCATATCAGCTATCCATCTAGGATGGTAAAGTTTTAATATCATTTATAGGTAAAGGATTTATGGAATGAAGATCATTTATTTTCATGTTAAGCTCCTTTATATTTTTGAATATGTTTCTGTTTCCAAAAACTTTCTTACTCCAAATAGTTAGCTTAAAAGAAAGGTCTTTTAGATTTTTATTAAAACGATAGGTATTAGAACCTTTATTTGATTTATTCCAGTTTTCCACAATAAGTTTAGGGAAATTTTCATGACCTCACCAGGTTCTCATGATTCTAAAAGGCCTAGCATTATTTAATTCTTAATAGGTTTAGATTTAAGGAAAATGGGAGTGTGATCAGATCCCATTCTGACTAAAGATTTAACAATAACATCTGGGAAGATATTTATCCAATCAGTTGAAGCTAAAACTCTATATATTATTTCTTTAATATTTTCCTGACCTTGTCTATTGTTTTTTTGTTTTTAAAAAAAAAAATTGATGCATCCCTGATGCAATGTTTAGTATAGTAGCTTTTGTCTCTATCACTTTTTTTTTCTTCATAAAAGAGGCTAACCTCAATACATATAATGAAACAATCGATTTAGGAAATTGCAAACCTTACGAAGTTTTGCAAGATCATCAAACAGTCATAAAGGTTGTAGTATCTCCACTAATTATTGCCTATCAAATATGTCCCTCCGGATCTAAAACAGTTTCAAAAAGACTCCTCTCTCACAAAGGAGAGGTCCAAACATAGGGGTCAAACCCGATTTTTAAAGGAAAGCCAATATGGGTCAAAGCACAAGGCAGTGATTGGATCAAATCCAACCCAATGTTCATCAAAACATGTAAATAACATGAACTGAAGATTTTTAGTTTTAGATCGTTTAATGCAATCAAGGTAACAATGATCCAACTAGTAGTAACAATATCCAAGAAGTGACCAAAGTTGTCTCAAACGGTAGCCAAAGTGTTTCAAGAACCAGTAGTGATCTGAATAAATCTCTAGGTGTCTGCTCTGAATGACTCGGTGTTGGAGATGTAGCAACAGTTGTAGTAGTATATGAACTTGAGGATGATCTTGAACGGGTCGCCGCTGTCTCATTTTCATTACTAATCCTAGAACATGTAAATATAAAACTAGAACATGACTCATACTAATGAAACCAATACTAAAACATAAACAGATAAGGGTTACAGGATTCTGCAAATGCAATATCAGAACATGAGCTACAAACCTATTACAAGTTTTTAAAGTTTTCTGAAGGTCGCATGCTTACTAGGAAGAATTACTAGACTCATTGTTGGCCAGTGCAAAATTTGCATAACAACAAATTTCCATGGTTGAAAGAGAAGGATCTTCAGTTTCTTCAACGTCTTGAATCTGCTAGAGAACGTTTCCGTGAAGATTTACACAATTGTACTCGCTCATAAATTCAACAATACCAACCCTACAATGTAACCAATTAGAGGAGGATGTAGGAACTACAAAATTAAATAATAGCACACTAATGAACATAAAGAAGACTACAAGTATTACAATTAAAAAAAACCCAAATAGAAAAATTAAATCTAACACAAGGAAAATTACAGAAACACGAAGCTAAACCGGAAAACAAAGCCGATCTACTTTTAGTTGCCGGAGAAGAAAACTGGTGCTTTGACAGTGTCGGAGATTATAACTGAAAAGTATGTATGTCTCAACCTCTTGTATTGATCATGACAATATATAAACCAAATCGGCCGATCCTCTATCAACAAAAGCTTGAAAAACGAATGGGAAAGCAAAATAAAGATGATTTCCAACTAAGAATCACATAGATGATAGGAGAGTTGAGAATCAGCTATGGGTGATGATTAATTTGTTCAGGTCTGTTCCAGTGGAGACGATCTGAGTAGAATGACGCTCAATGAAGTAGGATTTTCGTCGGAGCTAATTTGGGGGGAGAGAGAGAACGTCTATTTTGATATAGAAGGAAGTTTGTAACATTACATAGGTCAATTGTTAGACCAAGTAAAGTGAATTCCTTGAAATCCAAGGTCAATCGGTCCACCACCATGCATTCTGATGCTCTAATCTGTTATCTTTAGAGACTGTCTCTCCTCTTTCTTTCGCTCTCCGCTCTTTCTTCCTCCAACGACTCTTTTTCTTCAAACTTTTCTTCATCTCTATTATCCAAATCTCTTAGTTAGATGTTTGTAGAGTAATTCCCCCATCTAGATTTCGTTCCCAAGCCAAATGGGGATCCATGAGAAGGGAGAATACGATCAGAAACCTTTATGTTCCTTGTATTGATCAATCATTGAGGGATTCGGGATCTAAAATCGTGCATCATCTACATCTAATGTAACTTAGGCATTCCACAACATCCAACGCATTCTTCCATTCATATCCTTACTCTTTCATATTTTGTCCATTCATACAAATCTTCTCGCATCTATCGCATCTTAGGCATTCAAAAGCATCCATCGCATATCTCATTTTTCTTACAATTCCCTATGTGTGTTGTTTTCATTATCGTTTCGCAAACTCTCAAACTAGATTCCTTGATTACTCTTACCGCAAATATGGCTTATCTTCTTAATCTAAGAAAATTAGAGATGATGTAGGCCCTTACTAACACACAATTTCAATTCGATATATGTTACAAAGTTTATCTTTCGGTTCTAATTTCGATTTCTCTTCTACTTTTGAGATCCCTATTACTTACTTCTAAGTTTGATCATTATTAGTCATTTCTCGCATTAGGTCTTATGCACTTCGCACTCAAATCGAATCTTTTAATAATTTCGGTATTTCCTCTCAATCTCTATTCTAGTCTATGGTGACTTTTTCCTAAGAATAACACTGAGTAGTCTTAGCTACATTAACTCTGAAAATAATTAAAGAAAAACCATTCAATTTACTAATAAAAGGATGAACAAAGATAATACGATAATACATACTGGTGGATAAAAAATACTTAATACTTAATCATAGAATGAAAATAGTAGATGGATAGTCTTATCTAAATCTTCCCCTTAGTTTTTCAGACTGCCTTCAATCCTTTTTTAATCTTCTTCTTTTGATTCCTCTATCTCCGCTAATCCTCCATTCCGCATCTGTTGATAAATAATAGATTTCTCATGAACATATGCATAATCCATTCCAGGGGATATTCTGAATGAAAAAATGCAGCGGTCACTGGTACCCCAGAGATAAACCTAGCATGAATTTCCTTGATCATTTCTTTCCCAAGTTTAGCTTTATCTTCATCGCTTAAATTGCATAAAGCCAGCCTCTAAGGCTGTGTGGGATACAAAAAAGTCTCTCTGTGACAAACAATGCATCTAAAGTATTAAACACGATGTAGTTGTCCTTCATCATATCGTATTGCCCTAGTTGAAGAAATTTGGGCAAGAGGAATTCTAAAATGATTGCAAGTATTTTCTTTCTTTGTTTCGCTTTCTATAATCTATTCTTCTTGATTCTATCTTTATAGAATACCCTTAACCTTTGATATGCCATAGCATTTAATCTTATTGATTTCTTTACGTTTGGATTAAGTGTTTTCAGATGTTTCTTCCCCTCGTTTACACCTGAAAAAGCGTGGGTCTAACAACCACACCCAATATTTCGCTTAGCAATCTGTATGGACTAAACCTTAATAATATTCCGAGAGTGAAAACTCAATCAAAGACTAATACTAAAGAGTTTATCTCTTACTCAACATAATCAATGGTTAAACAGAAGCAAGTCTATAAACCTGAATTTAGTGTGAAGTTCTTGATCCAAAATCTTTTGTGTTAATCACAACCTATTCAATATCCACCGTGTATAAACCTCTTTAAGCAACAATCACTAAAGGAATATTTCAACACGGTGTCCACTTAAAACAGGGTTAATCCGGACTGGTCTAACAATGTGAATATAACAAAATCAAGTGTTCAAGATCAATCAAGTCTTATCCAACAAACAAGGTCGGATTTAACAACTATGATTGATTAACGTACAACTTTTGTATTATTTCAATTATATAAATATAATATAATGTAAAAGAAATAACACAAACACCGGATATTTTGTTAACGAGGAAACCGCAAATGCGTAAAAACCTCGGGACCTAGTCTAGAATAAACACACACCGATTACAAGTCGTTACACCAATTTCCTACTACCTATTCGGACTAGATGTAATAATCGCCAAAGACAAATAAAATTCCTAGCACAACACCGATTGTCTTTAGGAATTCTTTCGTAAATCTTCTAGCGTAACCCAAGGCTCTCTTTAGAAGATACAACAACACAATTGATTCGATTCGATATATTGTTTGCACAAAACACCGGTTTGATTTCCCTTTAGATGTGAATCAAGGTTTTGGAAATCTTGTGTTTATGTTGATAAAAACAATTACTAGGTAAAAGTA
Organism: Papaver armeniacum; assembly: GCA_023531295.1. Classification (NCBI taxonomy): domain Eukaryota; kingdom Viridiplantae; phylum Streptophyta; class Magnoliopsida; order Ranunculales; family Papaveraceae; genus Papaver; species Papaver armeniacum. Next base: position 332,657 of record JAJJWW010018834.1, read on the forward strand.
ATATCAAAACAAACTTGTAGATTAGGGATTACCTAATTATTCTACAACAAGAACAACTAGAATAAATCTAGAGATATATTGTTTAAAACTTCTTAAGGATTTTTACGATATGCCTTAATCGAAGTTTTCTTTCTAGCTTCCGATTTCGACTAACAAGTGTTGGTATACGATCGAAATCGAAATCTATCAAAACCTAGGGTTTATGATCAACAACTCTTGAATGGTTTTATATCGAAGAGAAAACCTTAGAATAAACAAGAGGTGAAAAACCTAGATTACAAGTTGTATAATCAATCACTAAGATTAATCCAACTCGGCTTTGTGATCCCCAATACAAAGACTTTTATCACACTCTTATTCACGAAGAACAGAAGACATGGAAAACAACCTTATGAGCTTACACCAATTTTCCAAAGGGGATGAAAAAACGTGTAGCACTCACTTAACCCTTATTTATAGTGAAACACAACTTGAAAACTAAGCAAAGATATTTTCCTTTTTCAACACTCTCCTAATTTTGGGAGTCTTTCCTAAGTTACAGCTCTTGCCAAAATAATTAAATAAATAATTAATTAGCAAATATTGTATTTATGTGAATAAATCAAATTTTAACTTAGGTAGGAATTTAAAGTTATCACAAACACTTTAATATGGTAATCAAATATGTTTGGATTAATAGCCATCTTGCCTAGATAAGGAAACATCACCAATTTAACTAAAAAAGACTTCTAGTCACGTAATTGGGCCCAAGTCCTTGAACCGTTACAAGCAGTTCATGGATTGTTTCCTACTAACGAACTGTAACGGTTACAACAACACTTATAACTGTTACTTTAATAAATCACTCATAACTTCATCATTATAACTCGGAATTGAGTGATTCTTGGCTCGTTGAATTCGTAAGCTCATTTACTATAACATGAGAACCTTTATATGGATAAAGGTTATTGTCACAAAAGTCATGGATTAAATAACCTCGAGTATATATACATAAATGTACATTAATCGTCATCGGAATTTTTCCATAGAGTGAGCATTTGTTTCGATAGATTAGAAAGGTAGAATTGAAAAAGAATCCAAATGAAATCAATTACCACATACCTTTGTTGAGGAAGTCCTTATTGATGTCTTCTTGTAATCTTCAGTCTTCATCCTTAAGAATAGTTCTTCTTAGACCTAATCTAGTCCGAAACTATCTTTAATATACTAAATCAAGAATGCATGTTGGCAACTAAAATTGAAAAATAACTTGACATACCAACGCTAGTGGGTTCAACCGAGAAATGCTCTAACAATCTCCCCCTTTGTCAATTTTAGTGACAAAACCATTTTACATATGGATTGTACTTGTTAAAAGCATTATGACTCCAAATCCAACATACTTCATTTCCTTGGTTCTTCAACAATACGTGTGCTCATCCCTGTACTTGTTGAAGATCCATCATAGTATTATTACACAACATCAAAGTTCAATTGTATCACAACTTTGACAATAATACTACGGTGATATGTATCACTCCCCCTTAGTCAATACTTCATCTCATATGGAAACCACTCCCCCTTACATAATGATCCGAAAACCATATGTATATGTAGTGTGAACTACAAAATAATTCTCCCACCTTTTGTCAATATAAATTGGCAAAGGTACGAAAACTAGTGGGATCCTAATGAAATTTTCATAGAGAAACTTCTTGACCAAAGGAACATATCAACTTTAGTTTAGATTATATCACGAAGTCGTAACTTAGAGACTTTATCAAAGAGTTTATTAAGATACAAGTTAACCCCCTATATGTTCGGATGTTCCACAACCGCTTCTCCCCTCAAAGATATAGCAATTAAGCACAAGTTCATTTAAGAAATCTCCCCCATAAGATGTCATTCCCGAAAGAACAACAAGAGTGACCTTACTCCAGAGATAAGGATTTATTGGATTTTAGAAACCCTACAAGGAGATACAAGTTAAAAACCAACCATTGAAAGTCTCTCACGAGATCGTGTTACTAGAAACAATAGAACTATCTCATGGTAACAATACACAATATATAATCATGAAGATCATGTATTGTGATCATCTTTTCTAAGATACACACTTGTATAAACAAGAATTGATATGCTTCGAAGGAAGAATAACCTTTTCCATAAGGATTTACACCAAGAATGGTTACCATAAGAGTATGAAAAAGATTCTTTGACAATAAAAACCAACATCCAATGGCTTTGATTATTCCTTCTAACCTGTTATGCTTAAGAATTTAAAAACAAATCAAGTTAGGTAATTAAGAATCATAGCGTGGTATTTAACCATATTCATCTTAACCATAACTAGTTCAAATGACTCAAATGAACTAGTTAGAGAGTTGTTCAATTGTATAAATCTTATAGATGTATACAAGACACAATTGAAGCAAAAACGATTTGATTCACTCGAATCGATTCATGAACTTTATAGCCACGATTTGCAAATTGCATTCCTTAGTTATAAGTTCACAAAAATTCGCTCTTTAGATATAACCAACTCAAGTACGCGTACTTAAGTTCCCGGAAGGAGTTCACAAACTCCAACAGATATTCTCGGGATGAGAACCTCCGCCAGTTCGCGGACCGAGTTCAAACTCTTGTTCCGGTTTTCCCGATCAACAAAGTACGCATACTTTGGTTCAAGGAATAAGGACTTATACATATATGTGTTGCCACACAATGCTTATATCCAACATTGGTTATATAATCTAAACTCTCATTTCAATCATTGAAACATTCTTAGAGGACGTTATATAGTTGTTATTCACAAAGAATTTTTCGTCAACGCTATTTTCAAAGTGATTGAAACATAACATGACTTTCCTCACTAGGTAAAGATGAACTTGGCCAAAGCGAAAGCTTACCAACACATATTTTTCGATAGATATGTAAGCGAGTTAAACTCAGCTCGAAACAATAAATTGTTCCTCATATTCAAAAATTACAACATAATATGTGCACCCCAATTCTTTTGCAATCCCGTTGATGGTGGATTTTCATTTAAGGTTAAAATTGTAAAAACCGAGAAAATTATGCGCTGACATCTTGTAAAAGATAAGGCCATCAATAAGTGTTGGATACTCCTCACTTAATTCACCTAGAATGGAGCATGTGGCAACAATCCCATTCTCAGGAATACACGAAATTCATCCAGGTTGGAGCATGTAGCAACAATCCCATATACCCCCGTGAATTTCTAGCATTATTAATTAATGCGCAATCAGCCTTGTATTTCTGTACTCATTATCGGTGCGGCATGACGATCGAGTGTTGCTCTTCAGAGCAACACGAACCTCCAAGCATTATAATGAAACCATGTACGAAATACCCGTGCAGCCGACTCTCGGTGTGTTATACTAGCCCGATTGAGCCCCTCTCGGTGTGTTATACTAGCCCCCGATTGAGCATTCTGACTGACCGTATCGGTCCGGATATGATCACATTCATCCAACTCCACAATAATGATTGGATGACCCGAGATCAATTTCATCACCCCCAAGGGTATGGAATATCCCCTGTAGAACCAACGCGGACCCCGCATGGTCGGCCTCCCTCCAATTGGCCTAGCTTGCCAAAATGTCCAAACCATAGTAGTATGGGCGGAAAACCCTAAAATTAGGGTTTGCGGCATATTACATGTGTCGCAAAACAGTCTCAACCATCCATCTTCGCAGGTATAGATGGAGGGTGTGGATGTAGATTCAAAGGGCCTGAGCATGTCAACACAATCACCGTGGGACCGCCTACATACTTGACCAATCGGTCGGGACCAACCATGGTTGGTTATCCAAATCAGACGCCGAATGAAGCATTGGCCACGGCCTTGAAACCCAAAATTAGGGTTTTGAGCATCACGAGCGTCCATCTTCTCCGTGCGAATGGAGGGTCCAAGATTAGATTAGCGGTCCGGTCATACCAGCATGACCACCGTGGACCCATCTATCCCCTCACCCGATCGGCCAAGGCATATCACGCCTGGTCATTCCAAGACGCGCGCCCAAACTAGCGTGGTCGCAGCTCCCAAACCGCAACCGATCTCGACCGCTCAACTTCGCCAGACGATTTGGATGGCTCAGATCACGTTTTCATGGGATATTCAGGTATAGGCGTGAACACCAGCCTACCACTTACACGCCAGACCGGTCGGCCAAGACCGACCAAGTTAGGTCATCTTGAACGCGCGCCGGAAGTGAGCATGATGCGCGGCTTTTGCGGTACCAAATTCCTATTATAAAATCGATCTCCACCACTCCTCTTGCCGGCCAAATTGAGTGGCCCGGATCGCACCTTCATGGGACAAGTGAGATATGGACGTGTACACGGTATGTTGTCTACACGCATGCCGGTCGGTCCTTTCCAAAAACCTTCCCATGCTTGGTTTCGACCAAGTCGAAGAGTGATGCTTGCGCACCTCTTCAAAACCCTAATTCATTAACGGTCGCAGATGAGTGTCTCAAAGATCATCTCGTCCGTCCAACTTCACCCGACTTGGTTATACTGACCGGTCAGGAGTTAATTGGTCAAGTGAGGCATCATGGTAATCACCACCCATCACTCTACCACACCAGGATGCGCACTGCATAAAATACACATGATACTTCACAAGTATCAACTTCCTGAATAATGCAGTTATTCAATTTAGCATTACATGCTACCTTTCGTGGACCCACGATCCACACATTCGAGACATTAATCATGTCACAAACCGGGGGATACATACCGGGGTATTGGTCCGCGGTTCACGGCGTGCGGCAGGTGCAACGCGCCATCACAAGAACGTGTTAGGAAGTTATGGACGGTTAGAGATGACGGGAGAAGTGGGCAAGACCGGTCGTGTAACACCAACATACACCTCCACTACTCCATCACTCCACTTCCTCCACTTCCCACGAGAGACGTGAATAAGGCTCAATGACTTGTATAAATAGGTTCCCCTCCCTATTTTCCAAACAGGAGAAACAAGAGCAAGTCCAGGACAAAAAACGTAAAACCAAGTGTTAATACAAAACACCGAACCTGATAGCTTGCATCCCGTGTGGTTCCGTTTCTCGTTACAAGTCATAAGCAAGCCAACACCTTCACAATCTCAACACCTTCTTCACTTCCTCCCTAAGATCAACCCCATCTCCTTCACTTTGTGACCGAAACAAGTCCGGGAACGGCCATTTCTTGGTTTAAATTTGGACTTGCACTGATTGATTTCCGAATCTACAAGCACTCACCCGCAAAGTGCATTTGTTTAGGGTTTAGATTCATTCCTCATCCACACACCCCAAATTACCAAAACCGGGCAGAATAGTTTTCACCCATAAACAATTGGCGACCACGGTGGGAGGTTGATCTCTCGGTTGCAAAAAATTAAATTCTCAATTCTTCGGTTTTCATCTCACGATGTATCCTCACTCGGAGACCACGTGTGGTTCGGGATATCATGGGAAGTGTAGCTAGAATGATGGAGGATGTCTTGGCAAATCAAGCGGTATCGCTAGAAGATGAGCGAGACATTCCGCCTTTTGAATGATATAACAAAGCGCAATTACAAGAAAGGGTCGGCAGCGCTCAAACAAGGCAAGAAATGCCGGATCCTTAGTCGAGTCACACCTTTACGGTGGAGATGCAGAAAGAGCGCGTAATCACAGGGGACTCGGGAGAGACGAACAACATGGTCCAGCCCGACAACGAAGACTCGAGGCAACTCCCGCAGAGGAAAAGACTTGTCCGGGGGTACCACAACGTCTCTAGGATAAAGAAATGGAGCCTGCAGCTTACGGATCCTGTGGAAGATTTATATCTCAAGACCCTTGTCAAAGCTCGAAAGACTGTTCAATCCGCATCGACCTTTCAACTAAGTGAAGAAATGCTTGAGGAAGGAGAGATCAATCAAGGAACACGTGAGTACGAGAGGATGAGAACGTTCAATTCGATCACTTTCAAGCCCGGTGATATTACAACACCTCCCATCACTTTGAGCCGTGAGCAGCCGCAAATCCCGGTATCTCATCAAGTGTAACACCTCCGGTAGTCACGGAGCAAAAACTTCCACTCCTTCATCGGACGAGGAGCCGGAGGGACGAGAGGAGGACCATCCCCCATTATCATTGCAGACTTGATGGAGAAGCGGGAAGTTCTTGCTAAGACTCAAACGGATATGGCCGCAACCTCGTGAAAAGAGGTACTCACTTTTCTTAAGACATTAAGCGACCGATTTCCACAAGAGCCGTGACAGCCCCCGGAGCAAAAAGGAACGCATTCAACGCACGGAAGAGAAGGTACTTCAGCGGCGCGGACCTCCATGGACCCGATTAAAGAAGCGACATCGATATGAGCGGTCCCTGTCATGGAGACTCCTACACCGGGACCGATCCTCACAACGATCCTCCTCAAGTCAATAGTTTCACTATGAACCGAGGCCGGTGGATTGGGAAGCGGTTTCTCTAGTGGAAAGTTTATGCGAACTTTCACACCTCTCAAGAATCGCGAGCGGAGACGTTTTGCCGCAATCAACCGAGAGGAAGGTCACGACCGTGCCCTACATGTCACCGCACGCATAAAGGATTCGAGTTCAAGACGACCCTTATCTACACAGAGCGTCTTAATTACTCTCAGACTCTCGGACATCCAAGGTTCTCCCAAGCAAGGTCGTACGGAAGCCTACCACAATGACGGACTTCGAGGGAAACCAAACCAGCACATACGGGAGAAACTCCGCGGAAAGAATCATACAAGTTCGTTGCGCCCTGATGTGATATTAACAAGTTGTAGAAAAGTGGTAGTAAAGTTCGTTCAACTCAGACTTGTAAAGATTTGGTTTCGGAAAATACTAAAAAACAAAGAAAATATATTCACAAGATTGTCACAAAATATCGAGAGATCGAGACTCGTGGATTTCACCAATTCTTATATTCATGTGGTTCAACTATTAATTCTAGACAATTATAGCTTATAAGATATTGACTCTTTCTTTACCAAAAACAGATTTTATAAAGTATTAGATGTAAATCATAAGCATGATGCATCAAAAGTTCTTAGACTAAGCATACACCATCAGACAAAATCACAAATAACCAAGAAAAATCATAAATCAATTTAGAATAGTGCAAAAGTCATAAAAGAATTAATTAGAATTACCACATGCGTAAAGAATGGCTTCCTCCATTCATCCCAAGCGTTGGGGTTTAGCTCATGTTGTCAAATACTCGCTCAAAATAATAATCCATAGCTCCAAAAGGTGTTTATATTGAAGGAATAATATACAGAAGAATTTGTAACGCTGCAGTGGCGTCACATAAGTCACCGTTACTAAAATTGTTACACTTTCGAAGATAATAGTTGGTGATGGACGATGTTACAGATTTTGAAATTTAAGACACCGAAATACGACCGTCCCGCACAGCTTAATGTTCTTGTGTTCTTCTTCAAGCAGACAGCAGTTACTTTTCAGTAACTTTGATTTTACTCTACACCTCCCCCGAGCCTCCGTTTCGACCCACCAACTCTCGATCCCCCTTCTCCGACTTATCCAACTCTATTTATATCCAACAGACGATTAAAACTCGATAAAATTCTTTTTTCTTCGCCCAAAAGTCACGGCTTCTCTTCTCGTTCACGCCTTCCCCGAATTGTAAAAACTCCTTTTTTGATAGAGTCGAATCCCTGCATAGAATATATACTTCCGAAATCCTCACAAACTTCCCAAATATAGAAACAGAATCCCGTACTCTCCATTGCCCCGTTTTGCCGAGAAACATATCTTTCCTCGTTTTAACTCCAAACCAAATATTGAACCCTGTTTTATCGAGTATATTAGTCTCTCGTACTTTGTTTTAACATAACAGGCCTACCACAGTCCATTCCGTGAAAAAAATCCAATCAAAACTCGGCCTTAATCTCTTCCAGAAGCCCGAGAGAACTATCACTCGTTTCCTTCTAACGCGGGTTCTAGCCCAATTGGATCAAATATATCGACCATACCAGTGTCCGTTTAGCTCGAACATGTCCCTTACAAGTGATTTCAGCGATTGAATCACCCTAAAACACGTCCAAATCCCAACCTTAAACTCGCGCGGTGAGTGAACTTGTTTTCCCGCCAAATTGTGAATTTGAATTTGGAAGATAACCTCCCTATCCTCGATGGGGTGCAAATAGTAGTCGCTTTGGAAATGGGGTGCCCCTTAGTAATTAGGTTACCCCTTATCCAAAATGGGAGTCCGAATAGCAATTTTCCTCCGGTGCGCTTTTCGACAACTTTTCGAGCCGATTTTTCCAAAAAAGATTATTGGCCAAAAATACCTACACACATATAACACACCGTAATAAGTACAAAAATGAGCACTAACAATATATAGAATCGAGACAAATTAGACACAAAAATGTGTCTATCAAATACCCCAAACCTATTATTTGCTAGTCCTCGAGCAAAAATAAAATAAAAATAAAATCCTAACTCACTGCCGCAGCATCGTCGATTGCATTTAGCGTATGCAATAAGCCTTTAAACCCCTAGGTGGCCCTAGTGGCCGAGTTATAGTCTCGGGAGGGTTTACCGTGAGATGTACCCACAAAACCTTTACACCGAGACCCTAACTATCTACGCGAGTAACCTTGGAAGGCACTAAAGAATCTCCTTGGTTGGCATACTTATTGACTACAGGAGGAAGTACCCTGTTGCGAAATTCCAATTGTTGTACACAAGTTTGCACTCAAGCATACTAAAATTCATATATAAGTCACAGAGCTCTACTCAGATAGTCGCACTATGGACATCAATACCCGGAGTCAAAACTAATCACATGGATAGATCAAGAAGATGGATATAGAGAAAAACATAGATGGTTTTGATGTTTACTAAGTGATCGATGTTTCCCATATCTGTCTAAAGGCCTCCGCCAAAATGAACCTATCCTAATGGACTGAGATACTGGTCTGACTAATATCAACACAACTGGCATATACAAGGGAACCAGTGGTCGACAATCCTAATTCTAGATCAACACGTCTGGCATATACAAGGGAACCAGCGGTCGATTTATTCACTGAACATTAAATATATATATATATATATATATTTTTATTTAACTGCATGATTAGATCTTTTGGATCCAAGCGCATGCTTCTTGTCACAGATTACATGATAGTTCCCGTGGATCCCGCATTCCACGCTTGTTTAGGCGACGGAGACAGGGAAAACACACACATATTGCTATTCCCAAGTGTTAATTTTATTCCGTTTGGTCTAATTGGTCTAGTCTTTTTTCAACTAACAAGTTTTTTTTTTTTTTTTTTTTTTTTCAGGTATCTCAATCACTCTAATTCACCTAGCATTGGTAACAACTTGAATCGTGGGCCCCATATAATTACTTAGAGAAACATAGTTTAAAAACAAAATAAAATAAAAACAGAAGTGAAAAGGACTCAATAAGATTGGTGAAACTATCATGTTATTTCTAACACCTGAGCTCTCGTGCTTTTATGAATAGACTCTTTAGATGTTGCCATCTAATCGATTGGTTCCTCAACTCCTACAACCAAAATGCTTCCATCCACTTAGATTGGTTAGTGCCATCCTTAATACGCATAAATTTCTAGGCTCTGGAGTTTATTAATGCAACTAAAACTTTCTCCCATACCCCCAAACTTAAACCTAACATTGTCCTCAATGTTCTAAAGATAAAATTAGAAGCATGAACAAGGAGAAACTGTTACCATTTGAAGTAAAAGAGTTAAGGAAAGATATTACCGTGTCGCATGAATATTGGGTTACCTCCCAAGAAGTGCTAAGTTTAACGTCTTCAGCCAGACTGAGTAAGGATTAGTCACCTCATAGAATCATAAAGTAATAGCCGAAACATCTGTGGGTCCTCAAAACCAAATAGAGCTATCACAAGTAAAAGGAATGCAACATGCCAAGAAAATAAACAAATAAAGCACACCCTTGTCTAGTCTCCTGTTTAAGACAACTACATCTAGTTGTGGTTCGGAGTTGAGGTTCTATAACTCGGGTCCAAATAAAATATTTGCACGGGTTGGAATTCCTCAAAGCTAATATCCGGTTCGGGTTGTAAAGTCTGTAAAAACTCAAATAAGAACTCAGAAGCACATAATAATAACCTGAATAATTGCGGATCCTTAAAGTCAATCAGTTTTGACTCACACAATTGACCACGATGAAACTGGCGGTCAATCATAAGAAAACGTGTCGATACTAATTCCCTAAAGTACTTAGGCTTAGTCTCAGAACTTAAAAACTGACACATTTTGAACTCATACATTCCCACAATTGGTTGAAAAATATTTGGTGGGAAAACAAAATCAATCTGGGTATCATAGCCTGGGCTAACCACATCAACCAGAGGATGGGTTTCTAAAAAACTGAACTTCCTTATGGACATCACTAGGTTCAGGAAAACGTGTATGAAGATAATCTTTTAAAATGGTTGAGGCACATATGTCAAGTCCCAAGTGAGGGACATTTCTAAGAGTTAAGGCACATGGAGAATGATAATCACCCCCAAACTTAGAGTTTTCAGTGTCTCTAGAAAGACTAGTCACAACTTCCCTAATTTCAAGGTCATCTAATTCCTGAAAATGGTCAATTGATTCTTCTAAGTCGTTCATCCTCACTCATCTCTACGAGTTCATTTTCTTTGTCTAAGACTAAGGTTTCTAAATCGCTAGACTCTAAAACAATATTCTCATAATAAACTCGTTCCTCAAAAGTATCATCGACTTCAGAATCATAAGGGAATACTACATCGTCTAAAACGGTGGTATCTCTAGTCAAATCCTCGTCCTTTTGAATAGGTGAATAATTATTAAAATTATTTGAATTTGAACTAGAAATATTATCATTGTAAAGCTCAATTGGAGTAACAAATTCCGATCACTATGCCTAAATATTTGATTCTTCATCAACACTATCCTCATCATAATCATCATTGTAATAACATGAAAATGGTCGAACCTCATCTAAAGTAGTGTTACCAATTCTAACCTCGTCATCTTGATTATGCAAATAACTATCCTCATTTTCAAAGGTACTATTGGAAACACTATATTGGAAATTAAGACTATCTTGAGCATTTCTTTTCTGGGCCTCTAACAGCATTTTCTGAGTCGACTCACATGACTTCCTGATTGTATCTAGGAAAGAAGGTTCACATGTTTCATTGCTTTCGTCCATAACTAAGTTATTCATCTCGTCCCGAACTACGTGTTGACTCAAGTAACTTTTGTGTTGACTCGGCTAACTTACATGCGGACTCTAGTAGAGAAGAATTTTGCTCATATGACCGGTGGGCGTATGGATAGTAATTGGGCTCATCATGGTATGAGCCATAACCTTGAAAAGGCTGATGTTCCCAATCACTATTCACATTATGGTCAAAGTAGTAACGTCCATTTTGAAACTCAATCGGATATTATTTGTATTGGCTATTATTATACCGATTCGACATTCTATTCGCAGGGTGTGAGTTGTCACACAAAATAAAACCCACCGACAGGGGATTCGTGGGTGGATAGAGTCTTACCTCCCGTACTGGGACGGGGCGATGAACCGTTGAAGTCGACTCTCAGCCACCGACTCCGATGTCGGTGCACGAACTCGAGGGGCCGAGACAAGATCGTGAATCGTCGTCCTTCCTCGCAAACAGTTTATATTTAATTTCAACCCTTCCTTAGGGTTTAAAAAATAATGTCCAAGTCCAAAAATAAAGTCCAAAAAGTGTCCAAAAATAAAAAGAAAAATTACAAAAATACAACCCTATTTACAGTTTCTAAAAAAAATAAAAAGAAATAAAATAAATATGTACAAAATCTTCCTCTTTATTCCTTTCAGATTCCCCTTTTCTTTCCTTCTTTGGCGATGCTTTCCTTTTATAGAACTTTCTCTTTCCTTGTAGCTTCGCTCCAAATCTGAAAAGAATCGAAAAAAAATACCAAAGGCGTAAAAAAGAACAAAAAATAATAAAAAGAAAAAGAAACTAAAACAAATCTAAATACAAGTCCGCGTCGGCGGCGCCAAAAATTGATGTGATATTAACAAGTTGTAGAAAAGTGGTAGTAAAGTTCGTTCAACTCAGACTTGTAAAGATTTGGTTTCGGAAAATACTAAAAAACAAAGAAAATATATTCACAAGATTGTCACAAAATATCGAGAGACTGAGACTCAGGATTTCACCAATTCTTATATTCATGTGGTTCAACTATTAATTCTAGACAATTATAGCTTATAAGATATTGACTCTTTCTTTACCAAAAACAGATTTTATAAAGTATTAGATGTAAATCATAAGCATGATGCATCAAAAGTTCTTAGACTAAGCATACACCATCAGACAAAATCACAAATAACCAAGAAAAATCATAAATCAATTTAGAATAGTGCAAAAGTCATAAAAGAATTAATTAGAATTACCACATGCGTAAAGAATGGCTTCCTCCGTCATCCCAGCGTTGGGGTTTAGCTCATGTTGTCAAATACTCGCTCAAAATAATAATCCATAGCTCCAAAAGGTGTTTATATTGAAGGAATAATATACAAAGTGAATTTGTAACGCTGCAAGTGGCGTCACATAAGTCATTTGTTACTAAAATTGTTAGAGTGAAGATAATAGTTGGTGATGGATACTGGATTTTGAAATTTAAGACACTGAAATACGACTGTCCCGCACAGCCTTAATGTTCTTGACCTTCTTCTTCTTGACAGAAAGACAAGTTACTTTCCCCGTAACTCTTTGATTTTCGCCTCTCTGACCTCCGAGCCTCGTTTCGACCCCCAACTCCTCGATCCCCCTTCTCTGACTTATCCAACTCTATTTATATCCAACAGGACGATTAAAACTCGATAAAATTCTTTTTTTTCTTCGCCCAAAAGTCACGGCTTCTCTTCTCGTTCACGCCTTCCCTGAATTGTAAAAACTCCTTTTTTGATAGAGTCGAATCCTGCATAGAATATATACTTCCCGAAATCCTCACAAACTTCCCAAATATAGAAACAGAATCCCGTACTCTCCATTGCCCTGTTTTGCCGAGAAACATATCTTTCCCTGTTTTAACTCCAAACCGAATATTGAACCTCGTTTTATCGAGTATATTAGTCTCTCGTACTCTGTTTTAACATAACAGGCCTACCACATCCATTCCGTGAAAAAATCCAATCAAAACTCGGCCTTAATCTCTTCCAGAAGCCCGAGAGAACTATCACTCTGTTTCCTTCTAACGCGGGTTCTAGCCAACCGGATCAAATATATCGACCATACCAGTGTCCGTTTAGCTCGAACATGTCCCTTACAAGTGATTTTAACGATTGAATCGGCCTAAAACACGTCCAAATCCCAACCTTAAACTCGCGGTGAGTGAACTTGTTTTCCCGCCAAATTGTGAATTTGAATTTGGAAGATAACCTCCCTATCCTACGATGGGGTGCAAATAGTAGTCGCCTGGAAATGGGGTGCCCCTTAGTAATTAGGTTACCCCTTATCCAAAATGGGAGTCCGAATAGCAATTTTCCTCCGGGTGCGCTTTTCGACAACTTTTCGAGCCGATTTTTCTCAAAATGATTATTGGCCAAAAATACCTACACACATATAACACACCGTAATAAGTACAAAAATGAGCACTAACAATATATAGAATCGAGACAAATTAGACACAAAAATGTGTCTATCACGCCCCACTCCCCACGTGGGTGTCAATTCGATAAGAAAGACGAAACTTACATCATTGAGGGCTAAAACCCACGATGCATCTTTTTCGACGAAGCATTCTTCTCCATCCTGTGAAGCCACGACCCACAAAGAGGGAACGAACTTTTGTGGTAGTCGTGACCGAGAAAGGTAAAATGGTATACCGACATCGCCATTATCAATTAGCGGGAAATGCTGTTGCAGTCTCTCCACCTAATGGAATGCTACTGACAACGAACCACAAGAACAAGTGTTAGATGCTCCACAAAATTTGCAAGATGGCACCAACTCCACAAGCGATGAGATTGAAATCGTTAAGGAATCTCCTAGGCCTATCTCCATCACTCAACCTTGTGTACGGATAAACGCACGAAGCTCGTGGAACTTCTCAAAGAGTACCAGGACATATTCGCTTGGAGATACGAAAAAATGCCGGATTTAGATAAAAATTGGTCACCCATCATCTACATGTCATACCCGGATCCAAGTCTGGTTAAACGGTTGTAGTTGGACACGAGGAAAATGGATAGATCGGTCTTTGTATAGACTTGAGAGACTTGAACAGTGCTGCTATAAAAACGGTCCTCCTCTACCTAACATCAACATGTTAGTAGATGCAACCAGCGGACACGGCATGTTCTCCTCCATGGATGGATGTAGCAGCTACAACCAGATAAGGATGTACGAGCATGATGCAAGTAAGATAGCTTTTCGAACTCCTCTCGGAAATTTTTATTATACCATACGCCATTTGGTTTAAAGAATGCGGTGTGCAACGTATCAACACTCTATGACGACAATCTTCCACTGGAGCCAATACCTCAAGGAGCAGCCTCAAGAAGATAACGATGTACACGCGTCATATCGAGCAAGATCCGGGCGAGTCACTCTATCGCAACAGTGGTCGAACAAGATCGAGGCGAGTCACTTTATCGACAAAATGGTACATGTCGATCATGCTATGTTGGAGAATCCGTGCTTTTGGTCATCCTCTGGATCTGTTGAACGCTCATCTACAATAACATATTCCCTGATAGAAAGAAACATGCCTAGCGGTAATGAAGAGCCTCATAATGTTTGTAGGGGCATATATCTCACCAACAGGCGATACAACCTTGACCTTCTCGAAGCGGTTCCTCAAGCGGCAAGAGGAAAACCACCGAGATATAACATCCTCGCGCGTCCGTCAACTCCAACTCCGTACCACATGCACGACTCCCACAATGATGAAACAATGTCCAAGATATCCCATATCTAGCTCGACAACAACCACTACGAACAAACCACGTAAAACACTCTTGGGGACTGAGGCTCAACATGAAGTTCCTTCACCGTCGAGTCAAGAAATTCTTCAACATGAGAGAGATGGTCAGTCAAGAAGCGTGGAATTCGCAAGGGTAAATCGAACTGAAGAGGGAAACACTTCAACGCTCCCTCTAGAAGAAGCTGCTTCAATGGTTTATTCAAGAGCCGCCTCAACGCTCTCTCCGGACCCACGTTCGCTCTGAATCCTTCTTCAACACTCTCTCCAGGATCCACCTCAACGTTCACACCAGAAACCACTTTAACATCCTCTCGAGCCGTTTCAACACTCAAGCTGCATCAATAATCTGCGCTCTGGTCAAGTTATCTTTGATGTACTCATTGCTCAACATACGTCTCATCCATCCTTCATAAGAACCCAGTGGAGTATGGCAAATCTTGAAGTCGATAGGAGAAGGCGGATATTCGTTTCTCCGGAGACAAAATCTCATCATAAGTCTTTGAAGAAGAACATGGATCAGCTTCCATATTTTCTGAACCGGAGAGCAGGACTATCTTGTGAGAAGGATGTCTTCTAATGTTTGGAAAAGACGAGGTGAACAACTCATCATCAATGTTCGGCATATCTTTGAAGCTGTCAACACCTCCTGACTCGGCACCAGCATTATCCCCAGAAGACATCTCAACATGAGTTCTTTTCTTCATTCTACAATAAAAGACATGAGTCAGTACTTGTATAAAAAGCGCATGAGATGTGTAGTCACGCGCGACAAGACACAACTCACGTTGGAATGCACAAAGCCGGGATTGGGTCCAAACACCTAAGCACAAGTTTCAAGTCCAGATTGTGGTTTCAAGTCCGGTATTGTTTTCAAGTCCGGTATAAGTTTCAAGTACGGTATTGGTTTCAAGTCTGGTATTGCTCAAGTCTCAAGTCCGGTGTTGATCAAGTCACAAGTCCGGTATTGCTCAAGTTTCAAGTCTGGTATTGATCAAGTCACAAGTCCGGTATTGATCAAGTCACAAGTCTGGTATTGATCAAGTCACAAGTCCTGGTGTGCTCAAGTTTCAAGTCGGGTATTGATCAAAGTCACAAGGTGGTATTCGAATAAAACGGCGCTTGTGTGACAGGCCGCTTTTCATTCGAAACACAAGGTAGACGTTCGATCGTGCACGCGGCAGTCCCACTTGATCCTAGCCCCATATTGGTCGAAGTAGATACAACCATCCCCAATCAAAGCTCTCTCTCCCGAAGAAGGCGTTTCGGCTCCAACACTTCAACGCTCTCCGGGCTGCTCCGAAAGCCGCTTCAACGCTTTCTATAGGACCCACATTTACATTTGAGCACACAAGGTTTATTTTTAAAAAAAAACAAGCTTGCTCACATCGGGTCCCACGTTCGAGCAAAGCAAACAAGCAAGTAGGTGTTTGGTCAAAGCATAAAGTCCGGTGTTTAGTCAAGCTAGCTGGGTCGGTGTTTGGTTGAAGTAGCAAGATGACACTCGAGCAATTACATCAACCGTACGGTCAAAGTAGGCGCAGGACCTGAGTCGACATTTGAAACATGTACACGGTGGTCCGCGTTTGATCGAAGCATGCACTGCCCATGTTCGAATCAAGTATGATTACATCGGGTCCCACGTTCGATCAGCAGACGCAATGAGCCACGATTAACCAAAACGAGGCACATCAAGCCCATGTTCGATCAAGCGGTGAAGTAGCCCCTGAACGAAAGGGGGCTAACAGTCCATCAAGCGAGCAAGACCGACATCATCTTAGGGACCACTCGCACGGACGCCTCTTGAACGTGACATGCTCCAAGGACAGGATGACCCGTCTCTCCTGGTAACATCTAACTTTGTCTCATAAGCTTTGTCTTTAATTGTCACCATCTCATGCCTACCCCACAATGGTGTAACCATTACGTGCTAGAGAGGGGACTTAATGTTGATGGTGGATTTTCATTTAAGGTTAAAATTGTAAAAACCTTGAGAAAATTATGTGACATCTTGTAAAAGATAAGGCCATCAATAAGTGTTGGATACTCCCTCACTTAATTCACCTAGAATGGAACATGTGGCAACAATCCCATTACGTGAATACACGAAATTCATCCAGTTGGAGCATGTAGCAACAATCCCATATACCTGTGAATTTCTAGCATTATTAATTAATGCGCAATCAGCCTTGTATTTCTGTGCTCATTATCGGTGCGGCATGAGGACCGAGTGTTGCTCTTACGGAGAAACACGAACCTCCAAGCGTTATAATGAAACCATGTCGAAATACCCGTCTGGTGACTCTCGGTGTGTTATACTAGCCCGATTGAGCCCCTCTCGGTGTGTTATACTAGCCGATTGAGCATTCGGACTGACCGTATCGGTCAGGATATGATCACATTCATCCAACTCCACAATAATGATTGGATGACCTGGATCAATTTCATCACCCCCAAGCGGTATGGAATATCCACTGCCGAACCAACGCGGACCCCGCATGGTCGGCCTCCCTCCGAAAGTGGCCTAGCTTGCCAAAATGTCCAAACCATAGTAGTATGGCGGAAACCCTAAAATTAGGGTTTGCGGCATATTACATGTGTCGCAAAATGAGTCTCAACCATCCATCTTCGCGGGTATAGATGGAGGGTGTGGATGTAGATTCAAAGGGCCGGAGCATGTCAACACAATCCTTTGTGGGACCGCCTACATATGACCAATCAGTCGGGACCAACCATGGTTGGTTATCCCAATTCGTACGCCGAATGAAGCATTGACGCACGGCCTTGAAACCCAAAATTAGGGTTTTGAGCATCACGAGCGTCCATCTTCTCCGAGTACGAATGGAGGGTCAAGATTAGATTAGCGAGTCGGTCATACCAGCATGACCACCGTGGACCCATCTATCCCCTCACCCGATCGGCCAAGGCATATCACGCCTGGTCATTCCAAGACGCACGCCCAAACTAGCGTGGTCGCACCTCCCAAACCGCAACCGATCTCGACCGCTCAACTTCGCCGCGGGGCGATTTGGATGGCTCGGATCACGTTTTCATGGGATATTCGGGTATAGGCGTGAACACCAGCCCACCACTTACATGCCGGACCCGGTCGGCCAAGACCGACCAAGTTAGGTCATCTTGGAACGCGCGAGGAAGTGAGCATGATGCGCGGCTTTGCGGTACCAAATTCCTATTATAAAATCGATCTCCACCACTCCTCTTTGCCGGCCAAATTGAGTGGCACGGATCGCACCTTCATGGGACGGTGAGATATGGACGTGTACAGGTATGTTGTCTACACGCATGCCGGCCGGTCCTTTCAAAAAACCTTCCCATGCTTGGTTTCGACCAAGCTGAAGAGTGATGCTGCGCACCTCTTCAAAAACCCTAATTCATTAACGATCATGAGATGAGTGTCTCAAAGATCATCTCGTCCGTCCAACTTCACCGCGACTTGGTTATACAACCTGGTCGGGAGTTAATTGGTCAAGTGAGGCATCATGGTAATCACCACCCATCACTCTACCACACCAGGATCGCACTCCGCATAAAATACACATGATACTTCACAAGTATCAACTTCACGAATAATGAAGTTATTCAATTTAGCATTACATGCTACCTTTCGTGGACCCACGATCCACACATTCAGGACATCAATCATGTCACAAGCGGGGGATACATCTTTGGGGTATTGGTGCGGCGGTTTACTGCGTGCGGCGTGCAACGCGCCATCACAAGAACGTGTTAGGAAGTTATGGACGGTTAGAGATGACGGGGAGAAGTTGGCAAGGCGGGTCGTGTAACACCAACACACACCTCCACTACTCCATCACTCCACTTCCTCCACTTCCCACGAGAGACGTGAATAAGGCTCAATGACTTGTATAAATAGGTTCTCCTCCTATTTTCCAAACGGGAGAAACAAGAGCAAGTCCGGACAAAAACGAAACCAAGTGTTAATACAAAACACAGGAACCGATAGCTTGCATCCTGTAAGCCCGGTTCAGTTTTCTTACAAGTCATAAGCAAGCCAACACCTTCACAATCTCAACACCTTCTTCGCTTCCTCCCTAAGATCAACCCCATCTCCTTCACTTTGTGACCGAAACAAGTCCGGAACGGCCATTTCTTGGTTTGGTGGACTTGCCTGATTGATTTCGAATCTACAAGCACTCACCGCACACAGTGCATTTGTTTAGGGTTTAGATTCATTCCTCATCCACACACCCCAAATTACCAAAACCTATGAGAATAGTTTTCACCCATAAACAAATCCTCACCGCATTTACTAAGGCTTCTTGGTGAGGATGCACTTCCAACACAATCAGGTGTTGTTGGGGTGAACAAAATCTTGCTCACCACAAGTATTTGAAACAAAATCATGCATGGATTCTAGGAATTTAATAACTTCCTTGAATCTTTCAATAATTGTTCCATACCTTTTTAAGATGTTATCCCTTGTCTCATGACATGCATTATGCATGAACCTCATTGGTCACTAAGATGATATAATGATAACCTGAACCCATGACTTAAGCATCGATACTTGTGTAACAACAAGCGCCAAGCTAAAGAAAGGCAAATTAGAAAATGAAAAAATGAACTAACCGATAGACACATTTTTGTGTCCGATTTGTACTAATATTGTGTTTTTATGTATTTGTAGGTATTTTTGGGCAATAAACATTTTTAGGAATTTGGGCTCGAAAAGTTGTTAAAGGAACCCCGGAGGACAATTGCTAAACGGACCCCTACTTCGGATAAGGGGCACCACATTTGATAAGGGGTATCCCATTTGCTATGCACACCCTATGTTCGGTTAAGGGGACTCCATCTTCTTCCTTTTAAAAGAATTGTTTGGCGGGAAAATTGTTATTTCACATGCGTATTTTGAAGAAGTTTTGCAAGTGATTTAGTCAAAGTTTAGCCGGAGGATTTGGTTTGGGAATGGCTTGTTAGGCTAAAACGGGGTCGATAAGGGTTTTAAGTTAAAGAGAATCACTTGTTTCCATACCATGTTTCGATAAAAAAGGAAATCAGAGCCACGACTTTGGTTATTTGATAAAATAATGAACTTTAGGAGAGAATATATTACATTAGGATTTTATTCTATCCTTGATCCAATCTAGACAGAATTTGGAAAGTCTCAACAACTCAGAACATGCGTGGAGAGCATTTCCATCTCAAACTTGACGCAACAGGGGGTGTGATTACAGTGTATTCCGGGAGGATGGCGTGTGCTTACCTTCATCTAGAACATGTTTGACTGCAGAAATTTATAGTATCATCAGAAGACACGGGCTAATCACTGCAGACGCATGATGAAGATAAAGAAGGAAATATTTCCCGTGGAGTAAAAGAAAATATTTTTTATTAATTACCGAGATTATTTGGAGTTTTAGGGATTTATTCTCGGTCCAAATGGGTATATATACGCTTCTCGGATCACAGAAGGGGGGATGGAGAGTTAGGGGTAGGCTGAGGTTGAAGAATCACGCTGCAGGAGGAGTTGTAGCAGACAACGGGAAGAAGTAGTTGCAGACGACACGTCAGAAGTGTCGTTCTCAAGAACCCTAAGCTGAAGAACATATAGCTGCAGAGAACAGTCGTACTTAGAGTCTTATATTATATACATTACCAACGGTCCATTAGTAACTATTATCTTGAGTTTTGCAATAATTTTAGTAACAATGACTTATGTGACGCCAATACGACGTTACAAATTCCCGTGTGTACTATTTCTTCAATAAAAACACCTTTTGAGCCATGAACTATCTTTTTGAGTGTGTTTTCACCATGCGGAGCTAGACCCCATCACTGGGACGACGGAGGAAGCTGGATTTCGCCATTGGGATAACTTAATTAATTGTTTATTTACTATTTGCATTGATTTTTAATGAATTATGATTTCTATTAACTACTCGTGACTTTGTTTGATGGAGCATGCTTATTCTAGGTAATTTTGATACACCATGCTTATGACCTACGTGTAATATTTTATGAAATCTACTTGGCAAATAATAGAGTTCATGTTTCCTTTGTTTTGAGCTATAAATGTCTACAATTAATTTCTGAACCCCATGAACATGAAAAACAGGTGGAATCTGAGTTCAGACTCTCTTCATCCTGTCACCATATTTGTATATATTTTTCCTTATTTTCGTTATTAGTTTTAAAAAAAATTCTCAACAAGTCTGAGTGAACGAATCATCTTACTACAACATCATTGAAAAATATCATCACTAACGTAGAAATCTACTAATTCTTGACTGCTAACAGTAATATATGACTGCTATCTTCTCTTGCATTTAAGTAAGAGAACAATTGGTAGAAGAGAGAAAACATGTGACTTAAGCACCAAATTTCTTGAACTTACATTCTACGATTATGAATTTATGGGTCATGTGACCCGTGGTGTTCATTGCTTTACCATGAAGTAGTAGAAGTTACTAAGAAATTACTTGGTACTTCATCCCAACTGGAGAAAATGACAACAGTGAAAAATCAATAAATAGCAAATGCATAATAGAACTGCAAAATTTCTACCATCTTCTTTCCAAACTTTACTAATGAAGTGGATATCTAGGAAGAGGGGAAAAAACCAACGTAGAATATATTATCAACTCACTGAATTTGGGAGATTTCTAATTAGAAAATGAATACAACAAAATACCATTACGCCTCTCCCTGCTCAACTACAATCAAGACCTGCAAACCTCTTAGAAATAGAAAATTCAAGATGTATCTATTATATTTCTACAGTTGATACCTAATTAAAATGTAATCTGTGGGAGTCGAACCCACATCTACATGGTTGTGAACCATGTGCTCTACCAGTTGAGCAAAGAAAACATAAAAACGCATATTAAGGCTATTCATATGCACATGCCAAAAAAATGGTGTTTGGCATGCCATGTGGCATGGCAAACCATTTGTGCCACTATGGGAAAACCAATAAGCGACTGACTTTCTATCTAGCGATACTCAAAATATCGCTGGCGTTAAAGACATTAACACTACCGATAATGTTAAAATCGCCGCTTTAAATAATAACGTTGTTGATACAATGGTTATCTCCTTGATGGTTATTCTGCAACGGCTATTTCCCCCTATGGTTCCTATATATACGCCCTTTACCTCTCTAGATAACTCACACCTGCCTCTACAGATATTTCACCTATATTCTCAATTTTAAGTTTCACTAATCATCTCAATGTCGAGATCCAATGAAGAAAGGGATATTATTATGAATCGGTTTGAGTTCAACAAGAAAAGGTATCGTATGAGGTTGCAAGAAATTGTGAAGAGGAAGTTGAAGATAATAAACTAATCGAAATTTTGATGCTTGTACATACGGGTCAAATACCAAGAGTTCAGAGCCCAAAGAAGTATTATCAAGAAGATATACGTATCGAGGAGGGAATTTTACCATCATAAGCTCATGCACGATTATTTTCTTCCCAATTGTGTGTACTCGATCGAGATTTTCAAGGTCGATTCCGCATGCCTCGTCATCGGTGAAAAAAGATTATTGAAGAGCTTTGTCAGTAGAACCTCAATTCAATTATCAGTTTGATGCCTTTGAATATTAGAGGTCATAATCCGAACAAAAAGTTACTTCGGCTTTAAGGATTCTAGGTTATGGCACTCCAGCGGATGCGAATGATGAAGTACCTTCATTATGGGTAAAACAACTTCTTACACTTACCTTTCATTGTTCTGAAGTAATGATTAATCATTTTGGTCCGACATATTTACGAAAACCAACCGACAAAGATGTTAGACAAATATTAAGGAGAATGAGGAAAAGGATTCCCAGAATGTTAGGTAGTATCGATTATATGCATTGGGTATGGCATGGATGCCCCTGTTTATTGGGCTGGTCAATATAAATGTCATTATCCAAGACCAACAGTTATCCTTGAAGTTGCTGCTTCTTATGATTGTTGGATACGGCACGCTTTTTTTTGGTCTTCCGGGTTCACAAAATGATATTAATGTTTTGCATAAGTCGCCTCTGTTTGAAGATTTGAAGTATGAAATTTATCTACATGTCCGTTTCATGATCAACGGCCATCAGTACACTCATGGCTATTATCTTGAGGATGGTATCTACCCAAAATGGTCCACCTTGGTTCAATGCTACCGTCAGCCTCTTGCTGGTCCATTGGGCCTTTCATATCGATATTTTAACGATGCCCAAATAGCACTGAGGAAGGATGTGGAACGAGCTTTTGGAATTTTGAAGAGGAAGTTCTCTATCATTTGTGGCCCATATCGTGGGTTGAGTCCTTGTGAAATGCACAAGACTATGCTCACTTGCATAATGACTAACTACATTCAGAACCATAATTTGTATGACCAGTTAAGAGATGATCTGAGATTGAAACTTTGGGCAGAGCGTAGAAGATGATTTGATGTATTTTTCTTAATGTTTTAGCTTCACTTTAATTAAGTTATGTTGTTTATTTTTAAGGTTTCAGCTTAAGTCTAAGTTATGTTATGTATTTTCTTAATGTTTTATGGACTGTTATTTTTCTAATTAATAAACTTCAACATTTCATTTCAAACTAATATTAAGTTTTAACAACATATCAAATTAAAACTTAAACTAAAACATGAAAACTTAAACTGCTACATTAAACTAGTATTAAACTAGTACATAAATCATTTAGAGGAATTATTTCATCAAACTCATCAATCCGGTTCCATCATCATCATCATCTTCATCACGGTTGTTATTAAATCCAGCCTTGCTTTTCAATCTGTACTTGAATCTGTCAAATTCGATTTGCCATACATGTTTTTATTGGCGTTCATAATTGAGGTGTTAGCTTGAAGAATGTTATGCTTGTCATAGTCAAACCCAAATTTTCTTGAGAAAGACGACTTTTCTTACTCTCCTGTTTTGAAATTTCCTTTCAATGGATCTTTGCTTCTCGACGATCTTTTGATGTTCCATAAACTCCGCCATGTTAAATCTGGTAGGTTGGGAAAAGAGTGATTTTCCTACGTGTTAAACCAAAGGGCACAGTGCCTATTGGAGGCAAGGCAAGCACAGTCGATCCACGGGGAAATGGGGTGTGTAAGTGTCAGTGAGGGCTTCACTAAACTGATTTCTAAAGTAACACAAATGTTGTTGTTTTGGTGTCGATACGGTGAATTGGTTGTTGTGACTCTAATCTAAGGTAGCAATATGTGTAAGAGTATTGTGAGTTGGGTGAAAGCACTAGGGTGATTGAATTCACCTCCTAATCCTATACTAAGGTAATACAATTCAAGTTCTACTCTTACACTTCCCTTCAAGGCTTCGGTGGAAATTATGCCAATTGCATTCACTAATTCTCCCCTAGTATTGGTTGTCTTCTTACAAGACAACCAATCACGGGCTAATTTGCTCAACAATTAGCTAATAATCCTAATACAATACAAAATGCATAAGAATAGAAGCTTGAGAATGAATTAACTTCATATAATCATTAAAGGTTTCATCTACACCCTAGCGAGGTGATTAGAACATCATGCAAAATACTAAGACTTGAAATAAATTACAAATTAAAACCTAAAATTCACTTTTTTTTAGAGATGAAGAACAACCGATTTTTATACCTAGAATTTCTTCTCTAACACTCAAAACTTACAATTAATGCGAACCCAAACCTCTTTCCTCCCTTACTTCGTCTCCGACTCCATTGATTTGATGTTGAGAAAACCTAGCTCCAACTATCTCTAACCTAGCTTCTAGGGTATGGAGAAGCTATGATAGAGATAACTTGAGGTAGAGTGGCGGAGCGAGGTGGCTGCCGGTGCGGTTGGTGTGGTGTCGGGCAAGGAGATGGTGGAGGTGGTGAGGTGGTCTGCAAATCGGTATGGGTGAAGGAGGTGGAGCTCTGAAACTGTCGGGGGGAGAAGAAAGAGAAAATGAAAGAGAAATGGGGTTTGGTTCGATGGGTGTAGGTATAGGCGGATGTGGTGTTGAGCGGGCACAGCAAGGATTGATGCAAGGGATGGAGCGACCGTAGGATCTAGGGTAATCCGATGCGTAGGCCGATGCGACCGTAGGATGAAAATGGCTCGAATCTAACGGCTCCGAAGGGACGGGCTTGGACTGGGTCGTGGGTCGGGCCTTGGACTGCTCAAGCCCATGTCTTTAAATGGGTTGCAACTTGTTGGGTTGCAACCGATCATGTGTGAGCTTTGGCTTTTGCTCCATAGACGCTCGTCTCCAATTTTCTGCTCTTTTGGCTCCTCAATTTCTCCGAGCTTTATTTACTACCTAAAAACACAAAATTAATTAGTACAAATATTTATTCTTGAAAACAAGGGAAAATACAGAATTTGGGATAATATCTAATTTTTGAGCACAAAAGATGAGTTAAATGCCAATAAAAAGGTGTAGAAATATGCAATATTTGGCACTCATCAAATACCCCCAAACCTGAATTTTACTTGTCCTCAAGTGAAACAGAAATTAAGAAATCCTAACTATACCACTTGTCGCTGGTCTCTCGAATGCATTTAGCGTATGCACTAAGCCTTTAACCGCTAGGTGTCCCTAGTGGACGAGTTGTAGTCTCGTGAGGGTTTACCAGAGGTGTACCCACAAAACCTTCTCCAACTTCGAGTGTAAAAGAGTCTCAAGCCTCCAAGGAGCTATGAGGACATAGAGTTTCGCATGCTAGTAACATGAAGTTAGAACTACCAAAGAACGCATTCTCATCCTTAAGAGTTGAGCGAGAAGTAACCATACCATATGAAAGAATTCGGATTCGATAGTGATCACAAGTCTCGACTTCTGCCTCACCAATAAGGTTTTATGATAATTGCACTCAAAAAGACCGCTTTTTTAGTCTCTCATGTGTGTGCAGGCAGGAATGAAGAGAGAAATCCTTGCACGTTGAAGGTGAGAAGGATAACCTTCCGAAATAATTTACGGAGACTCCTGAGTTGTGGACAAAAAGAATCTTTTTCGATGATCTCTAAGAAAGGAAATCTACCATTAGCAAGGATGGAGTACTCACTTACCTTCTCACCCGATCGGCAATTAATATCACTCTCTCTCAGCATTCATAGAAACGTCTTCAATCTTCGGTCTTCAATAGTTGATGATGAACTTCTGAACTTCACAAAAACTTGACAAACATTTTTTTTTTTTTTAGATTAACTTGAAATGAAAATAACAATAAAACTCAATCTTCCACACTTGTATTGTCTTGATTTCACAAACTTCATTAATTCTCATCTTATTTTCTTTTCTCTTCTTTGTTGCATGTAAACCTTGGACTATTTCAACTTTTCTTCAAATATTCTGATGATGCTCCGCTTCCGACTTCCACGATGTGTTTCTATGAATCCGTTGATGTTGTTGAGAGGGAGAGAGTGATGCTAACTGCAAATCGAACTACAAGAAGGAGTTTTCATCTTTAAACGTCACCCTCATGATTGACAAAATTAGCACTCAAGAGATCAAAAATAGTGCTGAAAGTGGTGCGAAGTTGGGTAGCTCACCATTCCTACCCGAATTGACGACAAGTGACACACACTCTAATGATTTTTTAGAAAGTCACAAAAATGAAGGTGATTGCCTCGCTTGATGTAAAATGGGTAGTCTCCACTATGGGTGATCACAATTCTACTACCGAATATCTATACAACACCTAATTCGCCCTCCAAGCATGGTTAAATCCAACTTTAACGCTCTAATCAACTAAGAAACCCGATTGTGTTCTCCAAGACTTCCAAGTTCCGTTATTTCGGTCGAGACTCTCTATGTAAACATAACTAGAAGCATGCTAGTGACTCTAAAATCTCTAAAAGTTGGAGGTTTTTATGCAAGTATTTACAAAGAGTTTTATTTTTTTTTTTTTTTTTTTTCAAGAACAAAAGACTAAAAACTCTATATGCAAAAACTCTATATGCAAATGCACCCCCAAACCTAAATCAAACATTGTCCTCAATGTGTACACAATTGAACTAGTTCAGTCCCACATAGATGGGGTCTTCCAAGTCTACTGGTCTCAATTTACTCGGTGGAAGATGCTCCGAGAAATGGTTTCAATCTCGACCATTGACTTTGAAGATGTTCTTCAATTCTTGGGTTTTCAATTTCAACGGCTCCATGGGGGAAAAGCAGTACGTACTCAAGAATGGTCCCGACTCATCGAGAACGAGCTTTCCGAAACAAATGCAAACGAGTGTTGTACAATAAAACTTTTTGGCCAGTGTGAAGGACTTGCGCGAATGCGCTTTGTCGTGGAAACACTTTCATTCTTTGTTTGTACAATTTGGCACTATCATATGCATCATTTCTCAATTCTTCTAACTTATTGAGTTGAAGTTTTCTTTGGTTACCACTTTATCAAGATCAAAATTCAACTTCTTCTGACCCCAATATGCACACGGTGTTCTAACTCAACAGGGAGATGACATGCTTTACCGTACACAAGTCTGTAAGGAGACATCCCAATGGGAGTCTTGTATGCAGTTCTATAGGCCCACAAAGCATCATTTAAGCGCAAAGACCAATCTTTCCTAGAAGGATTGACAGTCTTCTCAAGAATATGCTTAATTTCCCTATTAGAAACTTCTACTTGGCCACTGGTTTGAGGATGGTAAGGTGTTGCGACCTTATGAGTGATTCCATACTTACGCACAAGTGATTCAAAGGGTCTATTGCAAAAATGACTACCTCCATCACTTATTATTGCTCTAGGTGTTCCAAAACTACGGGAGAAAATGTTTTCCTTAAGAAAAGAAAGAACAACTTTATGATCATTTGTTTTGGATGCAATGGCCTCTACCCACTTAGAGACATAATCAACAACAACAAGAATGTATAACTTACCTTCGAGTTAGAAATGGACCCATGAAATCAATACCCCACACATCAAACAGCTCAACAATCAAAATGGGTTGTAAGGGCATCATGTTTCTCTTAGAGATACTTCCTAATTTCTCGGCATCGGTCACAAGCAACACAAAAGCATGGCTATCCTTAAACAAGTGTTGGCCAATAGAAACCGCTTTGCAAGATCTTTGCAGCAGCTTTTCTTGGCACTAAAGTGGCCTCCACATGCATGGTCATGACAGAAAGAGATGACGTCCCCTTTGTTCGGTGGGGACACATCGCCTAATGATTTGGTCTTGCAAGATTTAAACGATATGGGTCATCCCAAAGGAAATGTTTAACTTCAACCAAGAACTTAGAACGGTCTTGTTTAGACCAATGCAAGGGCATTCTACCCGTAGCAAGGTAGTTCACAATATCAACAAACCATGGCATTTCGACACAAGCATCAATTGTTCATCGGGGAATGACTCTCTAATCAAAGATGGATTCATCGCAGATTCAACATTCAACCTAGACAAGTGATCGGCAACAACATTTTCTCGACCCTTTCTTATCTCGAATTTCGAGGTTAAACTCTTGTAACAAGAGTATCCATCGAATTAGACGAGCCTTAGCATCTTTGTTAGACAAAAGATATCTCAATGTAGCATGGTCAGAATATATGATGACCTTAGATCCTATCAAATAAGATCTAAACTTATCTAATGCAAACACAACAGCTAGCAACTCTTTCGATTTGTGGAATAATTTGGTTGAGCATCATTAAGTGTTTTACTAGCATAGTAGATCACATAAGGAAGTTTGTCTACTCGCTGGCCCAAAACAGCTCCTACAGCATAGTCAGACGCATCACACATAATCCCAAATGATAATGTCCAGTCAGGTGGTCTGACTATAGGGGCAAATGTAAGGAGAGCCTTCAAATTTCCCATGCTTCCTTACAAGCATCATCAAAGACAAATGCAACATCTTTTGCAAGAAGGTTACATAAAGGTCTTGAAATTTTACTAAAGTCTTTGATTAATCTATTGCGGTAAAAACCGCATGGCCTAAGAATGATCTTATGTCCCTCATTTAACGAGGTTGAGGCAAGTGTTGAATGAGATCAACCTTGGCTTTGTCTACTTCTATGCATTTTTCCGAGATGATATGCCCTAAAACAATGCATGAGTTAACCATGAAATGACATTTTTCCTAATTCAAAACCAAATTCTTTTCCTTACACCTAATCAGCACACGAGTAAGATGATGCAAACACTCATCAAAAGAAGACCCAAACACAGAAAAATCATCCATGAAAATTTCGAGAAACTTATCTACCATGTCAGAAAATATGCTCATCATGCAACGTTGAAAAGTAGCGGGTGCATTACACAACCCAAAAGGCATACGACGATAAGCAAATGTTCCATAAGGACATGTAAATGTGGTCTTTTGTTGGTCTTCGGGTGCTATGTGAATTTGGTTGTAGCCTGAATAGCCATCTAAGAAACAATAGTGACTATGCTTCGCCAACCTTTCCAGCATTTGGTCAATGAAGGGAAGGGGAAAATGGTCTTTCTTTGTTACTGTGTTCAGTTTTCTATAATCAATACAAACTCGCCACCCGTGGTCACACGGGTGGGGACAAGCTCATTCATCTCATTTTGAACTACAAAGAATGCCGGACTTTTTGGGTACCACTTGAATGAGACCGACCCACCGGTTATCGAAACTGGGTAAATGATACCCGCATCAAGGTTTCAAGATCTCACCTTTGACAACATCTCTCATGTTGGGGTTGAGTCTCCTTTGCATTTACCTAGATGGTTTAGTATTCTCTTCAAGATTTATGTGATGCATGCAAATTGTGGGACTTATCCCCTTAAGATCCGAGATGGTCCAACCTAAGGCTCCTTTATGTTCTTTAAGTACTTCTAAAAGTTGACTTTCCCGCTCGTGTCGAAACATGATGCAATAATCACAGTGTAAAGTATCGAGAAAGGGACCTAAGAAAGCATACTTCAAGGTATCGTAATGGTTTCAAATCAAGCTTAGGTGGTACATCAAGAGGTGGGGTAGATTTGGTATCAGAGAGTGGAAGTGGTTCCACTGCATTCTGCCATTTAGCAATATGCATGGGTGGAACAGATTCAAGCAAAGAGTGAATTTCACTCAATGTACTTAGACTCAAGAGATCTAAGTCAAAGTTATCTAAACATGCTTGCAAAGGGTCCACCGACAAAATGCTCCTGCAAAGAGTCTTGGATCGACTCTCAATCATGTTAATCTCATGCAAATAAGTATCATCACAATCAATGGGTTGTTGACTAGTGTTAAAAACATTGACTCTACGGTCATGTTGCAAAAGAAAATTTCAACACTCCATTACGAATAGTTGATGATGGCATTGGACGCCGCCAGAAAGGACGTCCTAAAATCACCGTGAATGTGATTACTTGGGTTTTGCATGGGTTGAGTATCTAAGACGATGAAGTCCACAGAAAGAAAAATTTATCAACCTTGATTAACACATCTTCAACAATACCACGGGGGATTTTCACAGATCTGTCCGCTAATTGTAGCGTAACATGTGTGGGCTTGGCTCCCAAGGCCCGATTGCACATACACAGTATGGCAATAGATTCACACTTGCTCCTAAGTCTAGCAACGCCTTTTCGACCACATGGTCACCTATGGTGCATGTAATTGTTGGACTACCTGGGTCTCTAAACTTAGTTGGAATCTTGTTTTGGATTATGGAGCTCACTTGCTCAGTGAGAAAGGCACGCTTATGCACATGAAGCTTTCGCTTTTGTGTGCACAAGTCCTTCAAAAAACTTAGCATAGGTGGGTATTTGTCCGATTGCTTCGAGAAATGGAATGTTTATGTTAACTCTTTTGAACATTTCCAAAATCTCATTGTATTGGTTACCCCCTTCGTTGCACCAACCTTTGTGGGAATGGAGCAACAGGTGCATGACTTGGCAAAGAAACATCTATATTGGTAGGACTCTTGGGTTTATCAACATGCTCGGATTCTTTCTCTACGTAGATGTTTTCTGCGGTGTTGTGTGTACTGGTGAGTCTGATTTAGACTCGCTTGACTGTGGTACACCTACATTGTTCTCAACAACTCTACCACTACGGAGAGTGGTGACAAAATTCGCCTGACTATGTGAAGGTTCATTGCAGGTTGAGGTACCTGCTTGAAACACATTCTTTGGATTTTGTTGGGGTTGACTAGGAAGTTTGCCTTTTCTCTCTCATTCAATGCATCACAGATTTGACCCATTTTAAGTTCTAGACTTGAGAAACGTTGGTCGGTGGTTTTCTCTGAAGTTGTGAAAGATTTTGGGTTAACAGACGGACACGGTCTTCAAAGCTAGGTTTTTCTCTACAAGTCCGAGTATGGGGTTGTACTTGGGGGTTTCTAGGATATGAGTATCCTTGGTTGTTATTTGTTGTTCCCCTTGACAGTGCCCTTTGGACCATGAGAAGTTAGGGTGATTCCTCCACCTCGGGTTGTAGGTTTGAGAATACGGGTTGTTCTCTTGCCTATGGTATAATGCATTGGCTTGCTCGGTTTTAGACTCTTGAAATGCATGTAAGTCTGGACAGCTGTCCACTAGGTGGTCAGAGCTATGGCATGCGGCACAAGTGGCCATTTCAATTTGGTCACGGAGAGTAGGGGCATTAGATTTTACATTCTTCTCGCAACTCAAGCATTTCTATTCTCCGGGCCAAAGATGCCATTTTTGCATTTCCCTAAAAGTCAGACTCGATTCTATGAACATTATTTGCATGAGTAGTCCTTTTGGTTCACGGATGGACTCCCACCGTTGATTCTTTTCAGTGACTTCGATTAAGAAAGTCCAGCGTCATCAGAGACTCTTGTCAATAAATGCACCATTGCACATTGACTCGACTGTGGTTCGGGTTCTAACATATAGACCCTCATACAATATTTGCACGAGTCTCCGTTTTTCAAAACCATGGTGGGGACATTGGAGCAATAATTCATTGAATCTCTCCAAGTACTTTGCTATAGTTTCGTCTTCTAATTGCACAAAACCATTTAGACTTTGGCGAATTGTCGCCGTCTTATGGTTTGGGAAAAACTTTTTGAAAAACTCTTTTGTGAGGTCGTCCCGTGTTCTAATGGACTGTGGTTGTAGGGCATGAAGCCATGACTTGGCTTTGTCTTTCAGAGAAAAAGGAAACAATCTCGGTTTGAGGGACTCCTCGGCATTTGGTTAAAACGCAGAGTCCCACAAATATCCTCAAAATCTCTCACGTGATGGTAGGGGTTTTCAAAGATCGACCCTCTAAACAAGGGTAGCATGTGAATGGTGCTTGCTTTCGATTTCAAACCGACAAGCATCACCGCAGAATGATGCAAGAGGGCTGACTTGCCCTAGTTGGGTACATGTAGTCCTTGAGACTACGGGGTTGGTTTTGTTCATCACCCATGGTTTCTCGTTTCGATGGGCTTGGGCTTTCGTTGAAGAACTGGGTATCCGACAAATTCGTCCGGCGGATTCTAATTAGTCGATTTGTTTGGTCTCTAAAAGACACAATCATAGCCTAGCTAGCGCATCTAGCATGTTAACATACAATCAAGTTCAACTTTAAAAGCAAAAATGATACAAGTGATACCCCAATAAAAGCACACGGGGTTGTCGGGTGTGTGTAAAGCACAAGTTATGTGGGCTTCAACCCGGTTTATGTGCAACCGCACACCCAGGTGGCTATGCAAAGCCAGTGGAACTGGGTTCCAGCTATTGATTTAAGGTGTCTAAATGGCAGAGCTTTAAGTGCATCTCGAACTTATGCACCGGTGATATGCATGAGCAACACGGCTACATGCACAAGATAAGTTATGTACTCTGATCAACACGTAACAACACAACCTTACGTAAAATGAAACCTAATTTCTCAAAACTAAGCACGAAGTGCTTGTAATTGCTGGTAGTTGCTGGTAGAGATTACACAGCACTGGTTATGATGGCCTTCACAAAGACATCACAAAAGTTATGTGTTGGTTGATTTATGTCGCATAGCTTGCGTCTTTGCGGCAGGTTGCACACTACATCGGCCTCGTTTGTTTGAGTGCACAAGAACATCTAAAATTTTGTATGAGGTGCTCATGGTTATGGGATGTGCTCACTCAAGGTGAAGCATGTCTTGGTTTTGTGCGTGGCATACAACAAATGAGATGCTAATGCAAACTCGACACTAACATTCACTCCAATGGCACAGGGCTCATTCCTGATTACAGTCATCACAGATATTTGCATTACAGTTCAAAGCATCATAAGGTTAATAGCTCAGCACATTTCAGATATGAACTTCACAGATGTAGCAAATGAAACAACAAATAATCAATGCTAGCACTTTACA
Source organism: Papaver armeniacum (assembly GCA_023531295.1). Classification (NCBI taxonomy): domain Eukaryota; kingdom Viridiplantae; phylum Streptophyta; class Magnoliopsida; order Ranunculales; family Papaveraceae; genus Papaver; species Papaver armeniacum. The sequence continues at coordinate 365,862 of JAJJWW010018834.1, forward strand.
ACATGCTCAGAGTGTCAACACAGTCAAGTGGTACCCAAGTTCTCAATATGTATGCACAAAATTGCAAAGTCGATGGTCACTGTGTAAGCTCGGGGTTGATGAGTCAACTAGGTTAGTTGATATCAACCAGCCCAAGCTTGACGTCAACAGTGGTTTGCAGCAAATTTTGTTATCCAAGTTGTAGCTCAAACTCACATTGCATAGGGCCGGAGTTGAACACAAGGCTTGTCGAGGCCAAGGGTTCACAGCACAGGCTTGAGTAGCACTCAGCAGAGTAACTAGCTTATCATGCAAAGATGGTGTATCATGCACATATTCAGGGTACTCGGTAATTTTTTTCAAGTGTTGCACGTGATCAAGAATAAGTCTGGCTAAACTTAAATTCACAAAACTCATGCATCACAACACAGGCGTAAATGGGGTTGGAGAGTACAATACCGCCAAGACCAAACTAGGTTTAGGCAAATCCACACCGTCTCCGCGCCTTTATCTTCTCCTCTTCCTTGGTTGTAACAAAGAAGATAGCAGAAACATTCGCTAGCTCAACAAAGAAATCTCGACTTCCAAAATTGCACAAGTTAAAGCAAGAGAGCATGGTGCTACAATGACAAATGCGAGCTATACCTAAGGTAAAGATTTAGCCACAGGATAACAAAAGCGGCACAATGTTCGGTGATGCTATGGAGCCGAAATAACAAACACTAGCAAATATACAATGAAGATTTCTGATTTCTAGAGAATGCAGATGAGAAGGGAAAGATAAAAGTCACAGCTAAAACTAAAGAGCTAAGATGAACTTTATATGAACAGATGGACTAACTAAGCTACAGATTATAATGACAAGTTGTTTTAAAGAGAGTAGAATGCAAAATATAAAACAAGATGACTATGCTAAGTTTTAACAAAATACCAAAGCTACAGCTTACTAAAGAAAAACTAGAATGCCACTTCTACAGGATGGATGGTTAACAACAAAATTACACTAAGAATGACTACAAACAACAATTTCAGAGCATACATATACAATGATGGGTTGAAAATCAGTGAAAGGAAAGTAAACTATCAACACAACACACTACCAACGGCGCCAAAAACTTGGTAGGCTGGGAAAAGAGTGATTTGCCTACGTGTTAAACTGCAAGTGCACAGTGCCTATTGGAGGCAAGGCAAGCACAGGTCGATCCACAGGGAAATGGGGTGTGTAAGTGTCGCAGAGGCTTTACTAAAGCGATTTCTAAAGAAGTAACACAAATGTTGTTGTTTTGGTGTCGATATGGTTGAATTGGTTGTTGTGACTCTAATCTAAGGTAGCAATATGTGTAAGAGTATTGTGACAGATTGGGTGAAAGCACTAGGGTGATTGAATTCACCTCCTAATCCTATACTAAGGTAATACAATTCAAGTTCTACTCTTACACTTCCCTTGAAGGCTTCAGTGGAAATTATGCCAATTGCATTCGGTAATTCTCCTAGTATTGGTTGTCTTCTTACAAAGACAACCAATCACAAGCTAATTTGCTCAACAATTAGCTAATAATCCTAATACAATACAAAACAAGAAGAATAGAAGCTTGAGAATGAATTAACTTCATATAATCATTAAAGGTTTCATCTACACCTAGCAAAGAGGTGATTAGAACATCATGCAAAATACTAAGACTTCGAAATAAATTACAAATTAAAACCCTAAAATTCACTTCTTTTTTCGAGATGAAGAACAACCGATTTTTATACCTAGAATTTCTTCTCTAACACTCAAAACTTACATTATTATCGAACCCAAACCTCTTTCTTCCCTTACTGCCTCCGACTCCATTGATTTGATGTTGGAGAAAACCTAGCTCCAACTATCTCTAACCTAGCTTCTAGGGTATGGAGAAGCTATGATAGAGATAACTTGAGGTAGAGTGGCGGAGACGGTGGCTACCGGTGCGGTTGAGTGGTGTCGGGGTAAGGAGATGGTGGAGGTGGTGAGGTGGTTCGCAACCGGTATGGGGTGAAGGAGGTGGAGCTCGAAACCGTCGGGGAGAAGAAAGAGAAAATGAAAGAGAAATGGGGTTTGGTTCGATGGGTGTAGGTATAGGCGGATGTGGTGTTGAGCGGGCACACGAAGGATTGATGCAAGGGATTGAGCGACCGTAGGATCTAGGGTAATCCGACGCGGGAGGCCCGATGCGACCGTAGGATGAAAATGGCTCGAATCTAACGGCCCGAAGGGACGGGCTTGGATCCGGGTCGTGGGTCGCCTGACGCTCAAGCCCATGTCTTGTAAATGGGTTGCTACTTGTTGGGTTGCAACCGACGATGCGCGCGCGGGCTTTGGCTTTTGCTCCATAGACGCTCGTCTCCAATTTTCTGCTCTTTTGGCTCCTCAATTTCTCCGAGCTTTATTTACTACCTAAAAACACAAAATTAATTAGTACAAATATTAATTCTTGAAAACAGGGAAAATACAGAATTTGGGATAATATCTGATTTTTGAGCACAAAAGATGAGTTAAATGCCAATAAAAAGGTGTAGAAATATGCAATATTTGGCACTCATCAAAATCCTCCAGAACTCCCTCCTTCTTGAGCTAATTTTCTAGCTTTGTTTGCTGGTTCCTCCCCGAAGTTTTCCCTTATTATTACCATCAACATAATTATTGAAAACTACGTTGGAATTTGAGCTAGTAGGGGTATCGGTGAAGAATTTGATGGACCTTGTGAAAATGGTGAAGAATTTGGTGTTGAGGGAGAAGAATTATACGGTGACTTTTCCGGTACTACTTGATTATTTGCTAAGTAACTGGATTATATTTGTTCAAACCCTTCAAAATATGATAACAACTTTCAAAGCAAGCTGTTTACCATGTTTTCGTTGCCAATCTGCACGAACCTCTCTTTCAAAATCAACATCACCGACCACTTTCCTTGCCTTTTCTCTTGGCTTGCATTATCAATGCAACATAAGCGCTAATTCCGGTTGATTACAATGAAGTGTTCTCGACAATCCTTTTGCATCACGACCATTGATGTTCATGGTTTGTTCTTCATATTTTTGAAATATATTATCCCACATGGTGTTACCATGTTGTTGTGCACCACCGATACAATCTTGTGTAAAAAAAACATAATTACGACAAATACAGTCATCTTCTATCATGCTGTATTTTGCACCACAGACTCGGTTCTTCTTACATTTGCCTTGAGTTTGTGCTTGTAAATCTATTTTACAAGAAAATATATTCTTGTAGAGGATGTGTGATAGTTTTAGATTTGAAAAAGATTCAGAGATTAAGAAATTCTAGAGAGATTTAGAATTTCTGGTGTGAGTTGATATGAGTTTGAAATTAGGTACTTATAGAGGGGGGAAATTGTAGCCGTTGGATACGGGACTGATAAGCGTTGATCTTACTATGGAGCGTTAGCTTGACTAACGCTGGCGATTTCAAGACCATCGAGCGATGTGTTGACCATCGAGCGACCGAGACTCTATCGCTCGCTGAAAACTCTATCGTATATGCCTATATGCCAGGAAAAACATATTGACATGAATTTGGCAGTTTGGCATACCCATAATGGGTGCATATATGCCAAATATCATGTTTTGGCATGTGCACAAGAATAGGCCTCATAACTTTCATCCTTTTGTTGGTTGGGATTAAAGTACTTCATATAAAAAAGGCTACAAGAACAAACGTGTGCAAGTCCTTTGTTTATCTTCTTTCCTCTTCCTCTAGCCCTATCCCATAGGTACAGGTAAGTTACAGTACTACAGCAATTGAATTGAGAGAAAAAAATAACAAAAAAGAGACAAATTTCAGTGGAAACAGGATCCAGTCCTGCCCTCTATATTTTACTTATCTTAAAATGTAACATCGAAAGGGCCCCTTTCTAGATACAATGCAATCTAATTTTTAAGAACTGTGATCTTATCAAGAAGAACTGCAATGTTCAATGCAAGAAATTAATATTCTAATCTTCTAAATTCTAAAACTCAGTTTCCCTAACATAAATCCATCCACAATCATGTTAACACTACCAAGATCAGACAAAGAGTGTTCTGATTCTTTTTTTGTTATCTATTTCTTCTGTCTTCTTTTTGTACATCACAAGTCTAAACACAGTTTCCCCAAGACTGAACCATCTACTTACTTCAAGGATCAGAGTCAGAGTCAGAATCAGAATCATCTCCATAATCAATACTTCCCAAATGATCATCTTCAAACTCGTCATTGCCACAATCCCTTTCATAGGTACCAGCATAAAATTCAGTATCTATGACATCCTCATCGATATCAGCATCATCACTTGAACTTTCAACAGTTGAAACAGCTATTTTTGGAGGAGCCACAAAGAAACCTCTTGCACCAACAATACCAACACCAACGGTAAATTCAGCAACCAACAACTCTTTGTTTAAATAAAGAACAGGTTTTGGTTTTGACCTAAAAAACTCTGGACCTCCAAGAGTTACAAGCTTCGAGTAATCAAAGGGCCATTCAACATAGTACCCAAGCCCAACATCATCACCAGATAGATACAGAAACATACTAGTTTTTCGCACTGTACTTTGAGAAAGAGCGACTGAGACCCTGTGATATTTCTTGTCCTCATCCAACGTTGAACATGTCACTTGTACATGTTTCTCTCTTTCATAAATGGGCTTCAAACACTCAAACATTTTACGGACTTTCCTAGGGGCCACATACGAAACAGGCATAACGGTAGCAGCATAAGGAGTTGCAACTCGCTTGGCATCTTGAAGTTCCAATACTTGGACATTCCTTTTAAGACCATCAGAAAGCTGCAACAAGAGAGTATCCTTGGTTAATCAGATATAAACATCATATGATCATCTACATAAAATGAACTAAATCAGGAAACATGGTTACCTGATTGTACAATTCAAGCTGGAAAGTCCCATTCGGCATCAGGCTCAAGCAGAAACAGACAGCTACATCTGACACAGACGCCGCCCCCAAAATACTGACTAGCCTTCTCAAAGAAATCGCAAACTCGATCCTCCTTTCCCCATACCACAAATCGCCAACTCGATCATTCATTACCCATTCAATACCTTCAAAAAAATCCGTAATGAAAATCTCTATTGTAAAGTTCTGCGTTGCACTCTGTATTACTAGTAGTGGTGTAGCCCCATTAGAGAAAATGAGAATTCCATCCTTAAGGACGACTCTTCTGTCTGCCTGATCACTCAAACACATCCAGATCTTCTTTAAAATAGGAAGAGATTGCTGCTTTGTTGATGCAAACCAGGCGATGCTTCCCAGATCCCCCATGAGTGTTCTGTAATTCGTAGAAATATTACAGGAATTTGAAAAATTATTCAAAAAACCAAAAAAACCCAAATAACAAGAAAATCAAATAAAATTCTCACTAATTCACAATCAGAAAATTAATTATGTAATATCTCGGCTATGTGTACAAAGTGACCTTTTAGGCACCTAAATGACAAATGCCACCGTACATATTAGATGATCAACAGGAAATTCGAATTGAGCATTTATTCAAATAACTAAAATACTCACAAATTCATGTGAAGCATATAACAGATGAATTCATGAACATATGACATAGTGTCTTCTGTAATTCATAGGAAGTCATGTGAAACATACAACAGATCAAAAATAACTAGAAGTTAACAGGAATTTAAGAAATTATTCAAAAAAAAAAAAAAAAAAAAAAAAAACAAAAAAAAACTCAGTAAATCACAATCAGATAATTAGTCTTTTGTTTTTTCACGCAAAAATCATGTAAAGCACACTATCATGTAATCGAACTTAAACACCTACATTAATCAACATACTGAATCATACAAAACTAGAAAACCCAAAAATCATGATCTAGAACATACAACAATTACTACACAGATACCAATAATCGACGATCAACAGATCAAAACGATAAATAATTAAAATCATGATCTAGAACATCAGATAGTTACTATACAGGTACCACTAATCAACGATCAACAGATCACATAAGACATGTAAAGGAGAAACCCTAACCTGAAACGGCGAGAGCCAAGAGCTCCTTCAGAAAAACTACTAGGTGAGAGAAAATTGTGAGGTTTCACTCTTTAAGTACTAGCATAGGGTTACTTTGATTGCCGTTGGATCTATTTAGGAATGGTTTATTAATAACCGTTCATTTGTCCTCCTTCCGTCCTTCCTTTTTGTTCCGTAGGAACGTTTGGCTGGGCCGTGGGGTGAGATACGTTCTATGTTGCACGGACATGGGCTCGGGACACGGTTATAACACGACTCGTTTATGGGGACACGTTACATCTTAGAAAAACGGGTTACATGAGTCGTTGTATACGGTTATAACCCTACTAGAAAGCCCTATAATAAATGTTGGTTAATAGATTCTTCTCGTATAGAGGTTATTAATGAGTCTTGGAATTGTGATGATGTTGCTGGATCCTATGCTTTTAAACATGTTAAATGCCTTCAGCATGTGAAACAAAGGTTAAGGCTTTGCAATATACATAACTTTGGTAATATCCAGACAAACATAAATAACATAAAGGGTGAACTTGCTGATCTACAACAACAACAAAATAGCATCGATAGAAGCGCCTGCATTGCTTCCTTGGAAGATAGGCTTAAACATTGGTACAATGCTCAACATGAATATTATGGTTAGAGAGCTAAATAATATAGGTTGAAATTTGATGATATGAACACTAAATACTTTCATGACAAGGTTAAATACAGGAAAAGAAGAGCTCAAATTGATTCCGTTCGAAACAACCTAGGGATTTGGTTAACTGATAGAAGCATGATAGCTCAGGAAAAGAAGAACTCAAATTGGTAATGGTGATGATATACGTTGTTCTAAAGAGAAGAGAAGTATGTTTGGGACAAATGGTTTGTGCTCTAAGAGCAAGGGCCACCGGGTGATAGAGTGAAAGTTTCACCATGGGATAGAGGAGATGGACATTATATGGCACAAAATATGTCGTTTGCGAAAAGAGATCTTCATAAGATATGCTCCTATGTAATCGTACAATTAATATATATATATATATATAAGCATGTTGTATTTGAGCCTCAAATTTTGAGGATGAAATAGACAGACATGATTAAGATATGCTCCTATGTAATCATACAATTAATCAAATTTAAAATGAACACTAGCGAAAAAAGGCTATGGGGATCGGGCGACATTGAGTCGACCCAGTGTCTCTCGATTTTTAAAATTTCTTCAATTTGGTCTCCTGCGTGTCCTTGAATCTCCTCATACAAACAATAAATCGACTATTTTCTTCTCTAATCATCTCACAGTCCCTTTATTTTCAATTGGCTTTCTCGAATTTTGCTGAAAAACTGATATTCAACATATTTTCTTCCAAACCTCAGACATATTTGAAAACCATAAGCTGCTAAATCTCCGCTTGGGCCCCTGGAAACCTTAGTTTTACTACCATGTCTCATATTTTTTTTTTGTCTTTGGTTTCTAGGATCTAACATCAGATCAACTTTTTAATGGTCACATCCGTGGGAAGTGGTTTGAAGGTTCGGAGCTTCATAGAAAGAAATAGAGAAACATGAAGCGAGAATAGTTGCGGTGGACTCATCTCCGTAGAAGATTCTGTCGATTGATGTTCATGAATATGGTGCTCTCCTCTTTATGGTCAGTCCTTTCTATTTCGTCTTCTGGTTAAGCTAAAGAGCTTTAGTCAGGGGTTTTTCATGATCTTGTTCACATTTTCCAAAACCAGGGGTTGGTCTTGTTTATCACCGGTTCAATTTTAATTGCATAATAAATTTTCTTTCATTCTCTAGGTGTTTCATTGTTTTTGTCCTGGTGTTTGTATTAGGTATATGCATATTAGGTGTTTGTATTTACTCTCCTTAGAAATGGTCAGGTGTTGGCATAATATTATGTAGGTGCTTATATCCTACTTAACCTTTTACCATTCATCATTCCTCTATCTTTTTATACTGGCGGTCTTAATAATTTTTAGGTTTGATTTAGTCTTGCTGGCCGATAAAATTTAATTTGTGTCGACTCTACCATTTTTTCTCTCTGTTTAACTATTTTGGTGTTCTATTAGACCCATGTTGGTCTGGTTTGGTGTTGTTTCTGTAAAATAGTTACACCCAGTTGTTGATGGTGGGTTTTCATTTGAGGTTAAAATTGTAAAACTAGGAAAAAATTATGCGCTGACATCTTGTAAAAGATAAGGCCATTTATAAGTGTTGGATACTCCCTCACTTAATTCACCAAGAATGGAGCATGTAGCAACAATCCCATTCGTGAATACATGAAATTCCTCCAGGTTGGAGCATGTGGAAACAATCCCTTCCCTGTGAATTTCATATCGCCTTGTATTTCCAGTAATCATTATCAGTGTGGCATGACGTGAGTGTTACTCAAATGAGTAACACGAACCTCCAAGCACTATAATGAAACCATGTACGAAATACCCGTGACAGCCGACTCTCTGTGTTATACTAGCCCGATTGAGCCCCTCTCGGTGTGTTATACTAGCCCGATTGAGCATCCGGACTCGACCGTATCGGTCCGGATATGATCGATCGCGATCATCCAACTCCATAAGCATGATTGGATGACCCCGGATCAATTCCATCACCCCAAGCGGTATGGAATACCCACGGCCGACCCCGCATGGTCGGTCATTGGCCTAGCTTGCCAAGAAACCGTTCATACCAAGCATTATGGACGGAAAACCCTAAATTAGGGTTTGCGGCATATTACATGTGTCGCAAAAACAGGTCTCAACCATCCATCTTCGCAGGTATAGATGGAGGGTGTAGATGTAGACTCAAAGGGCCCGAGCATGTCAACACGATTACCGTGGGCCGCCTACACACTTGACCAATCGGTCAAGACCAACCACGCATGGTTGTAATAAATTCGTACGCCTAAACAAGGAGTGACGCACGGCTTTGAAAAGCCAAAATTAGGGTTTCAAGCCATCACGCGCGTCCATATTCTCCGCACGAATGGAGGGTCACAGATTAGATTAGCGGGTCCGGTCATACCAAAGATGACCACCGTGGGCCCATCTACCTCCTCATGTGTTCGGCCAAGGCATACCATGCCTGGCTATCCCAAACCGTCCACCCAAACTTGCGTGGTTACACTTCCCAAATTGCAAACCGATCTCGACCACTCAACTTCATAGGACGATTTGAGTGGCTTAGATCACGTTTTCATGGGATAGTCGGTATAAGTGTGAACACCCGCCTACCACCTACACGCTGGTATGATCGACCAAGACCGACCAAGATGGGTCGTCTTGAAACGCGTGCCCAAACTAGGGATGTCACGCGGTTTCCAACTCCTTTGCGGCAATGGATTGCCGCAAACCGATCTCAACCACTCAACTTTACCGGTCAAATTGAGTGGCCTAGATCAGCGCCTTCATGGGATAGTGAGGTATGGACGTGCACACCGGCATGTCTGTCTGAACATACCTGGGTGGCCCTCTCCAAATCTCTTTCCATGCTTGGTTTCGACCAAGTCAAGAGTGATGCTTGCGCACCTCTTCAAAAAACCCTAATATTCATTAACGGTCGCATATGAGTGTCTCAAAGATCATCTCATCCGTCCAACTTCACCAGACTTGGTTATACAACCACGGTGGGGGTTAATTGGTTAGTGAGGCGTCATTACCCATCACTTTAATGCGATGCACTCGCATAAAATACACACGATACTTCACAAGTATCGACTTCCGAATAACACGGTTATTCAATTCAAAGATTACATGCTATCTTTCGTGGATCCACGATCCACACATTCCAGACATCAATCATGTCACAAATCTGGGGGATACATATCGGGGTATTGGTCTGGCGGTTTACAACGGCAACGCGCCATCACAAGAACGTGTCAGGAAGTCATGGACGGTTAGAGATGAACAGGAGAAGTGGGCAAGACTGGTCGTGTGGCACCGACGCACAACTCCACTACTCCATCACTCCACTTCCTCCACTTCCCACGAGAGACATGAATAAGGCTCAATGACTTGTATAAATAAGTTCTCCGCTCTATTTCAAACAACAACACAAGTTCAGACGAGACAGAAAATCAAGTGTTAATACAAAAACGTATTCCAATACCCAGAGCTTGCTTGCATCAATCACAAGCCTGCTCACCTTTCTGTTACAAGTCATAAGCAAGCCAACACCTTCACAATCTCAACACCTTCTTCGCTTCCCTCCCTAAGATCAACCCCATCTCCTTCACTTTGTGACCGAAACAAGTCTGGAACGGCCATTTCTTGGTTTAGGCCGGACTTGCACAGATTGATCTCTCGAATCTACAAGCACTCACCGCGCAGTGCATTTGTTTACGGTTTAAATTCATTCCTCATCCACACCACAAATTACCAAATTCTGCAGGAGTAGTTTTCACCCATAAACAATTGGCGACCACAGTGGGAGATTAATCTCTCGGTTGTGAAATCAATTTCTTCAATACCCAATCCTGTTTGGCTAAGTTCCGAGATGGTTGGTCTTAGGACTTCCCCAACAAATTCAAATCCCGGTCGAAGTTCCTCCAATGAAGATATCCCCCTTCCCAACGGTGTATCCCGCGGCGCAACATGAAGAATCCCAACGATAATCGAGTTAGCTCGGGTACATGGGAGATTCACACGAGGAACATGGAGCTAATCAAAGAAGCGGTAACGACATACTTGATCTCCTCATCAAGATGACGTCGAAATGAGTGTACCGAGACCTTTACAGGGATCGATTCCCCTCGGGTCAGTTTCTGTGAACCGGAGACTAGTGGACCAGAAGCGGCATCTCTAGTGGAAAGCTTGTGCGAACTCCCGCACCTCTCCAGGAATCAACGGGCGAGAGACGTTCACGCAATTAATAAAATAGCTTTGGATGTACAACTGATAGGTGTCTAAAACACCTAATTTACTATCTAGTAGTTACGCTTTCTTTGCTATTTTTCTTGTGAATTATGTACTTTACGCGTGTTTTTGAGTTATCAGGTACTCTGGAGTCGCACGGAGAAAAAGAAGGAGAAATTAGCCATTTGGAGCGAAAAAGGTCAACTCGCAGACGATATTTGGCGCATGCTAGGTTGCACAAGAGGAGTTACGCCGGAAATTAAGCTGTCAGTCTCCCAGAACTGACAGTTCAAATCAACAAGAGACCATTTGGGTGACCCTTATCCTAATGAGTGGGTGTTGTGAATCCGTTTTCCTTATGACCCAGAAACTAGGTCGAGTTGGTCATTACACGACCAGTTCTTCTCTCAGCCAAATCTCGTCGCCCGCTCTCAGTTCTTTGCCAAGAATGGTTCACGCCGGAAAGCTCAGGTCTGGTGGACGTCGTCGGACCAGAGAGTTGTAAAAAGATTGATGAAGGAGGAAAAATTAGGTTCTGTGAAGCTCAAGGGAAAGAGGTGAGCCACTGTTATCAATTTGAGAAAGTGAGATGGAAATTAGGAATGGGTTTTGGTGGAATTAGGTATTGAGATTGAGAAGATGGTGGAATTGAGATTCGTTGGTTCTTCGTCAAGAACAAGAAATCAGGGTTTTGAGATGGAGAATCGAATAGATGGGTTCTATTGATTGGTGGAAGATGAACTCGAGAATGAATCTGTGATGGGAATTATGATCTAGGGTTCTGGACTGGGTTGAGTTCGAATTGTTGAAAGATGAATTGAAAGACTGAGCAGGTGGTCTGATGTTTCTGAGATGAAGATGGTTTTGTAGAGGATGTTGCTGTTAAGCAGGGATTGAGTTTGAAGCTGAGAAGAGGGGCTCAAGTTAGGGGTTGTGCTGAAATGGAGTTGGATTCAATTCTTTGTGGCTGAGAAAAGAGTTCAGTCTTTGTTATGAGTCGATGGATGATTACCTTATGGAGGTTGAAGATGGGTTGTACGATTTAAGGGTTTGAGAGACTCATGAAGTCTCTGTGGTTGAAAGCTTGAACTACAGGTGATGCCCAGGGTTTGATGGAAGGCTGATGGCAGGAGATGCAGGTGGTGGTTGTTGTGGTGTGCAGTGAGCTGTAGGTGATGCTGCAATGATTGCAACATCAAATGGAGTCTGGTGATGATTATGTGGGTGTCATGAGGAGATTCAAGAAGAGAACTTGGCAATGGTTCAAGTTGGTGGTGCTGGATGGAATCAAAGTGTAAATTGAGATGCTTGAGCAAGGGCGGTTGAATTGAGTAGGAATTGCATATGCTGATTGAGTTGCAGGAAGCTGCAGAATGATCAGGTGTTGAATGGAATGAATGGATTGACTCAAGTGTGATGTTTATTGTTGCCTGAGCTGAATTGCAGGGAGAAGACTGTGGAGTGAGAGTTGCAGCTGTGCAAGGCTGTTACAGCTGCAGTTATGGATTTGATGGCTGGAGACTCGAGGCACGGAATGGTTGAAGTGGAATGCAACTGGGTCTCGGTTTTGTGTTACAGGTTCTGTGAATGGAATTAAGGAGATGCAGTTTAGGAGCAGGGCACCGAAGCTGGTGGTATTAGGAACCTGAGATATGCAAGCTATGCGGTGAAGAATTGTGGTTGGCCGAGTCTGAGAATGGGTCGCTGCTGTTATTATTGATGGCGATGAAGCTCAGTTTGAAGCTTGATGAGAAGAAATTGAGTCTGGTGGTTTGGTGGATTTGGATTTAAGCCATGGATTGAAGTTATGATGAAGATGAAAGAAAGGGTTTGCTGTTGGAGGAATGAGGTAATCTGCAGCTGAGTAGAGGATCTTGAAGCAGAACTGAGAATAGATGGTTGTAATGGATTACGTACTCAAATTTGATACTACAGAGACTTGAAGCACAATGATAGTGCAGCTCAGGATATGGCTGTGCAATGGCTTGGCCAGAATTAACTCGGCACCCGATCGGATCGACTCTCAATCCCCGATTGGTCGACTTTCCGACTCGGTGACCAGTGTTGACTCAACGGTCTGACTGAGTTGACCCGAGCTGACCCGTTGACCCGACCGAGTTGACTCACTGAACCGGTGACCGGGCAGACTTTTCCGGCCACCTGAGATGTTTTCCGGCGACCTTTCCGGCCAATTTCCGGCCATGATCCCAGCTTTCCGGCGACGAAATTTGGACATAATTTTACATGGGTTTTTCTCACATGGGCTTGGTGGACCACTTGGAGATGGGTTTTGAGAAGACCTAATATTGGAAGGAGTATCCTTATGGAATGGGAGAAGCATATATATAGAAAACTCTTTCTCTAAACCAAAAATATCTCCATTAGGGAGACTTCTACTTGTTTTCAGGGTTTCACATGATAGGTTCTTCTAAACTCTTTATGATGATTTCCAAAAACACAAGTAACTAAGTTTTTATTATTGGTTGAAGATGTAGTTGGATTTTGCAACCAAGTTATGATTTTTATGAATTAGTTTTCTCTCAATATTATCGTATGATTTATACAGGTTACAATAATTGCATGATTGATGGATTGCAATATGATTGAATGTTTGTTTAGTTAAGTCTAGAATTGATTGAACTCACATCCATATCTATAGCTATTTTAGGGTTTTCATCGAGCGATAACCTTGAATACGAGTAGCATGATATGATTCTAGGTTGTAGTGATACATCCTTGTAATCATATGTAGAAATTGACCTTTGTTCGAATTGTTTGCGCAATGTATTACAATTGCATTGATTAGCCTATTTCTGAAACTTAATGCTCCTAGGAATTGAACTTGATTAGCGCAAGGCGTTAGGTTATTCTTTAGGTAGAATTCACATACGCAACCCTAATGTGTGTGTTGATGACTTAGGAAATTACGGAGTATTCTTGCAATAATGTATTATATGGCTTTTGATGATAGCGAGATTAAATACGAATTCTATTCATATATTCATAAACTTGTTTACAATTGAAGATGAAACCTTTATCCAATATTTTCACCTCATTGATTTGCGTGTTTACTTTTTATTGTTTTGCTTTCATATTACTTTAGTTACATAAAAATCAGAATTTTCCACGTGTTACTTATAAGATACCGAAACAATTTGACAACCTAGACCTCTCTGTGGGAACGATCCTTTCTTGCCCTTGCTATATTTATATTTTGAGTAGTAAGAAAGTGTAATTTATTTTTGACGCTTACGACCGCGGTCAGTACACCTGGCTCCTTCTCGTCCAGAAATTCTAACTGCGCCGGAAGCATCTGTAAACAATGTTACATTTACAGAGGACGACATGATGGCAGAGGAAGGTCACAACCGGGCCCTACATGTTACCGCGCACATCAAGGGTTCAGAGTTCAGGAGAGCCCTCGTCGACACAGGAGCATCTTCGAACGTAATCACTCTCAAGACTCTCAGGACAGCCAAGGTTAACCCATGCAAGATTGTACGGCAGCCTACCACGATGACGGACTTCGAAGGAAACCAGACCAGCACATACGGTATGTCAATCGAATTTATCAGAGGGACCTGTCCGATCAAAAGCAAGGTTTGAAGTCATAGAAAGGGAGCCGGACTACCATATGATACTAGGGAGACCATGGCTTCATGACAACAAGGTCATTCCTCGACGTATCACCAGGTGCTCGAAGACCATGTTAAATGAGAAAGTCATCTGTATTCCCGCATCATTGTCTCCGTATGCACCAATATGCGGAGTAGAGCTGTTCGAGCCAAAAGGTACCACACAGGGAGGATCAGACAAAGTCCTGTGCACCCCACTACCCACGTGGGCTTCAATCAAGGAAGGATACCAACTTACACCACTGGAGGCCAAACACTACAAAGACACGTTACGTAACGAGGCGTCCATCTCTATCCCGGTGAGACTCCAACTCATGCTCACACCAAAAGGGGACGCACTTTCGAGGTGAAACGTGATCGAAGGGGAGAACAATATACCGGCGCATTGTTAGCAATTAGCAGGAGAGACTGGAACCCACCTCACCGCCCAATTGAATGCCGCAAGAATGATGAAACGCAAGATGAGGTACCGGACGCCCGCGGCAAGTACAAGATGGAACCAATTCCACAACTCGACGAGCTCGAGACTCAAGTAACATCGGGAATGAAGAATCTCCCGGCCGGTCTCTATCAGTTCGACTCTATCCACAGATGAACGTACGAGTCTTGTTCAACTACTCAAGGAGTACCAAGATGTGTTTGCCTGGACATACGAGGAAATGCCTGGTCTGGATGAAAAATTGGTCACCCATCACTTACATGCCATACACGGATCCAAGCCAATCAAGCAATCTCCGAGGCAATTCGGACATGAAGTAGAGGATCAAATCAAGAACGAAATTCAGAAGCTGCTAGTCTTTGGCTTCATCGAGCCTATTCATCATCGGCTGGTTAGCCAATGTGGTCCCGTAAAGAAGAAAAACGAACAAATCCGATGCTTGCGTAGATTTCAGAGACTTGAACAAGTGTTTGCCCCAAGGACGACTTTCCTCTACCTAACATCGACATGTTAGTGTACGCCACCAGCCGGACACGGCATGTTCTCCTTCATGGATGGTTATAGCGGATACAATCGAGATAAGGATGTATGAGCACGATGCGAGTAAGACGGCTTTCCGAACCCCTCTTGGCAATTTTTATGATACCGTTATGCCATTCGGTTTAAAGAATGCCGGCGCAACGTATCAACGTGCTATGACGGCAATCTTCCACGACATGATGCATAAACAAGTAGAAGACTACGTGGATGATATCTTGGTCAAGTCAAAAGCTCGAGCAGACCACACAAATGTCTTGAGGCAAGTGTTTGAGAGGTGTCGAGAATACAAGTTGAAGATGAATCCTTTGAAATGTGCTTTCGGTGTCTCTTGGGTAAATTTCGGGATTCCAAGTGACCGCAGAAGGAATAAAGGTAGACCCGTCCAAAACTCGGGCTATCCTCACAATGCCGCCTCCCGAACCGTGAAAGAACTCCCGAGTTTCATGGGCAAGGTGAACTACATTCGACGTTTTATACCTGGTCTAGCCCAACTTATCGCCTCATTCACCACCTTGTCAAGAAAGGAGCCAGCTTTGTTTAGACCGCAACCCAACAGGAAGCTTTTCGGAAAATTCAACGAATACTATCGTCTCCAACCGTCATGAAGTCTCTTGTACAAGGGAAGCCACTGGTCCTCTACACCGCCTTCAGTGACACCGCCGTAGGGGCTTTACTCGCTCAGGAAGACGATGAGGGAATCGAACGTCCCATATACTATTTCAAAGCCCGAATATTGAGAGACGCTGAACTCAGATACCCCAGAGCGGAAAAAGCGTGTTTAGACTTAATCCATTCCATTCAGAAGTTTAGGCATTACCTGCTATCTAATAGGGTGATACTCGTGTCTAAATCCGATCCCGCAAAGTTTTTACTTTCAAAGCCGGTCCTGACGGGAGGACGGGCAAATGGCTTCTCCAAATGTCGAACTAGACATAACGTGCGCATCTCCTAGATTTGTCAAGGGCCAAGCGATTTGCGGACTTACTGGCAGCATTTCTGGAGAAGGCACTACGGGACTACATGAAGAACTCCCTGGAGAATTTAGGACGTCTCTATTCTGGAAGAAGAAGTGTGGCTCTTGTATTTTGACGGCTCCGCTACCCTAGCGAGTAATACTAGAGGAGCGGGCGTGGTGTTAGTCTCTCCAACCGGAGAAGTATTTTCACATTCCTTCAAGTTAGACTTGAATGCACCAACAACTCCGCGAGAATATGAAGCTTTCCTCATAGGGCTTTCAATAGCTAAACAAGGGAGTCACACGTCCTGGAGATAAGAGGTGACTCCAAATTCTTTGGTGAATCAAATGAAATGAGTATATGCATTGAAAGAAGTAACACTAGCCCGTCACCGATCGGAAGCCTGAGAGGTTACTAAACTACTTTTCCGATGCAACCATAACCCATGTTGGTCGCAGCAACAACAAACACGCCGATTGCCTAGCAACATTGGCTTCCAAATTGAAGTTTGAAGGGGCGGAAGAAACCCTGACAGTGAAGAGGAGAACCATAGAATCGACGTGGCTACCGCAATACAAAGACACAAAGACCGACGATTGGCGAACTCCGATCATTCGAGAGCTCAACACTCACTCTCCCAAGGAAAGGTCGGTCTCAAAACCCTGCAAAACTTCTTCATGCTTCATGGTATGCTGTATTATCGGAATCCAGATGGCTCCCTGTCAAGATGTCTGGGAGGTGACGAAGCACAACTACAGCTGGATCGTATTCACAATGAAATTTGTGGACAATCACTGGTGGTAACGCTTTACCGGCGACTTCAACGCCTGGGTTATTACTGGCCAGAGATGGAGGCTCAATCCAGACTACTTCAGAAGTCCTGCTCAAATTGCCAGGCACCACCACACCAATTGGAGATTTTTAATGTGAACGCAATGGGGACCGGAGAGAACCCTACATTAGCTATCTCCGTGATGGGATAATTCTGTAGGTCAAAAGGACGCTATTAAGATGAAGCAAAGAGCCAAGCGGTTCATATTCCATGAAGGGATCTCGTATCGCAAGAGCTTGGGGGTTATCCGCACGATGCCCTGGCCGGAGAAGAAATCCCAGTCATCTTTGAAGGCAGAACACACGAAGGAGAACATCAAGGGAAGAGGAAACTGTTTCTCCAAATACACGAGAAATACTATTGGCCAACCATGGAGGACGATGCAGCCGTTTTTTGTTCAAAGTCACAAATGCCAAATCCATGGGAACCTTGTGCATGCGCCTTCTACCCTCTCGCACTCTATAAGCAGCCCATGGACGTTTTACAGCTGGGGACTGGACATTATCGGGAAAATCAATCCACCATCATCGAAGCAGCACGAGTATATCATACCCGCGACGGAATACTTCACCAAATGGGTAGAGGCCATTCCCCTACGAGGAACCACAGGAGCAACAATTGCGGCTTTCATTAAAGAATACATCATTTGGCGTTTTGGCGTGCCCAAGCATATCATCACTGATAATGGCACTCCCTTCGCCAACAAGCGGGTACGGGAATTACTTGAAGAGTATGGCATTAAATGTCTTCCACCGTCTACTATCCTCAAGGGAACGGGCAAGCCGAGAGTACCAACAAGACATTGATCCGGATCATCAGTCGAACGGTACACGACAATCCTAGGGAATGGCATGATCAGTTGCCAATGGCACTATGGGCGTACCGTACGTCACCCAGAAGCTCCATTGGGGTTTCGCCGTACTCACTTGTCTACGGAGCGGATGCAATTCTCCCAAAGAGAGATCGGGAATCCCATCAGCCAGATTGCAAGAACAACCGGGATCCATTGGAACGAGGTCAAGTCTCGACTCTAGAATAGCACAGAGTTAGACACTCTGGATTTTAGAAGGAATAAAGCAGAAGAACGCGCTCAGGTGTACAGGAATCGAATTCCAGGGCATACAATAAAATTGTGAAACCACGCGTTTTCAAAGTGGGAGATTTCGTTTTGAAAACGGCCAAACACATCCAACAAGACATGTCTGCACCAAAATTCTCACCAAAATGGGAAGGTCCCTACGCAAATCACCAAGGCTTACAATACCGGCTACTACAAGATCATTAAGGTATACGGAGGCGAGTGAGCGATTATCAATGGAAAGTGGCTCAAGGCATATCATGCCCGACCACCATCTCTTGTGTCAACAATACATGCATTTATTTTCATTACATGTTTGAATCATCAATTATATTCAGAGATGTGTCAATGAAAAAACCTGTTTCACCAATCAAAAACCAATGCAGTTTATTCCGCAAAGACGTTTAAAAACTTTTGACATGAACGTCATTAACAATAAAGGAATGAAGTTTAGAAGAGGCCATCTAGAAGATTATAGTTCCTTGAGAGCATCATCTCCAGTCTAGCGTGATATCTTTCTGTTCCTTTCTTCAAGTCCTGCACGCCTGCTCTACCTTCTCCGATTCCGCAGCCAGAGCCTTCTCCTCTTCCAAAATAGCCTTGCAGCAGGGGAACAACATTTACAAGGATACCAAAGCTCGATCAACCTTGATGATATCAAGACGCCGCCGCAACCAGCCCACGTTGAACTCCATGGATTCACAGTGTAGATACCATATTCTCCCACTTTTCGAGGCTTGATTCTCAAAGAACGTTGCATGGATAGAAATACTCTCCATCTCAGCAATCATGGGAAGAAGGCAGTTCATCGCGGTGACAAAGCAGAGAAACTTGATGTCGGACCACGTTTCGGGTTCGATATGGTCGTACTTCCTCCATAACTTTGTGTACAAAGGCACAAACTCCTTCCGCACCAGGAATCCACCGACATCTCGGTAAGCTGGAGGATAAACATTTCATGCGAACATCGAATGAAAGACCTGCATTTGGATATTCATAAGATGAGATACCCAAGTCGGCGTCTTCAAGGTTCACAGGGGTGAATATGTTTGAATTTGAAGGAAGAGGACTGGTTAAATCATCATCATCGATAACCGTGACACATGTTCCAGTAGGGTATCTCTGCAAGAATGAAGGGATTATTTACTTGATCATTACGACGAACAAGCAATGGTTCAGAAAAGGAAAAAGAGACAAACCGGTATGATCTTCTTGACTCGGAGAACACGAGCAGGGGATTGATCATGAAGTTCGGACGCAGTCGTGCACGTTTAACGGAAGATCCTGGATGGTATGAAGAAGACGATCCTTTGTTGTTCGACATGATGAGGAAACGGAGTTTCGTGGGAAAGCCCTATTGAAAAATCGCAAAAAATGGTTCAAAACCTCTACACTCGCATATATCCGAGAAAACCCTAAAACGATTACGGCGCCCGATATGCGAGGATTCAACACCGACCAAGTCGGGCTTTCTTTTGAACCATAATCAAGAATCGGAAAGAGCATTTGGATACGAGCAATTCAACCAGCGGTGTGCAAGCACCCACGCCAGGATCCCGAGTAAAAGAAGAATCATATTCCCGACTCAAACACCTAAGGGAGAAAGCCGGTTCATCAAAGGACTGTGGTCACACACGTATGGAGGATTGCCCACGGCCGTAATCCCTCAGGTAGACTTCTTTTATTTTGTCTCCTTACGTTTGTATATGCCACCATCTCATGCCTACCACACAATAGTGTAACCATTATGTGCTAGGCAGGGGACTTAATGTTGATGGTGGGTTTTCATTTGAGGTTAAAATTGTAAAAACCGGGAAAAATTATGCGCTGACATCTTGTAAAAGATAAGGCCATTTATAAGTGTTGGATACTCCCTCACTTAATTCACCAAGAATGGAGCATGTAGCAACAATCCCATTCTCGTGAATACATGAAATTCCTCCAGGTTGGAGCATGTGGCAACAATCCCTTCCTCGTGAATTTCATATCGCCTTGTATTTCCAGTACTCATTATCGGTGTGGCATGACGGCGAGTGTTACTCTTCTGAGTAACACGAACCTCCAAGCACTATAATGAAACCATGTACGAAATACCCGTACATGCGACTCTCGGTGTGTTATACTAGCCCGATTGAGCCCCTCTCGGTGTGTTATACTAGCCCGATTGAGCATCCGGACTGACCGTATCGGTCCGAATATGATCTAATCGCGATCATCCAACTCCATAAGCATGATTGGATGACCCCATATCAATTCCATCACCCCCAGCGGGTATGGAATACCCATGGCTGACCCGCATGGTCGGTCATTGGCCTAGCTTGCCAAGAAACCGTTCATACCAAGCATTATGGACGGAAAACCCTAAATTAGGGTTTGCGGCATATTACATGTGTCGCAAAACAGTCTCAACCATCCATCTTCGCGGTATAAATGGAGGGTGTAGATGTAGACTCAAAGGGCCCGAGCATGTCAACACGATTACCGTGGGCCCGCCTACACACTTGAACAATCGGTCAAGACCAACCACGCATGGTTGTAACAAATTCGTATGCCCAAACAAGGAGTGACGACGGCTTTGAAAAGCCAAAATTAGGGTTTCAAGCCATCACGCGCGTCCATCTTCTCCAAGCACGAATGGAGGGTCACATATTAGATTAGCGTGTCCTAGGTCATACCCGGCATGACCACCGTGGGCCCATCTACCTCCTCATGTGTTCGGCCAAGGCATACCATGCACGGCTATCCCAAACCGTCCACCCAAACTTGCGTGGTTACACTTCCCCAAATTGCAAACCGATCTCGACCACTCAACTTCACCGGACGATTTAAGTGGCTTAGATCACGTTTTCATGGGATAGTCGAGGTATAGGTGTGAACACCCACCCTACCACCTACACGCTGGTATGATCGACCAAGACCGACCAAGATGGGTCGTCTTGAAACGCGTGCCCAAACTAGGGATGTCACGCGGTTTCCAACTCCTTTGCGGCAATGGATTTCTGCCTAGAACCGATCTCAACCACTCAACTTTACCGGTCAAATTGAGTGGCCTAGATCGCGCCTTCATGGGACAGTGAGGTATGGACGTGCACACTTGCATGCTGTCTACACACATACCCGGTCGGTCCTCTCCAAATCTCTTTCCATGCTTGGTTTCGACCAAGCTGAAGAGTGATGCTTGCGCACCTCTTCAAAAAACCCTAATATTCATTAATCTGGCCGCATGAGATGAGTGTCTCAAAGATCATCTCATCCGTCCAACTTCACCAGCTTGGTTATACAACCCTGGTCAGGAGTTAATTGGTTAGTGAGGCGTCATTACCCATCACTTTAATGCAATACCTGCATAAAATACACACGATACTTCACAAGTATCGACTTCCTGAATAACACAGTTATTCAATTCAGCATTACATGCTATCTTTCGTGGATCCACGATCCACACATTCCAGACATCAATCATGTCACAAACTCGGGGATACATACTGGGGTATTGGTCTGGCGGTTTACAGCGTGCAGCGTGCAACGCGCCATCACAAGAACGTGTCAGGAAGTCATGGATGGTTAGAGATGAACAGGAGAAGTGGGCAAGACTGGTCGTGTGGCACCGACGCACAACTCCACTACTCCATCACTCCACTTCCTCCACTTCCCACGAGAGACGTGAATAAGGCTCAATGACTTGTATAAATAGGTTCTCCGCCCTATTTCAAACAACAACACAAGTTCAGACGAGACAGAAAATCAAGTGTTAATACAAAAAACGTATTCCAACACCCAGAGCTTGCTTGCATCAATCACAAGCCTGCTCACCTTTCTGTTACAAGTCATAAGCAAGCCAACACCTTCACAATCTCAACACCTTCTTCGCTTCCCTCCCTAAGATCAACCCCATCTCCTTCACTTTGTGACCGAAACAAGTCCGGAACGGCCATTTCTTGGTTTAAGCCGGACTTGCCGCATTGATCTCTCGAATCTACAAGCACTCACCGCGCAGTGCATTTGTTTACGGTTTAAATTCATTCCTCATCCACACCACAAATTACCAAATTCTGCAGGAGTAGTTTTCACCCATAAACACCAGTGGTTTTGTAGTGGTTGTGTCGACCTTCTATATCTTCGCCAATGTTTTTAACTATTTTGGTTTCCTGTCAGACATAAGTTCGTCTGGTTTTCATGACTCTGTACTGTGGAATAGTTAACATCCATTGGTTTAATTACGAATCGGAGCCAGCATAGTCTTTTATCATCCCCCTGGTAATTTATCTTCTGGTTCAATCTTTTGGTGTCTCAAGGTTTCGTTCTGTCTCTTAATCTTTAAAAAAACTAATTAAGATTTCCCTGCATCTTTTTCTAAGATAATTTTTTTATCATCTGCCCTACCCCTGTGCTTCGTTAGCATTTTGCCTTTTTAGAACTTGGTGATGAATTCCCCTGAGGCTCTTGTTATTTGTCCCCCTCTGGTGGATCTATCTTTTTTAGACAAAATTATGGTGATTGGGTGGTCTTTCTCACTATGGAGTTGGCTTCAAGACAGAGATGGTGTTATATTAGAACTACTTGTAATATTCAGGCTCTTCCAATTCAGTTGTTAGCTCGCACTCACATACCTTTGGTAACCGTATTGGATTTTCGGATTTTCAGCAGATTGGTAGTATATGATGTTGATCCTTACAATGCAGCATCAACCTTTGATGATATGGTGTATTTAGTGTTGTCAGGGCCCCTAGTTTCTCCTTTTATATTGGCATTTCTCTTATTAGTTCAGTTATAACCTAAGTTTCCTCTCAAGATAATTCTGTCTTTTCCTGTTTTTTGCTTCCCCTTTTACACCATGAAACTACTCCCGTGGAACGTCCAAGGTATTGGACACCTCTCACTAGGGATCATCTAAATCACCTCTGTCATTCCTACAAGCCAGATATTATTTTTTTATCAGAGACAAAGGCCCCATTCGACAAAATGGACCTTATTTTGAAAAAATCTGACTTTCATGATTGGTTTATAGTTCCTTCTGTGGGTATCGCTAAAGTGTTAGTAATTGTCTGGCACAATAATGTAGATATAAAATTAATATCTTCCCATTTAAATGTCTGTCATTTTGAAATGTTAATTGGTGACAAAGAAATAGAATTTACTTGCGTCTACGGTGCTGTGGAAGCAGATGAGAAAATAAAACAATGGTCATATATTTCAGATCTAGCCAAACAAATTCAAAAGCCTTGGGTACTAATTGGAGATCTGAATATCATTCTGGATCCGGGAGAAAAACAAGGCGGAAACAATTCGAGCTCTAGCAGCAAGGCTTTTGTTACTCAAGTTATTGACTCTCTGGGCCTCCAAGATGTGGGATATGAAGGAGCCCCATTTACTTGGTCAAATAACAGAAGCGGAGACGCTAACATTTGCGAAAGGATTGATAGAGCTTTAATATCTTACAAGTGGATTCAGATTTTCCATAACACAAAGGTAAGTCACCTATCAAGAGTTGGTTCTAACCATACTCCTATACTTTTTGACCCAAACCCGGAAACAAAAAGACTCAGCAAACCATTTAGATGTATTAAATCCTGGCTTACGTACCCTACGTTATCAACAGTAGTGGCAGCATCTTGGAAGCTCCATTCATCAAATTCCTCGGCTAAAAACTTTGCCTCTAATCTAAAATCTCTCTCCTCAGGCCTTGCTCAATGGAATGCAGATGTTTTCGACAATATTCATAAAAATATAAAAACTCTTAATAACAAAATAGAAAACATTCACAAATCTGGGAACTTCTCTTCAAAAATTGATACACTCAAGAACCTCCAAGTTGAACTGGGGAAATGGTACATGATTAAAAATGACTATTACCATCAACTCTCTAGAGATAAGTTTTTTAAAGAATATGATCAAAACACCGAATATTTCCATGCTACTGCCTCAAATAGAAAAAGGATCAATGCAATTCATTCTCTTAGAGAACCTTCAGGTCTTTGGATCTCAGACCGAGACCAAATCAATTCTCTATTGATCAATCATTTCACCCAAATTGGAACTTCTCAAATGAGCAACTACAATGTCGACCTCTCAGAAATAATCCAACCTTGTATCTCAGATTCGAAAAATTCTTCTCTAACCTAAATTCCATCCAAAGAAGAAACTTGGTTCACTCTATCTAAAATGAACCCTTGGGGAGCTCCTGGCCCGAATGATTTCAACCGGTTTTTTTTAAAGCCAATTGGGATATCTTGGGGTCGGATATTACAAATACCATACAAGAATTTTTTTAGAACAGGATTATGACACAACAATTCAACCATTTTTTTATTACTCTTATCCCAAAAATATCAACACCTCAAACCCCAACGAATTTCAGACCTATCAGCCTCAGTAACACGATATATAAACTTATTTCCAAAATTTTAGCCAATAGATTAAAACCCTATTGAATAAGATCATTTCTCCCAACCAATCAGCTTTTCTTCCAGAGAGACAAATGACAGGACAATATTATCATAGCCCACGAATTGATTCATTCAATAAAAACTTCCAAAAAGAAAAAAAGGGTTTTTTGCTCTTAAGATCGATCTCTCCAAAGCTTTCGAAAGAGTTGAGTGGCCTTTTATTAAGAAAGCCTTATCATCACTTGGCTTTAGTGATGACTGGGTTAATCTCATCTTTCATTTCATTTCCACTACCTCATTTTCCATCCTTCTAAACGGATCCCCAGGTCCAACCTTTTCCAATTCAAGGGGGCTAAGACAAGGTGATCCTTTATCCCCCTATATTTTCCTAATTTGCATGGAGGTCTTATCAAGACTCGTTGAAAAAGCAACAAGAGAAAATAAAATCTCGGGGATTCATAAACACGCCCCTACCATATCCCATCTCTTCTTCGCCGATGATTGCTTTCTTTTCACCATAGCGGACCTGGGAGAAGCAAAAAATTTATTGGTTATTTTATCTGATTTTGGGAGAATTACATGCCAAATGGTTAATCTTCAAAAATCAGGAATCTACTTTAGCCCCAAAATTCATCCCAAACATGGGAAAATAATAGCAAAAATCTTTAATTCATCCCGTGGAAAAAATTATGGAAGATGCAGACTCAACCTCGGATCAAACTATTTATTTGGAAATTAATTCAGAAATCTTTACCGACCACGAGTAGACTAGCGGCTCATAACCCAGAGATTTCCCAAGAGTGTCAAATGTGCAATAACCAAGCTATGAAAACGGAAAATCATCTATTTAGAACTTGCCCTTTTGCCATAGCAGTTTGGTTCGGTTTCTCCTTAGATGCAGTCAATGCATGGATTAACACAGATACGATTAGCAAGTGGATTGATTTATGGATCGCTGATCAAAACTTCTCGCAATTTAGGGAACAAATTGCAATAATTCTTTGGTTCATGTGGAAATATAGATGCGAGGTAGTTTTCAGAAAAACCGTTTCGGACCCCTCTTCTTTAATTCAACAAATAAAAATGTTTATCCAGTCTTCAGTTATCAAGGAAGAGACCAAATCTCAAGGCATCCAAAAAACGAAGATTCACATTCATGTGTGGAACAACATCAGGTCGGATTGGATAATATTCATTGATGCGTCCTATAAAAAAGAAAATCTATCCATGGGATATGCCTTCATTCTGTACTCGGCAGACCAATAAGCTTTCCTTCATATTTTAGATGGCTCTGATTGGGCTTCTTGGCGATACATGCAGAAGCAAAAGCTCTTTTAATTGCTTTAAATTGGTTAGAAAATAATATTCTTTCAAGCGTCTGTATAGTCACAGACTGTAATATCCTTCTGGATTCTATCACTAAAAAAGATACAGTTGCTTCCTGGGTTGCAGAGAATACTATTAAAGAAGCAATTTCTTTGTTGGATAAACTTCCTCAAGATCAGGTAAAATTTATAAACAGAGATTATAATGCTGCAGTGGACTCAGTTGCAAAAGAAGCAAGGATCAGAAGACTTCATCATATGTCAATGCACTTGTGTCAACGAGTGCGAAAAGAGAGTATTACTTCTAATATTTTTGATGAAAGTGAAATTGTAGATCTTCTGTATTACATTGCTTGATTTAATATACTAACCTTTTCCATCAAAAAAAATAATCATACAATTAATAAATTAATATATAAGTATGTTGTATTTTAGCCTCAAATTTTGAGGATGAAATAGACAAACATGATTAGCTGATATAAAAAGTTAGGGCTAGGAAATAGGACCCACTATATCAGATTAATGCATGAATATTTTTAAAATGAGTTTAGTTTTATGTTAAGAAGTCATATTACCTCCGTTTTGTTTCGCATAAATTTATCACATGAATTTTCCCTCAAACGGCTAGAAGTACGTTGTATTAATTTCTATTTTCACCAAACAGGTAACAGTTTTCCGTTTTTCTTATATTTATTTCAAACTGAGAATGGTTAGTCGTATAGGGAAGGCTTTCAGTCACCCGTTTGAACGAAAAATAGTATTGTAGAGGTTAGGGTGAAGGGGGGTTTTACTTTACTCATAGTGGAACCTAATTTGATCAACTCTTTCATTTTGAAAGAGACTCTTGTTGATACATGAAAACAATTGACCCTAAAAGAGGTAGCCCCTTAGTGATGAGCACGAAAGTGCGACGCATTTTCACCCATAAATACATTAGCTGGGCCTCATTTTATCACTAATAAACTTGTTTGTAGGTGTTTTTGTCAAATAAGCTCTTATGGAAAAAGTTGCTCGAAAAGTGGTTTTTGTACCCCGGAGGACATTTGCTATTCGGACTCCCACTTTGGATAAGGGGTAACCCAATTACTAAGGGGCACCCATCTGATATTCACACCCCAGCTGTTGGATAAGGGGTGACCTTCTTCTCCATTTGAATTTTATTTTTGGCGGGAAAATGGTGGCACTTACGCGGGAATTTCAATTCGTCATTTGGAGGAGTTTTAATGCGATTCAATGTTTGAAATTTCATGGGATGACTTGTTAGAGCCTAACGGGGTTGGTATGGGTCGATTCATAGTCTAAATTTGGCTAGATAATTCGCGAGGAGAAGGCAGAGGAGCACGAGTTTGCATGGGTATGTTACGGGATTACAAAGTGTTTGAGCGTGTTTGAAAGACTTTTTGAGCGTGATTGAGTTAAACAGGGATACTTTGGAGTGAATTGTATTGCAACAGACGCGTGCTGCTACAAAAATGGAAAGATTTTTATCCCGAGAATATATTCATTGACTGCCGAGTAATTGGAGGATTTTTTTGGATTGATTCTTGGTCCAAAGGTGTATAAATAGTTTGTTGGGGTCGATAAGAAGGATATCGAGCGATTGGGGAGGCTACAGGGTCGAGAGAAGTCTTGAGAGTAATGCTGCGGCGTGAAAAAAAATAGGAAGAACGTGAAGAACAGACCATCAAAGACATTCGTAAACAAACTGTCGTTTAAACGGAAAAGATAAGATCGCCATTTCTGACGGTCCACCGTTATTCTTCGTAAGAGTGGGTTTGCAACGCTTATAAACGTTGCAAATTCCGGTTTATTGTATTTTCTCTTCTTTTCTTCATTGTAAA
The DNA here is from genome assembly GCA_023531295.1 of Papaver armeniacum. Taxonomy (NCBI): domain Eukaryota; kingdom Viridiplantae; phylum Streptophyta; class Magnoliopsida; order Ranunculales; family Papaveraceae; genus Papaver; species Papaver armeniacum. The sequence goes on from JAJJWW010018834.1 coordinate 393,739, forward strand.
CACCATTTGGGCAATAAAAATGAATTTTGAGTATGTCTACATCATGAGTAGCTAAGCCCTACACTCGGGTCGACGGAGGAAGCCGAATTTCATACGTGGGTAATTTTAATTAATTCTTTATTTGGCTTTTGCACTAATTAAAATAGAATTATGATTTGATTAAATTGGTTGTTATTCAATTAGATAGGTTATGCTTTGTTTAGATAATCTATGCTTAGGGATACAATCAATCTTTTGAGAGTCTACCTTGGCAAAAATAAGAGTCGGTGTTATTTTATTTATTGAGCTTTAATCGTTGAGAATAAATAAATTGAACCTATTGATATGAATTCGGTGGAATCTAGGCCCGGTGACTCTCGCTTTTTCTATTATTTTCTTTAAACCTTTAAATTTAATCTTCGCAAGTCTGAGAGAACGAATCTTAATTACTATTACGAAAACTAAGAAAAATCTTAAATCACTTAGCCTACTAAGTGTCAGAGCACTGCTCGGTCGAACTTGCAAGCGTTGCTATCTCAAGCTTGTTTGTCAAGTTTAGTTGATCAAAGCTGTATACTTGATTTCTAGACTACTTATAGCTATGTCTCGGATTAGGATATAACGTGTAGTTGAGATTTACACTTCACGAGATTAAAACATATCTATCACTCGCCAAGTCTATTCATTTCCATTTTCTAATGAGACTAAGTCGTATAGCTATATAGACTTTTATATTATACACATTTGATATTTTGAGCCGAGTTTATCTCGCTTATCTATTTCTCGAAATATGTGTTGGAAGCTTTTTGCTTTAACTATGTTCATCGTATTCTTAACGAGTTTAGTTGGAAACAATCTATTTGTTGGAAACTAAGTATTAAGTCAAAAGATGATCATGTGGAAATTGTCTTGAAACATCTTACATGATTTGTGTGAGACAATCATTTGATGTTGACTTGGAAAGTTTCGTATTGATCATTCGATCACTTGAAAATTACTTGAAGCTAATAGTTTGTGTGACACAGCTATTGTCGTCTTCTAAGGATATTTCAATGATTGAAATGAGAGTTTTAAACAATTAACCATGTATGGATACAACACGATATGCATACCTAGTGGAATTTTATTGTTATAATTCAGGCTCGGGAACCTTGTTTGCTACCTAGTATGCGAACGGTCTTAATCGAGAAGGTCCAGGAACCTTATTTTGCGTACCTAGTATGCGAACTGTTTTACCTGAGTTGGGTCTAGGACGGCTGTTTGCGAACCTGGTTTGTGGACTGATTGACAGGCCAAGTTCCGGAGTTGATGTTCGCGAACCTGGATTGCGAACACAGCGGTTAAGTTCTAAAATCGGTTAAGTATGATTCTCATACTCATGAACTAAACAATTTATGAATTAATGCAATCTTTCCAAACCGTGGCTTAATGTTCATGAATTGATTCTTGTATAAGTACTTTGTATGATTACAAATCAATCCGATTTTGTTTCAATTCGTTTATATATATTTTTATGAGATAGTGAACGATTGAACAAATCTATGTGAAACACATTTAGATTCATTTGATGATTGGTTGATCATCATATTTGATATAGAAGTGTTAGATGAATATTGAAAAATGGGGTCTAACAACCACACCCAATATTTGGTTTAGGCAATCTCTATGGACTAACTCCAATATAATTCCAAGAGAATCAACTAGACAATTTCGGACTCAATCAAGGAAAATATATCCAAGAGTTATATCTATGTTTCTCAATGTAATCAACAAATGAAATAGATAGAAATCCCCGAGCCTGATTATTATGAGAAACAACTTGAACGGTACCAAAGACCAATGTTCAATTGTCAATCAATTTCAATCAACAACCAAAGGTTGGATTTACCAATTGATTGAACTACGCACAACCTGTGATATTTCAATTATATAAACAAATATAATGCGGAAAAGAAATAACACAGACACCAAAAGTTTTGTTAACGAGGAAACCACAAATGCAGAAAAACCCCGGGACTTAGTCCAGATTTGAACACCACATTGTATTAAGCCGCTACAGACTCTAGCCTACTACAAGTTAACTTCGGACTGAAATGTAGTTGAGCCCTAACCAATCTCACACTGATTAGGGTACAGTCGCGCTCCTTACACCTCTGAATCCCAGCAGGACTGTACACACTTGATTCCCTTAGATGATCTCGCCCACAACTAAGAGTTGCTACGACCCAAAATCGAAGACCTGATAATCAAATATGTCTTCCATAGAAAAGTCTATTTGAATAGATAAATCTGTCTCCCACAGAAATACCTACAAAGTTTTGTTCCGTCTTTTGATAAGTCAAGGTGAACAAGAACCAATTGATAATCCGGTCTTATATTCCCGAAGAACAACTAGAAAAATCAATCACCTCAAAATAACTTAACTATATGGTAGTAGAGGAAGTTATTGTGGAATCATAAAGAATGAGACGAAGAGCTTTGTGATTACTTTTTATATATTACCTATCAGATACAAATCTCGAGCAAATCTTAGAGAAGATAATACTCAATACGATAGAATAAGTAAGATCTGAAAATGCTGGGGTACAACAACCACACCCAACAATTCGTTTGGCAATCTGAGAGGACTTACTCCAATATACTTTCTAGAGAATCAACAAGACAGTCTCAATGTAGAAAAAAGTATATATAAGAGTTTATATCTCTATCTCTCAATTCAATCTGCAATCAGCAAATAGAAATTTGCGAGCCCGATTGAATATAAGAGAAGTAACTTGAACGGTACCAAAGACCAATGTTCAAGGATCAATTAATTTCAATCAACAACCAAAGGTTGGATTTTCTATTTGATCGATACAACGCACAACCTGTGATATTTCAATTATATAACAAAATATAATGCGAAAAAGAAATAACACAGACACCAGAATTTTGTTAACGAGGAAAACCGCAAATGCAGAAAAACCCCGGGACCTAGTCCGGCTTTGAACACCACACTGTATTAAGCCGTTGAGTACGCTAGCCTACTACCAATGAACTTTGGACTGGATGTAGTTGAAGCCTAATCAATCTCACACTGATTCAAGGTACAATTGCGTCCCTTACGTCTCTCGATCCCAGCAGGATACTATGTTCTTGATTTCCTTAGCTTATCTAACCCACAACCAAGAGTTGCTACGACCCAAAGTCGAAGACTTGATAAACAAATCCGTCTCACACAGAAAATTCTATTGGAGTTGTTTGAGCACTGCTCGGTCGAACACGCATGCGTTGCTATCTCAAGCATGTTTGTCAATGTTAGTGATCAAAACTATAAGTCTTGATTTCTAGCCTATTTATAGATGTCTCAGACTAGGACATAGATTGTGTAGTTGAGCTTAGTTTTCACGGAGTTCATCATTTGAAGACGAAGAACTACTAAGGGGAGCTTGTGGAACTTCTTCGACAAAAGGTATGTGGAGACTGGAACTCATCTATCACTTGGAAAGTCTATTTCTACTATCTCCTATATTGAGACATAAGTCGTGTTACAATATAGTTTTCTCTATACACATTTGAGATTTCGAGCTGAGTATATGTCGCTTACATATTTCTCGAAATATGTGTTGGTAAGCTTTCGCTTCGACCAAGTTCATCTTATATCATGAGAAAATTTCCAAGTAACATCTTACATGGTTTGTGTGATACGATCATTTGATATAGGCTTGGAATGTTTCGATAATGATTATTTCAATATCTTGAAAATTGTTTTGATGCTAATAGTGTGTGAAAACGGCTATTATCATTATAGAAGAATGTTTCAATGATTGAAATAAAGAGTTTAGAATCTTGTAACCATATTTGGATATAAGCATAGTGTGTTCGCACATTAGTGTATAAGTCCAAAACCGGGAACCTAAAGTATGCATACTTGTGTGTATAGAAAAAGGTTGTAGGAGACTGGGTAAGTATGCGTACAAGTACGCATACAGGCGGAAGTTCACGTCCGTGAATTTCTGCTGATTTTGAAATAAAAAACCAAACTCATCCGGTTACCTAAAGTACGCGTACCCGTAAGCATACTGGCGTAAAGTTCACGTCCGTGAATTTCTGCTGAGTTTGAAAACTAAAACAAACTCAAACCGGTTACTTAAGTACGCATACTGTACGCATACTTAAATTTGTTACTTTCTAAAATCGGTTGTACATGAACCTAAACATTTATCAAAAAGGAATGCAATCTTTGCAAACCGTGCCTATAATGTTCATGTATTGATTCGAGTGAATCAAACTGATTTTGCTTCAATTGTGTTCTTGTATAATCCTATGAGAATATAGCAATTGAACAACTCTTTAACTAGTTTCATTTGAGTCATTTGTTTGTGAACCAACATGGTGTACACGTTTGGGTACGGTTACATATACCTAAATAAGGGTACATCTCATTTTTCTGTAACAATCTAAGTTCGATCTAACGGTTGAAAGATATTAGCTTGGTTGAATCGGGTTTTTCATCTAACGATGAATATTGAATGCTTTGTTACCAAGGTAACTTGGATTGCAAACCCTGATTTGAAAAATATATAAAAGAGAACTCTAGCAACTGGGAAACCTAATCCCCACACCTCATGTGTGTTACTAGTTGCATAACTAGAGTCGATTCTCCTTTAACCCTAGGTTTCTTCTCGAGACCCTGTAGGTTAACGACTTGAGACTTCATTGGGATTGTGAAGCTGGACCCAACTATTATCTTTGTAGTTGCGTGATCCGATCTTGTTTGTTTCTATCGTGTTGAGTACAATTTGAAATAATTGACTCGAGATTTTATATCTCCAATAGGCAAGATACAAAAGTAATCACAAACACCTTCGTCTCATCGTTTGTGATTCCATAATATCTTCTTTCGCTAGTCGATTAAGATTATTGTGAGGTGATTGATAATTCTAGGTTGTTCTTAGGGAATATAAGTCCGGGTTATCGATTGGTTCTTGTTCACCTTGATTTATCAAAAGACGAAACAAAAACTCTTGGGTATTTTCGTGGGAGACAGATTTATTCAATACTATAGACTTTTCTGTGTGAGACAGAATTGTCTATCAAGTCTTCGACTTTGGGTCGTAGCAACTCTTAATTAGTTATGGGTGAGATCATCTAAGGGAATCAAGTGTGTAGTATCCTACTGGGATCATATACGTAATGAGCACAACCGTACCTTGAATCGGTGTGAGATTGATTAGGGTTTAACAAATGATCCGATCCAAAGTTAATTGGTAGTAGGATAGAGTCCGTAGCGGCATAATACAGGTGTGGTGTTCAATCTGGACTAGGTCCCGGGTTTTTCCGCATTTGCGGTTTCCTCTTTAACAAAATTCTCGGTGTACGTGTTATTTCTTTTCCGCATTATATTTTGTTATATAATTGAAATATCAAAGGTTGTGCGTTAAGATCCATCAATTAGAATATCCAACCTTTGGTTGTTGATTTACATTGATTGACACTTGAACATTGGTCTTTGGTACCATTCAAGTTGTTTCACATAATAATCAGGCTCGCGGATTTCTATTTGATTTGCTGCTTACATTGTGAAACAAAGATATTAAAACTCTTTGATATACTTTACTCTAGATTGAGTCTGACTGTCTAGTTGATTCTCTAGAAAGTGTATTGGAGTAAGTCATCTCAGATTGCCAAATGAAATATTGGGTATGGTTGTTAGACCCCCGCATTTTCAATTAGTATCAGAGCAGGCAAACACATTAAAGACCTCATAAGTTTGATTTTGTAGCGATCGATATGGATGAGAATATCTCGATCTTACGCCACCAGTTCATGGACATCTCAACTTGGTTAATTTTCCTGGCTCCACTAAGAATGCTATTTCAGCATCTTCTTCTAAATTCACACTTAACTGGGAAGCCAGTCTGGATGAACGATTAATGACCTTTCGATGAAAGTGACTCGAAGAAGGACAAAGTGTCGAAGAAGAAGTCTCTCAAGACATCATTCTCTTTGATCATCTTATAAAGAAAAATAAGTCAACATCTTGCTTGACTAAATTTTTAACTCCTCTCTCGTTGAAAACAGAAAATTGAGAAAACTCTTTAAGGGATATGATAGCTTATTACAAGTTGCTCTTAAAGATCGTAACGAAGACATATGTTCATAGGGTTCGAATGTGATGGTCTTCGTCAAAATCTCGTTAAATTGGAAAAAATATTTGCAGAAATCAATGCGAGTTATGTCTCTCAACAATAATGTTTTAACATCAGAGAAAAGGCATTTTTCACGCGAGAAAAACAATTGGAGACTGATCTTAGTACGGCTCTTAAGAAGGTCAAGGCTTTAGAAGAGAATTTTTTTTAAAAAAAATCAATTCTAGCTCTACAAAACTATCTTCTATGCTTGGAGCATGTAAAGAACATCGTGATACACATGGTCTGGGCTATAAAGGTATAGAAGCTCCAAGAAGTGGTAAGACAAGTTTTGTCAAGGCAAAAATCCTTCTTCAATCTACTGCCGTAGATGTATCTGAAAATAGAGAACGAGAGCCTACAAGGACAACTCAGTTGAGAATGGATATAAATCGTCCTATCAACTGATTTTATTGCGGAAAGAAAGGTCACATTGAAAAAAGATGTTATATTCGTCTAAGGAATGAAAAACTTCACAACATTATCGTATGGATGTCTAAGGAAGTAGTCAAACAGGTTCCTCAGTGTTCAGGTAGAAATTCATTCCACAATCAAGAAAAGTGTTCTAATGGGACAGTTCTTGATTATAAACATAACATTTCCTATACTTACAATGGCAAAAGGAAAAATGTTATATGGATGACTGATAACTCTGAAAATCCTGTAAGAAGAAAAAGACGTCGAAGAAAGAAAATTCCTTCAAGACCCTCTCTTTTGCTCGACAATGATATTGCCTCTAAAATAAGTGTTCCTGACTTCATTCACATCAATAATCGTGTCTTGGAACTCAAGACTAGTATCAATGGTCTCAAGCGCAAGATCAAGAAGGCAAGGAAAGCAGCTGATCCAGGTAACTCTTGTCATTCTCCTGATAATTTTGGTATAGGACAGGAGAGTAAAAAGGAGTGTGTCAACACCACTGATGAACTTCATGTTCATCAACATGCAACCTGACTATTGTTTTATGTGTATCCTCTCCGTGGACCAATGAGAAGATACACATAACCCTCAACGAAGATATCTTCTTCTTGACAAATGGTCTGTGTTGTATTGTGATGATACTGACTTCCTCCTTCTGTATTTTGATTCAAAACAGTTTTATTTTAAAATTGTCTCATAATGCCTTCCTAAGATACACTAGTTTTCTTCCTAGAATGACAGTTGAGTCACCTTGTATCAATGATTCCGATCATTTTTTCATCTTGTTTGCTTCATCTGTTAATCGACCTTTCCTTGGGTCTTTCTGTGCACCCGGTCCGTTACCAAACGTATACAACAAACCATGGGTTTCTCGTGTGAAATTTGTTCCTTTATATATGTATCAAGTCTTTGATATATATATATATACTGGTTCGGTAACGCCAAGAGCTCTTATAGGTTTGATTGAGCGAGTGCACAATGGAAGGAAGCAAAAAGGAATACAACTTTGATAATATGACCTTTGAACTTGATGATGATCCCATTCCCGTTATTTGCTATAAAGCAATTGATCATGAAAAAGATCTTCCAATCCAGATGTCTGTTCAATTAGTTGGAAATCTTCTTCAATACTTTGAGGTGGTGCGTGAACATCTCGAGATTGCATTAAATAATCTAGTGTTTTTGAAAGAGGAGCTAAAGAAAGCAACTCATGAACTTTCCTTGTCCGTTCCATGGTTGTTGATCTCATCTAAGTTTTATTTTGTCTAGTAAATCTTCTTTTAGAGAATTTATTTCTTGTGCTTTTAGAAGAATAACTAGGGTTTGGAATACCATTATTGTGAGTACACATAGCTACGTCCAACGATTTTCATCTTCGATGTTTTTAGATTTATTTATTTAAATTCTAAGTTATTTGGAAGATGATTTTTGCAATTTTAATCTTTATGATTTTGTATATTGAAAATTGTTATGGGATATGTTGTTTACGTCCGTAAACCGTGACTATCCCATACTTGTTCAAAAGTTATCTCTATTATGTCGGTATGAATGTATTGATAGAAGATAGAATGAACTTTTGACATTACAAAAGTCATAGCCTTTTATGTCATTCTTTGATGGAAGAAAGGATAAAACTTTTGTTTACAAGGATTAAGTCTATTATATGTCATTATGCAAATAGTGATGGAAAATAGGATGAATCCTTGTTTATTCATGATATTGGTCGATCTCCGATCCACATTTTTGTGCATATCTTGTGTTGTCGTAAGGTTCCTTATGTTTGAGCATAATAAACTGATTGATCATTCTCTTGTGGTTAATTTAGTTGTTGCTCCGTAAGTTCTCTTATGTCGATCATGACCAATTGAATTAATCACGCTCTTGTGGTTAATTTAGTTGTTATTTTTCGATTGCATTAATCATGGGTTCTCTTGTGATTAATTCAATTGAATATGTTGGATACAAATTCATGTTTTCATGTGATTTTATCCAAAAGAAATCCTTCTTTTCTTGTTAAAAGCAAGGTCGCCTTTGTTGTTCTTTCGGGAATGAAATTTTATGAGGGAGAGTTCTTTTTGAACTGGTGCTTAAATTGCCAAATCTTTGTGGGGAGTGCGGCTGAGGAATATTATAAGGGTTATCTTGTATCTTTATAAACTCCTTGATGAATGCATTTAGCATCGGCTTTATGATGGCATCTAAATAAGTTGATATGGTATTCTCTTTTGGTCATGAAGTATCTCTGTGAAAATTTCATGAGGATCCCACTAGTTTTCGTACCTTTGCCAATTTATATTGACAAAAAGGGGAGAATTAATGTGTAGTTTGATACTACAAATACATATGGTTTACTGAGATCATTATGTGAGGGGGAGTGGTTTTCATGTTGAGATGAAGTATTTACTAAGAGGGGGTGATACATATCACCATAGTATTGTTGTCAAAGTTGTGATACAATTGAACTTTGATGTTGTGTAATAATACTATGACACTGTATAACAATGATTGAGAGCATTTTGTTTTCTCATTGTTATCGCTACGGATCTTCAACAACTATGATGCTCAACTTACAACCTTTAAGATCATGGAGTCCTCGGAAGTGACAAAGATTTTGAGTCATGTTGAAGATGCCAAGGAGATCAAGCATTTGGATGAGAAGCTACAATTTTATCTATTTTGTAATCCATATGTATTTATAGTTTTGTTACTAAAATTGACAAAGGGGGAGATTGTTAGAGCACTTATCGGTCGAACTCGCATGCGTTGCTATCTCAAGCATGTTTGTCAATGTTAGTGCGCATACTTAGGTTCCCGGATTTCTCAAGCCAACAGGTACGCGTACGGGTACGCATACTATGGTTCCCGGACATGGATTACATATGTGCAAGAGTACACAACATGTCATATCCAATAATTGGTTAAGTGTTCTAAACTCTTATTTCAATCATTGAAACTTTCTTAGAGGATGACAATAGCCGTTTTCACACACTATTAGCATCAAAGCAATTTTCAAGTTATCGAAATAATCATAACGAAACATTCCAAGTCTACACCAACTGATTGTATCACACAAACCATGTAAGATGTTACTCGGCATTTTTCACATGATCATCTTTTGACTTGCGTCAAGAATATAAGATGAACTTGGTCGAAGCGAAAGCTTGCCAATACATATTCCGAGAAATATGTAAGCGAGTTAAACTAAGCTAGAAATCTCAAATGTGTATAATAACAAACTATATCGTAACACGACTTATGTCTCAATATAAGAGATAGAGTAGAAATAAACTTTCCAAGTGATAGATGAGTTTCAGTCTTCACATACCATTTGTTGATGAAGTTCCACAAGCTCTCCTTAGTAGTTCTTCGTCTTCAAATGATGAACGCCGTGAAGTCCAAGGCTCAACTACACAATCTATGTCTTAGTCCGAGACATCTATAAGTAGACTAGAAATCAAGACTTGTAGTTTTGAGCACTAACTTTTAAAAACATGCTTGAGATAGTACGCATGCGAGTTCGACCGAGCAGTGCTCTAACAAGATCAGAACACACAACTACAGAGAAAATAATTGGGTCTAGCTTCAGAATCCCAATGAAGTCTTTAAGCGGTTAACCTATAATGGTTTTTGGAAAAACCTAGGTTAAAGGATAAACGATTATAGTCACAACTAGTATCACACAGGAGGTGTGGGGATTAAGTTTCCCAGTTGCTAGAGTTCTCCCTTATATAGTCTTCAAATCAGGGTTTGATAACTTTGGAACAAAGCAATCAATATTCACCGTTAAATAAAACCTAATTTAAGATTCAAGCTAATATCTTTCCACCGTTAGATGGTCTTAGCTTGTTACACACAAATGAAATATACCTTCATTTAGACATGAGTAATCGTACCTAAACGTGTATATCGAGTTGGCTCAATAATAGTAAACCGAAGTTAGACATATGAACACTTTTGTATTATCCCATGTTCATCTTAACACTTCTAGATCAATTGATAATCAAATGAATCTAACCGTGTTACTCATAGAGTTGTTCAATTGTTTATATTCTCATAGAAGTATACACGACACAATTGAAGCAAAATCGGATTGACTCAAAAGAATCAGTTCATGAACATTTTAGCCACGATTTGCAAAGATTGCATTCCTTAATATATAAATGTATTTTTCATGAGTATGAAATCATACTTAACCGATTTTAGAACTTGAACCACTTAAGTTTGCAAACTGGTACGCAAACTTAAGTTCTGGACATTGGTCACAAGCCAACAGTTTGAAAACGGGTACGCAAACGTTAGATCCGGACCGAACTCAGTAGAAAATGGGTACGCAAACTTAGTTCCCGGACTTCAACAGTTAAATCAATTTACGAACGGGTATGCAAACTTCCGGTCCTGAATTCCGCCAAAACAGTTCGTACACTAAGTACACAAACCGTAATGTATCCATACATGGGTTTTAGCTCTTAAATCCCATTTCAATAATTGAAACATTCTTAGAAGACGGGAATAGCTGTCTCACACATGTTAGATTCAAAGCGATTTTCAAGTGATCGAATGATCAATACGAAACATTCCAAGCCTACATCAAATGATTGTCTCACAAAAATCATGTAAGATGTTACCAGGTGATTTTCATATGATCATCTTTTGACTTTCCGTAAGAATAATGATGAACGTGGTTAAAGAAAAAAAAATCCAACACATATTTCGAGAAAGATATAAGCGAGGTCAACTCAACTCGAAATATCAAATGTGTATAAAGTAAAGTCTATATTGCTATACGACTTTTGTCTCAATAAGAGATAGAATAGAGATAAACTTCTGAGTGATAGATGAGTTCAAGTATCCACATACCTTTTGTTGATGAAGTTCCACAAACTCCCCTTAGTAGTTCTTCGTCTTCAATCGATGAACGTCGTGAAGTCTAAAGCTCAACTACACATTCTATCTTAATCCGAGACATAGTTATAAGCAGACTAGAAATCAAGACTTATAGTTTTGACAACTAAACTTGACAAATAAGCTTGAGATAACAACGCTTGCGAGTTCGACCGAGCAGTGCTCTAACAATCTCCTCCTTTTTCAATTTTAGTGACAAAACTATCGATACATATGGATTACAAAATAAATAAACTTTGTAGCTTCTCATCCAAATGCTTGATTTACTTGGTTCTTCAACATTCCTTGAATTCTTCCTCACTCCAAGTACTCCAGTGATTCTGAACGTGTTCAACTCAACATCATAGTTGTTGAAGATCCGTATCCATAACAATAAGAAAACAGATGTTCTCAATTATTGTTATACAGTGTCATAGTATTATTACACAACATCAAAGTTCAATTATATCACAACTTTGATAATAATACTATAGTGATATGTATCACCCCACCTTAGTCAATACTTCATAGCAAAATGAAAACCATTCCCCCTTACATAATGATCCGTAAACCATATGTATATGTAGTTTGAACTACAAAATAATTCTCCCCCTTTTTGTCAATATAAATTGGTAAAGTTACGAAAACTAGCGGGATCATAATGAAATTCTCAAAGAGATACTTCATGACTAAAAGCGAACATATCAACTTTGTTTCGATGATTTCACATAGTCGAAACTTGGTGTATTCATCAAGGAGTTTATAAAGATACAAGATAACTCCTACAATATTCCACAGCCGCACTCCCCACAAATATTTGGCAATTAAGCACAAGTTCAATTAAGAACTCCCCCCATAGAATGTCATTCCCCAAAGAACAACAAGAGCGACCTTACTTTTACAAGAAAAGAAGGATTTCTTTGGACATTAACAAATCACATAAAACATGAATTTGTATCCAGAAAACTCAATTAAATTAACCACAAAGGAACCTTGATGATTAATTTAATCAGCAATGATCAACATAAGAAAACTTACGAAGCAGTATAGTACTTTCACATAGAAGTGGATCGGGGAAAGATCAATACCGCGGAATATCAAAAGTTCATTTTATCTTTTATCAATATTTGCGTAATGACATAATAGACTTAACTTATGACATAATCATAGTTCACGGACATAAACACACATATTCTATAACATTTTTTTACAATATATGAAACCAATAAAGATTAATACTGCAAAATCATCTTCCAAATAACTTAGAATTTAAATAAATAAATCTATTGAAAGATGAAAATCATTGGCAATAGCTATGTGTAATCACAATATATGCTATTCCAAACCCTAGTTCTCCTTCTTAAAACACAGAAAATTCTCATAAGAACCATTTACTTCTCTTCAAAAGAAGATCTCTAAAATTCCTTATGATCAGTGAGACTGAGTTGTCAAGATCTTCATCTGATGAATTAGTCTCAATAGGATCAACAACAGAGGTGCCAACACTTTTACTTTTGTCAAGCAATTTAGTGTTCTTTTGTGCTTTGAAAGCAATATCCTTTATAGATTTGGATGTATCCGCATGATCAAAGATCTTTAACTTCCCAACAAGAGTATTTCTGGAAAGTGTATCAAGGTTATTTCCTTCAACGATGGCATGTTTCTTAGAATCGTATCTAGCTGGCAAAGATCTGAGAATTTTCATCACAATGTCCTTTTAAGGAATAGTCTTACCCAATGCAAAAGATGCATCAACAATTTCAGACACTTTGTGATTAAACTCATCAAATGAATCTTCATCACCATACGAAGGTTTTGAAGCCTAGCTTCTTTCTCAGAGGATTTTCCTTCGAATACAGTTTCTAAGATATCCCAAGCTTCTTTAGACTTAGTGCACGTAGTCACATGGTGCTGAAGATCTGCCGTAATGACATGGATGATTGTATTTAATCTGTCAGAATTTTGCTTTGTAGCGAGAATCTCGGCAGGATCATATGCACCAATATCCTTTGGAACAGTTACATCGCCTTCTGTAACAACCGGAGGGTCATAGCAATTAACTCCACGAACCCATGATTAAAAATCACGTCCTTGAAGAAAGGCACACTTAAAAATTTTCCACCATAAGTAATTCGAGCCATCGAAGACTGGCAGTACGTTTATAGAGATAACACTTCTATCCATAGAGTCAGATTGCTACAAACACAGACTTATGAGGTCTTAAACGTGTTTGTGCTCTGATACCAATTGAAAAACCGGGGGTCTAACTACCACACCCTATATTTCGTTTAATAAATCTGTATGGGCTAACTCCAATATAATTCCAAGAGAATCAACTAGACAGTCATACTCAATCAAGGAAAATATATCCTAGAGTTATATCTCCGTTTCTCAACCTAATCAGCAAATCAAACAGAGATAGAAATCCCGCGAGCTCGATGATTATGGAAAACAACTTGAACGATACCAAAGACCAATACTGAAGTGTCAATCAATTTCAATCAACAACTAAAGGTTGGTTTTACTAATTCATTGAACTATGCACAACCTGTGATATTTCAATTATATAAACAAATATAATGCTTAAAAATAACACAGATACCATAAGTTTTGTTAACGAGGAAACCACAAATGCATAAAAACTCCGGGACCTAGTCCATATTTGAACACCACGCTGTATTAAGCCACTACAGACTCTAGCCTACTAAAAGTTAAATTCAGAATGGAATGTAGTTGAGCCCTAACCAATCTCACACTAATTATGGTACAGTCGCGTTCCTTACACCTCTGAATGCCAGCAGGTGTCTACACACTTGATTCCTTTAGATGATCTCACCCATAACTAAGAGTTTCTATGATCCAAATTCGAAGACTTGATAAACAAATCTGTCTCCCACAGAAAGGTCTATTTGAATAGATAAATTTGTCTCCCACAAAAATACCTTCGAAGTTTTGTTCCGTCTTTTGATAAATCAACGTGAACATGAACCAATTGATAATCCGGTCGTATATTCCCTAAGAACATCCTAGAAATGTCAATCACGTCACAATAACTTAATTATATGGTAGTACAACAAGTTATTGTGGAATCACAAAGAATGGGACGAAGACCTTTGTGATTAATTTTTATATCTTACCTATCGGAGATAAATCTCGAGCAAATTTTAGAGAAGATGGTACTCAATACGATAGAATAAGTAAGACCAGAACACACAACTACATATAAAATAATTGGGTTTGGCTTCAAAATCCCGATGAAGTCTTTAAGTCGTTAATCTATAATGGTTTTAGGAAAAACCTAGGTTAAAGGAGAATCGACTCTAGTCGCAACTAGTATCACACATGAGGTGTGGGGATTAAGTTTCCCAGTTGCTAGATTTCTCCCTTATATAATCTTCAAATCAGGGTTTGATAACTTTGGAACAAAGCAATTAATATTCACCGTTAGATGAAACCTAATTTAAGATTCAAGCTAATATCTTTCCACTGTTAGATGGTCTTAGCTTGTTACACACAAATGAAATATACCTTCATTTAGATTTGGGTAACTGTACCTAAACGTGTATATTGAGTTGGCTCAATAATAGTTAACCGAAGTTAGCCATATGAACACTTTTGTACTAACCACGTTCATCTTAACACTTCTAGATCAATTGATAATCAAATGAATCTAACTGTGTTACTCATAGAGTTGGTCATTTGTTTATATTCTCATCGAAGTATACAAGACACAATTGAAGCAAAATCGGATTGATTAAAAAGAATCGGTTCATGAACATTTTAGCCACAATTTGAAAAGATTTTATTCCTTAATATATAAATGTATTTGTTCATGGGTATGAAATCATACTTAAGCGATTTAGAACTTGAACCACTTAAGTATGCAAACGGGTACGCAAACGTAAGTTCTGGACATTGGTCACAAGCCGGAAGTTTGCAAACGGGTACGCAAATGTTAGCTCTAGACCGATCAGCTAAAAACGTTTGCGAACGGGTATGCAATCTTAGTTCCCGGACTTCAACAATTAAATCAGTTTGCGAAAGGGTATGCAAACTTAAGTACACTGACTTAAACAGTTGAATAAGTTTGCGAAAGGGTATGCAAACTTCCGGTCCTGAATTCCGTCAAAATAATTCGTACACTTAGTACACAAACCGTAATGTATCCAGACATGGGTTTTATCTCTTAACTCCCATTTCAATCATTGAAACATTCTGAGAAGACGACAATAGCTGTCTCACAGAAACTATTAGCTTATAAGCAATTTTCAAGTGATCGAATGATCAATATGAAACATTCCGAGTCTACATCAAATGACTCTCCCACACAAATCATGTAAGATGTTTCCAGGTGATTTTCACATGATCATCTTTTGACTTTCGTCAAGAATAATGATGAACGTAGTTAAAGCAAAAAGCTTTCCAACACATATTTCGAGAAAAATATAAGCGAGTTAAACTCAACTCGAAATATCAAATGTGTATAAAGTAAAGTCTATATAGCTATACGACTTTTGTCTCAATAGGAGATAGAATAGAATAGACTTCTGAGTGATAGATGAGTTCAAGTCTCCGCATACCTTTTGTTGATGAAGTTACACAATCTCCCCTTAGTAGTTCTTCGTCTTCAATCGATGAATGCCATGAAGTCTAAAGCTCAACTACACATTTTATCCTAATCCGAGACATAGCTATAAGTAGAGTAGAAATCAAGACTTATAGTTTTGACAACTAAACTTGACAAACAAGCTTGAGATAGCAACGCTTGCGAGTTCGATCGAGCAGTGCTCTAACAATCTCCTCCTTTTTCAATTTTAGTGATGAACCTATGAATACATATGGATTAAAAAATAAATAAACTTTGTAGCTTCTCATCCAAATGTTTGATTTCCTTGGTTCTACAACATTCCTTGAATTCTTCGTCACTCCAAGTACTCCATCGATTCTGAACGTGTTCAACTCGGCATCATAGTTGTTGAAGATCCATAGCCATAAGAATAAGAAAACATATGTTCTCAATTATTGTTAGACAGTGTCATAGTATTATTACACAACATCAAAGTTCAATTGTATCACAACTTTGACAATAATACTACGGTGATATGTATCACTCCCCCTTAGTCAATACTTCATCTCACAATGAAAACTAATAGACACATTTATGTGTTTGAATTGCCCACGATTTTATACATTGTTAGCGCTCAATTTTGTATTTATATTATGTTTTATGTCTTTGTAGGTTTTTTAGAAAAAGAAACATTTTTGGAGAAAATCGGCTCAAAAAGTGGCAATTGCACCCCATGAATGGATAAGGGGCACCCAAATTACTAAGGGGTACCCTGATTGCTATCGGCATCCTAGCTTCTCGGATAAGGGGCAACCTTCTTCAACAATTTTAATTTTAGAAATTGGCGGGAAAACTAGTTTCAGTTCCGGCATAATTAGGGTTTGATTTTTGAAGTTGTTTGAGTGAGATTCAATGGCTGGAATCGCTTGGGCTCACTGGTATGAGCTTAACAGAAAGGATATAGTGGATAAATTCGATCCAGTTGGGCTAGATAATCCATTTGAAGCAAATCAGGGAAGATACTATTCTCGGGTTTATCTCCGGAAAGTTTAGTACGGATCATGGGAAGGATTTGATGCAACTTAATCGCTGGAATTGATTGGTTTGATCCTGTTTGGCTAAAACAGGGTTGGTACATGAGTTGGAATCGATAAATAGGGAAGTTGTCGTGGTTTTGGATAAAACAGAGCAAGTAAATATTCTCGAGATATTTTCAGTTATTTTTGGGAAAAATTCGTGTGTATAACTACTTCTGAGATGAGGGTGCAACATGTAGGAGTGTGCTACTGCATGAAGACGTATAAAAATCACCATCAGACGCGTGTAGAGAAGAAAACGGAAAAAAATCTCATGAAGAAGGAAGAAAATATTCTCCCTTTACTGTGATAGATTTGGAGGTGATTCGAGGAGATTTCTTACGCCTGTTGGATATAAATAGGTTGCTGGGTGAATATAAGGGACATACGAGAGTCTGGAGAAGAAAGATAGGCTTAGAATCAAGAAAAGAGAAGTACAAAAATTCCTCCTGCTGCTGCTCAACCAAGAACACGAAGAACAAACGCTTGCAAAAGACAGTCGCAGAAAGTGCCGTTAATCAACTACATAAGAGTTTTATCGTATACATTTTGGCTGCAGTAGGTCTTTTGTAACTGAACTATTGTAACACCTTGGTAGCTAAACATCTATAGCGACTGCAAATCATTGTAAGCTATTTTAATTACTTTTTGAATACAATGAAAAATCAATATTTCTCCATTTTTCGATTCATGAGTAGCTAAGTTCTTTTCTAGGGTTGAGAGGAAGCTATTTTCTGATGAGTTTATTTAAATAATTATTTTCTTTATCATATTTGCTCCCTTTTGTGCTAATAATTCCTTAAAAATTCTCTCTTCTTTGCATGCCTCATTTAAATTTGTTTTGAATAGTTTTACACTATTGATCTTTTATAGGCGAAGGAGAATTATGCCTAAGAGTAATGACATAGTCATAAAAATAGAGATTGTAATGTTTTATCCTCCAAGGCATGAGATTGAGTTCGAAACTGCCTTGAGTAATTTGGAGTATTGTGTAGAAGTCATAATTAGTAAATTGACAACATAAAAATAGTGGAATCCCAACCCGTAGTTCTCCATTTCTTCTATCCACAAAAATTTAATTAGTTTATTTAGTATTTTCTTTATTAGTCTCAAACCGAATCTTTACAAAAAGTCTGAGTGAACGATATCCTATACTTACCACTTGTAAAAACTCCATTAGTTTTTGACGCCGCCGCCGGGGCCAATTAATAATTCCTTAAAAACTCCCTTTTGTGCTAATAATTCCTTAAAAATTCTCTCTTCTTTACATGCTTCATGATAATTGTTTTGGGTAGTTTATCTATCGATTTTTTATAAGCGAAGGAAAATTAGGCTTTAGAATAGTGATGGAAGTCAATAAAAGAGCTTGTAATGTTATATCTTCCAAAGCATGAGATGGTTTCAATTGTTTTGAGTAAATTAGGAGTAATTTGTCAAAGAAATTATTATTGAGTTTACAAATATCAAGTAGTGGACTCAAAACCCTAGATTAATCTCTCCTTGGTAAACAAAATCAATTTTAATTAGCTTGTCTTAGTTTTCTTCTTTTAATTAATCTTAAACCAAATCTCTAAAAAGTCCGAGCAAGAATCTCTACTTACCACTTGTAAAACTCCATCAGTTTTTGGCGTCGTCGACGCGGACTAGCCTTTAGACTAGGTTTTAGATTTTTATCTTTTCTTTTTAGTATTTTTTTTTTGTTTAGTTTAATTAATTTTATTTTAATTTTATTTTATTTGATTTTACTTGGTATTTTTTCTATTTTTATTGTGCAGTAATATTCTTCATTTATTGTGGAATTGCCTACCAAAAGAGGTAAGTAATAAAACTAATTTTTTTTTATTCTTTTGTACATATTTCCTTTATTTTTATTATATATTAAAAAAATACACGTACACACACCAATTGCATTATTCGTCTGGCACCGATTCTAGGAAAACACGTGGTTTAGTACGGTGAACCCTTTGGGCGTTATCATCCGAAACACCACAAACCTCAGCCCAGTACCTGTGACCAGTCTTTGACTGAAGGTATATTTTGCTGTAGGTAACCCAAGCTTACCGGAATTAGTGAACCCCAGCATTTGCATGTGCACAATTTGTTGTTAAACACTAGTATTCTTGCTTGTGTATGCGACGTTAGAAACGAGTAGGAGATAGACTTGTAGAAAACGACCTTTTTAATTTGAGTCCGACCCGTTACATGGATTCCGGTGGTACATCTATTTTTACCGAAATGGTTAATGAAAATGATGAGGGTGAAGTCCCGCCGACCAAAACCCTTAGAGATAGGATGAACCCATCTAAAGTGGTACGTGACCCAGGAGTTGTTTTACCATCTACTATTGTCAAATTTGACATTAAACCTGGGACATTTAGCATGCTTCGTAAGTTTAGAGGGACGGAAAATGAAAACCCATATACCGATATAAGAGACTTCGAGATGATTTGTGACACAATGAATTATCCGAACGTCACAAAATATGTGCTTAGGTTGCGTTTGTTTTCTTTTTCCATAGAAGAGAGAGCCAATGAATGGTACCATTTGATTTCCTATAAAAAAATCACCACCTGGGATGGCCTCGTAGAAGCTTTTGTCAAGAAGTTCTACCTACACCACAAGACTGCGGTTGTTAGGCAGTCTATCCAAACCTTTAAGCAGAAATTAGGTGAACACCTACACGATTATGTAGAAAGGTTTAATGAGTTGTTATACCAATGCCCATATCATGGCTTTGATAAAGGCCACATGACCCAAAGTCATTTTGGACCTTATTGTCCTCTATTTTATCCTAGAGAACCAACTCGTGACCGGATTAGTGTCTTACATGGAGGTATGAACTATAAATACGAGGCTCGACCCAAGTTTGACCCATACTCTAATACCTATAACCCGGGTTAGAGACATAAACCTAATTTCTCGTGGTCTAAAGGTACCCATCAGGGTGGCCCATCTAGCAACCCACCACCAGGTTTTCATAGGAACCAAACAGAAGCACAAGAACCGAGCCCAGTTGAGCAAAAAGTGTTGTCTCTAGAGGAAACTCTAAGACAATTTATGGAAACTAGTACCCAAAATTCTAACCAAAGTAGCCAAAAGTTCGATGACTTTGTCCTGACGAGTCAATGTTACCAACAGAACACTAGTCAAGCTATTATCAATTTAGAGACTCAGATAAGTTAACTTTCGAACAGGTTAAATGATATGGAGAATGGGACATTTCCTAGCCAACCGACTCCAAATCCGAAATGAGTTAACCAGGTTAATGGATCAGGTAGTTCTCACCACAACGAACATGTCAAGGCAGTTATCACCCTTAGGAGTGGTAAAACTTTAGAGAACTCGGTAGAACCACCTAAGGACAAGAGTCTGATGTGATTTTGAAAAGTTGTAGTAAATGGTAGTAAAGGTTGTCGTTCCACTCAGACTCGTAAAGATTTGATTTAAGAAAATACGAAAAATAAAGAAAATATATTCACAAATTTGTCACGATATCGAGAGATACTAGGACTTCGGATTCCACCAAACTTCACAATCAATTGGTTCATACAATGATTCATAACAATTTTAGCTCTTTTCTAGACTCTATTTCTTTGCCAAAAGTAGATTTTATAAAGAATTAGATGTAAATCATAAGCATAGCGCATCAAGAGTTCTTAGACTAAGCATACGCTATCGACAAAATCACAAATAATCAATGAAAATCATAAATCGATTAAAAATCAATGCGGAAAGTCATTAGAATCAATTATAATTACCAAACAATTGTGAACTTGACTTCCTCCGTCGTCCCAAAGTTGTTGGGGTTTAGCTCCTCATGCTCAAAACGCACCCAAAAGATAGAAACATGGCTCAAAAGGATGTTTTATTGAGAAATATATGAAAACGAGAGTTTTGTAACGCCGTATAAGTGTTACGAGACGTCATCATTATAAGAACGAGAAATAAGATCGACTAACAACGATACTTGTTTGTCTCTCGCTCGTTGATTTTGAGACCGCTTCGGATCGACTCGTTGGTCTGTTTCTTCGTCTTCTTCTTCCTCTCCACCTTTCCGCTGCAATTTTTATTCTTCGTTCCTCGAGCCCTCCGTTGGCTCCCCAAAGTCTCGACACCCTTGTTCGACCTCCCAACTCTCTATTTATACACCACAGGCCGGTTTAAGTCTCCAAAATCCCGAGAATCTCTTCCCTTTTCCTCCACGCCAAGTCACGGGGATTATCTTTATTTCCTTATTCATCTTCACACGCGGCTTGTTTCAAACTTTCCTAAACTCTTCCAAAGTTGATATACATGAATCAAGGACGAATATATTCCCTATTGTACACACGTAACTCCCATGAAAACCAAACAAATCCCGTTATCTTCTCACTTTCCCGTTTAGTTTAGAACCACCAAATTTGACGTGATTCCAACCTTCTTGATTTAGTTCCAAGACCCATACATTTCCCTGTTTAGCTTAATTAAGTCTGAACCGACTATATTTGAAACTTTGTAAAAATCTCCTTCAAAACTTGCTCAAAGTTCAAACCAGAATATCATGCGGCGTGAAAATAATCTTTCCCGCCAAAACCATTTTGTTCAAAACTAGGAAGATGATGATGCCCCTATCCAAGCCTGGGGTGCGAATAGAGGTGCCTTAGTGTGTCAGGGTGCCCCTTAGTAATTGAGGTGCCCCTTATCCAAAATGGGGGTCCGTATAGTAATTTTCTCCCACAAGCGCAAAAACCACTTTTCGAGCCAATTTTCCCGCAAAAGCTTATTTCTCCAAAAACACCTACAAAGACATAAAATACCAAAATAAGCACAAAATCGAACACTAACAATATACATAATTGAGATACAAATAGACACATAAATGCGTCTATCAAATACCCCCAAACTTATTATTTGCTAGTCCTCGAGCAAAAATAAAATAAAATCCTAACTCACTGTCGCAGGCATCGTCGATTGCATTTAGCGTATGCAATAAGCCTTTAAACCCCTAGGTGGCCCTAGTGGCCGAGTTATAGTCTCGGGAGGGTTTACAAGAGATATACCCACAAAACCTTTACTTGTAACTTAGCTATCTACACGTAACCTTGGAAGGCACTAAAAATCTCCTTGGTTGGCATACTTATTGACTACGGGAGGAAGTACCCTGATGCGAAATTCCAATTCTTTGCACACGAGTTTGCACTCAAGCATACTAAAATTCATATATAAGTCACGAGCTCTACTCGAGATAGTCACACTATGGACATCAATACCCGGAGTCAAAACTAATCACATGGATAGATCAAGAAGATGGATATAGAAAAAAAATAGATGGTTTTGATGTTTACTAAGTGATCGATGTTTCTCATATCTCGTCTCAAGGCCATCGCCAAAATGAACCTATCCTAATGGACTCGAGATACACGGTCTGACTAATATCAACACAACTGGCATATACAAGGGAACCAGTGGTCGACAATCCTAATTCTAGATCAACACGTCTGGCATATACAAGGGAACCAGCGGTCGATTTATTCATTGAACATTAATTTTTTTTTTTTTTTTTTTTTTTTTTTTTTTAACTGCATGATTAGATCTTTTGGATCCAAGCGCATGCTTCTTGTCAGCGAGATTACATGATAGTTCCCGTGGATCCCGCATTCCACGCTTGTTTAGGCGATTGAGACAGGGGAAAACACACACATATTGCTATTCCCAAGTGTTAATTTTATTCCGTTTGGTCTAATTGGTCTAGTCTTTTTTTTTTTTTTTTTTTTTTTTTTTAGTATCTCAATAACTCTATTTCACCCTAGCATTGGTAACAACTTGAATCGTGAGCCCCACCTAATAAATTAGAGAAACATAGTTTAAAAAAAAATAAAATAAAAACAAAAGTGAAAAGGACTCAACGAGATTGGTGAAACTATCATGTTATTTCTAACACCCGAGCTCTGTGCTTTTATGAATAGACTCTTTAGATGTTTCCATCTAATCGATTGGTTCCTCAACTCCTACAACCAAAATGCTTCCATCCACTTAGATTGGTTAGTGCCATCCTTAATAAGCATAAATTTCTAGGCTCGGAGTTTAACAATGCAACTAATAAAATGTTTCTCCCATACCCCCAAACTTAAATCTAACATTGTCCTCAATGTTCTAAAGATAAAATTAAAAGCATGAACAAGGAGAAATTGTTACCATTTGAAGCAAAAAGAGATAAGGAAAGATATTACCGTGTCGCATGAATGTTGGGTTACCTCCCAAAAAGTGCTAAGTTTAAAGTCTTGACCAGGACTAACAAAGGATTAGTCACCTCATAGAATCATAAAGTAATAGCCGAAATATCCGTGGGTCCTCAAAACCAAATAGAGCTATCACAAGTAAAAGGAATCCGCAACATGCCAAGAATATCAACAAATAAAGCACACCCTTGTCTAGTCTCCTGTTTAAGACAACTACATCTAGTCGTGGTTCGAGTTCGGGTTCTATAATCGGGTCCAAATAAAATATTTTCATGGGTTGGATTTCCTCGTAGCTAAGATCCGATTCAGGTATTAGAGTCCTGGAAAAACTCAAATAAAAACTTAGAAGCACATAATAATAACCTAAATAATTGTGGATCTTTAAAGTCAATCGCTTTTGACTCACTCAATTGACCACGATGGCGCGGTCAATTTTAAGCAAATGTGTCATTTTTATTCTCCTAAAGTTCTTAGGTTTAGTCTCAAAACTTAATAATTGACACATTTTGAAACATATACATTCCCACAATTGGTTGAAAAATATTTGGTGGGAAAACAAAATCAACTGGGTATCATAGCCCGAATAAACCACATCAACCAGAGGATGGGTTTCTAACAAATGAACTTCCTTATGGACATCACTAGGTTCGGAAAACGTGTATGAAGATAATCTTTTAAAATGGTTGAGGCACATATGTCAAGTCCCAAGTGAGGGACCTTTCTAAAAGTTAAAGCACATGGAGAATGATAATCACCCCCAAACTTAGAGATTTCGGTGTCTCTAGAAAGACTAGTCACAACTTCCCTAATTTCAAGGTCATCGATTCCCGAAAATGGTCAATTGATTCTTCTAAGTTTGGTTCATCCTCACTCATCTCTACGAGTTCATTTTCTTTGTCTAAGACTAATGTTTCTAAATCGCTAGACTCTAAAACAATATTCTCATAAGAAACTCGTTCTCAAAACTATAATCGGCTTCGTAATCATAAGGGAATACTACATCGTCTAAAACGGTGGTATCTCTAGTCAAATCCTCGTCCTTTTGAATAGGTGAATAATTATTAAAATTATTTGGAATTGAACTAGAAATAATATTATCATTGTAAAGCTCAATTGGAGTAACAAATTCTCGATCACTATGCCTAAATCATTTCAAATTCTTCATCAACACTATCCTCATCATAATCCTCGTTATAATAACATGAAAATGGTTGAACCTCATCTAAAGTAGTGTTAACAATTCTAACCTCGTCATCTTGATTATGCAAATAACTATCCTCATTTTCAAAGGTACTATTGGAAACACTATATTGGAAATTAAAATTATCTTGAGCATTTCTTTCCGGGCCTCTAACAACATTTTTCGAGTCGACTCACATGACCTCCGATTTGATCTAGAAAGAAGGTTCACATGTTTCATTGCTTTCGTCCATAACTAAGTTATTCATTTCTGTTGAACTACGTGTTGACTCAAGTAACTTT
This sequence comes from Papaver armeniacum, assembly GCA_023531295.1. Taxonomy (NCBI): domain Eukaryota; kingdom Viridiplantae; phylum Streptophyta; class Magnoliopsida; order Ranunculales; family Papaveraceae; genus Papaver; species Papaver armeniacum. The sequence continues at coordinate 418,532 of JAJJWW010018834.1, forward strand.
TGTGTTGACTCAGCTAACTTACATGCGGACTCTAGTAGAGAGGAATTATAGGAATTTTGCTCGTATGACCCGTGCGTGTGTGGATAGTAATTGGGCTCATCATGGTATGAGCCATAACCTTGAAAAGGCTGATGTTCCCAACCACTATTCACACTATGGTCAAAGTAGTAACGTCCATTTTGAAACTCAATCGGATATTCGTTGTATTGGCTATTATTATACCAGCTCCACTTGATTGTTTCGACATTCTATTCGCAGGGTGTGAGTTGTCACACAAAATTAAAACCCACTGACCTGGGGATTCGTGGGTGGATAGAGTCTTACCTCCGTACTTACAGACGGGCGATGAACCGTTGAAGTCGACTCTTGTATGGCCAATCCTGCCACCAAGACTCCTATGTCGGTGTACGAACCCGAAGGGCCGAGACAAGATCGTGAATCGTCGTCCTTCCCTGCAAACAGTTTATATTTAATCTCAACCCTTCCTAAGGGTTTCAAAAATAATGTCCAAGTCCAAAAATAAAGTCCAAAAAGTGTCCGAAAATAAAAAGAAAACAATACAAGAAATACAACCCTATTTACAGTTTCTAAAAATAAAACAAAATAATTATATACAAAATCTTCTTCTTCACTCCTTTTGGATTCCTTTTTTATTTCCTTCTTTGGCGATGCTTTCCTTTTATAGCACTTTTTCTTTCCTTGTAGCTTCGCTCCAAATCTGAAAAGAATCGAAAAATACCAAAGGCGTAAAAAGAACAAAAAATAATAAAAAGAAAAAGAAACCTAAAACAAATCTAAATACAAGTCCGCGTCGGCGGCGCCAAAAATTGATGTGATTTTGAAAGTTTGTAGTAAAGTGGTAGTAAGGTTGTCGTTCACTCAGACTTGTAAAGACTCGATTTAAGAAAATACTAAAAACAAAGAAAATATATACACAAGTTTGTCACGAAATATCGAGAGAATCAGGACTTGATTTCACCATAAAATTCATTCATGCGATTCATATATTTATTCTAGACAATTATAGCTCAAATAATAATAAAATATTGACTCTGTTTCGATGCCAAGGTAGATTTTTAAAAGATTAATTGTAAATCACAAGCATGACGCATCAAAAGTACTAAAACTAAGCATACGTCATCAAACGAAATCACAACTAATTAGTGAAAATCATAAAACAATTAAATTAAGTGCAAGAAGTCATATAAGAATTAAATATAATTACCACACGCATGAAATATGGCTTCCTCCGTCGTTCCATAATAAGTTTGGCTTCCCCGGCAGCGGCGCCAAAAATTGATGTGATTTTGAAAAGTTGTAGTAAATGGTAGTAAAGGTTGTCGTTCCACTCAGACTCGTAAAGATTTGATTTAAGAAAATACAAAAAATAAAGAAAATATATTCACAAATTTGTCACGATATCGAGAGATACTAGGACTTCGGATTCCACCAAACTTCACAATCAATTGGTTCATACAATGATTCATAACAATTTTAGCTCTTTTCTAGACTCTATTTCTTTGCCAAAAGTAGATTTTATAAAGAATTAGATGTAAATCATAAGCATAGCGCATCAAGAGTTCTTAGACTAAGCATACGCTATCAGACAAAATCACAAATAATCAATGAAAATCATAAATCGATTAAAAATCAATGCGGAAAGTCATTAGAATCAATTATAATTACCAAACAATTGTGAACTTGACTTCCTCCGTCGTCCCAGTGTTGGGGTTTAGCTCCTCATGCTCAAAACGCACCCAAAAGATAGAAACATGGCTCAAAAGGATGTTTTATTGAGAAATATATGAAAAGAGTTTTGTAACGCCGTATAAGTGTTCTAGACGTCTTTATTACAAGAACGAGAAATAAGACCGACTAACAACGATACTTGTTTGTCTGTCGTTGATTTTGAGACCGCTTCGCGGCCCGACTCGTTGAGTCCATTCTTCGTCTTCTTCTTCCTCTCCGCACTTGCTGCTGCAATTTTTATTCTTCGTTCTCGAGCCCTCTCGTTGGCTCCCCAAAGTCTCGACACCCTTGTTCGAACTCCCAACAATCTATTTATACACCACAGTAGTTTTTAATCTCTCCAAAATCTCCTCGAAATCTCTTCTTTCCTTCCAAGCCAAATTACGGGAAAATCTGGTGCCTTATTCACGCGTCGATGAGTTGTTTCAAACTTCCAAAACTTCCCTAACTTGATAAAGCCAAATCTCGAACAGATATATTCCCTTTATACACACGTACTTTCCATGGAAAATCCCAAACAAACCCTAATTACTTAGTTCCTGTTTTTAGCTTCAACCGATGACCCAACCAAGGTTGATCGAATCCAACACCCATACATTCCCTGTTTAGCTTAATTAAGTCCAGCCCATTGAAACTTTGCGGTTAAATCTCCTTCAAAGTTGCTCAAAAACCAAACCCTAAATCTGTTCCGTGAAAACAACTCTTTCCCGCCAAAACCATTAGTTCAAAAGCTAGGAGATGGAGTACCCCTATCCAAGCCTGGGGTGCGAATAGCAAGTGGTCACCCCTTAGTAATTGAGGTGCCCCTTATCCATTTGAGGGGTGCGAATAGTAATTTTCTCCCACGAGCGCAAAAAAACACTTTTCGAGCCAATTTCGCCGCAAAAGCTTATTTCTCCAAAAACACCTACAAAGACATAAAATAGCAAAATAAGCACAAAATCGAACACTAACAATATACATAATTGAGATTATATTAGACACATAAATGCGTCTATCACCTTGTTGCGAGGTAAGCATATGATGGTGATTTAGGGATTTAATCGAAACGTAGGACATGCAAGATGGTCGAGGAAAGTCCGACTAACCTTTTCGAGAGGTGAAGAGAGTTTGTGCTTCCCGTGTTAGCGGCCCTGCGTGATATGTGCTGTGGATGCAGACCGTGAAGTGGTGAGATAAAAATTGTTGGCTTGGTCTGGCCGTACATCACCTTGACTGGGCTAGGGAACATCATGACGCTGACTTGGCAGATCATTTGGTATTGGCAAGTCACGGCGCGGACGGCTTGGAGACGCAAAAGCATGGCAGACGGTTTTGGCATGATGAGGCCACGACAATGGGCAGATAACTTGGCGCGGTGTGGTCATGGTACGTTGCGATTCGGTGAGGTGTGTACGAACGGCTCGGAGCGGTGGTGATTTGTCTTTGCGGCCCGATTGCCTCTCTTATTGTGTAGCTTGAATCGAGAAATTTTTTTTTTTTCAAAACCCGAGAGTGCTATTTCCATAAAAGGCGTTACTCCTTCTCTCAAAGTTACGTTGTCGGTTTGTTCCGAATCTCGATCTTTGGTGGTGAGAAAGGGAAAACGCGAGCAAGCACGTCTCAAACACATACTTAGCGTTTTTCACCAAACCCTTATTATCTCGCATAGTGGGCGCGAGACTTTCCCTTTTATTTGCTCGGTAGAATAGGTTTTAATTAAGACCAGGACATTACGCCTTAATTATCAATTAGTAGAAAGCTTTCCTTTTCGGGATTGCATTATTCTGCCGATAAGAGATGATCTTGGATCCTTCATTCGCATATTTTGTCTTGAAATCGTACCCGCCCTCCTTGCAGGTATCGTCTCGTGTTTTCTGGTTTCCGTTTTGTCTTCTTCCTTATGTATGCTGCCGGTGTAAAATAGTATAAAAACTTGCCTACTTTCTATGGTTTTATAGTGCACAATGAGATCTTCCGGAGGCAGCCGTACCTCTAACCTTTCGGAGGGAAGCTTTGGAATCGGTGAAAGCCAGTTTTCTTCTTATGAGGAGGCGTTAAATAGAATTGAATCTCTGTTTCATGAAGCTTGAATAATTATTCATGGCCTACCTTCCACCCATCTAGGTGAAGTGCGAGTACGTGTTCAGACCTTCTTGGATTCAGTGAACATGGAGGAGGAATGGGAGAGTAACGAAGCTCATTGGTATGCTGAGAGACCTCGGTGTAGTAAGACTTCTTCACGGCCCAATGCTAGGGCGAGACGGCCTTACGGGTTAAAATGACGAACCGAGCTGCGAAACTTTCATGGGAAGCCAAGTAACTTCTTTGTTCGGTGGTGTCACAATTCTCGATTCGGATGCGGATGAATCGGGGAAATTCTCCTCATAAGGTTCCGAGAAAACCCTCAAGGAATACGCCTTTGATGGGCGAGACGACCTTCGGGGTAGGTGTCGAGGCTGTTGGCGACATCGGGCGGGTCATGGTGGCATATCTTTGGACCGGTTGTTGATGCAGCGTCGGGGAAGGAGAGAGAGTGTTGTTTCGCTGCTGAGGCGGCTTTCGGATGGGATGTTGAGGTTATTCTTGTTGATGCGGCCATCGGATGGAACCTTTGTTTCCGAGAGATTGTTGGGAAAGTGCTTGAAAGGAGTTTTGACTCGAGCCGACTCGTATGTCAACTTTCGATGACTAGCTTCTCCTTTTATTGTTTCTATCCGTTGTGTAGTCGTCCTGATGCTTTGCCGGACTCGTATTTACCTTTTTGTATTCGTGGCGGGGATTAGGTCTTCGCCAATTAGCATCCGTTTGCAATTTCTTATTTTCGAATGATTGAATAGGGTATTTCGACACGACTTTGGCTTTCGGTTGTGATATGATGGTTAATGGCTTCTCAATGATTTTGGATTGGTTTGGTACAATTTTCTGAAATTTGGGAAAACCCACCCGGAAGGAAATGCATGTTTTTTTTTTTTTTTTTTGAATGAAAAACGAAACTCTGGAAAAGAATACAAACGGTGTATTCATCTAGGATAAATAAAAATATCAAGAGAAACTGTTGAAGGAAGTACTAAAGGGAGAGTGGTTGGGAAAAGTACAATGTTTTAGGGATTGGAAAGCTTGAGCCATCGCGAGTGAACTATCTTACCTTCCGTCTTGTCTGCGTTGATGAGCTTGTAGTATCCTCCTAAGAGAACACTTTGCCTTTTGAGATAAGGTTCGTCTTCTTTTTCCTCGTGCAAACCAATCCGTGACTATTTTACCGTCATCCTCCCAACTTGAAATGAGTTGACCACTATATCTCCGATTGAAAACGAGTTGGTGTTGTGCAACTGTTTGAATCTTGGTCTCGTTGGTTTCGATGGCAGCTTCTAAATTCTTTGCAAAGCGTTTGAATGGCCCAGCGCCCCATTCACATCTCTTGGCAGCGTCCGTGCTAGTAATCGCGCTGAGTCCCCATGACGAAACGGGGGAAGAAATGTCTGGTTGTAGAGAAGATCGATCGGCTAGACTTACTTGCGTTGGAATCCACAAGTTAGCGCCAACTGGTCTTCTCCAGGCGTCCGGTTTCCATTCTTCGATGCAGCAACAAGTGAGATGGTTTGTTGGAGATTCTTTCGGGCGTTGACATTGGTATAGAGGATGTGCCCAATTTCGCCTTGTTGTCGAGTACCCACAAGTGCCCCAATATCAGGTCGTAGCCCAGTTCTTTGATAATGTGAAATTTGCCACGCATTATAGCATCTCCTATCTTGATCTCGAGGTTGATGTAGCTGTGCGTGTTCAAGGCTTCCCCTCCTGGGTTCTCAATCACGGATGGGGATCGGTAGCCTCTTGTTTCGTAAACCCCGCTGCCTTTAGAGTCTTGAAAGTGATAATATTGAAGTCAGAGGCCGCGTCGACAAGCGTGTTGTCGAATTCAATACCTGTTAAATAGGATGTGGTCAGCCAGTCCCGATTGTCCTTTCGATCCCATTTGCTGGGGGAGCTTGGGCTCCTGACTTGACTTCCATGGAGGGAAAAATCCGTTTCCCTGACACGACGCGATTGAGAGCCGCGAAAATATCTTGGCATTGCACCTTGGAAAGGTAGAGAATTCCGCATACGTGTTGCATCATGGACTGCACAGTCTCATGCACGGAGTCCCCAGAGACCCCACAATTCCTTACTGAAAGTGGGTATCGATGTACTCCCTCGTTTCCTAGTTGGAGTTCCCTTGCTTCTATATTTTCTTTGAAGATATGTTTTATCCGTTGCAATCACTTGGTTGGGTGGTGAACAAATCTGTGGTGAAGTAGCAAAGATTTGGGGTTTTCCATCTCTACTTAGTCGGTGGGCGTCCTGGGAGATGGTAGATCGATAACATCGTCTTGAATCCATGCTTCTAAGAGATCGATAACCTCCTCAATGGGAAACAGGGAAATACGGGGTATTTCTTTCGGTTTCGTGATGACGCATGGGAGCTTTAGCGGCGGCCTTCCGTGGCGGAGTTCCCCGTCGTGCTGGTGATTCACGTTTAGGCTGCTGGTCTGCAGCTGGGGCTTTCATTTTCCCTCCTTAGTTTACTACGCTTACGAGAGAAGGGGCCGGTGTTAAATTGTTTGATGAGAGGCGTCTATTTCCGCGAGTTTCGCGCATGTCTTGGCTCGGGTCGGTCCAGCCCTTTCCAATAATGTTGGTGTGGTTGCGGATCGTCTAATGACTTCATGGAGTTCGGATAATGTTAGGAAACGCGGGTTCTCTAGCAAGGCGCGGTAGATGGGAGCTATACCGTTGATGCACGTATTCACCAGTACATTGTTCGGCCACGTTTGGGTCATGACGTCTAGTGCTTGAACCCTAAATCTCTTAACGAAATCATTCGGATATTCGTTGTCCCGCGGGTACATTCTTCCTAAGTCCGAGAAGGCAACTTGTTCGAGACACGAAGAAGTACTTCTTGTAAAATGCGGTAACCATGCTACCCCGGTTGGGAATCTTTGTTTGGCGTGACGCTGTTGTACCACGTGTACGCCCTTCCGGTAAGAGATTTATAAAACTCCCTCAGACGGAGAACGTGATTGTATTCGTGTTCGCCCCGGGGGATTCTAGGAAGCGAGAGAAGTGTTCACGTGCATTTCCAGTGCCGTCATACAGGTGAATTGAGGAGAGGATTATCCTATTGGGAGAGGAATTCTTTGTATTTCAGATGGGTAAGGAGGTTGATGTTGATGCTGATGCATGTCTATTTCATCATTCTTGACTCGATTAGGAGAAGTTGCTCCGGATCCTCTCGTGTGACAAAATTGGATGTCGACTTCTTTCTGGAGTGGGGGTATGGCACGAGTCTTGTCGTCCGTGGAGACGCGTTCCGCCGAGGCGCTAGCGTCGGGGGTGTTGGAGGCGTTTCTAAATGGCTCTGAATGGAATGACTCACGCGGTATCCGCTCTGTCAGGGCTTTGAGAAAGACGGGTACTTTTCTGCGCCGAAAACCATGTCCGTGTGGGCTCACGGAGAGAACCTCCCCGCCATTCCCTCAAATCAGCGATGGTGATATAGGGTCGGCTTCCTTGGTTCCTCCGGTTTCTCGTCCCATTGGCGGGGTAGTTGGAGTCTTAGTGGCGGTTGGAGGCGTCGTGCTTGATGAAGTGTTAGGAACGAGTGGCAGCTAGCTCTGGCCCCGGTGACTGGCGGCGTTACACTGAAGGAGCACCTTGATCTGCGGGATTAGCGAGTTGTGGAGGGACGTTAGGAGGCGAGCGAGCTCTGCCCCGGGTGATCGATGCGTCGTTACACCGAAGGAGTGCTTTCGGTGCTTCCGGGCCTCAGATGGCATAGTGATCCAGTTCCACCATGTTGGAGTTGTAAGTGAAAGGTGATATCGGAAATTTGGAAATCGAATTGCAATAGATAGATTGATCTCCACTATGGTCGCCAATTTTTTGTGGGGTGAAAATGGTTTTACTGCTGATTTGGTAATTTTGGTGTGAGGGTGAAACGAATTTAAACCACAAACAATGTACCTTAAGGGAGTACTTTATATGCGAGAGATCAATCATACAAGTCCGGCCTAAACCAAGAAATGGCCGTTCGGACTTGCTTGGTCACAAAGTGGAGGAGAATGGGTTAGTTTTGGGGGAGGGAAGCAAGGAAAGTGATGAGACCAGAATAATTGGTTCTGGAAGAGTAGTTGTGTTATGACTTGTATCAGAATGTGGGAAGCTAACGGAGATGAGAAAGTTAGCAAACATTTTCTGAGTGGTGTATGCCCCCTGACCGAACTTGTTGTTCGGTGGAAATAGGTAAGACCTATTTATACAAGTCGAAGTTAAACGTACTCTGGTCTCATTAAGGAATGGAAAAATGGGTGAATAAATGGAAGGAGGTGGTAACGTTAACGCATGGAATTGATGTTCCATAAAACCGTTAACGCATGGAATTGATGTTCCATAAAAGAGCGTTTCACCATTAACTCCCTGTATTTACTAACCGCCTCATCCTTATGACACTTCCTTATGCCAGGCGTAGGTACGCCGCACGCCTTTGTAAACCGCCAAACCAATACCCAAAGAGGACCCCCGGTTTGTGATATGTGTTGATGTCTCGGAATATTTTTGTGGAAAACATGTAGCATGTTGTTGTTTACTTGAAAGTCGCACTTTGGGGAGCCTTGTTAGCTTGGTGACCTTCGACGGTCGAGATTTTGCATCTCAAGAGGAAAGATAGACGTTGATCGTTGCACGCTTTTGTTTTGGTAGACGCGTAGGGAAGGCCAGCATGGTGACGCGGTTAGGTTGTCATGTCGTTGGCATGGCATGGTTTTGCGTGGCCAAACTTAGGTTTCGGGCCAAGGTTACCATCGTCGATAAAGCCCAGTAACCTTGGATGGCTAGGATTTGCTCACGGATTGAAGGGGGACCGTTGATAAATGCACGCCTACGTTTTTTTAGTCGCGTAGGGAAGGCCAGCACGGTGGTGCGGCTAGGTTGGCTCTGCCGTTGGCGTGGCATGGTTTGGCGTGGCTAAACTTAGGTTTTTCGGGCCAAAGGTTACCATGCGTCGTCAGTAACCTTGGATGGTTAGGATTTGCTCTGGGGCCGAAGGGGACCGTTGATCGTCGCACGCCTTTGTTTTTGGTAGCCGCGTAGGGAAGGCCAGACATGGTGGCGCGACTAGGTTGGCATGCCGTTGGCGTGGCATGGTTTGGCGTGGCCAAACTTAGGTTTTTGAGCCAAAGGTTACCATGCTTTGTCTGGTAACCTTGGATGGCTAGGATTTTCTCTTGGGATTGAAGGGGGACCGTTGATCGTCGCACGCCTTCGTTTTTGGTAGCCGCGTATGGAAGGCCAGCATGGTGGCGCGACTAGGTTGGCTAGGGCCAAGGCAAGGTGCGGTTTGGCTTGGCATGGTGGGGCCAAGGGTTTGACATGTTGTTGGCATATGGTGCGGCTAGCACGGCTAGGGCCAAGTCAAGGTGCGGTTTGGCTTGGCATGTGGGTCCAAGGGTTTGGCGTGGCATGGCGGGGCCAAGGGCTTGGCATGCCATGGGCGCATGGTGCGGCTAGCATGGCTAGGGCCAAGGCAAGGTGCGGTTTGGCTTGGCATGTGGGGGCCAAGGGTTTGGCATGCCGTTGGCACATTGATAGGTGTAGAATACACCGTTAATTATTATCTATTGCTTATGCTTTCTTTGCTATTTTTCTTGTAAATAATGTATTTTACGAGTGTTTGAGTTATTAGGTACTTTGGAGTCGCACGGACGAAAAGAAGAAGAAATCACCGGGTTTGAGCAAAAGGGGAAATTTATCATTTTATGGCGAGACACTAAAAGAAGTGAGGCCAAGGTTAGGGGCAACTTTCTTTTGGAGAAGCACTAAAGATAGGCCCAGCTGAAGTTAAGGGTTGTCATTCAGGTATCCCTTATCATTTATCAGAGGGTGTAATTATTCCTGGGGTGTAACCATCCAACCCAAACCACACAACCCTAAATCGAGAAGGCTATCTTCTCTTAACCATTTACTCTAAAATTGAGAAGAAATAAAATCAGCAGCTCTGCTATTATTGTGAAGATCCAGATCGAAATTATGAAGAAATCGAAGGAGTACTTGAGGCAGAGAAGAATTAAAGATGGGTTTGGTCTGTGAGAGATGAAGATGTTGTTCTTAAGATAAAATTTGAGATATTAGAGATGGTTAATGGCAGAAATTGAAGTTAGGGTTTTCCTTGTGAATGAATTGAACCAAGAACGATGATGTAAGCTAATGTGAATGAGATGCTTCTAATGAGAAATTGGTATGACTGGTGGTGGATTGAAGGAATTGATAAGGTTTTGGAAATGGGTTTGCTGATGAGTTCAAGATCGAGAGAAGAAGAAGCTAACACAGGGTTTCGATTCGTCACTGTTATGGGTTCGAGTATGCAATGAATTGAAGCTGTGTTCATTGAAGAGATGGGTTTAAGATGTAAAGATGGTTGGATTCAGTGAAGAGTAGAATGGGTTTTGAGAAAAGTTGATGCTGCTTATGATACAACAATGGGTGAAGTTTTAAAGGGGATCTGTGGGTTTTGAAACCAACGGATGAGAAAGATCGTATATGGGTTTGATGAAGAACGGCGTTGTGATATGGAGAATATAGGTGCCGATCGATGTATTGTGTTGATGAGCCGCTGTTGTGGGAATTGTGAACCGAGATAGAAGAAATTGAAGGTGATGCAGTGGTGAATGAGGTGTTGTTCAGATGGACAAGAAGAAATAGAGGAGATCTAAGTTGGTAATCGAAGATCTTGTTGTGCTGATTCCAGAATGGGTTGTATATGGTATTGAATGAATGAAATACTAGATATATGTGTAGGATTCTTAAGCAGGTATGGGTGAAAAGTGAGGCTGAATTTGGTAGGGAATTCCCGTAAACCCGAACTCGGCTGGTTTCCCAATTACATGAGTCGACTCGGTGAGTCGATGGCCCGATCCAGCCTGCAACTCAAGTAGAGTCGTTGATAAGACGAGTTTGACAGGTGGTGAGTGGTGACTCGGTGATTTGAGTGGCTGACTCGGTGACTCTCCTTCCCCTTGACCTCTTGACTACAAGTTGACCGTCTTGGCCAGATTAGTTTGTGATTATGTTTAACGGAACTATGGCGGAATATTGTGTCCATTAGCAGTAACTCGGAGTGGCAGCCGGTGACATTTGTGCCGATTCCGGTGATCCCGTGATTTCTCGGCGATTCAATATGCGAAATTTTGTGAAGAGTATTCTAGACTCATGGGTGTGAAGACTTGGGTTTGGAATTGGATGGATAATTTGGTTCAAATTTGGAAAGAGAAGATGGAAGATTTGAGAAAGGCTTGAACTTGGAAATTGAATTATTATGGAATGAGGATTCTATTCCTTGGAAGATTTGGAGAACATTGAAGCCTATAAATAGAGAGGTTCTCTACTTTACTATACAACCTTTTACACACACAACACTTCTCTTTTCTTTATTCTTTGTGTGAACTCCTTAACATGAGTAGCTAATTTTATTATTGATTGAGGATGAATTCCTAGTTCTTAACATGTTTTGACTTTTTTTTAAATCTACTTTGAAGTTTTCACATGATTATCGTTTATTTTTACTAATTGGAATGTTTATACATTCATGGTTGATTGATAGATTGTTTAGAGTGCACGCTAAATTTATTTATTAATTTGATCTAAAGCTAGTGAAAGTTAGGGGATAAGTAATTGTTTCTTGACTCTTTACATAAGTAGCAAACACGAGACCTTGCGGAGGGATTCCGTGGAGCAATTGTGTGTGAAAACAACGCTAGAAAGTGGACCTTGATCTAAGAGTTTAACTACTAGTACTAAACCTAAGTTCATAAATCTTAATGCATTTATTTAAATTACATCTTGAGTGAACCTACAAGGTGGTTCTTTTGAATAGAATCCGATAACTAAGCGGACTTGTTACTCGGTGAAATAAGGGATTTTGGGGTTATCTAAGCGAACCTGCTATCCTACGGTTGGTGATAATTTGTGACTAATAACACGTGGATGAAAAACATAACTTGAATCATTGTTTTGCAACGAAGAAGGATTCCTTGTTCTTGTCTCTCTTATTGATTTCAACTTTATAATTGAATTGTTTTGTTTTATAAATCCCCCCTTTTTGTGACAATTTTACAACTAAAAATCTCTTGCTCCTCGTGGGAACGAACTTAACTACTACCATATTACTTGTTAATCGAGTGGAAAAATATTCACTAATTTGTTGTGGTTACGACACACATCAAATTTTGGCGCCGCTGCCGGGAGCAGCGGACGATTTTAGTTGTTTTTATTTTTCTTTTTGCTTTATTCTTGCTTTGTTAGATTCTATACTGTATCTAACTTAGTTTTTGAGAATCTTGTTTAGTGCTATAGGTTTGGTGAATGCTTAAAGAGGGCAGAGACCGAGTCAATACGTCTTAGATCCGGCACTCAACTAAAGGATTTCATTAGAGCGGTTAACACTCCACTTCCTCCTTCTTCATCAAGTGAGTTCGGCAGATTCGGACAAAGAAGAAGAAGCAATGGCTGATCATACACTCAAGGACCTAGATTCTCACAAGCTCGATACACAACAATGGTGTATCCAAACTAACTCAACCTCCGAGATCAAGCCGGGATTGATTAGAGAGTTACCAAAGTTTTCATGGAATGGTGAATGAAGATCCAAACAAACATCTTATGGACTTTATACCATAGTCATGGCCATGCTTCCAATAGGAGACTAATGAGGATGGAGCAATGTTAAAAGCTTTCCCGTTCTCTTTAAGGCAATGCTAAGGAATGGTTGTATTATTTGCCTTCCAGTATCACAACATGGAATGGGATGAAGAAACTTTTCCTCGAGAGATATTTTCCCACATCAAAAGCTACTCAAATTCGCAAGGAGATTTGTGGGATGAAGCAAAATGTGGGAGAGTCATTGTATGAATGTTGGGAGCGATACAAGAGATTGGTGTCAAGTTGTCCACACCATCAATTCAGCGATGTTATGATACTCAATACTTCTACGAAGGACTCCACCCAAGTGATAGATCTCTTCTTGACGCTGCTGGTGGTGGTGCACTAGTGAACAAGACGGTGACCCAAGCTACCGAGTTGATTGAAAGCATGGATGCAAACTCGCAACAATTTTATACAAGAGATGAACCAATGATTAGGCGAGTGCATGAAGTTAGTAATTTATCATCACATCTTGATCAAAGGATGGGTAACATAGAGAAAATATTCAAAGAATGGCCGCGGTTATTATTAGGATGATGAGACCCAGAACAAGTAAATGCTTTATATCCAAATCAAAGGCCGAGGTACGATCCATATTCCAATACTTACAATCCCGGTTGGAAGGATCATCCTAACTTTAGTTATGCAAACAAGCAAGCGGAGGCTCCTAATCCATATGCGCAACAAGGTGGTTTCCAACAATCACGCTTCCAACCTCAACAACAATTCCAACCACAACAAGTCAAGGAGAAAGATTCTTCAATTGATGACAAGCTCAATGCATTGATGCAAGGTATCACCACTTTGGTTCAACAACAACAACAAAAGACCGATTCGGCAATCAAGGCTTTGGAAATTCAAGTGGGGCAATTAGCGACCGATGTGAACCTATTGAAAGCTCAAGCGTCCACAAAGCTTCCTTCACAACCATTTGTTAATCCAAGAGAGAGCGTTAATGCGATTACTTTGAGGAGTGGGAAACAAGTGGAGCAACCAAATCAACAAGATGAGGTGTATGATGAGAAAGAGGAAATTGAAACCACACCAAAGGAGAATACATCCCCAACCAACCAACCCAAGGAGACGGATCCTACTTTCACAACTCCACCCCCGTTTCCTAGCCGATTTGCTAAATCGAAGAAAGACTTGGAATACAAGGATATTTGGGACATCCTTAAGAAAGACAAGTCAATATTCCACTCATTGAAGCTATTCGTCAAATTCCTCGTTGTGCAAAGTTCTTAAAGGAGTTGTGCATGAAGAAGAAAAGGTTAAAAGGGAATGAAGTCATGAGTGTGGGGAGAATGCTTCGGCGTTCATTCTCAAGAAACTCCCACCAAAATTAAAGGACCCGGTAGTTTCACTATACCTTGCACAATTGGTAAAACATGGTTTACTCGAGCTTTACTAGATTTGGGAGCATCGGTTAATGTTATGCCTTCCTCGATTTATGATTCTTTAAATCTTGGTCCTCTTAAGGAGACCGGGGTAGTTCTTGAACTTGCTAACCGATCTAATGTTTACCCGAAAGGGATTGTTGAGAATGTTTTGGTGCAGGTTAATGAGCTTGTATTTCCGGCCGATTTCTATGTCTTAGACATGAATGATGAGAATTCTTCCAAGTCTACACCTTTGCTATTGGGTAGACCATTCTTAAGCACCGCCGGAGCGAAGATTGATGTCCAAAATGGCACCTTGACTATGGAGTTTGATGGTACACTCATCCACTTCAATATCTTTGGAACAATGAGATACCCTAGTGATGTGAAGTTATGTTTTCCCGTGAAAGAGAATGATGCGGGCTAATGAATCGTGCAAGAGCTAAGTCGGGCCGTCGACTTTAAAACAAGTGCTTAATGGGAGGCAACCCATAGGTTTTGTATTTCTTATCCTTTTGCTTTTTATTCTTGTTTATTTTTCTTGTTCCATATCATGTTAAAATTTCCCACCTTGACTTTACTAGGAGGATTCAATTACATTGAGGACACTGTAAAGTTTAAGTGTGGGGGAGTGGTTAAGAATGTATTTAAAAAAAATAATAATAAATAAATAAATAAAACAAAAACAAAAACAAAAACCTCCAACTTTTAGAGATTTTAGAGTCACTAGCATACTTCTAGGTATGTTTACATAGAGAATCCTGACCGACATAACTGAACTTGGAAGTGTTGGGGAACTACATTCGGATTTCTTGCTTGTTAGAGTGTTGAATAATGGATTTAATCATGCCGGTGATGCAAATTAGGAGCACGGAGAAATGCATTATTAGAGTTGCTGATCAATCATTAGTGGAGACTACCCGTATTTATATCATGTGAGGCACCGACCAAATATTTTTGTATGGTGACTAAAGAGCTTTCTTTTGAGTGTGTGTCACCGTACGTTAATTCCGGTAGAATGGTGAGCTACCCAACCTCCCACCAATAGAAGCACTACTCTTTGATCTCTTGAGTGCTAATTTTGTCAATCAATAGGGTGACGTCTATAGATGAAAGCCTCCTTCTTGTAGTTCGATTTGCAGTTAGCACCATTCTCTCCACAACAACGGATCCATAGAAACACCATCATCATCAACAAGGAGCGACATCAAAATCTACAAGGAAAGTTGGAAAAGTTCAAGGTTTACAAGCAACAAAATGAGAAAAAGAGCAAATTTCAAATTCAAGTAAAGCAACATACAAAGAGCAAATTTTTACATATATGTTGAGGACTTACAAATACAATGAGGTAATTCTATATCCAAGTATGAAGACTTATTTACTAGAGCAAAGAGAATCAAAATGTGAGAATTGTTGAAGTTTATGATTTCGAGACGATACAAGTTGTGAAGAATCAAACGGTAAAATACTTCTCCCACGGTCACGGTTTGTTTTATTTTCACTTTGTTTTGTATTTTATTTCTCTTGTCTTCATAGAAAATAAAATAAATAAATAAATAATTGAAAAAAAAAATTGAAAAGAAAAAAAAAATGAGACAAGAGAAAAATTTATCATTGTTTTTATTTAATAAGCCGTGGGGAAGGAAAATATATAAGGAAGTTTCAAGCGACAAGGATTTGAAATAAAAGGTTACAAATTGTCAAGGATTTATGAAATTCAAGAGTTTATCATCAATAGTTGAAGCCGAAGACGAAGACCAAGAAGATAAAGATGAGGAGCGGAAGACGTTTCTATTGGATGCCGTGAGAGTGGTGTTATCATAATTGGCGATCGGATGTGAAGGTGAGTAAGTAATCTCATCCTTGATAATAGTGGTTGATTTCCTTTCTTAGAGATCGTCAGAAAAAATGGTTTTTCAAAATGTTAAAAGATGTGGTTTTTTAAAATATTTGGAAGTTGTCCTTCCCACCATTCAACGTGTTGCAGATTTCTCTCTTCATTCCTACTCGCACACATGTGAGAACCATAAAAGTACGTCTTTTGAGTGCAATTGTCATAAAATCCTTTTTGGTGAGGCAGAAGTCGAGGCGAAATGCTTATTGATCGTTTCTCAAACACGCGTTCTCTCATTATGGTGTGGTTATTTCTCACTCAACATTTAAGAATGAGAATATGTTCTTTAGTATTTCTAACTTCTTATTACTAGCATGTAGAAACTCTATGTCCTCATAGCTCTTTTGATGCTTGGGACACTGGAACACTTTGAAGTTGTAAGTTTTAGTTTGATTTGATCGAGGACTAGCAAAGTCTAAGTGTGGGGGAATTTGATAGGTGTGTAGAATACATCCTTATTTACTATCTATTGTTTATGCTTTCTTTGCTATTTTTCTTGTAAATTATGTATTTTACATTTGTTTTTGAGTTTTATAGCTACTTTGGAGTCGCACGAACGAAAAGAAGAAGAAATCACCCAATTTGAGCAAAAGGGAAATTTATCATTTTATGGGCGAACACTAAAAGGAGCTGAGCCAAGGTTAAGGGGCAACTGTCTTTTGGAGGAGTATTAAAAGACAACCAGTGAATGGTTAAGGGTTGTCATCGTGTATCCCTTATCATTTAGGTGGGTGTAATTATTCATTGGGTGAACTATCCAACCCAAACCACACAACCCTAAATCGAGAAGGCTATCTTCTCTTAACCATTTACTCTAAAATTGAGAAGAAAAGAAAGAAAAGCATCAACTCGCTATTATTGTGAAGATCCAGATCGAGAAATTATGAAGAAATCGAAGGAGTACTTGAGGCAGAGAAGAATTAAAGATGGGTTTGGTCTGTGAGAGATGAAGATGCTGTTCTTAAGATAAAATTTGAGATATTAGAGATGGTTAATGGCAGAAATTGAAGTTAGGGTTTTCCTTGTGAATGAAATGAACCAAGAAAGATCCGGAAGAACATGAATGAGATGCTTCTAATGAGAAATTGGTATGACCGGTGGTGGATTGAAGGAATTGATAATATTTTGGAAATGGGTTTGTTGATTGATGAGTTCAAGATCGAGAGAAGAAGAAGCTAACATGTGGTTTCGATTAAATGGGTTTATTATGGGTTCGAGTATGCAATGAATTGAAGTTGTGTTCATTAAAGAGATGGGTTTAAGATGGAAAGATGGTTGGATTAGGTGAAGAGTAGAATGGGTTTTGAGAAAAGTTCATCTTTGCTTATGATTCAACTATGGGTGAAATTCTAAAGGGGATCTGTGGGTTTTGAAACCAACGGATGAGAAAGATCGAGTATATGGGTTTGATGAAGAACAGCGTTGTGATATGGAGAAGATAGGTGCCGCTCGATCGAACTGACGCTGATGATCCGCTGCTGTGAATTATGAACCAGATGAAGAAATTCAAGGTGATGCAGTGGTGATTGAGGTGTTGTTCAGATGGACAAGAAGAAATAGAGGAGATCTGAGTTGGTAATCGAAGCTCTTGTTGTGCTAATTCTAGAATGGGTTGTGTATGGTATTGAATGAATGAAACACTAGATGTATGTGTAGGATTCTTAGCTAGTGTATGGAGTCAAAAGTGAGGCATAAATTTGGCCGAAGTCCCAGAACAGCGAACTCGGCTGGTTTCCCAATTACATGAGTCGACTCAGTGAGTCCGATGACCGATCCAGCCCTGCAACTCAAAAGATTCAGCCCAAGAAGCCAGCAGTTTGTGGTGACCGAGTGACTGACTGGCTGACTCTCCTTCCCTTGACCTCTTGACTACCGGGGGTTGACCTGCCTTGACCGTTAGTTTGATTATGTTTAACGGAACTATGACGAATATTCGTCATGTGGCAAATGTAACTCGGGTAATCGGCAGGCATTTCAGGCCGATTTCATTGATCCCGTGATTTCTCCAGCGATTCAATATGTGCAGAATTTTGTGAAGAGTATTCTAGACTCATGGGTGTGAAGACTTGGGTTTGGAATTGGATGGATAATTTGGTTCAAATTTGGAAAGAGAAGATTGAAGATTTGAGAAAGGCTTGAACTTGGAAATTGAATTATTATGGAATGAGGATTCTATTCCTTGGAAGATTTGGAGAGCATTGAAGCCTATAAATAGAGAAGTTCTCTACTTTTCTATAAAACCTTTTACACACACAACACTTCTCTTTTCTTTATTCTTTTGTGAACTCCTTAACATGAGTAGCTAATTTTATTATTGATTGAGGATGAATTCCTAGTTCTTAACATGTTTTGAGTTTTGTTTTAAATCTACTTTGAAGTTTTCATGATTATCGTTTGTTTTTACTAATAGGAATGTTTATACATTCATGGTTGATTGATAGATTGTTTAGAGTGCACGCTAAATTGATTTATTAATTTGATCTAAAGCTAGTGAAAGTTGGGGATAAGTAATTGTTTCTTGACTCTTACATAAGTAGCAAACACGAGACCTTGCGGAGGATTCCGTGGAGCAATTGTGTGTAAAACAACGATAGAAAGTGGACCAAGCTTATTTGAGTTTAACTACTAGTACTAAACCTAAATTCATAAATCTTAATGCATTCGGGAATTACATCTTGTGCGAAACTCAAGGTGGTTCTTTTGAATAGAATCGATAACTAAGCGGACTTATTTTCGGTGAAATAAGGGATTTTGGGGTTAGCTAAGTTTAACCCGCTATCCTACGGTTGGTGATAATCTGTGACTAATAACATGTGGATGAAAAACATAACTTGAATCATTTTTTTGCAACGAAGAAGGATTCCTTGGTCTTGTCTCTCTTATTGATTTCAACTTTATATTTTAATTGTTTTGTTTATTTTCTTTTGTTTTATAAATCCCCCCTTTTTGTGATAATTTTACAACTAAAAATCTCTTGCTCCTCGTGGGAACGAACTTCACTACCACCATATTACTTGTTAATTGATTGGAAACATATTCACTAATTTGTTGTGGTTACGACACGCATCACACATGGTACGGCTAGCACGGATATGGCCAAGGCAAGTGAAGTTTGGCTTGGCATGTGGGTCCCAAGGGTGTGGCGTGAATGGTTTGGCTTGGCATGGCGGGGCCAAGGGCTTGGCATGCCATGGGCGCATGGTGCGGCTAGCATGGCTAGGGCCAAGGCAAGGTGCGGTTTGGCTTGGCATGTGAGGGCCAAGGGTTTGGCATGCCGTTGGAACATGGTGCGGCTAGCACGGATAGGTCCAAGGCAAGGTGCGGTTTGGCTTGGCATGTGGGGCCAAGGGTTTGGCGTGAATTGTTTGGCTTGGCATGGCGGGGCCAAGGGATTGGCATTACATGGGCGTATGGTGCGGCTAGCATGGCTAGGGCCAAGGCAAGGTGTGGTTTGGATTGGCATGTGGGGCCAAGGGTTTGGTAAGTGTGGCTGGCATGGTTTTCCATTGGAACAAGGGTGCGTCTAGCATGGTTGACATGACTTGGCGCGGTAGGTGTGGCTGGCATGGTTCGCCATTGGCACAGGGGTGAGACTAGCATGGTTGGCATGCCTTGGCGCGGTAGGTGTGGTCGGCATGATTTTCCACACAGGGGTTAAATCTTGCATGGTTGGCATGCCTTGGCGCGGTAGGATGTGGCTGGCATGATGAGCCATTGGCACAGGGGTGCGGCTAGTATGGTTAGCATGCCTTGGCGCAATAGGATGTGGCTGACATGATGAGCCATTGGCACAGGGGGGCGGCTAGGATGGTTGGCATGCCTTGGCGCGGTAGGATGTGGCTGTCATGATGAGCCATTGGTACGTGCGGTATGGGAATTAGGGTTTTGGCTTGTCGAAACCCTAATTAGCATTTAAAAAAAAGGTACCATGGTAATTTTCTCATGGAACAAATTAAAGGGTTCAATAAATGTGCTTGGTTTGGACATTATTACTCAAGTTCTGTGACGTCACTGTCTGACTAGGGTTTAACGACTTTGCCCCTAAGTTAAAAACCACCATCAACACGAGGATATGTACGAAAAGAGATTGGAAAAGTTTATTTCCGATTGGAACGAAGTTTATCCGACTGCCGTCTGGTATTGTCAGACTCAATGGTTGGATAAGTTCAAGGAAAAATTTGTGCGTGCATGGACAAACCGGTATAGACACTTCAAAACTGAAGCAACTAGTGCAGCGGAGTCCGCTCATGGGAGATTTAAAGATCTCATCCGGTCCGGCCAAGGAAACGTGGTTACGGTCACCGATGCAATGGAGCAATACTTTAAGAGTGATATAGATAGGATCAAGCAGGCTTTTGAGAAAAGCTCAATGGAAAGGATGACCCAATTTCTTCGATATGTTAAGTTGCTCCAAGGAATAGAATTCAACGTCTTTCATTGGGCAATAAAACATATGATGATACAAATGGAATATGAGATAAATTACGGAAAACCGGATGATGTGTGTATTTGTCCCGACATGTCTTCATTAGGGCTTCCGTGTCGTCATATGCTTGTGAAGTATGAAGAAGTGATACCTATTGAGGTTATTGATACGTTTTGGAAGCAACTATCTTTCGACCCCCTCCCTACGGAAGATCCCGGACAATCACCATGGGATACAAATGAAGCAAAGGAATTCTTCAAAGCTTACTCACGTGGCACCTCGGTAAGCCGACAAGTCTTGTTGAGCCAACTAAGGCTAATTACTCGCCCATGGATCGCACAAAGCGAAGAGCCAACAAAGGGAGATCCGATAGGTAGACTAAAAACTAAAACGACAAGGAGAAAACAAAGGAGAGAATTGAAAGTAATGACTCAACATGAAGAAGAACTTGCGGAAAGTAAGAAACGAGATCTCACCGCATGTGAGATTTCGGAAGAAAGGTTCTCGGAAGCGCCGGTTCCAAACAAAAGGGGTAGGCCGAGGAAAGAACCGCTATCAAGTCAACAAAAAACGATGGATCCCGTATCAACACCAAAAGCCAACGGATCGGAGGTTCCAAAGAAGAGGAGTAGGCCGCCAAAGGTACCAACATCAAGCCACCAAGAACAACAAGATGAGCATTCCGAAGCCATCTTCATAGTCGATCTAGAGGAGGTTCCAAAGAAAAGGGGTAGGCCGCGTGAGGTACCAACATCAAGTGGCAAAGAATAACAAGGTGAGAATTTCGAAGGCACACCCATAGTTGATGTAGCGGAGGTTCCAAAGAAAAGGTGTAGGCCGCTAAAGGTATCAACATCAAGTGACAAAGAACAACAAGGTGATGAGGCAAAGGTGGAGACAAACCAAAGTGGTATAAAAGGTAAGCGAACCATATCTAGTCAACAACAAAACGATGGTGATAACTCTGTAGGCATGACCAAAGTTGATGTAGTTTCAGTTCCAAGACGAAGGGGTAGGCCAAGGAAGTACGGACTCCCATCACATACCGAAGACATTGCAAGTGTAGAGATTGCAGAGGATGGTTTGGATATAATTAAGTTAGAAAAGGGTAATCTGAAGATGTATAAGGATCCCAAAACAGGTAGGACCATTAGAAGTTATCATACCAAAATATATTCTTACATAGACCAACTTCCTGAGATTTATCGCGAGTATATTGTATATACGGATGATGTCGATGGAGACGGAAATTGTGGCTATCATATCGTGACCGAACAATTAGGAATCTTTGAGACGACAGTTAGTAGAGGGATGACACCATGCCGATATGCTATAATGAGGATGGCTGAACAACTTGTGAAAAATAAGGAGCTTTTATGAGCAAATGGTTGGTGAAGGCGAGGGGTTTGATAATACGTATGCTCAAGTATTAGGGCCCGAGCAAGAGATGATCTTTCTTCCTTCTCAATATTGGATGAGAATGCTACTTTGTGGGCATCTGGTGGCGGATACATTTAGATGTATTGTTCATTATTTTACCCCGACCGTAAAAGTAACATTTACACCAAAGTGGCAAAAATGCGAAGGATCCCTTACGAAGAGAAGAGTTGTTTTGGCGTTTGTGAACGGTAATCATTTCGTTATTTTAAAACTCAACGAAAATTGTCCATTGCCACATGTTTGTGGGATGAGTAAAAACAAGGATCTAGATCCCAATATCTGGAAGGGGTGGATGGCATTGTATGAGGAGAATCACCAATTTTGGGATGCGTTGGCCTTATCAAAAAACCCTCTCCAAAAGGAGGAGATGCAACTTCATACGTGTGGAAGCGACGATGAGTAATTTGGATGTATGTGGTTGACTAGTACGCAATATTTTGTTTTTTTTTGGAAGTGTGAATTGCAAACATTAAATTATCTTTTGATGCCCATGCAGGCATGGTTGTGTTTCATAACTACGACGCGGAACGTTTGTGCCGCACAGTAACTTTTTTTTTGAAACGCCTGAATTTGAGAAAAATATCCAGAGAAATCGAGAATCGTGCCGGCATTGAAATTAAAATCATAACTGCAGTGGGGTACTCACGACAAAAACATATTTGGCCCGGAGATTACGGACTACCGGCATGGTATCCAAAAACAGGTTCAATGCCGGAACTCGTAATTAGAGTGCCGACATTGATTTTACTCTTTTCGAGCCTTCCGGTACTGAAGAAAAACTTAGAAATTTATGTGATCTTGGCACATTCAAACTCTATAAAAGAGGTAATTTGACACAAGTTTATCAACATAATAAATCAAATAACAACAATAGATTGTATAAAAAAACAAACTCCAAACTTAAGAGGTTCCAAAACGAAAACAATTGAAACATAAACCAAATTAATCAAAGAGTTTACCAAGACACACAAACAAACACATTGTTCAAGACACACAAACAAACATAAACCAACACTAGATTGTTCAAGACCAAACTAATACTATAGAAGAAACACACGATCACTCGGTCCTTGGCTTCTTGTGTACCATCTTCTTTTCGCCCCATAAGTCTTTTGCCTCTGGATCTTCAATTTTGTCTATCTTTTGCTCGATTTTCTCTATTTGTTTCTGGGTTAGCACCTCTCCTTTCTTGTTCTTTTTCTTAAAGAACTTTGACAAATTTCCAATCCGCTGACGCTGTCAAGGAATTTTTAAATATGTACTTAGCATGTACACTTGTATAAGTTCATAGATATAGATTAAAAGAATAGGAAATGAACAAGACATACGTACCAACAAGGTAACGAGCTTTAGAAGTCCGGGTATAGTTAACGGAGTTGTGAAGGGAGGTGCTGCTTGTGGAGGAACTTCTATTTCTGTCGGGCGTACAACATAAGGATGCGAGTACTTCCGATGAGCTCGAGAAAGGTTGGTTCGGACTCATAACCGTTTTCCACCACTTCCCAACCAACCCTATTGAATACAAGTCGTCGTTGTACCCTTGCACTCCAATGTACAAGAATGGGATTTGGGCCGTAAACTACCAGAATATAGTTCTCGTTTGCTTGGCATTGAGGAAAGTCATGAGAGAATTTCTGATAAGATGTATCCGTTAGATCTTTTTGCTTGTACCCAAGATGGCGCATTACACGGCGAGGGTTTTGCATAACAAATCCTTTTGGATGAAAGAACGGTCCGTTGTAGAATGAAACATTATCACGCCTTTGAAAGTAAACTCCTCTGGCATTCCTATATGGGTCAAACACAACATCTTGGACATCCACGGAGTCCAAAATCAATCTCATTACCAAAAAAGCGTTTCCTTTTATTGGGCTTGGGGTGTAATGTTGAAGAAGTATTTCTGAGCTACAGCCTGATGCTCTTCATAATCACGACAAGTTTTCAATCCTTTATACCATATGAACAATTTTTGGAAGTGTTCATAAGCCCACACCTATGCCAATGAAATGTATAAGAAAATAAATTAATGGAAAAATAATTACAAACTAACAAAATTAATGACAATGATGACCAAATAAAATAAGTTAAGTATACCTGGATTAGAGTGAAATAATCATTAAATTGACGGGTGTTCGCCTTAGAAGCTCTGCGCATTTCTGCCAAAAAACGTGCCAAGAAAGCGGTGCCCCATGAATACTCATAGACCTCTTCCAAGGGATCCAAGTATTTAAGGAGACTCAGATGAACCCTGTTACCATTAACGTCAGGGAATATAACGGAGCCCAAGATGAACAAAAGATAAGCAGCGACAGTTTACCGAATTTGTTCGTGATTAAAACCCCTGTCCTTCGTATCCCCAAACAATCTCATGATATTGACGAATGTGACAGTATTTGTCCGGGAACGCGTTTTCTTTTACACATTTGCCATAGTCGTTTCCTTGTCCCACCCAAACAACTTTTTAGTCAGCTCATAGATCTTGTCCCATCCTAGTTCATTAGAGTCATCTCCTACCTTAACGACTTTCCCCAAAACCTCTAGACCTAGTATTCTTTGGACATCTTCAGGGATAATGGTCATCTCGCCAAAATGAAAATGCATGGTATTAGTTTTACCATAAAACCTCTCCAAAAAATTGTTCTCCGTAGTGGATCAGTGGCCAACATAATTTTCTACCCGGAATACAACCCAGATGCTCTGACTATTGCTCCAACTTCGGGACACTCATTCACCAAAGGCCATATATCACTGTATTGAGGGCGGCTAACATGGTAGGCATTCATGTGATCCTATAAAAACACACCAAACTAAATTAAATTCACATGATCACAGATAAATAATTTAATAACAAGATGCAAACGTCTTACATAAGTTTGAAATATCCAACGAGCCCAAGAGTGCTTATAGTCAAATAACAGTTGCGGGTTTATCGGTTGACCCCACTGTTTGACATCATCGCGGTCAGGAATCATGTCATATCTTGTAGGAAGGTGTGCTAGGGGCTCATTTTCCTTTTTATTAGGGGATTCAACTCCGACATCGGGTTCTCCTAAGCCACCTGCTTGTGAGGATGAGCCACCTGCTCTAGGCGGTTCAGGAAATTTTTCGCACTCATCATCATCATCACTGCTGGTTGCGTCCCTTATAGGTTGATCCCGAATGACGACCTTAGCACGATCCGGATCAGATAGACTACGTGTACCCCGAGAAGACTTTGGTTTTACTTCTTCAACAGCTTTTCCCTTTCCTTTGTTAGTTTGTGGTGCTTTAGTCCTATGTTCCAATATATAAACATCATTGCCGGCATGGTCGTTAAACATAATATAAGTGCCGGCACAAGTGCCGGTGCACTAAATAATTACAATTCAACGCCGGTTTTCTTCAATTTTATACAGAGGATTAACAATTTAAGGGAACGACAACCGGCATGGTATGTAAACATATCGAGACTGCCGGATAAGGTGCCGACGTGGTATGTTAGAAAATATCAATGCCAAAGCAATTGGGAGAATTTTGTACAGAGAGTTTAGCACAATATGAAAATAAAAAATGGCATGGAATTCCCAAATAAACTAAGCCGACACTAAAAACCGGAATAGTATTCAAATAATTGCATATCGGCGACGAGTTCATGCAATAAAATAGGGATACAAGACATATAATCCGGCATGATTTTCAAATTGAATTCTACCAGAATCAAACATGTAACTGAATTTCAATTGACTAGATTGCAATTTCAAAATTTTCTTTAGTGTAGAAGAAAGACTAAACAACCAAGTTTCACTTTTTGTTTTCTAGTATGGATAAACCCTAAAAATAAAATACTTCAATTCAACATAGACATCACTTACCGCATCAAATTTGTTATTTCCGCCTCACCAATGAGACTCTTTGCACTTGTTACACTTTTGATTTCGATTTACCACCATCATCACCGGATTCTTCAGATTGGATTTTGTTTTTCACGAGGTTTGCGTCGACCCATTATCTTTGGTATGGAAGATGAAACAAAAAGGGAGATTGAATACAAAGAGAGACTTAAATAGAATCAAGGAGATTGTAACCGACGCATAAATGGTGTTAAGGAATTTGTAACTGTCAAATAAGTTGGATGAAATAGTTTGTAACCGTCACATAAGTGGAATTAAGGAGTTTGTAACTGCCCCATAAACTGAGTTTCTAACCGTCAGAATACCGGCATGGAAGGATGGTATAATCCAGTGCCGACATTCTGACAGTAAGTTTAAATTGTAATTAGAATACCAACATTGTATGTTGATCACATTTCGATGCCGGCACTGGTAACAGTATAGTATTTAGTTTATTTTTCAATGCCGGCATTGAAAATAAACTTAATTAAATAAACAACATCAACCACATAATCTTAAGGAAATAAACTTAAAAACATTAACCCAAACTAATTGCAACTAACATCATTTCTTAAGGAAATAAACATAAACAACGTTACACATAAAATGAAAGATCTCAAGCCAATTTCAACTAACATCATTTCTTGGAACGAGATTCAATAAGCAAAGTGACTTGAAATGCCTAAAAGGCTCTTTTCTCCACTTGGTATTGCGTCCCGAGCTTGATATATGTATCTTGCAAGAAACTAGTTGTATTTGCGACATAACTTTATGAGTTCAATTGTTTGATTTTTACATAGAGATCACCGTAATCAAGTGCATTTCTTACCTTCCAAGAAGTTATTCATGTAAGGACCAGTCTAACAAGACCCCAAAAAGATTCGAAGGTGCTTTGAAGGGCGGTGATCTTCCTGTAAATCCGATACTATGTAGTAATTTTTAATCCACTTGGTTTCTTCCTCGACATCCGCTTCTATCTTAGACTGTTTTTGACGTTTAAGGATCTCTTTAGCTTCTTTGCGATAATGCTCAAGCTTTGCTTCCTCTTCTTCTTATCTTTTCCTCGTAAGTATCTCTTCTTCCATTGCGGCAATTGACTAGGTGGTTTCTTCCTTACTTTTTAGTTTTTCTAGTATAAGGGCAACCGAGTTGGTGGATGATAATTGATTTCCCAACGGAGTGGATAGTTTGTTCTTCTTGATTTTTTCTTTTTCCATGGAAATGATGAAATCGGTTGTTGTTTATGGATTTGAGTTGGTGGTGGATGATAATTGATTTTCCATCGAAGTGGATAGTTTGTTTTTCCTAAGTTTGTCTTTTTCCATGACAATGATGAAACCAATAGTTGCTTTGATGGATTTGCCATTGGAGGTATCAAGTGCAATGGGTGAATCCATTGCATTAAATAGATGAATGCACAATCCATTTTATAGTGCCGGCATAGTCATCGACCTAGTATCAACGTCGGCACTTGTCTTTTTGCTGGTTTATGGTTTAAAAAAATTGTTGAATTTGGGCATTGGGATAAGGATAATCGACATGCCGGCATCGAACCACCGGCATTCGTCATCTTTCAATCAAATGCCCAGGCATAAAGGTATTTGTACATAGAAACAAAGTAAATTAGAAACTCTACCGGCATAGAAGTAATATACTACAATCCATTGGCACCAGTGAGGCAATTGAAATATGTTTACATACTAAGCCGGAACTATAATTTATTTCGAACGTAATCCTTGTCGACGGAACACGAATGCACTTAGCACGTGCATCAAGCCTTTAAACCACTTGGTGACCCAAGTGATGAGTTATAGTCTCGTGAGGGTTTACATAGAGATTTACCCACAAAACCTTACGAAATACCTAACAAAATACCCTAAAAACCTAAGCAAATAACACTAAACTATCGATCTTCTTAAGAAGAATCCGTCTCCAATTCACCCAGTTGGTGGTACTCCGTGACTTTGGTTACAATATGGTTCACGTTGGCTTCAAACATGAATGCTTCTCCCTTTTCTTGTAAGTAACGCGTTTTCACGGCTTCATGCTACAAAAACAACACACAAACTTTGTTTGTTACATAAAAATTGAAAAAGAGTAGATTGTGTCGAAATAATCATAAAGATACTTACGAGTTGTTGAGGGGACAATCTATTGCGGGTAGCTTGATCGATCCGGTGTTTTATTTTTAGATACTCAACCACCGCATTTAGGATGATGTCGTGTCGTTGATCGATTTGTTTAGCAGTTCTTCCTTTCGGGTTACCGTAATCGTGAATAAATTTGTTAAAAATCTTCAACCACATGGAATCCCTCGTGCTGTTATCTATAGTTGAAGGAAGAGTTTCGGCGTACCAGGCTTGGGTGATTGCTAAATCTTCCTCCGAGTCAAACGATGCCATTTGTTGTATGTGGGATTATGTACTATACTAAGCTATTTATAGATGATTATTCTAGGGTTTAGGGTTTCTAAGTTAAGAGGCTCAAGGAGATATATAAGAACACACGAGTTTTGGACTTTTGGGTCCAAGTATTAGCTTTCTTTATATAGAGAAAAACCTCAACGACTAGTTTTTTTTTTTTGAAATCACCCTAACCGGCATTGAAGTAAATATGACATAGGATGTTTGATAGTACCAAGTTCGGTATATTTTACCGTAAGTTGGGCCAAATATGCAACCATTAACGGCATGGTTTAACAACATGTTTTTCAACGATACCGTATTGAATGTATAATTGCGACCATGCCGGTATTTGTGAATTTAAAAAAAAACGACTAGTTTTTTTGAAAAATAAGACCGTTGGAGATTCATTTCTATATAATACCCCCCATTCCTTTGGAAAAATCTACACAAAGCACCCACCAAATAACAAAAATCCTTCTCTCATGAAAGCAAGCACCAAAAAATAGATCAATAAAGCACGGTTAAATCTTCACAAGCGATGGGAGATTCATCATCAAGCTCTATTTGCAAATTAAATAGATTGAACATTACTAACAATATATGGACAGTTATAATCTTCACTACTATGACGCATAACTAATATAATATTCTCTTACAGATTCATCATTGCAGGTGTCAAATTTGCAAGTCACCTTCTCATCTAGCCATGGACTGTCCTTTTATTTATTCAAAGTGTAGAATCGTGATGGGACACGCATGATTTTGGATTGCAAAACTAATGATGCTGAAAATGGAAGAATGTTTCTAAGGTGTTTGAATCACCCAAAGTGCGATGAGTTTCAAATTCAATGGTTTGACAAAGCTGTTTAACTAGCAGAATCAAGAGAAAACCACAATGACCAATGCAAGCCTATGAATGGGTGTGATGGGTGTTATATGAAGGGAAAGGAATATGTTGAAAGATAAGAAGAACCAATGAAGATGGTCCTTGACACCCCCAATCCGGACGATGTATTCGAAGAGATTCGGGAAAGGCTCAAAGGTTCCGCAATTGTTGAAAAGGGATGGAAATAGATTATGAGATCATCTTTAACCAAATTTAATCAATTCCATGTTTTTTAGTATGTTTTAATTTAAAGTTTCAAATCAATGTAATGGATTACTTAGGAATGAAATAAAGGAGCATTCGAAATTGATTTATAATCAAAACCGACATTGTAGTTTTATCCTAAGCAATGCCGGTATTTCATAAAAAACTATCAGAATATAAGAAAAGCAGAGTTCCGGCATAGAGTCAATCAACCTTACAGTTCCGTTTGTCTGACAACTATAAAAATATGAAAAAATTATAATGCCGGCATAGATTTTAGAAAAACTACTATGCCGGGACCTTCCAATATCTATATAGGAACATGGAATTTTTATCTTCTTGTTCCGGTATGGTTTGATAAAACAATTCCATTGCCGGTACCAAAAACTGGCATGGAATCATAATTATCTTTCATGCCGAAAACGATACCGGCGCAGTAGAAACTAAACTTATCTATGACGGCAATAGTCGTAAATAAATCTTGCAAAGATAACATTTCAATAGAAATCTAAACATGTTCAACATAAACCAAACAACTGGATTGTGCTTAAATATTCTTAATCCAGGTATCATAAACCAAAATCAAACCAAACAACTAAAGAGTTAACCATGAGGTACAAACGAAAACAAGTTCGGAATTGTTCAAGACGTAACAACCACCATCCAAATAAAGGAACACAACTAAAGAGTTAATTACTTGATCTTTTGCTTCTTTTGGGACGGTTTCTTCCTAGTTTCCCCGAACAAATCTTTTGCACTAGGGTCGGTTTCTTCAATTCTATCAAGCTTTTCCTCGACTTCCTTCATTTCTTCAAGGGATAACACCTCTCCTTACAACCAAAATCTTCTTATAGGATTAGTTTAATACATTAAATACCTAATTAGTATAAATTAATAAGATTACTTACTATCAATCCAACGGTCTACTAGCAATTAAGTTGGGCCATCGGAGGTGGTGCCTCCGTAGGAGTTGGAACGGGAGGGTTTTTCAGGGTGGAACTTGGACGTCATTCGTGCGCACGACATAAGGATGTAACCATTCCAGGTAATCTTCCATGTAGTCGTCATCAACTTCATCACCGTTTTCCGCAATCTCCCACTAACTAATATCTAAAAAACGACGTGGTTCCCTATCCCTCCAATATGTTGGTTCGGATTTGGATCATACTCTACATGCAACCGATTAGGAGTTGAAAAGCACCGAGAAAGGTCAAGAACATAACCTTGAAGAGAGGCCGTCTCAAAACGTGATAATTGCTTATATCCAAGTTGGCGCATCACACGTTGAGGATCAGACATAACGTATCTCTTTGGGTGGAACAACGTCCCATTGTAAAATGCAACGTTACCAAACCTCAAAAATTGGCGGTTTCCTCTAGCCTCCCTGTAAGGGTCGAACACAACATCTTTGGTACTCATCGCGTCCAGAGCCAATCTCATATCGATCAGTCGATGATTGTTACCGGGCTTGGGAATATTGTTGAACTTGTATCTCTTGGCTCTAGGCTCCTCGGGGTCATCAATGTGTGATCTTCAAGAAGGGACAGTCCTTGAACAATGTTGGGAAGTGTTCATAAGCCCACACCTATACCAATGTGGAATGAAACATATAAGAATCAGTAAGTTTTGTTTCTAAGTTCACGATAAGGGTACATGTGAATAATATACATAAGAACATAAGTTAAAAAAACAAAATTACTTGCAGTAGAGTGAAATTCCCGACAAATTGGTTTGTTTTAGCCTTAGAAGCCCTTCTCATCTCCGTCATCAAATGTGCCATTACCATGGTGCCCCAAGAATAGTTAAAGAAATCTTCCAACGGATCCAAGTACTGAAGGTAGTTTGCACTAACCCTGTTGCCACTAGTATCAGGGACTACCTTAGTGCCAAGATGTATAACATGTACGCAGCGGCTATATAACGAATTTTTTTAGGGTCCCATCCATCCTCCAAATTTCTTTCCTTTGTTTTTTCAAACTTCTTCTTAAGCGGCGTCAGCTTGAATGCCTTTGTCCTACTAGACTTGGATACATAGCAGCTCTCCACATAAGTTTTGTAGTACCAAACAAACAACTTGTTAGTCGGGCGTGCAACCGACCATTTTAGGTTCAGACACTCATCTCCTTCTGCAATTGATTTGTCGATAACATTCAAGCCTAGAATGTTCTAAGAATCTTCAGGGATGAAGGTCATCTCCCCAAAAGGGAAGTGCATGGTATCAGTTTCACCATGATACCTTTGCGAAGCAATTGTGATCCTGAGAATCAGGCTTCACACATAATTTTCAACCAAAGCATATAGACCGGAATCCTTTACTATTGTTTGGACCTCTTCACATTCCTCGACAAATTCCAACCATCCGCGGCTTGGTTTCGGCAAACGCGCATGACCTTCTTATGATCCTACAATTAGGAGACAATACAATTAAGAGATTTTACATAAATACACAACAATACATATGCACAAGATAAAAAATGCTTACATAGGTTTGATAAATAGTACGAGCCCACGAGTCCTTGTATCCAAATAGTATTTTCGGTTCCGTAGCTTCACCCCAAATTCTACCACGTTCAAGGTCAGGTATCATTCCATCAATGTGAGGAAGGTGAGAACCCTTAACTTTTACTTTGACTATGCCCTTGCCCTTGTTTCCCTTTCCTTGTGTTGGTTGTTGACTTGGCCCAACAACTTCGCTTTGGCTTGCTAATTGACTTGGTTGAACCTCATCATCCTCCTCTTCACTTTCCTCTTCATCATGCTCATCGTCCCCAACAGTTCCGGAGGTTCACGGATTACACCCGACTACGGTCACCACCACTCTCCCAAATTATCCCTCTTTTATCAGCCCCCAAACGCTTTTTGAGACCTTTATTTTTCCCTCAAGGAGGCAGAGACTTAGGAGTATCAAGACCGTCCTTTCTTCTTCTCTTAGTGACAGCATCTTTAGTTTTTCTTTTGTTAGCTTCCTTGGGTTTTGACCTATATCATAAGCACACGAAATGAATATAAGACAACTCATTTTCAGTTTTAGTACCGACATAGACTCACTTAAACAAACCACGCCGGTACATAGCTCCCAGCACAGAAACTTAGCAAATAACTCTTGTCGGTACATCTTTCCGGCAGTGAACATTAACTATCGACAATGCCGGTATTCATATGTAATTCTACTGGTGTTTATGGGTGAAAATCGTTTCTGCCGATTTCAGTAAATTCGGTAGGTGAGTGAGAAACTGGTTCAAACCCTAAACAAATGTCTTTGCGTGAGCACTTTATAGATTCGAGAGATCAATGCATGCAAGTCCGGCCTAAACCAAGAAATGGCCATTCCGGACTTGCTTCGGTCACAAAGTGGAGGAGAAGGGTTGATTTGGGGAGGGAAGCAAAGAAAGGTGTTGAGACCAGAATAGTTCTGGGAGAGTAGTATCTCGACTTGTATCAGAAAGTGGAAGCTTAGGAAGCTTGCAAGAGATGAAAGCTTTTTGGAGAGCTTGCAAAGTTGCCTTTTCTGAGAGTGTAGTATTTTTCTCCTGACCGAGACTTGTTGTCTGGTGGAAATAGGTAAGACCTATTTATACAAGTCGAGATTGAAACGTACCCTGGCCTCATGAAGGAAGAGAGTAAAGGGCGAAATAATGGGAGGAGGTGGTAACCGCATGGTGTTAATGGGTGAAAACGTTTTCACCATTATTTCCTCATTTATTTGACCGCTTTATTCCTTTTCACGCTTTCTTAATGTGAGCGTAGTGTATGTTTACAGTATGTGACCGCCAAACCAAAACCCTGGAAAGCATCCCCCAGTTTTGTGTTGATATCTCGTTGGTTGCACCTTGAGTGCAAGTGGCGCTGCTAGTGGCGCGTGTGGCATGTGCCATTGGCATGTGCGGAATGCCCTTGTTGCGGGTTGTACTTCGAGCGCAAGTGACAATGCCAGAGCTGCTAGTGGCGTGCGTGGCATGTGCGGAATGCCTTGGTGGTAGGTTGAATATTGAGTGTAAATGGCAATGCCAGAGCTGCTAGTGGCGTGCGTGGCATGTGCGGAATGCCTTGGTGGTAGTTTGCACGGTTTGCAAGTTAGGCTACCAGCGTGTGTGTTTGGCATGTGCCAATGGCATGTGCGGAATGCCTTGGTGGTAGGTTGCACGGTTTGCAAGTTAGGCTACCCGGCGTGTGTGTTTGGCATGTGCCAATGGCATGTGCGGAATGCCTTAGTGGTAGGTTTGCACGGTTTGCAAGTTAGGCTACCAGCGTGTGTGTTTGGCATGTGCCAATGACATGTGTGGCGATTAGGGCCGTGGCCTTGTAAGAAAAGCTTGCGAGCATGTTGGCATGTGCCAATGGCATGCGTGGCCATGTTGACCTAGGTTGTATGGTTCGTAAGCCTAGGGCACTATATTTGGCGTGGGCCAAAGGCATAGCGGCTTGGAAATATGGCCTGCGATACGTGTTGGCATGTGCCAATGGCACGTACGGACATGTTGACCTAGTTGCAAGTCTTGCAAGCCTAGGGCGCTATATTTGGCGTGGGCCAAAGGAATAGCGGCTTGGAAATATGGCTGCGATACGTGTTGGCATGTGCCAATGGCACGTGCGGCCATGTTGACCTAGTTGCAAGTCTTGCAAGCCTAGGGCGCTATATTTGGCGTGGGCTAGAGGCATAGCGTCTTGGAAATATGGCCTGCGATACGTGTTGGCATGTGCCAATGGCACGTACGGCCATGTTGACCTAGTTGCAAGTCTTGCAAGCCTAGGGCGCTATATTTGGCGTGGGCCAAAAGCATAGCGGCTTGGAAATATGGCCTGCGATACGTGTTGGCATGTGCCAATGGCACGTACGGCCATGTTGACCTAGTTGCAAGTCTTGCAAGCCTAGGGCGCTATATTTGGCGTGGGCCAAAGGCATAGCGGCTTGGAAATATGGCATGCGATACGTGTTGGCATGTGCCAATGGCACGTACGGCCATGTTGACCTAGTTGCAAGTCTTAAGGCATAGCGGCTTGGAAATATGGCCTGCGATACGTGTCGGCATGTGCCAATGGCACGTTTGGCCATGTTGACCTAGTTGCAAGTCTTGCAAGCCTAGGGCGCTATATTTGGCGTGGGCCAAAGGCATAGCGGCTTGGAAATATGGCTGCCGTGTCGGCATGTGCCAATGGCACGTACGGCCATGTTGACCTAGTTGCAAGTCTTGCAAGCCTAGGGCGCTATATTTGGCGTGGGCCAAAGGAATAGCGGCTTGGAAATATGGCCTTGTTTCCATGGTGCGCAGGGTGCGGCTTGGTTTGGCATTGTTGCCATGGTGCGCAGGGTGCGGCTCAGTTTAGCATTGTTGCCATGGAGCGCGGGGTGCGGCTTGGTTTGTTGCATGGTTTGGCATTGTTGCCATGATGCGCGGAGTGCGGCTTGGTTTGGCATTGTTGCCATGGTGCGCGATATGCGGCTTGGTTTGGCATTGTTGCCATGGTGCGCGATATGCGGCTTGGTTTGGCATTGTTGCCATGGTGCGCGATATGCGGCTTGGTTTTGGAATTAGGGTTTTGTGTCGAAAACCTAATCGGTATTTTGAAAAAAATACCCCTATTAATTATTTACACACGAGTTAAATGCTCTTAGTTAATGTGTTGCGGGTAACACTAGGTCATGGGTTTTACGTTTTTACCCCTTGTTTAAAAACCACCATCAACATTAAGTCCCTGCTTAGCTCGGAGCAGGGGGCTTTGTTGAGGTAAGCATAAGATGGTGACAAACTATCAACGACAAGCTAGTAAATAGGATTGAGGAGGCTTGTCGACCTTTTATGAATAGGATTTGGAACCCTTGCCTCGGTAGTTTTGCACAAATCGGAGAGGTGGCCCAATTGGTGGGGCCGGTGCGGCAGGCGACGTTGGGAAATTGCGTGTCTCTTGGTAGTGGCCGGCGCAATGTGGAAGTTGTGCGTGCTTGCGGCGTGACTTGGGAAAGCTGCGTGTCTGGCTGGTGGGGCGGCGCAATGTGGAAAAGCGTGTGCGTGCTTGCGGGCGTGACTTGGGAAGCTGCGTGTCTTGCATTGGTGGGGCCGGCGCAAAGTGTAGAAGCCGTGCGTGCTTGCGGGTCGGCGCAATTGGTGGTGCCGGTGCGGCTTGGAAACCGTGCTTGCGGGCGTGACTTGGGCGACATTAGGAAGTCGCACCCTTTGTGGGCCGTTTCTTGCACGCGTGATTTTGGTAAAGGGAAATCCTTCCCTATTTCAAAGTCTTCACGCCTATATATATATATATATATATAAAGCCCCTTTCTCCCCATCCTGCGCTTTATTCTTTCCTCTTTTCATACTAGCGGCAAAGAGAAACCGGCTTCCAGGTATGTCTTCGAGTACTTTTCTCTCTTTTTTTTTTTTTCTTTTCACGTAGGTGTAAACCTTAAGAGTAGGCGCTTCCACAATCCTTGCATATGATTTCTTGGCGTGCCTCTTGTAGAAAATATTGTATGTATGCAACCAAGGGAAATATTTGCATATATTGTTTGAACCCGTAGGAAATATTGCATATATGAATTTTCGGTCTAAAAGAAATATTTGAACCAAGAAGAAAATCTGCGTGTGTATTTTGAACCCGTAGAGGATGCTCCAGTATATAATTACGAACCGAAGAAAGATCTTGTAGACACACTTGTACCCGTATAGAATCACGCGTATATAGTCTCGAACTCGAAGAAAATCTGCGTGTATAGTCTTGAACCCGAATAAAATGTGTATATAGTCTTGAACCCGAATAAAATACTTTGTGTATATAGTCTTGAACCCGAATAAAATCATGTATATAGTCTTAAACCGAATAAAATATGTATATAGTCTTGAACCGAATAAAATACGTCCTCCTTCCCCTTTCTCTTTTTTTTTTTTGTTGTTGGGTACGATTATGTGTCGGGAGATAACCGTCTTTCTCCGTTTGTTTTGTCGAGATATCTTATTACCAAATTGTTATGAAGGAATTTGATAAGATGTTACAGAATCAAATTTCACTTCGTCGAAGGATGCTCATAATTCCAAACCGAACACGAGAGGATGAATTCTTCACTAGAGCCCTCGCCCCGCTCGGAAGAATCACCCGGGTTTCGTGCCAATTTTGCTAACCGGTGGTGAGGATGAAAGGAAGACACGTTCGGTTTGCCGAGAGAGCACCATTCGGTTCTGTCTTCATAAAGGGGTGTATTCTTCTTCAACATTGACTTGAGGATGTGTCAAAGCCCATTGCGTTCTTTTGATAGATGGGTTGAGTTCATGGTGAGCAAGGAGCATATAAATACCAACTTGACTCGGCGCGCGAGGTCATTGATGCTTTGTCAAGACTTGAGTAAATCTCCAGATTAGGAAGGATATCCCAGGCTTGGTTGCTTTCATCTCAGGATGGTGTTCGGACACCCATACAATCATATGTAGATGGGGGCGAGATAACTTTCTCCTTGGAGAGTGTGGCCCTCTTCTTTGAACCTTCCCAGTAATGGGAATCTTAAAATCAATTATCTAAAAGTAAGGTGAAGATGCGGGATGACCTGGCCGCTAAGTTGGGGGATTTTGCTCGGAAAGACTCCATTGCGAAGTCGAAGGATTACGCCGGAAAGAGGATGAAAGGTGCCCTTACGGTTGGTGGATATCTCAATGGTTTAGGACAAGTTGGAGCACTGAACAGAAAAGCGGTGATCTTCATGTCGCGCATTTTTGGCTCTCTAGGTTGTCCGAGAGACATTTTTGATGATGGTTACGGCAAGAAAGGAATAAGGCCAGGAGTTGTTAGCGATTCTTTGTGAAGTTGGCAAAGGTTGAAGTTCTTCCCATTGGCAAGTTGTTCCTTGGTTCCCTGTATGTGCATCTGGATCACCTAGTTGCGAACATGCAAGTTTGAATGGTTTCATGAAAGTGGATTCATATGTGCACGTTGCTTTTACGCAAGTGCGGCTATGGGAGCACTTTGAAGTATGCTCGAAGCCGCTGCCTTCGCTTCCCGTGAGTTGGGGTGGCTCCGAATTCTTCGATGGGTGAACAAAGGCGTCAAGAGTTGGCGTGAGCTTGGTTAGTTTTCTTGATAAGTTGCATGAAATCAATTTTTCGTCCATGGGGGCCGGTCCATAAGTCGGTGACTCAAATTGACACTTTTACGCTCCGCTCATGTCTTTGTCTTGATGCCCGATTTGAGCGTTGGTGGCTTGTTCATTCAAAGCTGCTTGCCGGTTATATGCCGTCTTTCTTCGTGGGGTCTTTCCGAGATAGCTGCTTACAATATTGGCCGTCTTTTTCGTCACATGGGTTTCGATCAAGGGGTGCCTCTTGTTTCCGGCCGGTGATCCATAAGGATTCATTGCGTGTCGCCCTTGGCCTTGATGCCCTTAAAGCGGGTATCCGTCTTTCCTTCTTTCAAATGGGAAGAGTAACTTGAAGACCTTCGGCTATAATGAGTTTTGGTGCAACGAGTTTACTATGATCCGAGATTTTGTGAATAACGTGGTGGAAAGCGTTCGTTTCAAACCTTCCCAGCCCAGTTACGAAGGAGTATCAATGTTGAGAGATCCCAAGCGAAAGTTGCCTAGCAATTCGGAAAGCCCCGGGCCAAGGAACGGAGAACGAAGAATCGTCTTTGGCGGGTTCGGACGGTTTCACAAGATCCTCCCACGGCCCTTGTGTCTTTCGAGTTCTTCCAATAACCGGTATGTGTCGCCTCTTCATTGGTTTGTCTCAAAACACGTGAATTTCATTTGAGAATATGTGTCTTGTTTCCTTGAGGGCTTCGGTAGTGTTAATGCTTTCGCTGCTCTTGCACGTTGCCAGGGAGACGGCAATTTCTTCAAAGAACTCCAGCAGCATTGAGCCTTCTCATAGCGATGATGAGTCGGAGAGAGAAGAAGGTTCAACGAGTGAGAGTGATTCCTCGCTTTGACGGGTTACATTTCGGGAAGTGGTTCGGTGAGTTTCGCACTTCTTTTCTTTCTTCTTTGTTTCCTCTTTTGGGAAATATCGACTCAAGTTCGCGGGAGGAATCCGGTTCGGAGGATGATTAAGGGGTAGAGCCGCATGAAAACTTGCCTTTGGTGACCCCGATGGTGACTTGGAGATGGCGTTAGCAATTGCAGGCACGGATGTGGTTCAAGCGGTGGATGATTCTCACGATGGTTCTTTGTCGTAGACATGGAAGAAGACCCTCTGCGAGTAGTGAGGCCAGTGCGGGCGCCATTTTTGATCCCCGTGCTTGGTTCCTTATCCAGGTCATGTGCTTTGGTTGGCGGCTTGAGCGTGCCGAGGCTAAGCATGAGGCGTTGTACACGGAATCACAGGAGAAGCACGGACATATGGCTACAACCAAGAAAGTCACTAGTCGATTTTGCGCTGGTTAAGCGTGTGGAAGAGGCTTTATCTTCCATTGAGGACATGCGTGAGGTATTTGGTCCCACCGTTTGAAGACGTTATTGCGATTGGGAGCACCATCGCGACGTGTGCGTAGAAAAGGAGTTCAAAACCGTGGTTTGTCAAAGGCCTTGCAGAGATCCAAAAGTTGAAAGATGCAGCAATCGAAAGCCTTTCCCGAGGAGATTGCCTGACGAGGAGATGGAACTCGAAAAGCTTTCAAGATGTTGACTATGAAGAGCGGCTCTTGAAGATGCGAAGTTGACTTTCTCCAAAAAACGGACTTCTGTTGGATGATTTTCCTTTAACGTTTCTCCTTTAAACTTTCATTTTGGTTTTTTTTTTTTTGAAAGACATATTGGATGTCTGGTTCAAAACTTGACCTTTGATAGACAATTTGGTAGCTTTTAGGGTATTGGATTATTTAAGGATGAATGGTTCGATAATATGACTCGATTATGTTTTGGGAAAGGAATATTGCTTTTATGAAAGTGTGTGCTAGCAATAGGCACAAGACTCAGTAGTATGACGGTTTTACTAAGGACCTAGAAATAGATCGTATATCTTGTGCAGTCTAAATTTACTCACTTCATAGGTTTTGTGAACACGCCCCTCTCCGTGTAAAGTCAGCCTTGTTGGTAGCATCGCCAGTTAGTCCCCAATTGCTGGTAGCGTATTCAGCGAGTCTCCAGCTTTCTGGTGTAGTTTTAATCAACTAATAACCGTGTTGTATGGCAGTTGAGTCGGACTGAGTCACAAGTCCCCAATTGCTGGTAGCATCTTTAACGAGTCCCCAGTTTTCAAGTGTAGTTTTACAACTGGTAACTGGGGCGTCTAGCAGTTGAGTCGGATCGAGCGGTAGCATCTTGGCCAAGTCCCAGTTTTCTCGTGTAGTTTTACAACTAGTAACCGGGTTGTGGGTAGTTGCGTCGGATTGAGTCGCCTTCCCCACCATCTTGACATCGGGTCGAAGAACGAGATCGGCTGTGATCGACATTGTAGTAGATAGATCAATCCTCCCATTTGTGGTCGCCAATTGTTTATGGGTAAAAATCGTTCGCCGATTTGAGGTAAATTCGGTTGGTAAGTGAAAGCTGGTTCAAACCCTAAACAAATATGCTTGCACGTGAGCACTTTATAAATTCGAGAGATCAATGCTGTACAAGTCCGGCCTAAACCAAGAAATGGGTCGTTCGGACTTGCTTCGGTCACAAAGTGGAGGAGAAGGGTTGATTTGGGAGGAAGCAAAGAAAGGTGTTGAGACCGAGAATAGTTCTGGGAGAGTAGTATCTCGACTTGTATCGAAAGTGAAAGCTTAGGAAGCTTGCAAGAGATGAAAGCTTTTGGAGAGCTTGCAAAGTTGCCTTTTACGAGAGTGTAGTATTTTCTCTCGACGAGACTTGTTGTGCTGGTGGAAATAGGTAAGACCTATTTATACAAGTCGAGATTGAAACGTACCACAGCCTCATGAAGGAAGAGAGTAAAGGGTGAAATAATGGGAGGAGGTGGTAGTAGCATGGTGTTAATGGGTGAAAACGTTTTCACCATTATTTCCTCATTTATTTGACCCAGCTTTATTCCTTTTCACGCTTTCTTAATGTGAGCGTAGTGTGCGCTGCAGCTGTGACCGTCAAACCAAAACCCCGGAATGCATCCCCGAGTTTTGTGTTGATATCTCGTTGGTTGCACCTTGAGTGCAAGTGGCGCTGCTAGTGGCGCGTGTGGCATGTGCCATTGGCATGTGCGGAATGCCCTTGTTGCGGGTGGTACTTCGAGCGCAAGCGCAAGACATGTGCCAATGCATGTGCGGAATGCCCTTGTTACGGGTTGTACTTGCTAGTGACAATGGCGTGCGTGGCGTGGCATGTGCCAATGGCATGGGCGGACTGCCTTGGTGGTAGGTTGAATGTTGAGTGTAAGTGGCAATGCGGAGCTGCTAGTGGCGTGCGTGGCATGTGCCCAATGGCATGTGCGGAATGCCTTGGTGGTAGGTTGCACGGTTTGCAAGTTAGGCTACCGGCGTGTGTGTTTGGCATGTGCCAATGGCATGTGCGGAATGCCTTGGTGGTAGGTTGCACGGTTTGCAAGTTTAGGCGTGTGTGTGTTTGGCATGTGCGGAATGCCTTGGTGGTAGGTTTGCACGTTTTGCAAGTTATTTTTACCGGCGTGTGTGTTTGGCATGTGCTAATGGCATGCGTGGCCGTTAGGGCCGTGGCCTTGGTAAGAAAAGCTACCCGGCGAGCATGTTGGCATGTGCCAATGGCATGCGTGGCCGTTAGGAAGCCGTGGCCTTGGTAAGAGAAAAGCTACGGCGAGCATGTTGGCATGCCAATGGCATGCGTGGAAGCAGCCTAGGTTATATGGTTCGTAAGCCTAGGGCGCTATATTTGGCATGCGCCAATGGCATAGCGGCTTGGAAATAAGGCTGTGGTACGCGTTGGCATGTGCCAATGGCACGTACGGCCATGTTGACGTAGTTGCAAGTCTTGCAAGCCTAGGGCACTATATTTGGCGTGGGCCAAAGGCATAGCGCTTGGAAATATGGCTGCGATACGTGTTGGCATGTGCCAATGGCACGTACGGCCATGTTGACCTAGTTGCAAGTCTTGCAAGCCTAGGGCGCTATATTTGGCGTGGGCCAAAGGCATAGCGGCTTGGAAATATGGCCTGCGATACGTGTTGGCATGTGCCAATGGCACGTACGGCCATGTTGACCTAGTTGCAAGTCTTGCAAGCCTAGGGCGCTATGTTTGGCGTGGGCCAGAGGCATAGCGTCTTGGAAATATGGCCTGCGATACGTGTTGGCATGTGCCAATGGCACGTACGGCCATGTTGACCTAGTTGCAAGTCTTGCAAGCCTAGGGCGCTATATTTGGCGTGGGCCAAAGGCATAGCGGCTTGGAAATATGGTCTGCGATAC
Source organism: Papaver armeniacum (assembly GCA_023531295.1). NCBI lineage: Eukaryota > Viridiplantae > Streptophyta > Magnoliopsida > Ranunculales > Papaveraceae > Papaver > Papaver armeniacum. The sequence goes on from JAJJWW010018834.1 coordinate 459,791, forward strand.
GTGTTGGCATGTGCCAATGGCACGTACGGCCATGTTGACCCTGGTTGCAAGTCTTGCAAGCCTAGGGCGCTATATTTGGCGTGGGCCAAAGGCATAGCGGCTTGGAAATATGGCTGCGATCGTGTTGGCATGTGCCAATGGCACGTGCGGCCATGTTGACCTAGTTGCAAGTCTTGCAAGCCTAGGGCGCTATATTTGGCGTGGGCCAAAGGCCTAGCGGCTTGGAAATATGGCCTGCGATACGTGTCGGCATGTGCCAATAGCACGTACGGCCATGTTGACCTAGTTGCAAGTCTTGCAAGCCTATGCCGCTATATTTGGCGTGGGCCAAAGGCATAGCGGCTTGGAAATATGGCCTGCGATACGTGTCGGCATGTGCCAATGGCACGTACGGCCATGTTGACCTAGTTGCAAGTCTTGCAAGCCTAGGGCGCTATATTTGGCGTGGGCCAAAGGCATAGCGGCTTGGAAATATGGCCGTGTTGCCATGGTGCGCGGGTGCGGCTTGGTTTGGCATTGTTGCCATGGTGCGCGTGGTGCGGCTTGGTTTGGCATTGTTGCCATGGAGCGAGTGGTGCGGCTTGGTTTGGCATTGTTGCCATGGTGCGCGATATGCGGCTTGGTTTTGGCATTGTTGCCATGGTGCGCGATATGCGGCTTGGTTTGGCATTGTTGCCATGGTGCGTATTATGCGGCTTGGTTTTGGAATTAGGGTTACGTGTCGAAAACCTAATGCGGTATTTTGAAAAAATACCCCTATTAATTATTTATACACGAGTTAAATGCTCTTAGTTAATGTGTTACGGGTAACGCTAGGTCATGGGGTTTACGTTTTTACCCCTTGTTTAAAAACCACCATCAACAATTTGGATACCAAAAGATCACTACCGCACTCTCGAAATAAATCAATTCCATGTCAGTAGACAGGTACCGGTCTGATGCAACCGAAAATCTATGCCGTCATGCGGTGACAAATTCATAGGTGTTCTGTTAGGTTTAAGTCCAATAACGGCATACACGAATTATTATTAGTGAATGCCGTCACCTAAAACCTGGATAGTATTCAACCCATTTCGATGCCAGGTACATGACATTCAGTTCCATGGTTTCGAAACGGCATTGTATTCATGCTAACATCTAAGCCGTAACTTAATACCGGCACTGTATTCATCCTAGAGTGAATGCCGTAACTAAATAACGGCATTGTATTCATACATATTTCAGTGCCGGTACTCTCTGTAACTCAACTATTTCAGTTAGGGTTCGCGATTCTAACCTAAACCCATTGCTATAAATCGATTTAAACACCCATAAAGTAGTTTAAAATCACTTACCTTCTCACAGAAGCCATGTTTGTGAGAGGTTGATTGTCCGAGTTCGCTGCTTCTTTTTCTTCTTGCTCTTGAGCAATCAAAGAAGTCCTTTGTTCCTGTTTTGTTGAGCAATCGATTTTGAGTTCGATTGGGCACTTGGTTTCTTTCGTGGAGGCATTGTTATGATTCGGGTGGGTTAATCGATGAAGAAATTTTTAATCGACAAAGAACGGATGAAGAACGATGAAGAAAATGAAGAATTTTTTTCTTCGAAAACCCTAAACCTAGATGAGTGCCGGGCGATATGAGAGAATGGGGGATAAATGATTTGGTTTTTGATTTTAAGTTTTACTAGAAAGGGTATTATAGTCTTTTCATAATGTTTTTTAATTAAGTATTTTCATGCCCAAAAATCACCCCTTAACACACATCATGGGTTGGGGGAAGTAATTTATATCCCCACTGCGCGTTCTATATATGGTAATATGGAGGGAACAAAGTTGTTGCCAATGGATTGCATGAAACTGACGTGTTATATATATTAGGAATCAAACTAATTGCTGGTCCGTTTCCATAAAATGGAAGATCCGTTAAAAATGACACCCTTTTGTAGGGAACAGGTCTAATGGAGTTAACAAAGACAAACTAATAAATTTACTAGTGCTTTTCTAGCAGCCGTAAAACATATTAATATGTTGGCCTTGCATCGATTGTAGCCTCCATTAGGGTTAATTGGCTTTTGGTACTGCATTTTATCTAAAGTTAGCGTTTGGTCTAATATTTGTCCAACTTTGCATTTGGTACTTGAAAATGACATTGACTGTCTTTGACTATTTTTTATTTAGAATTACAGAATAAATATTATGAGTTACAACTATACCCTTGGTGTGGGCCTTTGATCCGACGACTCTAATAAAATGATCAAGCCTGCGGTCAAGATTTAAGATATCCTCGCGCTAATTTTCCGCATGTTCTCCTTCCAAGAATACTACTGCATCTTAGAACCACCGTTGAAGAATACATCAAAGGTAAAAAATCAACTGAGTTAACGCCATCCAAACAACTCTCACTTCCATAAAATAAATAAACCCCACATTGAGAATCAGTGACAAAATCAAATCAATGATAAAATCAACAAAATCATTATGAACTTGGTAGAAATTAAAAACCAAATTGAAAACAGCTTCCAGGTCCAATCAATTTCTCTTTCTCTCCGTGTTACTAAATTAGGTTTCTTACTTTCGTTTTTTTCTTTCTTAAAAGCTCCCCCAAATCCGAGAGAAATCGAAACCTAGATTCCTAGACAAATATATCAATGGTGAAATTTCTATTCACAAGCTAAAGCTCCTTGAAAATGGTAGATGCCAAGATGTAAGTACAAGTGGTATAACTGATGCAGAATGTAAGATTGAATTGAAAGTTGGTGGTGGTTGTACTTGTATTGAACAACAACCTAAGGAAGTTGACGACGAATTGGTTCTTTAAATATTTTTATCGTTGATGTCATTGCCGGTGGGATGGAACTTCACGGAGTTGTCGCAGGTTTCCGATCATCCCAATGTAAAAATGTAACGGGGTGTAAATATAGTATTTAGGTTTGATTGTAAATTTTAGTGAAATAAAGGGTACAAAGATCAATTCATATAGTAATTAAATTTTATTTAAATTCTTTTGATAATTAATAAACAGAAGTCAAATCTTACCCCAGTTAGCGCAAGTCAACGTTAATTTCAAGTACCAGCCACTAAGTTGAACAAATATTAGACCAAATACTAATATTGGACAAAATGCAAGTACCAAAAACCAAATAACCCCTCCATTATGAAGCGAAAAAGGGGTATTTAATTAATGTTCTCTAAATTTAAGACCTCAAATGAAGTTTACTAATCAAATTGATTTTAGAGTTTTAGATCAAGAACTTACTGCTACCACACACTCGAAGAACAGTAGTTTTAAAAGTTAAGGATGATATAAAAGGAATGCCATTACTAAGTGATATCGTGTTTATTTTTTTATTTTTTATAATTGGTTGGTATCGTCGGTAATTAAGGTTAGTTATTATATTTAAGATTTATTATGATTTAAATGGAGGGTAAAATGGGAGTATAAAATCATACTCCCTCCGTTTCAAAAATATAGTCCGGTTTGACTTTGTCAAGATATTAAGGAGACCATAGTAGTTTACATTGCTACCCTTAATTACTTGCCTAATTTATTTCAATAAAAATGTGAGTAATAAAAACTACCAAAAATTATTATGGGATTGAAAAGATTATAGAGATAAAAGATTTATACTTCTGGAGTATAATAACCTTTATAAGGAATTTAATTTGGAACTTGTCTTTAAAAAGAAACGAAGGTTATATTTGTTTCCTAAGTTATACAGATGTCATTAATATTTTAGATTGGGTATAAAGATTTCATTAATATTTTAGATTGAGTCTCATTAAAAAAGAATTTATGGATATAAAAAACTTAAGGGTACGTTAAAGAGTTCATTAGAAAAATATGACTATAAACAGAAGCTGGACACATTTTTGAAACAGACCAAAATGAAATAGAAGACGGTCTTTTTGAAACAGAGGGAGTAACATAATTTGGTTTGAAAGTTTCCAAATGGAGAATGATAGTTGTCGGCCTCTGATTAGTCCCCATACCCCTTCTAATTTTGCCCCATCAAATTTTTTCTCCTTGTATAAATACAAAAGAAAATTTAAGAGGTGAAAGGAGTAAAAAACTAAAAATTTAATATCATAAGTCCTGAATTGGGTAAATTTTAGGATTAAATGTTGGCAAGCGAGACACACTTGTCCTTACTTGCCTCCACTCCTGATTTTGGCTACAAACTCCTCGATGTTCTTATCAGAGCTTCCGCCTATATCAACTGCCTCTTTGGCCAACTTCTTCCACATGACAGCATTCCTCTTCATCTCTTCTCTTCTATCTCCCTCCATAACTTCCTTTATACATTCCTCCAATTGGTCTCTCTTAGCCAATCCTTTCCCATCCACTTTTACTCTCTTTCCACCTTCCAAACATCCTCGATGAACTTTGCATTCGTCATTTGATCTGCTTTTTGTTGCATTGCGACCATCGGAACTCCTAGACACATTCCTTCAAGTGTAGAATTCCATCCACAATGTGTCACAAAACATCCTACTGCTCCATGTGCAAGAACCACCATTTGTTGACACCAACTAACCACTAATCCTTTTCCCGTTGTCTCCTCCATGAACTTGCTTGGAAGTTTGTCTTCCTCCGAAGATCTAACTACCCAAAGAAAATGGTAGTTAGAATTCCGAAGTCCCCATGCTATTTCCTCCATTTGATCTTTACCAAGTGAAGCCATACTTCCAAATGACACGTAAACAACGGACGAGGCTTCTTTTGTGGCTAACCAATGGTTGCAGGCATTCGTATCGGGAGAATAGAGATGAAGATCATAATCTTGGTCACGCTCCATACGGTTGTCAAGGTACATAGATGGTATAGTTGGTCCAATAGCCATCACTTTCGTTGTCGGTTGCAATGCCATCCAATTCATCACCTGCATGCAAAAGATAAGATGTAATTGATTTGTGGAATATGAGTCATTTCCACACAGAAAATGTTGAAAACGTTTTGTACCTCACTCTCCAACTTGTCAAATGTGTTAAAGAAGTGCCACTGTATTTCGTCGACATTCGAAAATTGCTTCAAACAAAGACGTAATGATGTGGGTCTTGAATCAATGTCGTAAACATGAGATGGTATTTCATGAGTTGCAAGTAATGGCAGACAAGGTGCCGACACCGTTGGTCCTTCTACCGGAATAGAAATCGATCCTTTTTGTATGTTGTAGTAAATTGCATTAACAGAACAAGATTGAGTATAAAATGCGGCAGCAATTAAACCAAACCTTTTAGATATATCTAGAACAAACGGACAGATAGAATCAAATAACAAGCACTTGACCGGATACTCAGATTTGCTATATTTCTCAATTATACCAGGAAGGTGTTTTAAGCCAATAACTTCGAAAATATCCGCAGGATGCACTTCACTCCTCGACTCTCCTTTACCACCTACGGAGGAAATAGATGGATTTGATCTCTCCATATCGTAACATGATTCAATTACGAGAGGTTTTGCTTCGAATTTTGTGGATTCAGTGATGAATAAGGTGGTGAATAGCGTAACTTGGAGGTTTTTTGATGCTAGACGTTTTGAGAACTGGATCATTGGGTTTGTATGGCCTGAAACAGGAAATGGAACAACCAAAACATGACCAGACATAGGTGCATCTTCCTCAACCATTTTTTTCTCTCTAATTTCTTTGTTTCCAACAACTTTTTTTCTGTTTGGGTTAAATATGGGGTTGTTGCAATATGTACAAATTGGAAAAATCTTTGCAATCAATTTCCTACCAAAAGAATGAAGTACATTGTATGTGTTACTGAACAGGTTGAGACATTTATAGAAAGATCATAAATTATAAAATTTTCTATTAGTAATGACTAATTTAACCGGTACAACCATTGCCACGGTGGGAGGGCTGACCAAGAAGAATCGAAGATGCTTATTTATCTGCGACTATTTTCGTCTGTTTCAAAAATGTGATATTTTCCGCTATGTTTCAGAAAAAGTGATACTTTCACCTTGTTTCAGAAAAGTGATATTTTTACCCCGTTTCAGAAAAAGTGATACTTTCGCTCCGTTTCATAAAAAGTGATACTTTCACCTGTTTCAGAAAAGTGATACTTTCGCATTTTGTTTCAGGAAAAGTGATACTTTCGCTATGTTTCAGGAAAAACAATACTTTCGTCCAGTTTCAGAAAAAGTAATACTTTCACCCTTGTTCCGAAAGCAGTGAAAGTACCACTTTTCCCAAACAGAGCGAAATTATCACTTTTCCCGAAAATCACTTTTCCTGAAACAGAACGTGAAGGTATCATTTTTTGCAATGGGTTTAGTCTCACATGTAAGTATCAATCATGGATAATCATCGTTTGTATTTTTTGTTTTAATGGTAATTGTATGCTTCAAAAAAATAAAATAAAATAAAATAAAAAATGGTAATTGCTCTTTATTTCTTTTTCAAATTTGGATGGGTTTTGATTAAATGTAGTTATCAGCAAAAGCCACCAGATTGGTAGGACTTTGTTGGAACCACCATTCTTTTTTTAACCATCATTCTTTGTGCGAGTGCATCAAGTGGAAATGCCTTTGCTGCTCTTATGGATCGGTTCACACATTTGGCGTTAGTCTAGGATCTGAAATAGCATCTACATGAGGTTCTTGGAGGCTATTAAGTCAAGTATTTTTGCTGCCAATTCATTCTCCATCCAGGCTACAACACAACATCAACCAAATTGAATTCTAATGACACTTTATATCTCTTACTGTCTTCGCCGCCGATTGCAAACAGTTTCGTTGACTTGAACCTTCTAAATCTTGTCATTACGGGATGTACAAACTCCGACAAATCCTCCCAAGATCCGACCATAGCATCTTATATCCATCCCTGGCCGCAGAACTGAACTTCATCACCAATGCTCATCCACGTCTAAGTCACCCACCAGTTAATACAGACTGAAACACCTTCATTCATGTTAACTGGACGATCCAAACAAAAACCAACGTTGCTTGCAATCTCTCAAAAATCCAGCCAACACATATCTCCACTTCTTGTTGGTGTCTCATAAGCATTTCTAGGCACAGATGGACCCAAACGACCACCACCTAAGCAATCTCTCAAAAATTCAAGGCTGCAAACGTTAACAACTTCAACCCAAATCCACTCGTTGTTGCATCTCAGCCAGCAGCTACAGCCACCTTCAATCGATCCATTCTTCCATGTTCACCTTCTACGAGCTCAATTTCCCCTGACATTTAACAATCAATACGACCTGATGCCGTTATTAGACAACACCAAAATTGTATTAAGTTGATAATGGTTCTAATACAACAACCATTTGCAACTGAAAAGATCACAAGCACCAATCAAGAAAAACAACATCATTCACAATCCGAACTAAATAGACAAGATGCATCAATATAATTAATGAAAGCAAGGCGAAAATCTCACATCAGGGTAGAAGAGAGATCTTCGTAAACGTGACACTCCACTCAAGTGGGTGGCGATTGGATGTTCATTCATAAAATGTGTGATTATTTTTCATAAATCTACGAGTAAATAGTGCCAAAACGTGTGAAAAATGGGATCTTTTGTTAATATCTTAGTATTGATGGTGGTTTTTAAACAAAGGGTAAAATCGTAAAACCACAAATAACCTAATGTCACCGGTGACACATTTATTAGAATATTTAATGCATATAGTCAGTAATTAATAGGGGGTATTTTTTCAAATTAGGGTTACAACGAACAAAACCCTAATTCCTCCGTAACAATGGCAAATCATGCCGACCCACACCTAGCCCAAGCTAGCCGCACCTCGTGCCGATGGCAAATCATGCCACCACACCAAAACGCGCCAAAGCATGCCAACCATCCGGACGCACCTCCGTGCCAATGGCAAATCATGCCGACCACACCTAGCCCAAGCTAGCCGCACTCTGTGCCAATGGCAAATCATGCCGGCCACACCAAAAAACGCGCCAAAGCATGCCAACCATCTTTGGCCGCACATCTGTGCCAATGGAAAATCATGCCAGCCACACCTAGCCAAAGCTAGCCGCACCTCTGTGCCAATGGAAAATCATGCCGACCACACCAAACGCGCAAAGCATGCCAACCATGCTAGCCGCACCTCCGTGCAAGCAATGGAAAATCATGCCAGCCACACCTAGCCCAAGCTAGCCGCGCCATGCCAAACGACTCGCCTTGGCCCTAGCTATGCTAGTCACACCAAATGCGCCAAAGCATGCCAACCATGCTAGCCGCACCTCCGGTGCCAATGGCAAATCATGCCAGCCACACTTAGCCCGAGCTAGCCGCGCCATGCCAAACACACTCGCCTTGGCCCTAACTACGCTAGTCATGCCACGCCAAGCCAAGCAACCTTACCTTGGCCCTAGTCACGCCATGCCAAATGGGCGCCACGCCTAGGTTTGCAAACCATGCAACCTAGGCCAAATTGGCCACGGATGCCATTGGAACATCCCAACACGCTGTTGTGACTTTCCTACCCGGACGCGGCCAAATTGGCTAGCGCATGCCATTGGCACATGCTAACACGCTACGGCTGGTAGCTTTTCCCTACCAGACGCGACCCAAATTGGCCACGCATGCCATTGGCACATGCCAACACGCTGGTAGCTTTTCCTAGCGGGGACGCGACCCAAATTGGCCACGCATGTCATTGGCACATGCCAACACGCTCACCGGTAGCTTTTCCTACCAGGACGCGCCCAAATTGGCAACGCATGCCATTGGCACATGCCAACACGCTCGCTGGTAGCTTTTTTCTACCGAGGATGCGACCCAAATTGGCCACGCATGCCATTGGCACATGCCAACACGCTCGGGTAGCGTTTCCTACCTGTGCCATGGCCTAATGGCCAAGCATGCCATTGGCACATGCCAACACGCATCGGTAGCTTTTCCTACCGGGACGCGACCCAAATTGGCCACGCATGCCATTGGCACATGCCAACACGCTATTTGGTAGCTTTTCCTACCAGGACGCGACCCAAATTGGCCACGCATGCCATTGGCACATGCCAACACGCTCATCGGTAGCTTTTCCTACCGGGACGCGGCCCAAATTGGCAACGCATGCCATTGGCACATGCCAACACGCTCGCTGGTAGCTTTTTCTACCAGGACGCGACCCAAATTGGCCACGCATGCCATTGGCACATGCCAACACGCTCGCTGGTAGCTTTTCCTACCAGGCCATGGCCCTAATGGACGAGCATGCCATTTGCACATGCCAACACGCATCGCTGGTAGCTTTTCTTACCTGGGCGTGACCCAAATTGGCCACACATGCCATTGGCACATGCCAACACGCATCACTGGTAGCTTTTCTTACCAGGCCATGGCCCTAATGGCCGAGCATGCCATTGGCACATGCCAACACGCATCGCTGGTAGCTTTTCTTGCCAGGACATAGCCCTAATGGCCATGCGTGCCATTGAAACATGCCAAACACGCACGCTGGTATCCTAACTTGCAAACCGTGCAACCTACCACCAAGGAATTCCGCACACGCCATTGGCGCTTGCCACACACGCCACTAGCAGCTCTGGCATTGCCACTTACGCTCGACGTACAACCTACCACCAAGGAATTCCGCACATGCCATTGGCACATGCCACACACGCCACTAGCAGCTCTGGCATTGCCACTTGCACTCAAGGTGCAACCCGCAACAAAGGCATTCCGCACATGCCAGTGGCACATGCCACACGCGCCACTAGCAGCGCCACTTGCACTCAAGGTGCAACCAACACTCGAGACATCAACACAAACTGGGGGATGCTTTCTAGGGTTTTTGGTTTGGCGGTCACAGCATGCAGCGTACACTACGCTCACATTAAGAAAGCGTGAATAGGAATAAAGCGGTCAAATAAATGAGGAAATAATTGTGAAAACGTTTTCACCCATAAACACCATGCGGTTACCACCTCCTCCCATTATTTCACCCTTTACTCTCTTCCTTCATGAGGCCATGGTACGTTTCAATCTCGACTTGTATAAATAGGTCTTACCTATTTCCACCAGACAACAAGTCTCGATCAGAAGAAAAACCCAACACTCTCAGAAAAGGCAACTTTGCAAGCTCTCCAAAAAAAATTTCATCTCTTGCAAGCTTCCGAAGCTCTCACTTTCTGATACAAGTCGAGACACCACTCTCCTAGAATTATTCTGGTCTCAACACCTTTCTTTGCTTCCCTCCCCAAATCAACCCTTCTCCTCCACTTTGTGACCAAAGCAAGTCCGGAACGGCCATTTCTTGGTTTAGGCCGGACTTGTACAGATTGATCTCTCGAATCTAGAAAGTGCTCACATGCAGCATATTTGTTTAGGGTTTAAACCAGTTTCTCACTCACCTACCGAATTTACCGAAATCGGCGGAAACGATTTTTACCTATAAACACTTAGTTAAAATAAGATGTTTTACTCGAATATCACCCCCTAATAAAGATGCATACATTGCAATAACTTGTAATACCCCTGGTCTACGTGATGTCATTCCCTCCTCTTTTCTATCTCTGTCCGGCCACGCTAAGGAAACTACTGGAATCAATTGGTTTGACAACTTTATTGGGATGCACAGTAAGTGGGAACTGAGTCTCAATCCTCCAAAGACGCTCTTTCAGGACGTGAACAACGTCTCAATCCTCCAAAGACGCTCTTTCAAGACGTGAACAACTTCAGATGCATGCAAACCTTGCAGGTCTAGCTTCCATTCATCATTTTTGTGATTCCTTATACTTAAAATTTCTTGGACTGCCTTAAAATTCAGACTTTCAGCAGTCATCCACTCTGCATCACCTAAACTACTCTTGTTTCTATAAGTACGAGACATTCACCAAAAAATCTTGTAAAATGAAAATACAAGTTCATGAACTAACCCCAACTATCGAAGTTTTCAGGAAATCAAAATTTGCTCCTATGTATTTTATACTGCTTGATATACTCTATGAACTCTTTTTCTTTACAAACACAGAGTTCTCCCACATAATAATCAAGATATGAAAAGACATTATGTATGCTCGTTATACTAAAAACGCAAGTTCTGAACTTTATGTTGCCCATAGCAAAAATCACCTTCAAGTTATCTTCCAAGATATGGGTGAAATAGTTCAAGCTGAGACCCTCTAAAGTATGTCAATATTTCCTCGCTAATCAGGTTGGTTTTACAAAGAAACACCAAACATGACATCCATTAGTTTCATCTCAATATCGGTGTACAACCAAGAGCAAGAAGCATACATGCGGTAGAAAAAAGCAGAGGAAGCACTTACATTGAATCGATCCAAATTAGGCTTCAACTTTGACCTTGGCAACCCTTAGTTTTGGCCTGCCACCAGACCGACTTTATTGCGCCTTATTCAAGAACTCTGCTGCAAAGATCCACCGCCGCTTCCAACACCTAAATATTACTCAACCCGCATTCACACAATAAACACTCAAAATAAACACCTAGCAAAACCAACATCCAATATTCATATCTTTCCGCCCCACTCATTCAAACTTCTCAAGAACAAACCCTAACTCACTAAGACGTAAAATCATCACTCGAAACTTGATACGATCTCGTAATTTTAAACCTAATCCGTCAATTAATTAAATTCCCAACTCAATTCTCGATTGGAATCTTATAAATGAAACCCACCTTCTAAATCTGCAATCGATTCAATAATAGCAGCATGATGACACCTAATTCCTAATCTTCACTATAATTATACAATTTAAATATCAATTCATCTACATAGTTCTCACCTCCGAAAACCCACAGACTTGTTCTACAAAATAATCACTAATTTCACATACATTCAAAATGCAATAAGAAACCCTAATTTCAATTACCCGATTTTATCCTTTTCCGTAGCTTGAATCGATTCCTTAAATCAATACCACCACCAACAATCATTACATGATCTTTTCTCTCAATTTTCATCATCTCCTCTCTAGATCGAACCACGGTGAGAAGAAGCAACAAAGTTTCTCCGTTGGACTACGAAGAAAAAACAAAGGAGAAGAAAGTTAAGGGAAAAAAAGAGTTGGTAGGGATTCGATCATGTAACCTTTAGGACAAAGGTTTAACTTGGTTTTACTAAACCGCCCCTCAACAATTAAAACATTTCCAACCTCCGTGTCTTTTTTTCCGCCTTATAAAATTTACTCGATTACCCTTATTTTGTGTTGTATTTACGCTTAGTTTTAGTGAGAAATGAAAACATGGAGGGGCTCTTTAGTCCTTTCATTGTTGATTGAAAAAAGTTTGGGACACCAAATCCATTTTTTTCCGGCACTTTTAGGGGGCGCCCTGAAAAGAATTAGGGGGCGACACTAAAAGACAAAAAGGTCACCTAAACGTAAATCTAAACTACCCTTATCTTCGATTTTTCGAAATGGCCAATATGCCCTTATATAATCGGTAGCCAACACCTTAATAGGTAGGTTAAAGGTGAATCGGTAGGTTAAATTGAAACTATACCTACAGATTATTGTGTAGATACTTTGTCTAATAATCCATTTTATAATGTGTTAGCATATCCAACTTGTAAGACTACCGATTATAATGAGCCCCAAAATGAGTTTTATCTAAAATCCTTCACGTAATGAATTTTGAAATCTACCATAATCGGTAGGATTGATTACTTATAACCTTCCGATTATAGGTTGCCCCAAAAAGAGTTTTTCTAAAATACTTCATGTAATGAATTTTGAAATCTACCATAATCGGTAGGATTGATTACTTATAACCTTCCGATTATATGTTGCCCCAAAATGAGTTTTTCTAATCGGAGGATTGATTACTTATAACCTTCCGATTATAGGTTGCCCCCAAAATGAGTTTGTTCTAAAATCCTTCATGTAATGAATTTTGAAATCTACCATAATCGGTAGGATTGATTACTTATAACCTTGGATTATAGGTTGCCCCAAAATGAGTTTTTTCTAATCGGTAGGATTGATTACTTATAACCTTCCGATTATAGGTTGCCCTAAAATGAGTTTTTTCTAAAATCCTTCATGTAATGAATTTTGTAATCTACCATAATCGGTAGGATTGATTACTTATAACCTTAGATTATAAGTTGCCCCAAAATGAGTTTTTCTAAAATCCTTCATGTAATGAATTTTGAAATCACCATAATCGTAGGATTGATTACTTATAACCTTCCGATTATAGGTTTCAAAATTAGTTTTTTCTAAAATCCTTCACGTAATGAATTTTGAAACTTGGCGAGATTGGGGTATACCCAAACTAATTGGGGTATACCCAATAAGACAAAATCAGGTCATTATGAAGTAAAACCAAGCCACCTCTTAACCTATATTTTTGTAAATGGCTAAAATGCCCCACAATGATTAACTCTAATTTAACTAAAATGATTAGATTAGTTAAATTAGTTAGATTAGTTAGTTGATTTAGTTATAAGTTGAGTTTTAGAAATCATTTAGAGAGAGAATTAGTATGAAGGAGTAGAGGAGATTTTGGGGGAAAGTTAGGGTTTTGTGAAATTTGTGATATGAGTGAGATGAGTGATTCTAATCCACGATTTTGAAGTGGGGAGTCTTCTAACTTTCCTCCTACATATGAGTACTTGTATGATGATCTACAGACCATGATCGAATGGATTACATGCATGACCTCACTTTTATTTTCCTCAAACTCATGATGGGTATGGAAGTGATGAATGTATTGAGCCAAACGAAGAATCCAATGACCAAGAAGAAGAGAATGGAGCTACGCAAGTAATCGGGTAGACAACTCGCCCGTGGAAGATTGTGATTTTTTTCCATGCAAAATGATCGATTTTGGTTTTTTTTTTCGCCTCACAGACGGTAGTCGGCAAGGTCGACGCTTGTCGATCATGCCGGCCATGCCGCCGCGTGGTTCTACTTTGAACAACGTGCGACTTTTCATGAGCGAGACCACGCGCCGGCAAAGGAAAATTTGAACCTTGCCGACTTTTATTTTTTGAAACACAGGAGCCCCCATTTGAAAATGCGTCTTCTGGCATTGTAATGTTTTCATACCTTCTTAGGCTATTTTCATGTCTAATGTTTATATTCTATTACGTTCGGTCTTTCTAGTGGCATTGTTTTATATATGCGACCATGCCCATCGTGGTATTAATACACATCAACTAAACTTTTGATGTTTTGTGATTGTGGCATTGGTACCTATGGAGGATCGACCTCAAGCTCAGAAAATTAGGGTCCTGATACTTCCTCACATTATGCTAATGATTTGGAATGGAAGGAAAAGACGACGTGATCAATTGGATTGTTGAGAAAGCCAAAGAGAAGATGTGCGTTCTAGTGAAAAAACACCCAACAAAGAGATACGCGGTTTGAAATGGTATACGAGTGTTATGGTTTGCTGGAGGAAAGTCACAAGAGAAAGGGTTATGTGTATGATAAAGAAGACGACCAGGTGTACAAGACGAAGTCAAAGAAGTGTGGATGCCCATTCAAGATAATTTTTTGGGAGGAACAAAGACAACCCGACAACGTATGGAGAATGAGTAGAGTTGATGTTGGTTGGCATAGCCATAAACAAAGATCCGAAACTCTTGTTGGGCATTGTCAAGTTGCCAAGTTGAAACCGCATACGAGTTCGAACAAAGTAAGAACAAGTTGGGAATTAAACCAAAGTAAGCTCCTAAGTAAGTTCAAGAGGGACGACCCGCATAACCTCTCTTCATTGTCTACAATTTATGTGACCAAGGCAACTATTAAAAAAAGAATTGAATGGGATGGAAGAAAGGTGATGGAAGAATCACAATGGTTAATACACAAATACAACTACACGGTGAGACACCATGAGTCATCGGAGGAAGGTGGATCGTATTTTTCTTGCGCATCCCGATATGATTCAATTGGCGCGTTACTTTTACCAAGTTTTGTTCTGGATTGTACTTATAAGACGAATAGGTACAACATGCCTTTGTTGAACATTGTAGGACAAACCTCGGATAAGCAATCGTTCACGGTGGCATGGTGGTTTATGGATCGTGGAGAAGGATGATAGTTATATTTGGGCATTGGAAACTTTGAAGCTTCTCTACCACGAAGACGAAACTCCGGGGGTTATAGTCACCGACAATGAGCAAGCAATAATGAACGCCGTGAGGATAGTCTTTCCCAATGCACAAAATTTCCTTTGCACTTGGTATATACAATGCAATCTTAGAAAGAATTTTAGAAGTCATATCCAAAAACGAAATCAAAGAAAGGAACTAAACGTGAAAAAGAGGAAGATGAACGTCTTAGCAAACTAACTAAAGAGGAGCGAGAGAAGGAGAAAGAGAAAGAAGACGAAGAATGGAAAGAAGGTGAGATTAAGTTTGGGTTATTCATGAAAGCGTGGGATAAGGTGGTTTGGTCGATGAGTGTGGGAAGATATGAGTTAAACTTGAAGGATTTCGAGGATGATTGGGGGACTAATTACCCCAAAGTAGTGGAATATTGCAAGAAACAATGGTTGAGGCCACACAAAGAGAGGTTTGTGTATGCTTATACTTACGACTATAAACATTTCAAACTTGAATCCACAAGTATGGTAGAGCAAGCGCATGGGAGACTAAAGGTCTACTTTTCACGAGTCAAAATGGGATTGTGACGGTCCAACATGCTATCCATGAGTACACTAATAATGATATCAACAAGATAAAAGCAATTCCAAGAAAGTAGCTTCCGAAGTTGAGGGAGTTTAAGGAGGATAATTGGATGCTTGTTGAGTATACATTGCAACGTATCGCATTGGGTAATACGTTTTATGATGAAACATCTCGCTTTGTTTAAAAAGTATAAAAAGTATGACGACCCGAGCACTCCTTGTAAGTGTAGGATAATGAAGGCTATCGGACTTCCATGTCGTCATATGCTTGGTAGGTATAAAACTCCCATTCCTCTTGATGATATCGATCCCTATTGGAAGCAATTATCTTTCAAACCGGCTCCAAGAGAAGATCCCGGTGAAGAGTTTGGCGACATGGAACTTGGGAGAATAATCTCTAAAAATACCCCAAGTTGAATAGGTTGGACAAACAAACTAGAAGCACAAGTTGATGCCGATAGTTTACACCCTTTTATGGAAGAACTCGGGAACCAGGAGAAACAAGATCCTAATGGTAGACCAACTACCAAAAAGACGAGGGCGGAAGAAAGAGAAACAAATCAAAGAGTTTTGAGTACAAATTGCGATCAAGATCAATCCAAGGAGAACAAATCAAAGAGTTTTTAAGTAGAAATAGTGATCAATCCAAAAGGGAAAACATTAAAGAGCATTTGAGTACAAAGTGCGATCCATCCGGCATGTTTATACCGAGGCGCAATACAAGGAGGAGCCCGCTAAAAGAAGAGAGGTCAGGAAGGAAGGATTCAACTACGCCAACGGTCTCTAACTTGAATACAAATGGCACTCTACCTCTTGAGAGTCAAGCAAGCGTGGAATTTGTTGGAAAGAAAAGAGGTCTAGCCAAAGAAGGATTTAACTACACCAACCGTCTCTAACTTGAATACAAATGGAACTCTACCTCTCGAGAGCCAAGCAAGCCAAGGAGATGTGGCGAAGAAAAAAGTCGTCAAAAGAAGGTAGTACAACCGGTGTTGCAAAGTATCGTACTCAACTCCTCCAATTATTCAAGATTTAGAAGTGATTGGTACCGACGATGTTCCAAAGATGGAAATTGCGGGGTTTCACGTTATCTCGCAACAATTGGGACACCTAAGTGGAGCGGTTGAAGAGAATCTCACCCAATGCCATTACATTAGAAAGAAGATGGGCCGCTCGACTAGAACACGACAAGGAGTTCCATATCTCAATGATTCTAGAAGGTTCCATGGAGGAGAAACAAGCAACTTTCAAAGGTTTGCTAACTAGTGTTAAAGGGTCCGGAGGGAAACGCACCGATCAAATGGGAGCATTGGTTGAGAATGCCGAGTGTGGCCATCTATTGCGAGATACTTGGAATTGCGTGGTACATTTTTAGTGAGGGACTATCTATAGCATTTGCACCGAAAACATGCGGTTTGCGTGGAGCAACTCAAGCATAGAAGAATTGTCATGGCTTTGGTGGATAAAAATCATTTTATCGGGTCTACAACTCAATAAGGAATGTCCATTACCTCCTCTATGTAGGTTTAGTTTGTGGGAGAAGTTCGCAAACAACAAGAGCAAGGAATGGATGAAAATTTATGAGGACAACATGGCCCTTTGGAATGTTATAGATGAGTCTCGGGAATGTCCCATAGATTTGACTAAAGGAGGTTCAATAGGTTTGAATGAACTCCTCCAATAGATTTGAGTGAGGAGTGATTATGATTAGGGAATAAAGCGACTTTTTGTGTAGTGTACAATGGAGTACTAGACAAAACATTCGTACTTTTTGGAGTACTTTTGTAATCGCATGCGTGTTTTGTGTAATGTACTTTGGAGTGCTACGAATGAATGAAATGGATGTGTTTTTTTGGGTGTATTCTCATTTGGTCCGGCATCATATTCATTACCAAAACATGCCGTCTATCCTGTGGTCGACCCAGACCAGATATTTCTTGACTTACCGCAATGCATGACTTGAAGACAGGAAAAAGTCGCCGATATGGCCTAAGCAAGGTCCGACTTTTGACAAGCCGCCCGGCTATATCGGTCGTCGCACGGTATTATTTCTTCGATTGCCGCCGCAATGCAATGATGTAAGACGGAAAAAGTGCCGATATGGCGGCAAGGTCCGGCTTGCCAGGCCTCGCGCTTTATACGGCGATGTTTATGAAATTTACCATGCCGCCTAAGAACTCCCTTAAAAATTGTTCTGGATGTTTTTTACTATTGCTGCACGGTCCTCGGTTTTTGAGAGGTTAGGCTTTAAGTGCGCCAGTATTGTTTTAAATTAGAACCATGCCGCTAAGAACTCCCTCACAAATTGTTCATGAATGTTATTTTCTATTAAGCCGGAAGGCGTATTATAATATCCATGCCGACGGGACAACCGTCGGAAAGCTTTTAATATGGTATAATGCCGACTACGTGGGAGCCAGGCAAGCTTCTAATTTAAGACAATGCCGACTATACATCGGATACAAACCTTAATTAAAGCATACAAACGTTAAAAACTTTACCCTAACACATTTGGGACATATATAGTATCTTTTTCGGTACACAATTTCTTAAGAGAGGTAATTAGCTTCATCTTACCGTCGCAACATGGATCTCGTGCATGGTAGAAGGTTGATTTTAGCAACTTCATCTTCATACGGAGCTACACGCTCATCTATCCAATAGAAAAACCCACAACAAGTGCATTTTGAAGCATACTGGGTGATATACACCTCCTATTACTGACTTTCATGAGAAATAAGAATCCCTTACAACCTTCAATAGTGCATTTGCTTCCTTCAAAGGGACAATCCTTGAAAAATGACCACTTAGTGTACAAAGACTACAAATATTTGGTGGTGAAACTTCCATTCTTTATGCAAGGTTGAAGATGAAGTTGGAAATGCTTTTATAATAAAAACATACCTAATATCTTGATTTTGAAATTTCTAGCCGTTGAGCATTCAATGGGTTGTACTTTGTACCTAAAAGGTGCAACTAACATTCAGCCTGGGCAAGGTGTAGACTTCCTACCATGCAGCCTAAAGTACTTTGTCTAAAAGTGCATACAAAATAATAACTTCTAAAGCAACTAAAACCAAAATTCAAATAAGTTTAACAAGTCTCAAACCACAATCTAAGAGTTCAAAACATAATGAAAGAGTTCAAACCACAATCTAAGTTTCTAAACCAAGTGAAACATAATAAAGTTTAAGAATTTCATGGATCCTTCTTGTTGTTGTTATCTTCCTCCCCATCGCTAGGTTTTTCACCTAAGCATGACTTTGCTTTTCCCCTTCCCCTTCACCGGGCCTATGTAGTCACCATCCTCATTGTAATAGGGTTCACTCGAGAAAAGTCACATGCCTGAAAAAGTTCTTGGATCAACCTCCTCTTCTTCCTCCTCGATGATGTGCATTCTTCATAGTTGAGGGGATTGCTAGGACTATTCATAAACCTTAGAAATTTTTCCTGGATTTTCCTTACCCATCAAACATAACTTTCTAAACGGCAATTCTCTTGATTCATCTTTAGGTTCTTCTAAATTGGGATAAATTTGTCCAAATATTCAAATAGCTCTTCGCATTGTTAACAAGACAAGGTAGTTCTTCTTTTGTTTCCTCCGGGAACCTAAACAATGCACAAATAAGATATATGAAAACAAACAACACAACATTGTTGACCTTCTACCCCGTCGTAAGCCCGATAAATAAAACACTGCGACTACATTAAGGTAGGAATGTTGTTAACCAACTACCCTGTAGACTAATAAAACGCTCTAATGGTACTATCTATGAAAGATGCCGACTAATAAATTAGAAATTAAGTTTTACGTGCCTAACGTCGGCATGGTACAAGTCAAAAACAACGCCTCGACCAAATATAACCCCGCATGGTTGGTTATTATACCCTAGCTGCCTCTGGTTATTGTCCAACGATCGCCATGGATACGATGAAAAGCTGGCATGTTATTCATCCCGATAACATCTTTGGCGCTTTGAAAATACAAAAGGTCGGCATGTTGTTCAACTATCGACCTGCCGTGCCACAAATCTGAAAATCAAAATTTTCGATTTCTAACCTAATCTAACAATCATATTCAACAAAACAATAATGGGTTTGAGTTTATAAATCACTTACAATCTTCTTTTCGCCTTTAGAGGTTTCTTTTCAAAGACCTTCAAGGATTGGATTTTCGGGTTTGCTAGTTCCAACCTTTCCCTTACCTTTTCCCTCCGATTTGGAGGTTTTCACGTTACTGTTGAATCTCTCTTCTTTCGGGATCGTTTAGAATCAACCATTTTTTGGGTAGAAAATCAAAATTCAAAATTTTGGTTGATTTTAAGTTTTGGAATGAAAGAGAAGAGGAGAGGGTTTAGAGAAGAAGAATGAAAGAGAAGAGGAGAGGTTTTGGTTAATCGGTTTTTGGTTTTTAAGTTTAGAGTTTAGTTTTTAGGTTGATTAGTGTAGGGGTATTTAAGTAAGTTTACCACGTTTTGGCCTCCCCTTAGTAAGGTCACATGTCCACTTAAAATTGGGTATACCCCAATTAGTTTGGGTATACCCCAATCTCGCCAGGTTTTGAAATCTACCATAATCGGTAGGATTGATAACTTATAACCTTCCGATTATAGGTTGCCCCAAAATGAGTTTTTTCTAAAATCCTTCATGTAATGAATTTTGTAATCTACCATAATCGAGGTAGGATTGATTACTTATAACCTTCCGATTATAGGTTGCCCCAAAATGAGTTTTTTCTAAAATCCTTCATGTAATGAATTTTGAAATCTGCCATAATCGGTAGGATTGATTACTTATAACCTTCGATTATAGGTTGCCCAAAATGAGTTTTTTAATTAATCCTTCATGTAATAGATTTTGAAATCTATCATAATCCAGAGGGATTGATTACTTCTAACCTTAGATTATAGGTTGTCCCAAAACGAGTTTTTGTCGAAATTTCAATTTTTTCGAATTTGGGAACTAGAATAATCGGTAGGTTAAGAAGTTATTTATGAATTCACCTATCTACCGATTGCTAACGACCACAACATTGAAAATACTCATAATCGGTAGATAATACCACTACCTTAGCTACCGATTGTATAAGGATACTATGGTAATCTCCGCAAATTTGGACACTCCATAACCTTGCCTATGAGTTGGGAATAAAAAAGTCGCCCCTAATTCTTTTGGGGTCGCCCCTAAAAGTTTCAGGTTTTTATTTGTGAATTGATGATAACTTGGATTTACAAAAAAATGACCATATAAAGGTCCTCCCTCACTTCGCTCGGCCCAATTATGTGGTGCATCCGAGCACGTATAGTTTGATATGAGTCCAATTCAAAAGTACTATTAGTCTAGCGATGATACCAATAATCTGAATTCGGAAATTCATCATCACGTACCGAATCTTTTAGCAATCCAAAAAAAGAAAAAAAGTCATCAGTTGACATTCCTGTATGTTCCTGAGTTTAGGTTTTCATCTTTGTTAGCCCTTTTTTTTTGTATTTATTGGCAAAATATATTCATGATAATCATCTTATTATATTAAATTTTAACCTTTTACGGATATTATTTATTTTTGATATTCAACATTATTTTCTTTTAAAGGAAAGAAATCAATGGGCAAATATCTGCGAAATCATAAAGCACAAAACAAAAACATAAAAAGAGAGAAAAGAAGATCACGAGAGGAACAACTTAGGAGAGAAAAAGTAATCTCAGTCCTAGTACTTCATCCAGTTCCATATTATTAAGGCCATCGAAAATCCATTTATTAACTGCGGCAGCAAGTTAATTAGCTGCTGATGTTGTTGCATGCTGCTTCGCAATATATTCCGGAACCGCTCGGGCTAAGGCGACATATCCATCAAAAGTGTTGCGGATATTAGAAACATTTGCAGCGAATTCATCCTTGACTTCACACTTAACAATTGATCTAATGATACAAGAATTACATTCTTTTGCTAGTACTTCATGAATTACCATGACAAAAGTAAATCCCATATCCAAGTATCCTCCTTCAATCATTTGTACTTCCTTGTAACGTTTTTTATGATCCATCGTCACAATCTTCTCCTTGTACGTCCGCGGAACAAATCCTGGTCAGATATACCACAGCGACATCGGTTACAACTTTAAAGAAATTGAACAATAAACTTTATAAGTCATGTACTTACCTGGAAGGTACACAACGCGCAGAACAGTACCAACATCATGACCATCACCTTGCAAGACTTCCTTGGTTTCAACGACAGTTGGAAGCAATTGAACAACCACCTTAGGGTAGTCAGGGGAGCCATAGACTTGTCCCCAAACATCGTCTGCTGAAGCATGTGCCTCAAACTCATTTATAAACTCGTACCTCATTTTCCTGATAGTTGTGTATTATAGTCTAGTTACTGATCTCAATTTCTTTGTAATGCAAGTCCCCCATTTATGTTGGTATTTATAAGGAGATGATATGCAGTTTACCAATCTGCCCAACTTGGATGGCAGCCAGCTATAGTTTTACTGTAGTACCAAATAAATTTATGTCAAAAGTTGTACGGTTTTACCAGATTTTATGTCTAAAAGGTTCATGGAAAAGATAGCATGAGACTAGTAGTTGACAACAATTCTTCTTGAACCACCGCCAGGGTAAAGTGTTGATAGCTCCTGGGTTTTCAGCAAAATCTTTTAGTGCCCCACATTTATTCGTCGATGAATTCTCGTCTAGTCAACTATATTTGGATTTGGTCGATGCAGCTGATGAAGCTGCAACATTAAAAATACTCAGCGCGCGATCAAAAAATTAACTAAATATAATGCTTAACCAAAGCTATTAGCCCGGGCTTAAAAATAATTTTTGGCCCCCGAATCTGTCACTTATATCTCTACTTTGTCTTCTTCCAGTGACGATTTTGCCAGAGGTGGTGTTGCACAAAACCTGTTGTCTATAATAACAATGAACCACAAATCAATCCAAATACAAGAAGACAATGGCACAAAATCAAAACCGTCTCGTTAGAACACTATTCTATAAATCATGTAAGAGTTTCCTAGTTGTTTCATGTCATTTGACATCCATATAGTTGTCTGAGGTTGCTTCTTACTTATATAGCAGGTCCCTTTCTTCAAAGACCTCGTCTCGATCTACATAGTCATGTTTTGATTATGTCTTCAAATTCGTTAGTTTGTTCTTGTATCGGTTTGTTTGGTTTGATTCGAGAAAGAGATAAAACTATATGCTTCATTTGATCCGTTAAGGATATATATATATGTATATATATGCCACAACTCTCATCTCTTCTTTTCATCTCCTCTGGTTAAAGCCTCAATCCCATCCTGGCCGGTCAGAATCGTCAGACTTTATCTTTAATCGTGACTTCAAGAAGATCCTCAGGAGAAAAGAAAGACAACTTCTATACATCAAAATATATGGACACAGGAGTGATCATTCTCATCGTTCTTTCTTGCTCATTTGTGGGGATATTGTTATTAGCTATTATTTGTAGAGCATTCTTAAACACCGCTGAGAAAGCTACAAAATCTGGTGGCACAGCCGGCCAAACCGTTGCTAATCCTGCCAGGGCTACTTATCTAGATACTGCAATTGCTGTGCATCAAAAAAAGAAAGACAAAGCAGGTAGTTATGGTGTTGATGGCGGTGGAGGTTGGGGTGGTGGTGGTGATGGTGGTGGTGGTGATGGTGGTGGTGGTTGTGGTGGTGGAGACTGAAATAAATTAAGATACAGCAAGAACAGTTCAGTTTTTTCTTATTGATTTTGTTTGGTTCTTTCTTATAAACTGGTGTTTGAGATGCTAGATTTTTGTAGTGAACATCTATTCAATGTCAATTCTGTTCTTTCCAAGTTGATAGCATGCAACACCTCTTAGGTATGGCTCAATAAGAACTTTCAAATGGGGATACAAAAGCAACAGTATTTATGTCTGTGTTTCACAACCAATTTCATTTCCAGATTAAAAGAGAACAAAAGAACAACCAAGCTCATTGATACAAATCATTACAAACCTCACATCATAAAAAAATTGTGTCAGATAAAAAAGATTGAATCTAAGGATGTATTAAAGCAGATCATTACATATCATATGAACTGTGAGGCCAAGACCATGGATTTCACAAACACTATTGTGGGAGCCTTGAGAGGATCTTCCCAGCAAGCAAAACTTTTGTTTGTTTCTGACTCTCTTTATCTTTCTGGGTTAAGTCTAACCTTCTCACCATGGCACTAAATCTGTGCAGCTTCTGTACAAGATTCAACAAAGACAACACTATTTTGCCAGTAATTGACGTATGGAGCTAATTTTTCAAAAACACTTTTTAGAAACCATTTCTGGAGGGAAAATTTGCTGTCTTTTGAGCTTCTGTTAGGCTTGTTTTGCTGACGATACCCTTCCCAAAATACTCTGCAATCACAGAAAAGCCGTCTTTCGAATTCTTTACCTGCTGGAAGAAGCGGTCATGGTCTTTGGAATTGTGCTCTAAACTTTTCTTCATCTCCATGACAGATCTGTACTCGGGAGCACACTCAGGGCATTCTTTCTCATTGTCACCAAGGCACCGCTGGTGAAATGAGTGCATGCACATAAAATGGACAGCAGGGAGATCAAGAGTGAAAGTGCATGCACTACACTTACTAAGCTGGAAAATTCTTGCATTGGTCCGAAGATCATGAATTTCTTTCCTCATGTTTAAGGTGGTTTCCTGCACAATGGAGTATCAATATATGGTTATGGTTAGTATCACAAGTACCACTTTCACATATGCAAGAAAAGCATGCAAGAAAACAGGTTTCAGTTTGTGAGTTGTGGTCTTCTACGTGTATCACAGATATCTATAACATCTTAACTGCAAAAGGCTGCAATGCGATACAATGTACTTTTAACTTATCGGGTAATCAAATAAGATTACTCTTCTTAGGAAGGAGAGAATCTACATTTTATTAGACTAGAAATAGTCCAAATCTACTAACTTCCCTAATCAGCAAGAACACTTCTATAATCGCATGTTTTGGTGACTTGGTCAGCTCTCATATTCATACCCGAAAAGATGTTCAATTTTGCATCTCTGAAGGCCAGTCCATAATTATGCGGGACTTGCTTAAATAGTAGCCACTGTGTATTAGCAAAATAGACCCAAATAAGACAGACAGCCAGTTGCGCAACAAGAAAAATAATAGAAAAATTGCTAAACAGGATCATAAATATTATTCCAACAACAAAGGACTTTACGTGCATATGTATCACTCTCACTAATAGCCCTAAAATAAGTTAGGCCTCCTTTCCAGTTAAGCGAACAAGTCCTCCTTTTAGTCAGCAGTACCATTTTGTAGATCTGAAAGAACTCATCTGTCTTAGAAGTGAGGGAGTTTACTCACTTGACCAGCGCTCCGTACATTAAGTATCGGAATCCTAAATAAGCCCAATAAGTAGGCGTACTAAGATGTCTTAAAATTTAGACTAAAAAAACTAGAAATATTCGGTAAGAAAGAGGTGCTAGAATCAGTGGATTAACATAGTTATAACTACTGCTCTTTCTACAGGAGTAATTCCAAGGAATATACGCTTCCCAAATTCTTAATTTTTTATTTAAAAGAACTATAGTTTTTCCTTGGGAATATAATTCTAAATCCAGAATACTTGAAGAATATACGTCAGCTTATGTATTGGGTTAAACTTATCATTTTCTTAGTATCCACTTGTATAATATGAATAAAAATAGGAAATTTGCAGATAATTTCAAAGACTGACCTGGTATTTCTCAACAGCTCGATGATCCTCTTCAATCAGCTTTGATTCTTTATCAAGTTTTCGAGCAATATAATCCTTTACCACTGAAAGAGTGAGGCATGGATTCTTAGCAAGTGTCTGAAGTACAATAATTGGAGGTAAAATATCATCCCTCTCAATATAAGTCAGTACTTCCTTTACTTCTTTGGAGCAATCTTCCCCAAGCTCGCCAAAGTACTTTAGTAAATCTCCCCAAAGAGAAGGATCTCCTCCACTGTTTGAATCTCCCAACTTCTTACAACATGCTATCAACCCTTCATGATCATGGGCCTGCATATAGCAAGCAATAACTTCTTTATAGAGCTTCATCTTCTCATACAGAAATAACAAGCCTTCCTTGAATGCATTCATCTCACAAAGAATAATTGCCAGGTCCACATCGTACAATGGATGCTCCAAATCGGAAGGCCAGCCATTTTTAAGCAGGGAAAGTCCTTTCTTCAGTCGTTCCAAGCGATCCTTTTCTTTATCTCTATCTTTGGTGTCCGCAGCAAGTTTCTCCTTTGACTCTGACTTGGTAAGACTCCCTCCTACAGTTGAGCTTCTACCAAGATTGAGTCCTTCCCCAATGATTTCTTGTGCCATTGACGGGAAGTTCAAGTCACTAGAAAGGTATAACTCCAAAAGTGTATTATGAATTTCAACTTGTGCAGGTGATTCCCTCACCTTGCTGATGTATCTCTCAAGAAAATCCATAAGGGACTTCGGGTGATGAACGAACATGTTCAGAAAATCAACTGGCGAAGGCAACATGGATAAGAATGTGCCATCTAAGGTCCCTCCACCAGTAGATTCTTCTTCTTCTGTACAAAGTTTCATAAGTATCTCAACTGTTTCAACCGGCTTGTGCTCTACAAGAACCTTACCATACTCTTTCATGGTGATCCCAGCTTGACTTGGTTCAAGGCTTGAAATATACTGCAATGCTTCTTGATATTCATCGAGGTCTTCAAGCAAGATTTTTAAGTACCACTCATGTTTCCCAGCCTTCTTAGCAACATACATCGCATGCTCATGGTATCCTGCTGCACGGCAGACTCTTATTGCAGTTTCCACATCAAATTTATGCTCTCCAATGCCATCCTCGCCTTTTATGAATACATTTAGCTTTTCAACATCCTTCAACTTAGTATAACAATTGAGAAGAAGAGTCGTGTGGTCTTTAGAGCCCAAACCTTTCTCATGCAGTTTCTCCAAGTAATTGGTAAGGTTATAGATGCGTTGAGCATCTAAAAACTTCTGTATGACATAAGAAGGTTCAAGGTAACCTATGGTGTATATATACTGAGACATAGCTGCATCATAATCTTGTTTTCCGTATAAATGATCCCCATATTTCCTTAGTACTTCTGCAGTTGCTGCGGCATCAGCTTGCTGACTTTGAACAAGATTGATAGCAACAGTATACAGATTCTTTTTGAAAAGCATATCCAATTTGCTTTCCATGTCCTTTTCTCCAACAGAAATAACTGTTCTATCACTCATTATGAGAATAACGTTACCCCATTCACAAATTAAGTGAGAAACCTCACTGATCACAGTACTGTGGGCAATCAATTTGTTTTTCAGATCATAAATGTTGAATGTGTTCTTCCCATTTCTCTGATCTGCAATAACACACAATAAATACCCACGAAACCACCCAACAAATTTCTTTTCTCCCTCAAAGGCCGAACAAGGACCACGCCCATCAACTTCATAGAAGTACACAGCCTCTGGACGGCCAACTATCAGCTCCTGATCAGTTTGAAAAAGAAACACAGTAGAACTTAAAAAACATGGAGAAATAAAATACGTAATTCACCAGAATTTTTAGTTAAAAAAAGTTTAGGTATGGAATGCAACAGGAATTACATACCAAACGATCACTCATAGCAACACAATTAGCATTACATCCAATTTGATCAAGGGTATGTCGTCTCGGAGGTTTATCTTGCAAATTGAACAGGCTTACTGAAGTTGGAGTCACAGCAAATAGTTGAAGAGCTTGGCCATCAACTCGGAACCCTAACCCTGTAATAGAAGCATCGGTCTTGTCTGTAACAGTCTCTACCTGAAGCTGGAAACGGGAGATACGCTCACGTGCAATGTCCCCTTTAATGCAGTAAATGCAACCATTGTCTAAACCTATAGCGATGAGTAATATTGGCGGGGCTTCCTCGAGAACTAAAAATGATGTAATCTGCAGTACATCAAGATGTTAACGATACTAGGGATAGAGTAGGCAAAATAATCTATTGACATGCAAAGTGCACCAAGTACAACGATGTTATAAGCAAAGGAAACAAGAGAAGGAAAAAAAGTTGCAAATTTTGTACAGTTACGGCACCTTTGCTTCAGGAAATTGATTGGTAAATATCCGCAATGTTTGGACGCAATCAGGAACAGTGGTGCTTGAACCCTCTGGCTGTGTCTTATCAAGGTCAAACACATTCAAGCAGATCGGTGATAGTTGTGGGGATGTTTGCTCATCTTCCCCAATTGTAATCAGGAAGTTCCGTTGCTGATTGTTCAGGAGACAACAACTATGGTTAGGAGACAGTAAACTAACAATGTTCACAGTAGCATATAGGAAGACAGTAACAGTCTCGCGTAGTTTTGTGTTACGCGGCAAGTGCCACAAAGTAAACTAACAATGTGAGTCCCTGTAACTACGACTTAGAGAACAAAATTTCCAGACCAATTTTGAGAGACTCGTGACAAAATAGTGATGCTGAATGACAACTGATAGAGACTCGCGACAAAACAGTGATGCTGAATGACAACTGATAAGTGATCACAGTAAACCAGATTGGTTCAATCCATATCAAGTTTACTGATACAGTTGATCAGTGACATCTAATAACAGTACGCAAAATTTCCTCTAAAGACAACACGATCTGCAAATATAGATTTGACACGGTAGCATGTCAGTCGCAAAGGCGTGTCCCTTATTACAGTTGTCTAAAACCTTATAAAACCTCCTCATTTGACAGATCCGACTAAGAAGAAACATAAACAAAAGTAAGAACCACCTCTACATATATGTTCGAATCACCTACATAAGTTGCCAACTTGCCGACATGGTGATTTTAGTCATCAATGCTGATTAGAGTAAGTAATTGGTAACACTCATTGTTTCAAAGATCAGAAAATATCTCTAGCTAATGTGTTAAGAATCTAATCTAATAGAGGAGCCGAGTATCCTGTGAGTACAAAGTCTACTTGTTAGGCTCAGACAGAAACCATTGACAACATACATTGTTTCGAGATACAATTATCCATGGAGACACTATAATCGAATGTTGATATACACTGGACCATAACGATATTAAGGTAGACAAACTACCAAATTGAGATCAAATTTGCACTTATTAGGTCAAATTGGGATCAAATTCAATTTTTTTCAATAATCAGAAATCGCACACAGAGAAAACAACTAAATCATCATCAAATTAAACAGGAAAACTTAAGAAAAAACCCTAAAGGAAGAAACAAATTAAAACACAGTGTACCTT
This sequence comes from Papaver armeniacum, assembly GCA_023531295.1. Taxonomy (NCBI): domain Eukaryota; kingdom Viridiplantae; phylum Streptophyta; class Magnoliopsida; order Ranunculales; family Papaveraceae; genus Papaver; species Papaver armeniacum. The sequence continues at coordinate 488,621 of JAJJWW010018834.1, forward strand.
GAGTTGTTGAAGGAAGAGAACAGAAGTAGCATGAGCTTGAAATCCATGATTAAACTTAAATCCACGATCAAGTAAATTGACCATACCATCATCACATCCAACAACGATCTTCCCTCTACCACTTGAACAGCAATTTATCTTTCCCTTAACTTCTTCAGGAACTGAGCATTTTCCTGGGTTTTTTTCTTCAAAGAACTCAAATTTCCTCCAATGATACATCTAATCAAGTAACAAGATCCAATTGATCGTATCAATTTTCTTGAAATTGATCGAATCAATTTCAAAACCCTAGAAAATTCCCTCTCTCGTATATCAGTTGAAGAAGAAGATGGGAAAAGTGCTGGCAATGTTTTCTCTCTGCGCAAAATCATTGCAACGCCCCTTATTTCGATCCGGCATTTAGATTTCACCGACGATATGACTAAAATGCCCCGCAATTCAATGTGAGCAGGTCCGGCCCGGCCCTATCTCAAAGTGACCAAAGTGGTACTTTGGACCAACAAACCGGAGGAGCCACTAAAGCCCGGTCTGTCCAAATTGTTTCCTATAAATAAGAATTAGTTTCTCTCCTCAAGTACGTTTAGTTTTGCGATTTCTGGTAATCTTCTTTTACTTGCTCTAGGTTTTCTTAGTTTCAGCGTCGCAATTTGTTTGTTTTAATCATACGAGGCATGCATCAGAATCAAAAAGTAAATCCTCTTTCAAAGAGCGTCAATCCTTCCCTGAAAATCGTCAAAGACGTATGGTTAAACGAGTCGAAGAACAAGAACTTCGTATTTTCTCCGTTCTCGATCGACAATTCTCTAGGTTTACTAGCTTCTGCAGCAACTGGTGCAACCTTAGATCAGTTATTAGACTTCCTTAATTGTGAACACCCAAACACGCTAAATTCTATCCATGTTGAACTCATTGACATGTTGCGCAATAAACAAACACAAACCGGACCTAAACTGTCTTTTCTTGGCGGTGTTTGGGTTGAGAAATCATGTCCTATAAAACCTTCATTCCAACAAGTTGCTCGTGCAGTTTACAAAGCAGAAGCCGAAACTGTGGATTTCGTAAATAAGGTACGTAAATCTTATAGTTCTTTGTTTTGCATTTTCTTTTTTCCCCTGTTAGTTTGTTTGGCCGTTGTAACGATTTAATGTACCGTTAGAGGAAAGAAGTGCTGAAGAAGGTGAACACATGGGCCGAAAAGGAAACCAATGGATTAATTAAAAATCTTCTTCCCAATGGAGCGGTCAATGAGCGTACGAGATTTATATTGGCGAATGCACTCTATTTCAAAGGATCTTGGAAAAAATTTAATCAATTTGAGCCATTACTAACCCAGATGTCAAAGTTCTATCTCCTTGACGTAAAACAACCAGTACATGTTCCATTCATGACAGCACGGGGAAATCAATATATTAGTTGTTATGATAGCTTTAAAATACTGCGACTTCCATACCAAACGGATTGCAAAAGCCGTCCATATTTTTCTATGTACATAATTTTACCCGAGCAACCCGATGGGCTCGCTGAACTTATAGAAAAAGTGAGCTCCGATCCCGCCTTTCTGGATCAATATCTCCCAGATTGTAGTGTACCAACAAGAGAATGCAAGATTCCCAAGTTTAAAATTTGTTTTGATTTCGAAGCAGAAAGAGTTCTACAGAAAGTAGGACTAGTTTTGCCTTTTGATGAACGGAAGGCAGAGCTGACTGAGATGGTAAACATTCATAATAAGCTTCAAGTTTCAAAGGTGACGGAGAATGTACATAATAATGGACCTAGTAATCTTTACGTTTCTAAAGTTTTTCACAAGTGTTTTGTTGAAGTTGATGAAAAAGGAACTGAAGCTGCTGCTTCTACCGCTGTTTTGGGAATAGTAATGCAATGCCTGCGTCCTCGTACACCTCCTCCTCAAGTCGATTTCGTGGCAGATCATCCTTTCATGTTCATTATAAGAGAAGAGCAAAGTGGTGCAATGTTGTTCATGGGGCATGTCCTTAATCCTTTATTAAATTAGTCTACGTATCTCTCAAGTGTTACTGTATGTACTTTATAATTTATGTTCTTCTTTGAATTTAAGAGAATTATTTCACTGGTTTTGTATTTTATGAATGGTTTAAATAGAATTTTCATGCATGCAATTCCACTTTATTACCATTTTATTATCTTACTTGGTTTTTTGCCCCGAAAAGGAAAGTAGATCAGATTTAGATGTAAAATCAGATTTTGATATAATGTCCATAGCATAATATCGCCTCACAAGATTGCAACAGCTACCAGCATGCAAACCCCACCTAAAAAGTTTAATTTGCTCAAGGTTGATCAACCTGAACCAAAAAATGTGAAATGCATTGAGATTTATGGCAAGTGGAAAGCAAACTTAGAGATTAATGAAATGGGATTACATTGAAAGGGATCGAAATGAAGAAAATTACAAACAAAACGAAAGAGTTTAGCAATAGAGGCAGTAAGTGAAGGCGGTAGTTCTGGTAAAAATATCAACGAATTTGTTGTGAAAGTTAAAGAACTAAATAAAGAGTTACCATAATATGATACTAGGAAAAAGAATTTCGAGGATTATATGGACCGAGAGGTCTGAGATTTGGATTTTGGTCGTAGCAAGAAAACCCCAGCAATGAAAGAATAGGAATATTAGTGTTGTGCTCTGGGTTGTTATTGTCTAGGTTTTGTCGACTGTCGGAAAGCTTAAGGGTGTCGTTGGTTTTTTTTTTTGCTTTCTACTTCGGCTCTTAGTTAGTGTTGTGCTGCTCGAAGGTTGAGCTTTGTGATACTACTAGTTTGTTCTCCCTCTGAGTCCTTTGGACTGAGTTGTTTTACTTTGGCTTCTCTTAAATATAACCTACACTTTTATTAGCCCTAGCCCGTTTGACTTTAGTCAAGATAAATTGACTATGCTGAGATGCTATTCCCACCATCCAAACACGTCCAAAAGGCGATTTTTGGCATTAAAAATTAATATAATATTTAATTAATTTAGCTCAGCTGGTCATCCCCGTTCCCCCAAAAAGTTTAATGCGCTCCGGAGGTCCCGGGTTCGAGTCCCCAATGGCGTAATATTAGAATTAACATGGAAGGTAGTGTTAGCTTGCCCCCTTGTGACACAATCTCGGCCCCCTCCCATGTTTTCGGCTCCTTGGCTAGGTTACCCATGAGGCTATTTGGTAGGTTAGCACAAAGAACTTGTTCAATTAATGTAGTAGTATGTCGTTGGAGCTTAGCTTGTTAGGCTTCCAACTAGTTTCATGTAATAATTCTTATCCAATAATATTATTAAATTAAACTTTGATTTTTCGATTTAATTAAGTTGGAAAGCTACTTTTTACGTGGTATCAAAACACCCTGTTAAATTTATCAAATGATTCTAAGTAGACAAGTAACTTAAGGGTAATTTGGAACAATTTAGACGTGAGTACGATACATTTAAGAATCGAAGCGTAAGTTGGAGACCGGAACAATCCCTTGACACAACAGAACGATATTTCTGAAGAAAAGTTAACATGAATCCAGATTATCATTTGAGATTCCGAAAATTTGCATGATCCTGGTTATTGAACAACTTTTTTAGAAAGAAGTCCCAAGTAAATTTGGTAAGGAGGAGTTCGGATACCTCATGGAACTAAATTTTTTAGAACCGTTTTTGGGGGACTACGTTAAAAAATGGGGGGACTACTCTTAAGTTTTTGGGGTGGGTATTGGTAGTAATTTCCAATCACCCCTTATTTGATTTTTTTATTTTCAAATACCTACTTTATCCTTAATGATTAACTTAGTTAGTGTGATGATTAATTAGTGTTAGTGTTATGATTAGTAACTGATTAGTTAGTGATTAGTGAGTTATATTAGTGGGATTGTTTTGTTATAACATTATTATTGAGAGATAAGAAGAAGAAGTAAATATAAAGAAGAAGATGGGTGAACCCAAAAAATCTTTTTTTGAGTTTAGTAATTATGATTTGGGTGATTCATGTGACGATACCTCATCCTCAGAATCAGAACCCCCTTCACCTCATAGTGTATTTGTCAATACTTCTAATGATGCGGAAATGAGTTATTTGTTAGATGATGAAAGCTTTTTGCCCCAAACTCAAGCTAACCAAACAAATGATGGATTTTATCAGCCACAACCTGAAGATGAAGCTATGGGTACTCAGGTATGCCTCATATTTAGTTAATATAGCTTGAATTGTGCAAAAATTTGGCCAAACTCAAAATTTCTGGAAAAAATTTGGTTAGGTCAACCTAGTTCGGTTACCAAATTTAGCTTGCGAGGTAACCGAACCGTTCTGAATGTGTAGTTCGGTTACTAAATTTAGCAGACGCAGGTAATCGAACTACATGTTAATGGTGGTTTTTTAGAGTTCGTTTATGTTTTTCCAGAACATGTAACCGAACTATTTGTATAGAGTTCTGAGTGCATTGTTCGGTTGAGTCGATATCAAGCACTTTTGTTCCGAACTTTGTGTTCGGTAAGGTCATGAGAAAATATAAATACGGTGTTTCTAACCTAACCTTTGAGTTCGGTTTAGTCGAGTTTTCGGTTTCATGGCCGAACTTTTACATAGAAAATCTAAAGATCGAGTTCGGTAATGCCCCATTTAATTTCTAGAAACTACATAACCGAACTTTGTGTTCGGTAGGGTCGATAAAAAAAATTACATTATCGAACTTGTAAGAAATTTTTTTGTGGTATTATTGACGTTGTGCTATTACTTGTAGGTTCCATGTGATCCAATAGAACCAATGGAAAACCAACCATCCCCAGTTGGTATTTTGTACGATGACACATCCCATCACTACATGAATGACTTGGTATTCAAAAATCCGGAAGATGCAAAGAGTTGGGCTAGACAACATGCACAAAAAGACATGTGTGTATTAGTATTGAATGGGAGAGAAAGCAAAACTCGCTTTGAAATGGTTTGTGAGAGAAGCGGTGATCCCGATAAAAGCCACAAGAGGAAGGGTTATGTTTATAAAGGAAAGACAAATAGGAAGAACAAAACTTTCTCAAAGAAGATTAAATGCCCATTCAAGCTTGCATTTAATTACAACGAAGGTTTGGGTGGATAGGTTCTCTACAAGGTTATGCAAGGTTGTCATAATCATCCTCGTCCGGAGCATCTTGAAGGACATTTCATGGCGGCAAAGCTAACTCCTAAAGAGATGGACAAGGTAGCTAAAATGAGGACAATGGGTATTTCACCGGTTCAAATGCTCCAAATACGAAAGGAGGATAACAAGGGTAACCACTCATCTTTAAGCCAATACTTCCAGAGCTTCATAACTCATCGAGGATTTGTAGCCTTCTCGAAGACATTTACCTTCCAATGGTAAGCCGGTGATTTTATGGCAATCATCGGGAGTAATTCCCATCTCGCCAAATGGAAGATGCATAGTATATGTCTCGGGATAATACCTCTCGAGATATGCGGATACGACAACAACGTCAAACTGCACATGTGCATTCTCAATAGCTCTCCATAACACACATTCTTTAACCTTCGCTTGAAACTCATCACACTCCAAAGAAAGATCCCATTCGGACGCCTTTTGATGTTTAATAAGACGAACTGTATCATTATGATCCTACGAAAAGAACATAACACTATTAATACTTGACTACACATGTCCCAAAAAAAAACGTTTTGTTAGTTAATAATGAACTTAAAGAATACCATTGTCGCATAAATCTTCGCATCCCATGAGTGTTTGTAGCCACACAATGTTGCCCCACCATCATTTGGAGTACCATAAGTTGGGCTCACTGGTGGCAAACACAAATCATTATGGGGAATGTGTGAGTATCGTTTTCTAGGAGGCTTCGGCTTCTTTTTCCCTTTAGCGGGAACAATTTCTTGCTCTTCTTCATCATCATTCTCTTCCTCCTCTTCTTCCTCTTCTTCCTCCTCTTCATCCTCTCCCTCCTCTCCATCCTCTTCCTCCTCTTCATCGTCTCCTTCCTCTCCATCGTCTTCCTCCTCTTGTCCTTCTCCTTCTTTGTCGGGTCCTAGTTATTCTTCCTCTACATTTTCAACGTCTTCTCTTTGTTGTTCAACCTCTTCATTTCCTTGGTCTTCATTTCCTTGCTCTTCTTCATCATCATTCTCTTCTTCAATAACATTATCAATTGTATTCTCCATCACCTCTTCATTGACATGTTGGATTACATCACGAACATTCTCTTGGTTGACTTCCGGTAACAATCCCCCTCCAAGTTTAGCATTTGTGACACCACGGTTTCGGAAATCTAAATGTTTTTCTCCACGAGGGGTGAGAGTTTTAAAATCCTCATCTAGGTGTAGTCTCAATCTTTTTCCTTTGTTCCTAATGAACAAAAACCAAAGTATTAGCTAAACATAAGAGAATATTGTGTTATCAAATCAAATAGAACTAAAGAATAAAGTAAACACAACACTTGAAGTTAACGGACTACAGTTCGGTTAGCAAAAAATATTATCGACAAAACCGAACTCATTCTTTCAAAGGAAAAGTTGAGTTCGGTTACGGGAGTTTTGTTTGCGAGAACACCGAACTATGTAGTTCGGTCAGAGAACTAAATGGAGACGTAACCGAACTAAATATTTAAAAGGTTCGATTAGAAAAAGAAGTTATCGACAAAACCGAACTCGTACTGTCAAAGGAAAAATTGAGTTCGGTTACGAAAGTTTTTTTTACGAGCACACCGAACTATGTAGTTCGGTCACCAGATATTTGTATACTTAACCGAACTGTTCTTATTTTTGGAAGTTCGGTTAGCAAATCTGGGGTTACACAAAAAATTCTCCTAGCCGAAATATCTACTGTAACTACCATTTTCAATGGGTTTTGATGATTTCTAATCGATTTCTTCAACAAATAACGAATTGAAAAGAATGGGTATGAAGGAAATTACCCGCAAATTTGCATTTCACTTGAATCGGACTTCTTGGTTGTTGTTGGATGATTGATTTTGCCTCTGAACGGTGCTTCAAGTTGTTTATGAATTAGAAATTCTTTTGGGAGATTCGCTATATGTGGGAGTCCCGGACTCAATCCAGAAAGTCTGGGTGTTTGCTTGGCACGCATTTCTTATGAAGATTGATTAATCGACGATGAATTTTTTTCGAATCGACGATTAACGTCGATGTTAACGAAGAAGAGGAGAAGAAGAGAAGAAGAAGAAGAAGATGAAGAAGAAAAGAAAATGAAACTGATTTTTTTTCTTTTAATTTAGGTTTTAATTAGTGGGCTAGATTAGTGGGAAGTGGGTTAGATTAGTGGGTTATTATTGTTAATTATAACCTTAATTAGAATAATCGGTCATTAGTCTTCCCTAATCTTTTAAGAGCAACTGCAGTGGGCGACTATACCCATTTATTTGGTCTCTGAACCAGGCGTAGCGGGACGGACCAAAGACCAAATCCCAGACTAAATGAACAGTGGGCGATTATATTTGGTGGGGACCAAAGACTAAACCCAAATATAGTCGGGCGGGATATAATGTTCGCCCCCAAAACCAGCGAGGATAAAATGTTCGCCCCACACCAAGCGGTGATAAAATGTCCGCCCACACCAAGCGGTGATAAAATCCCATTTTTTTTTTTTTTTTTTTATTCTTTTTTGGGCGTTGATATAGTCACTTTGGAGTGGGGCGGAACATTATATGTTCGCGCCCACTCCACGGGGACTATATCAACGCCCCATTTTTTTTTTTTTTTTTGGCGGGGATAAAGTTTCGCCCCCCACCAAACTTATACTCTTCTGACTAAATTTTCGCCACCCACTGCGTCACACGATGGACCAAACTAAAATTTGGTCTTTTTTTTTGGTCTTTGATCTTTGGGTTTAGTCGCACCACTGGAGTTGCTCTAAGACACCCCTTATAATGTAGGGTGGACATATGTATCACAAAATAATCCCCCACCTTTTTTTTGAGTAGTCCCCAAAAAATCGTTCATTTTTTTAAGGGGTAGTATATATGTCCTAAGTGATGGACGGAGCCAATGTAAAACTAGGATGTGCATTGGCTGTCCAAAATATCCACTAGGCTTACGGTTTTGCAAGCCCAAACAAATTTTGCACCCCTTGAGCCCAAGTAATTAAGCTTGCCATGATTCATGAACACAATTTTGAATTTCTCATTCGTATACTCATTACTCACAAACAAGATGACAAGAATACTCATACCTCTGTTTTTAAAAAAGTGAAGTATACTAATAACATGAACTTTGCATAAGCTTCAATTTTTTCCACGAAGGCATGAACTTGAATTACTTAGAGCGCCAACATATTAGCTAACTGTAAGTTTGTAACACAATTTTGACGTATAATTAGATGTATATATATATATATATATATATATATTGTTAGGCTTTTTATTTTTGTTGTATTTTTTTCTTACTCCCCCTTTCTCAAGATCCTCGCTCCGCCCGCTATGAAGTAATTTTATTACATCTACACTAATAATCGTCCTTAATTTGGAGATGTCTATTTGTCTATTTGGAAATTTAGAAAGAAAAAGTAGAAATCAAAGTTATAAGAAAATTACAAACCGAGGAAAACCAAAACCCAATGAAGCAAGTCACATCCAATGGATCTTATAATTAATACTCCCTCCGTTCCACTATTAAGTGACATAGTTCAAGTTTGCACAATTCTTAAGGCAAACAAGGGAAAAGAGTATTTTTAAGCATATTTTATAATTAGATGTACATATATATATATATATTTTGTTAGGCTTTTTATTTTTGGTGTATTTTTTTCTTACTCCCCCTTTCTCAAGATCCTCGCTCCGCCTGCTATGAAGTAATTTTACATCTACACTAATAATCGTCCTTAATTTGGAGATGTCTATTTGTCTATTTGGAATTTTAGAAAGAAAAAGTAGAAATCAAAGTTATAAGAAAATTAGAAACCGAAGAAAACCAAAACCCAACGAAACAAGTCACATCCAATGGATCTTATAATTAATATCCCCACTATTAAGTGACATAGTTCAAGTTTGCACAATTTTTAAGGCAAACAAGGGAAAAGAGTATTTATAAGCATATTTTATAATTAAATGTATATATATATATATTTTGTTAGGCTTTTTATTTTTGGTGTATTTTTTTCTTACTCCCCCTTTCTCAAGATCCTCGCTCCGCCCGCTATGAAGTAATTTTACATCTACACTAACAATCGTCCTTAATTTGGAGATGTCTATTTGTCTACTTGGAATTTTAGAAAGAAAAAGTAGAAATCAAAGTTATAAGAAAATTAGAAACCGAAGAAAACCAAAACCCAACGAAGCAAGTCACATCTAATGGATCTTATAATTAATACTCCCTTCGTCCCACTATTAAGTGACATAGTTCAAGTTTGCACAATTTTTAAGGCAAACAAGGGAAAAGAGTATTTTTAAGCATATTTTATAATTAAATGTATATATATATATATTTTGTTAGGCTTTTTATTTTTGGTGTATTTTTTTCTTACTCCCCCTTTCTCAAGATCCTCGCTCCGCCCGCTATGAAGTAATTTTACATCTACACTAACAATCGTCCTTAATTTGGAGATGTCTATTTGTCTACTTGGAATTTTAGAAAGAAAAAGTAGAAATCAAAGTTATAAGAAAATTAGAAACCGAAGAAAACCAAAACCCAACGAAGCAAGTCACATCCAATGGATCTTATAATTAATACTCCCTCCGTCCCACTATTAAGTGACATAGTTCAAGTTTGCACAATTTTTAAGGCAAACAAGGGAAAATAGTATTTTTAAGCATATTTTACAATTATACCCTTATGGATAATAATTAGTGAAATTTTGGAATGATTTATCTCTCAAACTACACCAAGGATGTTCGCACACTTCATACCATTGAAAAGCATTTTAAAACACCTACGTAACGAATATAAACATGTCTATCAAATTATGCATATTTCTTATATTTCTTATAATCAATTAAAAGGATAATTTTAGAAATATCTCTTTGTTTGATAGTGGGACAAAATGTAAAAGTAAATAGGTCACTTAATAGTGGGACGGAAGGAGTACAGTATTATTAGCAAATTAATCAAAGTTTATTGATACAGAAGCATTTAATTTCCTTTTATGAAACATAGCTCAATCTTTCCACTTCCATGGACGGCCACGACACTACACCGTACCGATGGTATCTTACACATCCATATAGCCTATTTGGCATGCAGTTCCTGCTCACCAGAATCATCACCATCACCAGCACGAGGACCACCAGGTCTACGACGTCGAACACGGTCCTGCAGCTGCATCAACAGTGGTAGCACTTCCTACAGCCGCTTCAACAGTGGTAGAATTACCCGGTTGAACAGAAGAATGTTTCTTTTTTTTTGGCTTCTGATGAATGAATGCTTACCAGGCATACTAATACAATGAAAACAACACTTACAACTCTGTAATTAGCCATGATCAGTTATATGATTTAGTTTTTCTTACGATTGTTGGATATGATAGCAATTTGCACAAAATGAGAAGACAATGTAGGTACTTATAATACCTTTCGTTCCACCGGGTTCCCTTGCATTGGGCTACATACCATGCTTTTTTGAATTTTCAAGAGGAAGTCTGTATGTTTTAAATTTTACTACATAACCCTCGGATTGGATTTATGATGATGAAGATTTTTTCGACCTGAAAGATAGGAATTATGGTCAAATTTACATAAATAAATGTTACATGGAAGATGATTTTAAAAATAGTTATGTTATGTATTGTTATTTTTCTAATTAATAAGCTTCAACATTTCATTTCAAACTAATATTAATTTTAACAACCAAATTGGGAAAGTCAAATGTTACTTTAATTTTTGGGACCACTTTTCGATTTTAACAGTTGTTTGATAGGTGTTACTTGAAGTGTTATGTGTCATAGTCAAACTGAATTTCAATTGAATTTTCCTTGGATCTTTTGGTCTTTTGATAATCCATAAACAAGAACTCCCTCCTTGTCAGTTTTGGGGACCATCTCGTTGGAATTTGAGCTTGTAGGGGTATTCGGTGAAGAATTTGATGGACCTTGTGAAAATGGTGAAGAATTTGGTGTTGAGGGAGAAGAATATGGTCTTTTATTGACAAGATTATATTTGTCAAAATATGAGGACCGAACCCTCTTTCAAAATTTCAATGATTAGCATAAGCGGCTACTTCCGGTTGATTACAATAATTTTTTTGCATTACCATTGATTTCTCATTTTTGAAATAAAAATAAAGATACAATCTTGGGGCTATCATGTGTATTAAAAAGAATCCAACAAGAAAATATAATTGTAGAGGAGTTGTGATAGTTTTAGATTTGAAAAGAGAAATTAAGAAATTCTAAAGGAGTAGTTTAGTTCAATTTGAAGATCGATGAGCCTCGAGATAGCTGGATGAGTATAAAATAAAATATAATTAGCCGCCTCATTAGAATATTCATGACCAAGTTCTCAGTTCTCTAATCATGTGCTGCCAATTTTGCCGATCAAAAAAAAAAGAGTGCTCCCAATTCTGTACTACCAACTACAAAAGCAGGAACTAAAAAAACATTATCTTTATGGGTTTTTACCCATATGCATATCTCTCGAGATTGGAGTTGAGAGCCTGGTTAGCTATTCGCCGAATTATTCGTGACTGATCCGTGAATCTTTACGCACCAGTAGTTCCCAACCCAAACGGGCGTCCAGTTGAAACACCGAAATGAGGTCGTAAACTTTGTGAGTAATCCGAATTATACGTGTTTTTGAACTAGAATCGGCCATACGGATTTGTCCATTACTCTCCGAGCAACAATTATGGGCTTATTTTCATTTCGTGTTTTAAGGCCCAAACACTCATTTCGGCCTTGTTTTCGAACCATTTTTTGGGGACCAGCCTTTTTTTGGGGACCATTTTTTTATTTTGGGTAAGATATTAGAAGTAAATCTAGGTCACCCCTTATCTAGATATTTATTATAATACCTAAATTACCCTCTGATTATTTTTGGTTAATGATTAGTTAGTGTGATTAGTGAAATGATTTTGAATAAAGATTTGAGATTAAAAAATTAGATTTTTAAAAAAGAAGTAGAATTATTGAGAGAGAAAGTTAAAGAAGATGAAGAAGAAAAACATGGAAAATAATTTTTTTTTTGAGTTCACTGAATCTTCATCTCCTTCCTCTCCCAGAGTATATGTCAATCTTCACAATGATTCGGATATGAATTATTTCTTAGATGGTGAATGTATTCTTCCCCAAAGCCAAACTCAAGATGAAATCGATGGATTTTACCAACCACAACCGGAGGAAGATTATTTGGGTACCCAGGTATGCTCTAAACTTAGATAATGTTGGTTGAATTGGTCCAAATTTTCAAAAAAAAAATGTGAATTTGTTAAGTAGATTTGGGATTGTTCGGTTACCTTGTGTGAAGAACATGTAACCGAACTAATCTAAAAGTGTAGTTCGGCTACTTGTTCTAAACACGCAGGTTACCGAACTCTCCAATAATGGAGGTTTTTTGAAGTTCGGTTAACGGACATGTTTCCGAAATTTGTAAATAGGATTACAGTGTTATGTTCGGTTTGGCCGGAATGTAACCGAACTTTAGGGTCTATAAGTTCGGTTAGTTCGCAACCAATAGCTAACCGAACTTACGTAAAATAAGATTTCATATTAGTGTATAAAGTTCGGTTGGTTCGCAGACTTCATACCAACCAACGATCTAACCGAACTTACGTACAATAAAATTTGACTTAGTATACGTAAAGTTCGGTTAGTTGTCAACTTGCTTTACAAACCGAACGCTGAGTTCGATTATCCCGATAAAATTATCATGTAACCGAACTCCACATGTATGCAATTAGACAAGGTTGTAATATGGGTAGAGTTCGGCTATTAGATAGTTTTAAAATTTTTTGCGAACTAACCGAACAGAGTTGGAAAAGTTCGGTTAATTGATAACTCAACATAGTGGGCAAAATAACACAGTTCGGTTACATTGGATTTTTTTTCTTTTTTTTTTTTTGTAATATGGGTAGAGTTCGGTTACTTTACAGTTTCAAATTTTTTTGCGAACCAACAGAGTTGTAAAAGTTCGGTTAAATGAAAACTCAACATAGTGGGCAAAATAGCACAGTTCGGTTACATTGGATATTTTTTTTTTTTTTTTTGTAATATGGGTAGAGTTCGGTTACAAAATAGTTTTCAAAATTTTTACGAACAAACCGAACTCGCAGTTCGATAACCTAATTTTAAATCCCATTAAACTAAGCCCTACGGGTTAGATTTGGCTGCTAGATTAGATTAAATTTGTACTCATCCGGAATGTTGATATTAGAACAACCAAAGTAAAGAGTAACCAGCCCATTTGAAATCGTCAGATTCAAAAGTCCCGATTGGATATTTAGATGGGCAGGCATCCACGATATCCTTACTTGTAATATTCATAACTAGGGATTCTGTATTAATCTCTGAGACGCGATATGATTCTTCTGAAATTTCAATTTCTGCTACATCACCATCTGTACATTTCAGCTTGTAGCCAGGATGCCCACAGTAGTCAGGCCGGGAATCATCATCACCCCTATAATGATCTCCCCAAAATGGATAGCGTACGGCTATACGATTTCCACACACGAAATCTTTGTTACATTTCTCGTACCTCTCTTGATCAGTTTCCTGGGAAATACAAACATAGGTGTGAAACATTAACATGGAGAAGATGATAACAACGGGCTTGAGGAACAAAAGGGAATCTACTGAACCATGATGAATATGATGATGGGAAATCATATTAGAGACAAAGAGATAGAAAGAAAAGCTACAGAGCTAATTGAAACTGGGTGTGCTGCAGATATGCCAGGTTAATTAGCTAGGAATTGAAGAGACTGGAAACTCAGGAGGAAAATAGTTTTCTGTATGCAATTGACCAATAATCTCGAAACAGTACTAATTTTATTCTTTTTTTTTATTAAGCAAATAGAAGCATCGGATTAAGACATAATGGAGTTTTCCCCACTAATGTGAGTGCATAGGAGCTGCGATATCACGGTTTGTTAGATAAGTCTTCCAAATGAGACAGACGCAGAAGTAATTGTGGGCTAAACCTCTCTCTCTCTAAATTCTCTCTAAATAAATGCGATTTTTACGCAACCAGTAAACCAACCGTCTAAAGCCGGTAACCACCAAAAAACAACCGGCAAACACCCAAAAAATAGCCAGTATCCACCGTGTAATGGTTACCGGAAACCACCATTAATTTTCGAGATCCGGAAGTTTCAAGATCCTCATGATGCCCAGACTTTTGTTCATCAATTACTAAGACTCCCATATTTTATTTGCTACCAAGACGCTTCTGTTTCCCCACTTATCTGTTACTACGACACTATTTTCAGAGATCCAAATCCGACTTCTAAGACACTGAGTTACCAAATTCTACCAAGACACCTTTAATTTGTTATTTGTTACTTGTTACATATTAATTCGAGGACGGTTTAATCTAATTGAACGATCCCGAGGCTCTCCCAACTCTTCTGAAGTTTATTAAGACTCCGGAAACTCCAACCACTTTTTACTTTAATCTCTCTGCTACTTTTCTTCCTTCCTTTTTATATAATTTTGTTCTTGTATCCTGAAAGTGATTTTAGGTCTGCTAACTATTTTAATTTGATTTTTATCGAGATTTGCGATTGAATAGTACCATCCTTGTTCCCTTCAATCTTTTGTTATATCTGTTCCCTATTTTTGATTTCTGCTAATATTTTCTTTTTCTTCCTGATCTCGTTCTCTAATCTAAGAATTCTTAATTTCCGTCTATCCTAATTTTAATTTTAATTTGGTCGGGAGATATAATACACTAGAACACCCCTACTATTACGGTACTGCAAGTGAAGCACAATGATTGTGCGTCACAGAGTTGCAGGCCAAATCAGTACTCCGCCGTAATGGTGCAATGCGAAGCCATAATAGCGCAACACAAGCCATAATAGCGGTATTACTGTATAGACTGTCAAGTGTCGAGAATGGTATAGCTAATGTAGTGCAAGTGCAGCACTACATTGTAAATACATTTGGCTAAGTGATGAAGCTTATTGGCCGACACAATGAAGCTTCATTGAAGGTTTGGCAAGACATGGCCAAAGTGACAGATGCAACATGCGATGTTGGCATCGATGCATATCCATGGAATTGAGTTGTCCCAAGCTCAAGGAGGATGCAATAGTGAAGAATATACTAAGAGTTGGTCTATGGCATATATTCAAGGTTGGCCAAAGCTTGAATAATGCAAACAAGTTGGTAATGCAAGAGTTGCATTGCTATTGTCAAGCTAATTGGCGAAGTGAAGCATATATGACGCATGAGTAACTAGAGTGAGCTTAAGAAGCTGGCATCGATGTTTGAAGCTTAAGGAATGTTCGTGCATGAGTTTAGAATGATAAGCATGCAGGGCCAAGAGGGCTGAACGTTGGCGCAGGACAGAATCTAGTATGGCACAACAAGTGTGCAATATGGCTCAAGTGACGGTTATAAGTTGGTTATTGGCTTCACAAGCATTCCAAAGGTGCGAGACAAGTTAGAAGGCTTATGAAATGAGTTCATAGCCTTAGTAGAGTGTCCCTAACCATTCAAGACAAGTGTGGCTTCAATCTGCATGACAACACAAAAGGTGGCCGTTGAAAAGCAGATTGGCGGTTATGGAAACTACGATGGGACACATGCATTCCATGCGTGTGCAAGTGTTGTGCACGGTTTTGGCTAGTGAGTTTGCTGTATAAATAATCCTAAGGAGTGGGAAAAATCGGTAGGCTTACATAGGAGAGTTAGTCTCATGTTTGAGAGAGTTAGGCATTCACCATGAGGGTGAATGGCACATTTTAGTCCATGTGATGGACGAGTTTTGTAATCTTCCTTTAGTGCAATAAAATGGGTTTGTTACAGTATATATTTGTATTCATTTATGTTGCTGATGTTGTGTGAGAATTGTTCAAGTACATGGCAGAACCTCTTATGCTTATGGGGGGTATGAAGAGTTAGAGAGAAAGAAGAAAAGACTTCTGTTGTGCAAAGCTTTATGAGTGAAGGCAGATGCGTATTTTGATGCAAGTATGCAAGACTGAATGATTTTGGGTGACGTTGAGTCACTGAACCACAATCATTGCCGGTCATATCCATGAAAATTTTAGGCGATTAAATGGGCATGTGACAGCTGGTATCAGAGCGAGTTTAGGGGACACATTTTTTGATTTTCTCTCTTTTACTCAAGTTAATGTCATTTGTTTGTCAAATTCAGTGAAGAATTGTTTGGGTTTAACTAGTAGGGAGACTAGAAGAAGTTGGTCTCGTGTGTAAAGATTAATTGTAATGAACTTGAAGCTTGAAGTAGCAGCAGGCCATGAAGGTTTATGACAAAGGTGTCAAAATTCCAGCCCAAAGTGTTAGGCGAACGCGAAAGAATCATTGAAAACCAGGTTTTCAAGTGATTGCATGACAAAACTAAGGAGTATGCTGACTTCAATGGTGCAAGTCAGGTGTCAAAGTCCATGTTTCTCACAAGTATGCAAAGATTACGCATTTGGAATGCATATTTTTGTTGTGTTATCAGTAGCGAGTACATTACAAGTAGTAATGGGAATTTTGCGAAAATTCCTGAACTCAAAGAAGTTGATGGCCTTTGCAGTGGCCAAGTAGATGAAGAACATGTCTATGTGATAGATTGAAGGTGTTTTCATTGTAGCCAGTTGATGGAAGATTATAGTTATTTGTCTCGAATGCATGTACCTTAGTGGTAGTGCAAAGTCTGGTTGCGAACCAGCATGTTTTGTGGCAATGTGATGCCATAAAAGAAGAATTGGGTGGCCAATTCTTATCTAGCATAAATCTTATTGAAAGGCTGAAGAAATAAGCGCAAGTTAGGGGAAAACCGATACACCACGGTCTTGCGTTTGCAAATTATTCTTCGTTGATGCTAGATGCGCACAAGGAGTGTGCTTGCACCTGGTTTATGAGTGGGATCATTGTGCTTGGATAAGGGTGTACAAAGACCTTCATTAGATCGTAACCACAAGCGGATGTTCTTTTTATTTTGCCAAATCAACAATTGTTGCTACTCAGTTGATTTTGGAGAAGGAAAGACAAGAGTAACCGAGATTGTGCATGGGCAGTAAAATGAGTTCCAAGTTTGAAAGAAGAATCGGCATTCTTGCTTCATGGAACGTAGGCAGTGGCGCCTCATTTGCAAGGATTATGGCCTTGTTTGCAACGTCCGAAGTGTTTATCCGCGGAAGTCATTGAGTGATATGACTTTGCTGAGCTCTATGGTGATGCTCAGAATCACCAAGTAAATTCCGTTCCAGTTTTGCAAAGGTGCACAAGTTTGTGTCAAGATTTGGGTGCTAATTGGCATAGCATGTGCTAATTGGCATAGTAAATTCCGTTCCAGTTTGGCGCTGCTGCCGGGGACTTGGCGCGTGCCTGTGATCTTTTGCTTGCTTCGCTGAGTTGCAAATCATCCCTGTACATATTCACATTTTGCTGTTTTTAACCCTGTACATATTTACCTTGTCTTAGCTTTTAGTCCTTTGCTTTGCATTGTTGCTCTGCATTGTTTTTAGTCTTTCATTTCTTTGTTTAGTTATTTTTCATTTCACCTTGTACATAGTTGCTCTGTGTTATTCCTTTTTGTTATGTTTTAGTATAATTTAGTTTAATTTGCCCTGTTATTAGCCCTGTTATTGCCCTGTTATCATTAGCCCTGTGTTAGTGTAGTATCCCTGCATAATTTAGTATAATTTAGCATATTAGTGTAACTTAGCTTCTATTTCATAACTTAGCATTTTTTTTTCAATCTTCACCATGTCTTAGTATCACTTGTAGTCATCACTAGCCCTGTAACTTTTAGCTGTTTGGAGCTTTGTCATTAAGTTTACAAGGAGACTAAGCGGCCACATATCTTAGTGCTACCTTGTAACTCTTGATCCCTTTCAGATCCAAGATACTCTCGGTGCATATCTGTCGCACTGAGAAGCTGAGTTTGACATTGAGCTCAGGTGCTTAGCTCTGTCATTGTAGTTCTGTTTGCTTACTTTGTGTAATTATAGAGAACTAAATCTCTTTTGTTGAGCCAGGTGCTACTGTGTTGCTACTTAGCTGCTTTGAACAACTGCTTTGTACAAGCCAAAGGAAGGAAGGCAAGGAAAACTCTAGACTTGAGGGTTAGCCAAAACTGTGCATTTGTGAATCTTGGCTTGTCTTGTGGTGTGTGTAAGGTGCAAGCTTGGCTTGTCGGCTGATAACCACGACCCTGAGCCCCTGTAATTTTTATTGCTGCAGAACCTGTGAGCTTTGTTGACTGAGCATTAACACATGCAGCCCCCCAGCTCCCTGAAGCTGTGGGGCTTTTGTTACAACTTGGCACCTGATTAATCTTAGCACATAACCTTGTGCTTGAGTACATGTGTTGCAAATCTTTATTGTGTCATGACTGTGCACTGAGCACGATCTTTTGCATCTGTGCATATTGTTGTCTGTGTTGCTTTGCCCTGCCAAGCTCCCTTGCTAGCCCCTGAAGCTGCAAGTTTGCGCCAGATTGCAAACCCTGCTACCATCATTTGAGCATAACCTGTCTCCACCCGAGCATGACACCCTGATAATCCTAAAGCTCGAATGATTGCTCTGCTTTGTGAATGTGCACTTTGTGTACCTTGAGCTTGTATTGCCTTGAGCCGGTAGCCAACTGGTAGCCAATTGTATTGCCTTGTGTGACTGCAAACCATCAGACCTTTGCCTGTGCATGAGCTGTGCTAGGCTAACTGGCCGAGCATTCGACACTTGTGATAAATTGGAACCTATGCTTATATGAAACACGAAATTAGTCTGTGTTTTAGCATAATCATTGTATAAGCTGTAGCACCTAAACTTGTGCATTCCTCTGTATCTGGAAAGCACCTAGGCTGTCTTGTGCATTGCCGATTTGCACACATTCTGTGCACACAACTAGAACCCTAACCAGGGCTCTGCACAAACTTCTTGGCCAAAAGCTATTTGAGGCTGCTAACTTGCCCATTAAAGCGAAGCCTCATATTTGGAGGGCTTACACCGGTGGGCCCAAATCAACCCAACCTAGGCTAACAGAACCTAACCTGGGCTGCAACCAAATGAAACCCAGCTCACCTGAACTAACCCAACTAGGCTTAGCATTATAACTGGTTTGTACATTAACACAAAATTTCTTTTATTTCAACCGAGCACTGGTGCATAGGTGAGCCCACATAACCTCTCTTCTTTGGGCTTAAACAAAACTAAGCCCACATCCGTGGTTTGTGCATATAACTTGAACCCAACCGGGGCTGCCAAACCAAACTGTCAACTGGGCTCAATCCACTTCTGGGCTACACACTTTGCAACAAACAAAGCTTTCCCACATAAACCAAAGTTTACAAAAACAAAAATGAACCCATTTAAACCAAACAAGCCCACATAAACCAAACTTTCCCAACAAACCAAATGAAACCCAACAAACCAAAAACCCAATAAACCAAACTTAGTCCACTTCACTCGGGCTTTGAGTTCAATTTGAGAGCTAGACCATGTCGGGATTTTTAATGCATCGGGGATGGAAACAAATCCCTTAGAGAGCGTGCTTACGGGCACGCTTCACGGATGAACCCACATACCATAGTGATTTTAGAGAATTTTATGCGCCTTCTCGGGGCCCCGACCTCACATACCCTAATCACTATGAGCACATGTATCATCCATCACGAGGTTGAGAATGAACACTCTCCTCATACCCAGTCATCACTTTTAGATCAATTAGAGGCTCGACTATACGCTTTAGATAGGCAATCGCTAGAAAGGCAATCTGTCGAATCTAGTTTTTCTAGGCAATATGAAACGCATGCTTGCACCTTATGTGGTGGCTTAGACCACCTGCTTTGAATATTTGTTATATCTTGCATGATTTTAGACGGTCTAGGGAAAACCATGATAATCCAATGAGCAGAAGTGTCTAGAAGTGACTATTGGGACCATAATCAGCCTGCACACATGCATCATTCACCACAGTGGGGAGATGAACAATTTTATACTCCCCCAACTCCTAGTTTGCAATCAACAATGGATACACTCATGGAGCTAAATGCTAGGCTTGAAATGAATGCAATGCATGACCATCCATATAGCAACATGTCTGAATTTCCCTTCTCTAGTGAACCTCATGCACAACCATACAATGAATATCCATATGAGAAATGCATACCCACTAGTGAAAACTTTCCTTTCATTGAACAACATAATGAACTTCTTGAATTTAGTCAAAACCTTGAGCAAAACCTTGAGCAAAACATTGAGCAATATCAAAAGTCAACTGACCAAAGGTTTGCGAGTTTAGAATTCAAAATGAGTCAAATCCTTGATGCACTAAATGAAGAAAGGGAGGAATTTCAAGGTGAAATGAATGTTAGGGAAATGCAATTGTGCTATGATGATGATGAGGATGAATATGATATGTTAGAAGAGCATGTGTACACTTTGAAAATGTAGTAGAATCTTTTGGTTCAGAGACGTTAGACGTTTCTCCTGTGAACCCTATGAATGATGCTTCTTCTGATATTCATGCATGTGATATTGATGTGGAACCTGTGCAATTATCCTGTGAAATTGACCATGATTTACCCTCTTTTGACTTTAGGAAAGTGCGTGATGGTACAAATGATTTTATACATGAAAATAACGTAGATGTACCTAACCTCTCTCCCGAGTCACAAATTGATACTCCTCCACCAAACCTAGGTGTAGTTTGTCACAAAATTGCAAAACCAACTTTTCTGAAAATGCCTAACTTAGGCCTAGAACTTTGTGCTTCCCAAGTCCTCTTGGACTATTTCGCATCAAAGTATAACACCTTTAGGGAACCACAATTGGAATGTGTATATGCACTTTTGTAATTAGCAAAACTCATTTTGAGTTAGACCTTTTGCATGATGTACCTTTAATTTTGCAAGATTTTGTGCTGAAAAACACACCCGTTGATAAGTTTAGGTTTGGGGAAACTCATTCCCATTTGCAGTCTTACGTGCACTCTCATATTATATTTGTGTAAGACTGTCAATGTGTGTACATATCGTCTATTGGGTTGATCCTCAATCAAAAACTTGGTAGGCCTCTAAAGGTGTTTATATTTATGACCTACATGTTATAATCCGCAAGTGCACGGCGTCTATTGGAGACGCGGCAAGTACGGGTCGATCCCACAAGGACTTGTGGTGCTCTAAGGTGATCTAAGGCTTCTTCAACTGAGTTCTAAGTGAGGTAACACAACATTGAGTTGCCGATACGGCTGATGTTTAAATGTGATCCTAAGCTAAGGTAAAAGACAGAGATAAATGGGTCTTCAGGGTTATCAAATTCACCACTAAACCCCTATTATGTGCTCAACTAGTTTGATGTCTTGTTCTTATATCGAGGACAAGAGAAGCTTGTCCTTTGGCTATCACTTATCTAAGAGTTTCTCCATATAAAGCTTCAATTATCGGTGAGTTATTGACCTAGAGTACTGGTTGTCTAATGAAGAACAGCCAGTCAAGAGAATCAGTGTAAAAAATAGAAGCAAGAGCTGAACATTCTCAACTCAGTTTTAACCTAACTACAGTGCATCCATGGCTTTGGCATGCCTTTGTGAGAGAAAAAGGATTGAGATGTTAAAATTGAAACTATCTTATCAATTAAGCATTCAAGAACATCTTACACAGTTTAAACACAATTAGGAATTAGGGTTTCATCTCAAACCCTAACAACTAAATCAAAACATAAAATTAAACATAAATTAAACCTAAATGACTGCCCTGGCTAATCCAGGCGTGGTTTCTATGAACACCCAACACTTCTATTTATACATGCAATTGCTTCACCCCAAAATACCTAACCTAATTCTATAAAATAGAAATTAATTGAAACCCATACCCCAGAATCGCCTTTCCCTCTTGTCACTTCGCCTCCGAGAACGCCATGCTTGTGGTGTTGGTGGAAAACCCTAGTTTCAATTATCTATCATTTAGCTTCTAGGGATTGAGAAGCTATGTAATAGATAATTAATACTAGGGGCGGCTATCTGATGGAGGTGATGGTGACGGATGAGGAGTTGGTGGTGATGGTGCGGCTCTGTCGGAGGAAGGGGATGGTGGTGTCGGAGGTTTGTTGCAGAGGGTTGTTGCAGAGCTCTGCAAGAGGGAAAAAGAGAAGGAAGAAGAGAGATGAGGAGCGATTAGGGTTTGGTTGGGGGTATAGGGTGTCGGCGGTTTTGCTGTGAAGCGGGGGATAGCGAGCTTTGAAGGAACAGGCGGAGCGGCGTCGGATTGGTTGGAGAAGATATTAACTGGCTGAGAGAGGTAGCCGGTTTTGGAGCGATACGGGTGTTGCGCGAGTACATCGAGGGTTGATGAGGCGGCTGTAGCGACCGTAGGATGTGGATGAGAGAGATCTCAACGGTTTGGAGTGGACGGGCTCGGATCCGGGTCGTGGGTTGCTCCAACTCAAGCCCATGTCTTGTAGATGAGTTGCTACTTGTTGGGTTGCAACTGTTTCGCGCGTGGGCTTTGGCTATCTGCTCCATAGATGATCGACTCCAATTCTTCGCTCCTTGGCTCCTCAGTTTCTCCGGACTTTATTTATTGCCTAAAAACACAAAATTAATTAATATAAATATTTATTCTTGAAAACAAGGAAAACACGAGAATGCAGGATAATATCGATTCTTGAGCACAAAAGATGAGTAAAATGCCAATAAAAAGGTGTATAAATATGCACTATTTAGCACTCATCAAATACCCCCA
The DNA here is from genome assembly GCA_023531295.1 of Papaver armeniacum. Classification (NCBI taxonomy): domain Eukaryota; kingdom Viridiplantae; phylum Streptophyta; class Magnoliopsida; order Ranunculales; family Papaveraceae; genus Papaver; species Papaver armeniacum. Next base: position 511,420 of record JAJJWW010018834.1, read on the forward strand.
AAACTGAATTTTACTTGTCCTCAAGTGAAACTTAAATTAGGAAATCCTAACTATACCCCTGTCGCAGTCTCTCGAATGCATTTAGCGTATGCACTAAGCCTTTAAACCCCTAGGTGTCCCTAGTGGACGAGTTGTAGTCTCGTGAGGGTTTACAAGAGGTGTACCCACAAAACCTTCTCCAACTTCCAGAGCGTAAAAGAGTCTCGAGCATCCTAGAAGCTATGAGGACATAGAGTTTCGCATGCTAGTAACGATGAAGTTAGAACTATCGAAGAACGCATTCTCATCCTTAAGTCTTTGAGCGAGAAGTAACCATACCATATGAAAGAATTCGGATTCGATTGTGATCATAAGCCTCGACTTCTGCCTCACCATTAAGGTTTTATGAAAATTGCACTCAAAAAGATCGCTTTTTTAGTCTCTCATGTGTGCAGGCAGGAGTAAAGAGAGAAATCCTGCACACATTGTAGGTAAGAAGGATAACCTTCCGAAATAAAATCTGGAGACTCCACAAATGTGTGGACAAAAGAATCTTTTTCTAATGATCTCTAAGAAGGGAAAATCAACCATTAGTATGGGGTGGGAGTACTCACTCACTTCTCACCCGATCGGCAATTAATATCACTCTCTCATAAGAAACCATAGAAACGTCTTCAATCTTCGGTCTTCGGTCTTCAAATGTTGATGACGAACTTCTAAACTTCACAAAACTTGACAATTTTTAACTTTTCTACTCAAATTCCTCGTTGTTTGGATTTTTCTTTTTAAACTCTTCTTTACCATGGTGGTAGCAAAAATAGACTACAATATTTTATTTTTATTTTTGATTTTTGATTTTTGATTTTTTTTTTTTTTTTTTTGATAAGTGAAAATAAAAATACAAATACAAATAATGAAACAACTAACTCCATGGACAAAGGACTTTATCACTCAATTTTTCCACAACTTGTATTGTCTTGATTTTATAAATTTTATTAATTCTCATCCTATTTTCTTTTCATTGTTGCACATAAACCTTGGACTATATCAATTTTTCTTTCCATATTCTGATTCTCTCAGGTTGTTGTCGATGATGTGTTTCTATGGGTCTTGCTGATTGAGAGAGAGAGATGCTAACTACAAATCGGTATTTAGAAGGAGTTTTCATCTTTAGACGTCACCCTCATGATTGACAAAAACTAGCACTCAAGAGATCAAAAGTAGTGCTGAAAATGGTGCGAAGTTGGGTAGCTCACCATTCTACCCGGAATTTACGTACGGTGACACACACTCTAACAGACTTTTCTAGAAAGTTGCAAAAAATTGAAGGTTGGTGCCTCACTTGATGTAAAATGGGTAGTCTCCACTATGGGTGATCACAATTCTACTACCGAATATCTAAACAGCACCTAATTCGCCCTCCGGTATGGTTAAATCCGACTTTAACGCTCTAATCAACTAAGGAACCCGATTGTGTTCTCCGGTACTTCCAAGTTCTGTTATTTCGGTCAGAATCTCTATGTAAACATAGCTAAAAGCATGCTAGTGACTCTAAAATCTCTAAAGTTGGAGGTTTTACAAAAATTTTTTTTTTTTTTTTTTTTTTTTTTTTTTTTTTTTTTAAATAAAATAAAAGACTAAAATAAAAGGTAAAATAAAAGACTAAAAACTCTAAATGCAAAAATATGCAAATGCACCCCCAAACCTAAATCAAACATTGTCCTCAATGTGTCTACATATAGAAAAAAATTTAAACAGGCACATACCATGAGAACTATCTTTGATAAGAGAAAAGGTAAGAGATTAGGGGTATGTCGTGTGAGCACGGTTAGAGCTTCACTAGTCAAGGCTAGAATCCAACATTCTCAGTGGAGATCATATCGGATTAGCATAATATATGTGCAAGAAGACTCAACCGATTCAAGAAAGAAAAATTTAAAAAGTCCTACTGAATTATATACAAAAATTTACTAACAATCTAAAGAGTTGAGGGCCAACCCAAAAGATAATTAACATGAAAATGGGCTTTGGTTTATGTGGGAATTTGGTTTAAATGGGAAAGTACAGCCCAGTTGATGTTGAGCAGCCCAACAGCAGAGCCCAGCTTAGGCAGAAGCGGCCCAGCACAGAGAACCGGACAGCCCAGATGCACAGCCCAGTATTTGGGCTTCTGAATTGGTTTTGTGTGGGCTGGTTGTTTGGTTTGCAGAAACAGAGCTCAGTGGTTGGGCTTCATGTGTAGGCAGCCCAGTGCACAGCTTATGTGGGCTGGAGGTTTAGAGTGCAAGGCCCAGCGAAAACAATCCTATGAGGGTTTAGTGTGGTTCACCCAGTGCACAGCTTATGCACCATCTTCTCAGCCCAGTGCATTGAACTGCACAGCCCAGATGCACAGCTTGGTTTGGCAATTAGCAGCCCAGGTTCTTTTTGTGCAGGTTGTCTACACAACCCAATCTGTAGGTTTCAGGGCGTTTGTAGTTTGGCCAACTGATGCAAAAATTAAACACAGCACAGCTTTGTGCAGGACAGAGCAACACAAACTGACAGAGCACAGATTGCAAATGAGCAGGCTGGTCTATGCACAGGTCAGTTTAGGCATAAATGAATCACAGCACAAGTGTAAATGCATCTCACAGCACAAATTAGATCACTCACAACTCAACTACTTCCCTAACTCACAGCTGCAGGGGCTGGAGGTTAGGTGCTACACCACAGGTAAATGCAGGGATGCAGGGCAGATGTATCAAATGAATAGATGATCAATTTAAGCACTTTACATCATTTTTGACATGCCACAGAGCGTGTCAACTGGGTCAGTTGATTTCAACTGGGGTTGCAGCCAACTTGGCTAACCAAGTTATAGCCCAACTCAACAGCTACAGAGTATTTTCTTGCACTAGTTCAAGGTTAAGCACCACTGGCAATCAGCTAAGGCCAGCAGCCAAAGGGTCATCTGTTCAGGTCAACTACAGCACAGGGCAAATGAATTTCTACAGCTCAACTCACAGCTTCAGGGACTGGAGCTTGGCTCAGGGCTGTTGTTTGCAAGGTCGATTGACCTTACTTGAGTTTCACGAGACTATGCTCGAGTCACACTAGTACATGGCAGATAATACTAAGGAGGTTATAGCTCGGGATTGACGGGTTAAACATGCAAAGGGGAGCTGTCATACGGGTTTGCAACTACGAGGAGCAGCTAATTCACGGTGTATGCTCGGGTTTAACAATTCTTGGTTCAACAAAGTGGTGGCTCACATGTATGCTACGAGGCTCAACAGCTTCGGGGCTGGAGCTCGGGGGCAGATTGAAGGTTAAGGTTCTGAGCCAAATCCCGCTTGTTATCGGCAATTCACAAAGAGATGCATACAAGGCTCACGGGGTTGCGGGTTAATGACCCGGCTTATGTGTAGGCTGAGCACACGGTGGGTCAAAGCACGGGTGGTGATTAGCGGCTCAAGTACAACCTGTCTAGCTTGCACAACATAAGACTAAGTGCACTCACTTCACAAAGCACAACAAGTGAGAAACTTATGCATAAGAAGGACGAGAGAATGTAAGCATTTTATAGCAAACCTACATATCACCAGGTGTCAATCTGGTTCCCTGACTTCAAAATTCAAAGGTTATACAACGATATGCATGGTTTTGAGCATGTTCAATCAGGCAATGACTCAAGAAAGTTACTCGGATGCCACAGATTAGATGGTTGTTTGTAAGCTCAGATTAAGGCTTGCCAAATGGGTTATGCACAGCTAACCTATCATGTGAACGGGGCTTAGCATGTGACGGTTCTCAGCTCATGCATGGGTTATACATATGCCTACATGGAAAATCATACAAAGAAACATGCTAGAACATCCATTCATTCATGTAAGCAGAGTAACAAATGCACATACACAGATGCTCAGTAATCATGCACAAGTTATCTTGGCTCAGGATTGCAGCTCAAATGGCTCTCCAATCTGCAGCTCAACTCACAGCTTCAGGGGCTGGATTGAGCACAGGGCAATGCAAGGCAAGGTTTCACAGTACACACAAGGCACAGGGCAGAGCTCAGGGTTATGCCCAGGGTGATGTGCACTGGTTTTCAGGCTGGGTTCAAACATGCATTCGTGGTGCAAAAATGGGTTATGCTCGAGCTTGGCGGCCTTAGGGGCTTGCGGCTAAGCACAGATCATGTTGCACAGAATCATGCACAGATGTGACAGTTTAGAGTCACCACATATAATGCACAATCAGTTCAAGGCACCATGATGTTCATAGCTCAGCACAAGCTCAGTTGATGTCAGGTGGCTTGGTTGACACCTGGTTGTGGCTTGTTGTGGCTCAAACTCACAGCAGCAGGGGCTGGAGTTGAACACAAGTCTTGTCAATGCCAAGGATTCTCAGGATAGTGAAGCACAGATCACTCATACTCAGCTAACATGGTCACAAATTAACTACCAAGGAGCCACTTACGATTTGCGGTTTTCTCAAGGCTTTGCACCTTTTTCTCCCCACTCCTTGGGCTTGCTCAAAGAAGACACAGCAAGCACAGGTAGCACAGCAGGTTCCTCCATTCATGCACCTTGGGTTGGCTCTGAGTTACCACTTGCACAGCAGCACAGTTGGGTGCCTGATTTGCACTTTGCTCAACAGCTCACAGGTACCTGTAGGCTCAAAGGAGGGTTCAGTTCTCAATAATACACACTCAAGACACAAAAAGGTGCACAAATGCACAGCTGCACTGAGTTAAATGGTGACAGGAAAAGCAATGGTTATTATGCCTATTTGACTGAATGGGTTCAAAAGTTACAAGGCACTAAGATACAGGCTGCTTAGTCTCCTTGTAAACTAATGACAAAGCTCACTGAGCTAATAGCAAGAAGCATTACAATGCAAGATCATACTAAGTTATGCTAAGTTATGCTAATCAAAGACAATGTAAATTGTGAAAGCTACAAGATGCAAAAAGAAACATGTACTAACTAAGCTACCAAGCTACAAGTTGTAAAGTAAACTAAAATGCAAGTTACACACATGGATGGTTAACAACAAAGTTATACTAAGAAGATAAAAACTAAGAAGGGAAAAGAAAAACAATAAAATTACAGCTAATTTATACTAAAACAGGGTTGTAAGTAAAAATGTAAGTGAATATGTACAGGGATAGTAGAAAAACAGTGAAGTTAAAGGCCAAAGAATCAGCAAGGCACGCGCCAAGTCCCCGGCAGCGGCGCCAAAAACTTGGTAGGCCTCTAAAGGTGTTTATATTTATGACCTACATGTTATAATCCGCAAGTGCACGGCGTCTATTGGAGACGCGGCAAGTACGGGTCGATCCCACAAGGACTTGTGGTGCTCTAAGGTGATCTAAGGCTTCTTCAACTGAGTTCTAAGTGAGGTAACACAACATTGAGTTGCCGATACGGCTGATGTTTAAATGTGATCCTAAGCTAAGGTAAAAGACAGAGATAAATGGGTGCTGGGGTTATCAAATTCACCACTAAACCCCTATTATGTGCTCAACTAGTTTGATGTCTTGTTCTTATATCAGACAAGAGAAGCTTGTCACTGGCTATCACTTATCTAAGAGTTTCTCCATATAAAGCTTCAATTATCAGCTGAGTTACTGACCTAGAGTACTGGTTGTCTAATGAAGAACAGCCAGTCAAGAGAATCAGTGTAAAAAATAGAAGCAAGAGCTGAACATTCTCAACTCAGTTTTAACCTAACTACAGTGCATCCATGGCTTTGGCATGCACTGTGAGAGAAAAGGATTGAGATGTTAAAATTGAAACTATCTTATCAATTAAGCATTCAAGAACATCTTACACAGTTTAAACACAATTAGGAATTAGGGTTTCATCTCAAACCCTAACAACTAAATCAAAACATAAAATTAAACATAAATTAAACCTAAATGACTGCCCTGGCTAATCCAGGCGTAATTTCTATGAACACCCAACACTTCTATTTATACATGCAATTGCTTCACCCCAAAATACCTAACCCTAATTCTATAAAATAGAAATTAATTGAAACCCATACCCCGAATCGCCTTTCCCTCTTGTCACTTCGCCTCTGAGAACGCCATGCTTGTGGTGTTGGTGGAAAACCCTAGTTTCAATTATCTATCATTTAGCTTCTAGGGATTGAGAAGCTATGTAATAGATAATTAATACTAGGGGCGGCTATCAGTGGAGGTGATGGTGACAAGATGAGGAGCTGGTGGTGATGGTGCGGCTCTGTCAGGAGGAAGGGGATGGTGGTGTCGGAGGTTTGTTGCGAGAGGGTTGTTGCAGAGCTCTGCAACAACCCTCTGCAACAGGGAAGAAAGAGAAGGAAGAAGAGAGATGAGGAGCGATTAGGGTTTGGTTGGGGGTATAGGGTGTCGGCAGTTTTGCTGTGAAGCAGGGATAGCGAGAGCTGAAGGAACAGGCGGAGCGAGCGTCGGATTGGTTGGAGAAGATATTAACGGCTGAGAGAGGTAGCCGGTTTTTGGAGCGATCTGGTGTTGCGCGAGTACATCGAGGGTTAATGAGGCGGCTGTAGCGACCGTAGGATGTGGATGAGAGAGATCTCAACGGTTTGGAGTGGACGGGCTCGGATCCGGGTCGCGGGTTGCTCCAACTCAAGCCCATGTCTTGTAGATGAGTTGCTACTTGTTGGGTTGCAACTGTTTCGCGCGTGGGCTTTGGCTATCTGCTCCATAGATGATCGACTCCAATTCTTCGCTCCTTGGCTCCTCAGTTTCTCCGGACTTTATTTATTGCCTAAAAACACAAAATTAATTAATATAAATATTTATTCTTGAAAACAAGGAAAACACAGAATCTGGGATAATATCTGATTCTTGAGCACAAAAGATGAGTAAAATGCCAATAAAAAGGTGTATAAATATGCACTATTTAGCACTCATCAAATCACCAAGTAAATTCCGTTCCAGTTTTGCAAAGGTGCACAAGTTTGTGTCAAGATTTGGGTGCTAATTGGCATAGCATGTATGCAGCAGTAGCATGCGCCAAATGTGATTTGGGCATGGCCGGAATGCATAATGCGTGAAGAAATTCAAGTTAGGCGAATTGTAGATGCATGGTAAAGAAGGACAAAGTAGTGGTGATGCATAAAGATGGCATGTGGTCATTATTGAAGAAATCTTCATGAAAGCTAAAGCAACATGATAGCATCAAGTGGAAGAGTGCATGTGGCAAGGTGAATTACTACATTGGGGACAATAGGTGTTGTCTCGCTTACTTTGTTGCTTAGAAGCGAAGTTGAAGTCAGTATTGCAAGGCTTGTTAGGTCTTACAAGTTGCAATCAGTTGGCGCGAGTATTTGCTCAAGTTTGAGTATACTTTCAGTTTAGGTCGAGTGGACCTTGGTGTTGGAATGAAGTCTCTTTATGTAAGGTAGTAGTGAATGAGGGTATTTGAAGTGAAAGATCTTGCCTCTTTTGTTCAAAGTAAAGCTAGTTTGCGTGGAAGATGCTACACAACATATTAAGCCAAAATATGCAATAGAAAGACGCTGAAAGTGAAAGAAGCAAATAGAAGAATTGGTGGCATAGTCGAGTTTGCTGTTGAGAGTTATGTGGAAGTGTAAAGGAATTTGGCAGCGAAGGCATGGAGTAACGCAGCAAAAATGAAGATGTAAGTCCATCAAGTATGTGAGTTAAAATAGTAACTCATAGTTTGGAAGAACATTATGTTGTTTTTCCGCTACATTAAAGCGTAGCAGTTTGAAAGAGCAACTGATGCTTAAATTGCTGGTTTCAAAGGTGCGTGAAGAGGATGCCTGGTCTAAAAAGACGGTCTGATGTCAGGGGTATCCTAAGTCATTACTATACCAGAGTCATGCAAGCAAAGAACAACAAGGTGCAAGTTATTTGGCATACAAATGATGCAAGTCCAAGAATGTGAAGTTTGCAACATGATTTGGAGGCCAAATCTAGTGAAAATCCTGAAGTTTGCAAAGTGCAACAAAGGTTATAAATTGTGGCGCATACCAAGAGTGGTATGGAATCATACAGTGCATACCTTAAGGCATGGCATGATTTTGCATAGGCGCATATGATTGAAGAATTAAGGCCAATTCTTGTATAAGTCCTGTTATGTTACGTGGTGCAACTAAAGTCGGAAAATTGAGGCATAAGACAATGGCAATGATCAGTGTGATCAGTTGGGAAGAATCATTACTTGTGTACACTTAGGCACAAATGATTCATGCGAAGTTCAAGCACAATTCAGGGAATTGACAAGAAGAATTTCCAAGTTGCATTTGGGTATTGATATGCGATTGTAGTTGAAGTTGGAGCGTAGGCCAACGTGACAACGACAGTGCAAGTCAGTAGGATCAATGGCAAAGCAGTAAGCTAAGTGATGGCATTTGTTACTAGGCAAAAACGTTTTGGCAAGAATGAAGGCCAAACAAAGTTTGCTGATTTCTTAGAAGGGCTCAGAAGCGTCCAAGGCCAGATAACAAGTATAACGAGTATACTTTGTTGCGTTCAATGAGGGCGTTGAACAGATTAGGTGGGGGAGGTCTATTACGGTACTGCAAGTGAAGCACAATTATTGTGCGTCACAGAGTTGCAGGCCAAATCAGTACTCCGCCGTAATGGTGAAATGCGAAGCCATAATAGCGCAACGCAAGCCATAATAGCGGTATTACTGTATAGACTGTCAAGTGTCGAGAATGGCATAAACCCACAGGGCTAATGTAGTGCAAGTGCAGCACTACATTTTAAATACATTTGGATAAGTGATGAAGCTTATTGGTCGACACAATGAAGCTTCATTGAAGGTTTGGCAAGACATGGCCAAAGTGACAGATGCAACATGCGATGTTGGCATCGATGCATATCCATGGAATTGAGTTGGCCCAAGCTCAAGGAAGATGCAAGAGTGAAGAATATACTAAGAGTTGGTCTATGGCATATATTCAAGGTTTCTAAAGCTTAAATAATACAAACAAGTTGGTAATGCAAGAGTTGCATTGCTATTGTCAAGCTAATTGGCGAAGTGAAGCATATATGACGCATGAGTAACTAGAGTGAGCTTAAGGAGCTGGCATCGATGTTTGAAGCTTAAGGAATGTTCGTTCATGAGTTTAGAATGATAAAAATGCAGGGCCAAGAGGGCTGAACGTTGGCGCAAGACAGAATCCGGTATGGCACAACAAGTGTGCAATATGGCTCAAATGACGGTTATAAGTTGGTTATTGGCTTCACAAGCGTTCCAAAGGTGTGAGACAAGTTAGAAGGCTTATGAAATGATTTCATAGCCTTAGTAGAGTGTCCCTAACCGTTCAAGACAAGTGTGGCTTCAATCTGCATGACAACACAAAAGGTGGCAGTTGAAAGCAGATTAGCGGTTATGGAAACTACGATGGGACACATGGTTGTTCCATGCGTGTGCAAGTGTTGTGCACGGTTTTGGCTAGTGAGTTTGCTGTATAAATATTCCTAAGGAGTGGGAAAAATTAGTAGGCTTACATAGGAGAGTTAGTCTCATGTTTGAGAGTTTTAGGAATTCACCAAGAGGGTGAATGGCCTGTTTTTGGTCCATGTGATGGACGAGTTTTGTAATCTTCCTTTAGTGCAATAAAATGGGTTTGTTGCAGTATATCTTTGTGTTCATTATGTTGCTGATGTTGTGTGAGAATTGTTCAAGTACATGGCAGAACCTCTTATTCTTATGGGGGCATGAAGAGTTAGAGAGAAAGAAGAAAAGACTTAGTTGTGCAAAGCCTTATGAGTGAAGGCAGATGCGTACTTTGATGCAAGTATGCAAGGCTGAATGATTTTGGGTGATGTTAAGTCACCGAACCACAATCATTGCCGGTCATGTCCCATGAAAATTTTAGGCGATTAAATGGGCATGTGACACCTACCACGGTGGGAAGGGCCGACCGAAAAAAATGAAACACCGCCGATTACATAATGCACGGCGACGGTAGCCATGTTTAGGTGAAATAAAAATATATGTTCTTAGTGGATATTTTTATTGTTGCCGTGGCTCGGCCGCGATAATTGTGATGGACAACCAACTTAGCTGCACTTTTAATATTTAACCATGTTCCTGGTAGCATGATGTTTACCTAAATTAGGTATTTGTTCTAAGACATGAAATTTAGACGTATCAAGGTCGCATGATGACATATTGACATTTCAACTTAGATATAAAACACGGGTATTGATACACACCGTGATTTAAGCACCGTGTGTGCACCGTGAGGGATCTGGTGCTGCGTGCTTAGTATCTGGTGGGGTGTGGGCAGGCGTGGGCCCCACCCCATCTCTGGTGATGTAAATCACAGTGTACGAATCATTTTGGATGAAACACCTAATACTAGGGGATTGGACACGTGCAAGTGTCTTTCACCTTATTATGCCCGTACATTTAGCCCGTGAATGTTACTTTTTTTACATTATTTGCCACCCTAACAGTTTTTGTCTTCTCTTCTTTTTCAATTGCATCTATATTCTATCCCCCTGCTTCTAAGTTCCCTAACCTTCTGCGCCTCCATCAAACCATTTATCTTTCTCAATAATGATTATAACTTAAAGAGAAATTGAAGATACAATGTATTAACAAAGAAAATTGAAGATCTATTGTGGCAAGCATTTATTTTATTGGAAGAATAAATCTAGATCTTTCACATCAAATATTTAATCATGGGTTTTGTGTTTTTTGGTATTGGTTGATTTAAAAGTAATAATCTCTCTGAAGATTTCTTCCAGTTGAATGGAGAAGATTGGTCATTTTTGCTGGAATCGAATGTTGAATGTCTTTTATATCAGTTTTTCCTTAGTAGCCAGGAACGTCCAACCACCTCACGAATCTCACTGAGAAACGCAATTTTGCGCTCCTCACTGAGATACGTGTTGGGAACGCGCTCCTAAGACCACAGAAACGCGTTCCTATCCATTGAGAAACGTTTCAATAGTAGAAAGAGGAAAAGTGAGTAGAAGAAAGGGAAAAGAAACCATAGAAAGGGGAAAAAAAGGAAGAAGAAATACGAAGAAGAAAGCACATAAATAAGAAACGAGAAAAGAAAGTAGAGATTCTCAGAAGAAAGGGAAGAAGACGTGCGGCTGCACAAATAGGAGAAGGAAAAAATGTAGTTTTGGTATTAAAACCCTAGGGTAGTAATTATTTAGTTTGGGTCATCTTCTTTTTTTTTTTTTTTTTTTTTTTTTTTAGACCCACCCCCTGAGCAGACCTAGCAAGCTGGACTAGCCCCACTGCTAATCCAACCACCATCCCATCAACAAGATCCAATCTCAGCTCTATCCATAGAGGAAATTGGTGAAAATGGAGATTCCAACCTTCCCTAGTGGGAATCGAACCCCCTACCTCGCGCCCGCACTATGGACGAAAGGGGATGCCTTAACCACTGTACTAGACAGTTGTTGGCAAAATAAGTGTGAGAAGTGAGACTTGAACCCATGACCTGCTTCTTGGATTTTCTCGCACCAAGGGTCATTTTTAACTTAAAACGTCTTGTTATTCGGGGCCAAGTCAGAGCCCAAAGCCAACATCTTCCCCTACACTACATATATCTACACTTCCACCTCTAAGATCAATGAGGTATCGACATACAAAAGTACAAAACTAGTTTTGGAATGCTCCAAGAGAAAAAAAAAAGATAAATGAATAAATGAGATACTTTAGGAAAATCAGTAGTATAACTAATCTTCTATAAACCTAATTTACGTTCCCGACACGCTCCTTGTATCTCATTTTCTTAGAATTTCACGATTCCCGTTTCCGATCTCGCTCCCGCTTCCGACCTCGTTCCCGCTCCTGGCTACTAAGAGTTGTTTTTCATTTTTTTTCTCTTAGAATTACTGAATTTGTAGTACAGTAGTATGTACCGGGTCACTTGGGAAAACATTATCGGTATGTGATTGTGAATGATTCACTGATGGTGGTGCTGGTTACGGTGGTGGTGGAGGAAGAGGGTAAGTTTATTTTGGTTAATATTTGATTCAAAATTTCTATGACGATTGATTTGCTGGTGGTGTTGGCGGATATGGCGGGGGTGATGATGTATGAGGTGAAGGAAATAATGGTGTTGGTGGCGAAGGAATAACATAGGGATTTTTTTGGTTAATCTTGTCGCAAAATTGAATTGTGAGTTAAAATTGCTGGCAGCAGTGCCGGAAGTGAGTGTTTTTGCTGGTAGAAGAAATTGTATTTGTTGGCGGCGGCTGAAGTGGTTTGCTACTGGTGGTTGTGGTGGTGCTGTTGGGAGTCGTGGTACTGGAGGTGGCTGTGGAGACGGCGATGCTGGATATCGGCGGAGACGTCGATGGTGGCGGCGGAGGAGATGTCTATGGTGGTGCTGTTGTTATGGTAGTGGTGAAGGTGTGATTGGGGATGGTTGTGCGCTACTGGTGGCAGTGGTATGGTGTTGTGTTGTTGTGCTGTTGGTGGATGGTGGCGGCGTGGTGGTATTGTTGTGTTGGTGGCGGCATGGTGGTGGTTTTGGTTATGGCGGAGGTTGTGACGATGATGGTGATGGTAGGTGAGGAAATCATGTACTGTCATCAGAGGTGGTGGCGAAGGAGGAATGAGTCGGACGATTAATAATAGATGAGGACAATGAAGAAGATGGTTTTTAAACATAAGGGTGTTTTAGTATTTTCAGCTCCCAAAGACTACACCAATCAAATCCAATCTTTTTATCAAATTGGGAATTTTTGTTAGGTTTCATTTGATAAAAAAGTGGCCATAAAAGGGACTCCTTCCCTACGGGCCCTTCGGACCTTCCGGTCGGTCGGCCCAATTACGGATTCATGAAATTTATCAGCAACTTTTGCAATTCTCACCATTGTTGGAGAATGAGGAGACTTTCCAATGGTTCTGTGAAGAAAATTTTGAAGCATATGATTCTGTGGCTATCATCCAATATAAACTATTTCTCCGAAACAGAAAGAGACCAGAACATTTTGGCCTTGCAAATAGGTACTGAAGAAATCATGTCTGAAGGAAAAGGAGTTAAGGAGATACTATGCACGAAAAGGATGGGAACAACAGAGATACGAAAGGCAAAGAAAGGAAAAGCAACTGACAAATTTTTACCGGCCTGCAATTAGTATGAAGAAGCTAGACGGATTTGTAATAGAAAACCATCAATTGACAATCTTGCAGAAGGAAGGGGAACAAGGACAATTGACATAGTGGAGATAGAAACCACAACAAAGGAGGTAATACTAAACCTGAACATACTAAAAAACATGATAATTTTATCCATGATTAGAAATAAACCTAGACAAATCCATGAATTCTACTTAGATATTATCTTTGTGAAGTATGGATCTTTTGTTGTGCATAAGCTAGATTATTCAGTGGATTCCTTCCTAGAGATAGAGGTAACTATAATTCATCAATTCTACCATGTTAGAACAAGTATACACATGAGTATAACTATGTCTAAAAAAATTTATAGAGATTACATAGGAAGGACTACCTTCATGATTGACTCATATATCCTGACTAAAGTGGAATACCCGATAGTTTCATATTTTTGGAAGTTTGTAAATGTCATAGCCTGGAACTGCCAGGGGCTAGGCAAAACTGAATCCATTAATATTCTAAACGATACTTTGAATAAAACTAATCCCGATATCATGTTCTTGTCTGAAACTAAGCAACAGACTAAAAGTATGTTGAAAATTCTAAGGAAAGTTAATGTTGGCAACTTCTGGATTATACCCCTACAGATTTAGCTAGAGGCTTATGTTTAATATGGAAGGATAAAATTAAATTAGAAATCATAGACAGTAATCATAATCATATAAACGTCTTAGTTCATGCTAGTAACAATAGACCTAGTTGGATTTTAACTTGTTTCTATGGCAGTCCGTATAGACCTGAAAAAGTTGAGTCTTGGAATATTATAAAATAATTGGAAACTGATATGGACAAACCTTGGATTGTGCTAGGGGATTGTAACGTAGTCCTTCACCAAGAAGAAAAAAGAAGTAGATTCCAATTTAATGAAAATGGGGCTAGAATCTTTAACAAGATAATAGGAGATTGTGGGCTAATGGACATATGATTCATAGGGATACTTACACATGGAAAAATAGGAAAACTGATGAGGATTTCATAGAGAAAAGATTAGATAGAGCTCTTGTGAACTCCAAATGGAATCTATCCTTTCCTAACTCTAATCTCAGACACCTAAATCCCTTAGTTTCTGAACATGTCCCAATTAGTTTAAATACTCATAACATTTGGAACAATGGAGCTACTCCATTCAAATAATTTAGTGAATGGAATCAACACGAAAAATGTCGTTTCATTATTCAGGAGTGCTGGAATAGGACAACTCAGGGATCTCCGGCACACAAAGTTAACTCTAATCTTCACGATGTCAAGACCATTCTTATAGACTGGAATAAAAATACTTTTGGCCACATAAATACTAATATCGACAACGAAAAAAAGAAACTTGCTCAAATAAATAAGAGAAATTACTATGCTAACAAGAAAGATTACTTAGCCAAATTAACAACCGAGCTAACCAAGTGGTATAACATAAAATAAAAATTTTGGAAGGATAAGAGTAGAGATCGGGACTTAGCTTTAGGAGATAGAAACACTAAATATTTCCACAACAAAGCAAAAAAGAGATTTAGAAGGAATAGAATAGAGACTCTCCAAAAGGAAAATGGTGAATGGATTAATAGTAGAAATAAAATTGTAGAATGCGTAACTCATCACTTCCATAAGATTGCTACTACTATGACACCTACTATAGACCAAAGTATGATTGATTTAATCCCAACTTGTATTAATGAAGATGATAATCATATGCTGTGTAAAATCCCCTGTATGGATGAAATAAGGAACATAATATTTTCAATGGAACCAGATACGAGTCCAGGCCCGGATGGTTTTCCACCAATTTTTTTTCAACAGAATTGGGAAACCATAGGGCCTGATTTAGTGATTATGGTACAGAGATTAATTCTTCGAATTTGGGTACCTTTCAAAGGAAATGAATGCCATATTCATCACTTTAATTCCTAAGACCTTGAATCCAACAACACCTAGTGAATTCAGACCTATTGCCCTGGCAAATACCACATATAAAGTTATATCCAAACTACTTGCAAGTAGAATCAAACCCTTACTAAATAAAATAATCTCCCCATACCAATCTGCCTTCATTCCTGGAAGGCAGATTGCGGATAATATTACTATAGCTCATGAAGTGATTCATAAAATGAGAAATAGTGGAAGCAAAAAGGGATTGATGGGTCTAAAAATCGATATGTCAAAATCCTTTGGCAGAGTCGAGTGGACTTTTCTATTCAAATCATGACTAAATTAGGCTTTAATGATAAATGGTGTAAACTAATCCTTGAATGTATTTCGACTACAACTTTAGATGTGCTCTTAAATGGATCTCCTACTGATTTGTTCAAACCCACTAGAGGTTTGAGACAGGGAGATCCATTATCTCCTTATCTTTTTATGTTTTGCATGGAAGCCTTGTCCAGGACTTTAATAAACGCCAAAGAAAAAGGAATGCTAAAAGGTATAAAAATTGTTCCTCATGCTCCTTCTTTTAATCATTTACTTTTTACGGATGATTGTCTAATTTTCTGTGAAGTAAAAAAGACAACTAGTCATAATTTTGTCACTCTTTTTAAAGAATTCGGTATAGCATCTGGTCAATTAATCAACCTAATTAAGTCCGGAGTTTTCTTTAGTCCGAAAACCCCACCCGGAACTAGAGACGAAATCCAACAAATTCTAGGTGTTAGTCATTGATGCGTGTCGTAGGTGCAATCAAATTAATATCTTATTTCCACTCAATTAAAAATAATATAATGGAAGTCAAGTTCAACGTTCCCACGAGGAGCAAGAGATTCTAGTTGTAAAAATTGTCACAAAAGGGGGGTGTAAAAAGCAAAAGAAAATAAACAAAGCAATTAAAATCGAAAGTTGAAAGCAATAAGAGAGACAAGACCAAGGAATCCTTCTTCGTTACGAAACAATGAATCAAGTTATGTTCTTTTCTACTTGTTATTAGTCACAAATTATCACCATCCGTAGGTAAAGCGACTAGATCAGTGCTAAACCCCTAAATCCCTTGTATCACCGGATACGGAAGTTCTCGACTACCGGATTCTATTTACCAAACCACCTAGTAGTAGATCACTCTAGATGTAATTTAAATAAACGCATTAAGATTTATGAACTTATTAGGTCAATATTAGTAGTTGGACTCTTAGATCAAGGTCTACTTGCTAACGTTGTTTTCACACACAATTGCTCCACGGAATCCCTCCGCAAGGTCTCGGGTTTGCTACTTATGTAAAAAGTCAAGAAACGATTACTTATCTCCTAACTTTCACTAGCTTTAGATTAAACCGACAAATCAATTTAGTTGGCCACCCAAACAATCTATCAATCAATCATGAATGTCATTAAGATCATTCCTATTAGTAAAAACAAACGATAATTATGTGAAAACTTCAAGATAGAATTGAAAACAAAAACTTAAATCATATTAAGAACTAGGAATTCATCCTCAATCAATAATAAAATTAGCTACTCATGCTAAAGAGTTCACACAAAGAATAAGAAAAGAAAAGTACAAAAACACAAGTGTGTGTAGAGATGTGTGTCAAAAGATGTAGAAAACTTCTCTATTTATAGGCTTCAATATTCTCCAAATCTTCCAAGGAATAGAATCCTTTTTATTTAGCAATTCAATTTCCAAATCCAAGCCTTTCTCAACTCTTCATCTTCTCTTTCCAAATTTGAGCCAAATTCTCCATCCAATTCCTAGTCCAAGTCTTCACACCCATGAGAGAAGTCCACAGAAAATTCTGGAATTTTGGTCGCCGGAAAACTGGTATTATGGACGGAATACGGCCGGAAAAGTCGTCGTCGTCCATCTGAAACTTTCATCGTCACTGGTATATTCGACGGAATATTCCGTCCGTCCACCGTTAGAGTTAACGGTCAAACGGGTCAACCGTCAGTCAACCGGGTCAAGGGAAGGAGAGTCAGCCACCGAGTCAGCTCTCCAGTCAGTCGATAACTCAGCTGAATAATCTAACTGGGTTGGGTTGAATCGGCGCATCGGCCGGTACCGAGTTAACTCAGTCGGGTATAAAATCCGACAGAGTTCCGTTTGTTTTCTGGGCATATCTCGGGCCAATTTCAGGCCGATTTTAGCTTCATTCCCTGTTAAGAATTTCCTAACATACATCTATTGTTTCATCACTTCAATTCTTTGCTTCAAACAGACTTTCATTCTGCAATGAGCTTCAATCTAAACACACATTACTCCATCACCTCACCCAGCATGCGGATCGAACATCATCGTCTCTTCTCGGTTTCAACTCGATTCATCTTCGAGTTCTTCTCTGACCCTCAACAATAATCGAACCAGACTGACCCATTATTGATCTTACCTGCGATTTCATTCGATCAAACTGCAGCAACTCGTCTCGTAATCCAACTTTGTTAAATGGAATTGGCAGCAACAATTCCTTCTCGATCTCGGTCCGTTAACAACATCAAACTCCTCCCTGTATTTTCAACTTCTTCAATTCTCTGAAGTCTCAAATCGAACCCATCTGCTCTCTTCTCAACAGCGACCCCAAGAACCCATCTTCAATCAATCTCTTCTCATTCACTAAGTTCGACGGCAATAGCTCAAAACCCATCTAACAATAGCGCCACTTCTTCTCTCCATCTCTGAGGTCTCTATCTCTTCTCCCAATTTCTCTATTTCAGTTCCATACCCCTATCTTCTTTCAGTTGATTCTCGATCCATGTAACAGCTTGTTCTTCTCCAACTGAATCAGCACAAAATCGAATCAAGCTAACCCATTCTTAATCTCGATCTGTTGAGCAGCGACTCACAAATTTCATCTTCTACTCGATTTCAACAACACCAGCTGGAATTTCTCCTCTGAGAAATCTCACCATCAGTTCATCTTGCTCAAACGAACCCTAATATCATCAGCTACCTCCATCTCCCCGAGCTTCAACTCTATTTCTCCGACCGTGAGCAATCTCGCTTCTCTCAATTTCTCGATTTCTAATTTCACCAAAGTGTTTGATCGCTTTTATGGCTGCGCCTCTTCTCTCTTTCAGGCAACAATGATTGAGAAATAAATCGATTTAGGGTATGGGTATGAGAGCTAGGGAAATGATAGGGATACCCCACTACATAAGATAAGCGTCACCCCAGACTGAGTGCCCTATAACACAGGTGGTCGCCCCTTAGTCACAACCCTTACTGGTTGTCTTTAGTTCTCATCCAAAAAGAGAGCTGCCCCTTAACCATGTTTGGGCTCCAGATAGTGTTCGCCCCTGAAATGACAATTTTGCCCTTTTTGTTCAAAAAGAGTAATTTCTTCTTCTTTTTCTCCGTGTGACTCCAAAGTTGCTACAAAACTCAAAACAGGCGTAAAAATACATAATTTACAAGAAAAATAACAAAGAAAGCATAAACTCTAGATAGTAAATACGGTGTATTCTACACCCTATCAAATTCCCCACACTTAGACTTTGCTAGTCCTCGAGCAAATCAAACTAAAAACTCACAACTTCAAAGCGTTCAAGCGTCCCAAGCATCCAAAGAGCTATGAGGACATAGAGTTTCGCATGCTAGTAATAAGAAGTTAGAAATACTAAAGAACATATTCTCATTCTTAAATGTTGAGTGAGAAATAACCACACCATAATGAGAGAACGCGTGTTTGAGAAACGATCAATAAGCATTTCGCCTCGACTTCTGCCTCACCAAAAAGGATTTTATGATAATTGCACTCAAAAAGACGGCTTTTTTATGGATCTCACATGTGTGCAGGTAGGAATGAAGAGAGAATTCCTGCAACACGTTGAATGGTGGGAAGGACAACTTCCGAAATATTTTTAAAAACCTACATCTTTTATATTTTGAAAAACCATTTTTCTGACGACCTCTAAGAAAGGAAATCAACCATTATTATCAAGGATGAGATTACTTACTCACCTTCACATCCGATCGCTAATTATGATAACACCACTCTCACGGCATCCAATAGAAACGTCCGCTCCTCGTCTTTATCTTCTTGGTCTTCGGCTTCAACTATTGGTGATAAACTCTCGAATTTCATAAATCCTTAACAATTTGTAACTCTTTTTACCTTAAATCCTTGTCGCTTGAAACTTCCTTATAGATTTTCCTTCCCCGGCTTATTATAAAAAAAACAAATATTTCTTGTTTTTTTTTTTTTTTTTTTTTTTTTTTTTTTTTTTTGAAACAAAACAAGAGAAATTAAATACAAAATAAACCATGGCCGTGGAAGAAGTATTTTACCGCTTGATTCTTCACAACTTGTATCGCCTCAAAATCATAAACTTCAATAATTCTCACCTTTTACTTTTCTCTGCTCTTATAAATAAGTCTTCATACTTGGATATAAAATTACCTCATTGTATTGTAAGTCCTCAACATATATGCAAAATCCGCTCATTTGTATGTTGCTTTACTTGAATTTGAAATTTGCTCTTTTTCTCATTCCGTTGCTTGTAAACCTTAAACTTTTCCAACTTTCCTTGTAGATTTTGATGTAGCTCCTTGTTGATGATGAGAGTGTTTCTATGGATACGTTGTTGTTGCGAGAGAGAATGGTGCTAACTGCAAATCGAACTACAAGAAGGAAGCTTTCATCTATAGACGTCACCCTTATGATTGACAAAATTAGCACTCAAGAGATCAAAGAGTAGTGCTTCTATTGGTGGGAGGTTGGGTAGCTCACCATTCTACCAGGAATTAACGTACGGTGACACACACTCAAAAGAAAGCTCTTTAGTAGATGGAAAATTTCTGGTCGGTGCCTCACATGATATGAATACGGGTAGTCTCCACTAATGATTGATCAGCAACTCTAATAATGCACTTCTCCCTGCACCAAATTCGCATCACCGGCATGATTAAATCCATTATTTAACACTCTTACAAGCAAGAAATCCGAATGTAGTTCTCTAACATTTCCAAGTTCAATTATGTCGGTCAAAATCTCTATGTAAACATACCTAGAATTATGCTAGTGACTCTAAAATCTTTAAAAGTTGGAGTTTTATGTAAAACTTTTTTTTTTTTTTTTTTTAAATTTTTTAAATTTTTTTGTAATTTTTTTTAAATACATGCTTAACCACTCCCCCACACTTAAACCTTACATTGTCCTCAATGTAATTGAATCCTCCTAGTAAAGTCAAGGTGGGAAATTTTAACATGATAAGGAACAAGAAAAAAGAAATAACAAAAAGCAAAAAGATAAGAAATACAAAACCTATGGGTTGCCTCCCATGAAGCGCTTGTTTTAAAGTCGACGGCCCGACTTAGCTCTTGCAAGATTCATTCCCCATATACTAATAATCTGAAAATTTGAGGATCCACCCATAATACCTGTTTTGAAAACAATAACTCCATACAAATATTAGCACAAGAAAACAATAGTGAAATTATCGCTCGATAGAAATTCCCCCCACACTTATTCTCGTCCACACTCGGAAGTGTATAAAGAACATAGAATTTGGGAACTTCCATGTATTCTTCTTGGAAAACCTGCATAGTGTTAGCATCAAGAGTTTCCAATGGTGGATATTTAGAAACAAAATCATCCAAAAATGCTTTCGAAGCACATACATTCAAACCAATAAGAGGTAAAGGAGAAGAATCAATATGCAAAGGGTTAGACAAACCTTGCACAATTTCTTGTATTATAGAATCATCTTCATCCTTAAAAAATTCAAGTGAATTACTTACCTCTTGTATATCGTGGTCCTCTATTAAACCTTGCAACCATTCTTCGTCGTTTTCTACCTTAACCAAAGTCTTGGCATCATTAAAATCATTGGCAAGTTCAATTGGGTCTCCCACAAAATCAATCAATTTGGTTTCATCCTCTAGTATCATCTCTTCAACATTCTCATCATCGAATCGGGCCATTCACTAAAATGATTTCATCGGTATAGAATGTAAGATCTTCTTGTGCGGGTGTTACACCGTTTATAACAATAGGTAAGTCACACCCAATCTCCTCCTTTTGAATAGATGAAGGATCGTTATTATGATCTGGAGTTGGAATAACTTCCTCATTGTTGCAATGCTCATACACTTCCGCGAACTCATATCTTTCCCTAAGGAATTTTTCCAAGCACTAAATTGCATCTTCCTCAAGCTCTACCTTTTGAATAGGTGTTTGATCATTACTAAGATCAAGGCTCGAGTAAGCTACACTATCGTCATCAAAAGTACCCAAAGGTTGGTCCTTTTCAACACAATCATCTTCATTTTCAGACTCACTATAATAAGAATCTTCATCGGTTTCATAACCTTTATCCCGACATCGTTTTAAGTTCCATATGAATAGTCCTACTAATTTCTGCGACAAGATCTTCCGAGTCTCCATCATCTTCCAATTTGTATAATTTCTGTGCAAGTTTCCTGACGTTCACACGCTTACCACCGTTGATAGAGTTTCTAGACAGCATCTCCTCTTTTGGAAAAAGTGAAGGAAAAACACGATGAAGAGGAGTATATTCCAAATTCTCTGTCTCGCACATTACTAGAAAACAAATTATTAGATGCATAACTATCCTTCCATCCCTGTGATTGTCCACTTACATACCCGTCATAAGGTTGTTGATATGTATGAGAATATCCATAAGGTTCTCGAGGGGAAATTTATCATAGCCAAAATATTGGTTTTGATTGTATCCTAAGGATGGTTGGAAGTTGTCATAATGTTGAGGTTGAAAACCGTATTGATTGTTGTAATATGCTTGCTCTTGTCCACCATACATGGAAAACCGGTACATGAAATAAGATTCTCAGGAACTAAGTTAGATACGATATAGAATCTAACAAAGCAAGAATAAAGCAAAAAGAAAAATAGAAACAACTAAAAATCATCCTTGCTCCCTAGCAGCGGCGCCCAAAATTTGATGCGTGTCGTAGGTGCAATCAAATTAATATCTTATTTCCACTCAATTAAAAATAATATAATGGAAGTCAAGTTCGTTCCCACGAGGAGCAAGAGATTCTAGTTGTAAAAATTGTCACAAAAGGGGGTGTAAAAAGCAAAAGAAAATAAACAAAGCAATTAAAATCGAAAGTTGAAAGCAATAAGAGAGACAAGATCAAGGAATCCTTCTTCGTTGCAAAACAATGAATCAAGTTATGTTCTTTTCTACTTGTTATTAGTCACAAATTATCACCATCCGTAGTAAAGCAACTAGATGGTTGCTAAACCCCTAAATCCCTTGTATCACGGGATACGAAAGTTCTCGACTACCGGATTCTATTTACCAAACCACCTAGTAGTAGATCACTCTAGATGTAATTTAAATAAATGCATTAAGATTTATGAACTTATTAGTAGTTGGACTCTTAGATCAAGGTCTACTTGCTAACGTTGTTTTCACACACAATTGCTCCACGGAATCCTCCGCAAGGTCTCGTGTTTGCTACTTATGTAAAAAGTCAAGAAACGATTACTTATCTCCTAACTTTCACTAGCTTTAGATTAAACCGACAAATCAATTTAGTTGGCCACCCAAACAATCTATCAATCAATCATGAATGTCATTAAGATCATTCCTATTAGTAAAAACAAACGATAATTATGTGAAAAACTTCAAGATAGAATTGAAAACAAAACTTAAATCATATTAAGAACTAGGAATTCATCCTCAATCAATAATAAAATTAGCTACTCATGCTAAAGAGTTCACACAAAGAAAAATAAAAGTGTTGTGTGTGTAGAGATGTGTCAAAAGATGTAGAAAACTTCTCTATTTATAGGCTTCAATATTCTCCAAATCTTCCAAGGAATAGAATCCTTTTTCTTTAGCAATTCAATTTCCAAATCCAAGCCTTTCTCAACTCTTCATCTTCTCTTTCCAAATTTGAGCCAAATTCTCCATCCAATTCCTAGTCCAAGTCTTCACACCCATGAGAGAAGTCCACAGAATTCTGGAATTTTGTCTAAAAACTGGTATTATGGTTTAATCCACTAGGAAAAGTCACCGCCGCCACCTGAAACTTTCATCGTCATCGGTATATTCGACGGAATATTCCGTCAGTCCACCGTTAGAGATAACGGTCAAACGGGTCAACCGTCAGTCAACCGGGTCAAGGGAAGGAGAGTCACCACCGAGTCAGCCTGGGGTCAGTCGATAACTCACCAATAATCTAATCAGGTTGGGTTGAATCGGCGCATCGGCCGATACGAAGTTAACTCGGTCGGGTATAAAATCCCGCCAGTTCCGTTTGTTTTCTTAAAATATCTCTGTGCCAATTTCAGCCGATTTAGCTTCATTCCCTGTTAAGAATTTCCTAACATACATCTATTATTTCATCACTTCAATTGCTGCTTCAAACAGCCTTCCATTCCTAACATAGCTTCAATCTAAACACACATTTACTCAACATGAAGATCACCTCTCGCTTCACATATCGAACATCATCGTCTCTTCTGGTTTATTCGATTCATCTCGAGTTCTTCTCACGGCTTACAACCCTCAACAATAATCGAACTGTGATCTAACTCATTATTGATCTTACCTGCGATTTCATTCGATCAAACCGCAGCAACTCGCGTCGTAACCAACTTTGTTAAATGGAATTGGCAAGAACAATTCCTTCTCGATCTTGGTCCGTTAACAACATCAAACTCCTCCTCGTATTTTCAACTTCTTCATTCTCTCAAGTCTCAAATCGAACCCATCCGCTTCTTCTCAACAGCGACCCCAAGAACCCATCTTCAATCAATCTCTTCTCATTCACCGAGTTCTGACGGAATAGCTCAAAACCCATCTAACAACATCGCCACTTCTTCTCTCCATCTCCTCGAGGTCTCTATCTCTTCTCCCAATTTCTCTATTTCAGGTTCCATACCCCTATCTTCTTCAATTGATTTCTATCCATGTAACAGCTTGTTCTTCTCCAACTGAATCAGCACAAAATCGAATCAAGCTAACCCATTCTTAATCTCGATCTGTTGAGCAGCGACACACAAATTTCATCTTATACTCGATTTCAATAACACCAGCTGGAATTTCTCCTCTGAGAAATCTCACTATCAGTTCATCTTGCTCAAACGAACCCTAATCTCATCAGCTACCTCCATCTCCCTGAGCTTCAACTCTATTTCTCCCGACCGTGAGCAATCTCTCGCTTCTCTCAATTTCTCGATTTCTCATTTCACCAGCAGCTGCACTGCTTATGGCTGCGCCTCTTCTCTCTTTCAGGCAACAATGATTGAGAAATAAATCGATTTAGGGTATGGGTATGAGAGCTAGGGAAATGATAGGGATACCCCACTACATAAGATAAGGGTCACCTTCGATCGAGTGCCCTATAACACAGGTGGTCCAACCCCTTAGTCATCGGTGGTTGTCTTTAGTTCTCATCCGAAAAAGAGGGCCCCTTAACCATGTTTGGGCTCAGATAGTGTTCACCCATGAAATGACAATTTTGCCCTTTTTGCTCAAATAGAGTAATTTCTTCTTCTTTTTCTCCGTGTGACTCCAAAGTAGCTACAAACTCAAAACAAGCGTAAAATACATAATTTACAAGAAAATAACAAAGAAAGCATAAACTCTAGATAGTAAATACGGTGTATTCTACACCCTATCAGTCATATAGCTCTAGATGATAGATATTTAGGTTCCCCATTGTTACCAACAGATCAAAAATTAGATGCTTTGAACCTTTGATTAACAAAATGAGTAATAGATTGTTAAGCTTGAATGGAAACCTTAACAGTGCTGGAAGAACAATGATGGTAAGAAATGTTACTTCTTCTATAGGAGTGTATCAAATGAATTGTTTTAAAATCCCTGTTAAAATTTGTAATAAACTCAAGCATGCAGAGAGATTTCTGGCGGGGAAAAGATGAAAATGGCAAGAACGGTAAAGGAAAAAAAGGAATTTATCTTAAGGCGTGGGAGTCCTTTTGTAAATATTTGGAAGAAGGAGGACTAGGAATACAAAATATACAAAACTTCAACACAACTATGATTGCAAAAATGGGATGGAGGCTCAAGGAGAACCCAAATTCTCTATGTGCCACTATTCTCAAAGCCAAATACCATCCTAAATGTGACATTCTCCACATGCAAGATAAACCAAACGTAAAGGACAGTTGGATTTGGAAGGGTATACATTATGGGGTACAACAAATAAAGAAGAATGTAATCTGGAAACTTGGAACAGGAGAAAGTATTGACATTTGGGAAGACTATTGGATACCAGATATTAAACCTCCCCTTGTGAAACCTCTAATAGGAACTGGAAACTTAAGTAAGGTGAGACAGTTGATAACAAATCTAAATACTTGGGATCATGATAAATTGTCAGTTTGCATTGATAGGGAAACAAAAGAGAGAGTTTTAGAAATCCATATTCCAAATAATGCAAGGGAAGATGAAACTCAATAGACACTAAAAAACACCGGTAAGTTCACTGTTAAAACCCTTTATGATGCAATTAATACAACAGGAAGTAACCCAAAGGATTGGAGCAGCATATGGAGCACGCATGTACCACCTTCTGTTAAACTTTTCATTTGGAAATCAGTTCACTCTATTCTCTCGAATAGTATGAGAGTGGCAGCAATTCTGCCGGATATAAACACTACTTGCACTTTATGTGGTACTGGTAACGAAACTTTAACCCATTTATTTATGCAGTGTAACTTTGTCAAACAGGTCTGGATGCATTTGAATTTTAAGCTCCAAAATATAACAATTGGAATGACTGACTTCCATAACTGGTTGAATACTTGGTTTATCAACAAAAATAGACATCTAAGTGCAATAGGATGGCCTGAATTTTGTGGAATAATAACTTGGCATGTTTGGAAAGCAAGATGTAAATTAGTCTTTCGTAAAACAAACCAGAATAGTGCAAAAACACCAAGTGACATAGTTAGATATATAAACAGCTACAAGAAAGTTTATGCCCCAGGTTATAATATCATACAAAATTTGTATTATAATCCTATGAATGATGAAGAGCTAAAAATAAGCACAATAGAACCACCTGCGGAAAAATCTTATATGGAAATTCGGATTAACATAGCTATTTCTATGTCAAATCCCATTACAACCTCTGGAATTGGGCTAACTTTAACTACTTTTGCAGGAGAAAATGAAGGAAAAGGAAGCTATTTTGATTGCACTATAAGAGAAGAACTAGAAGAAAAAGGAGTCGAGGCTGCGTTCAGATGGGCAAACCAATGGAGTGGTTTCAACATTATTTTCCATAGCGATTCAGAAGCTATTCTTAGGCTACTTATAGGAATGTACTCCAGAGCTCGACAAAGAAGATACTCTATTAGCGAAGATTTCGGGGTTCATCCTAGTACCTGCATAAACTTTAAAGTAAACGGTTTTGTTCTAAGAAATAGGTATGCCATTATAGAGGCATCCCACATTTCTTCCTATTGTAACTAGAATGCAGTTAACAAGCACTGGAACGATGAGAATCTAAGAGTTTTGTTGAACAATTTAAATTTTCAATTTGCTAGGAATATTGTTATAAACACTTATCTCTACCTCAACAGAGTTATGAGAAGTTTTAATATATGAATAAGGTTTATTCCTCTTTTTCGAAAAAAAAAAAAAAAAAGTCTCCCAAAGAGTGGAATCTTGTTGGAAAATCTAACCAAGATGTGCTTGTCACATGTTATTACTTCCTAGTTCCTACTCTGAAGTCTCTGATATCTTCTGCATGGTTAGGTTGATGACTTTGGGACAAAAATATGATCTGTCAAATAGTCTAAGATTCCTTTTTAATTGTTTTTTATTTATAGAGTCAAGGACGAGTCAATTCAAAGCCTATAATGGATTATCAATTAGTAATTTTTCTTCATGAAAATATTATAAAGAAATCAATGAAGTAAATTTTAGGGACAGCTGAACAAGAAAAGGTTTGAAAAACGGGTCACGGCTCAGGTCACGGACACTAGGCGTGACCGTTATAATGCGTTTTGACAGGTGTGAGCACGTTTTGGGCTAAAAACGCGCTATATAGTAAAAAAACATGTTTTTTGGCTGTTTTTTTTTTAAATAACGGGCGATGTAATGGATAAATAGAAAAAAAAAATGATCTGAAATTCCTATGTAACAGTTATAACGTGCGTGAAAACGTTTTAACGGTCTAAAAAACGTTGTTACTAGGTTTTTTTCTTTTTTAATACTCCCTCTGTCCCTAAATATATGACCTATTAATTTTTAAATTTTGTCCCACTAATAGATGACCTATATCATTAAGAAATGAGATGTTTCTAATGCTACCATTTTAATTGATTATTATTAGTATAAGAAATATGTATAATTCGATAGTCATGTTTGACCCAGCAACTAATCTCATCAATAATGATATTTCTGAGCCCCAAATTTGTCTTAGTGAAGTTATATCAAAAATGGTTAGTGGCCCGCAAGAACAAGCAAAATGCATGCTAGAGGTACAAAATTACTAATACTATCTCCAAATATGTTTAATTAAGTAATTTGAATTTCTAGTAAAAATTGTACTTTTATTTGTAGGCGGGAAGAATGCGAATGATGCAAGGTCAATTTGCAACACCATCAGCACGTATTGCAGCTCAACTTGGTGATCCTATAAGTTGGTGGTTATCTTATGGTGCTGAGTATCCATCCCTCCAGAAGATTGCAGTAAAGATATTAAGTCAAACAAATACATCGTATGGATCAGAGAGGAATTGGAGTGTGTTTGAAAGAATCCACACCAAACTACGTAATCGTTTACTTCATCGAGAATAAATGATCTGGTGTATGTCCAGTACAATTTGAAGTTGGAACAACAAAGAACTAAAGGCGACATAACATTGATGTTCACGACGTTCATAGTCTACTGAGGGATGACAATATGCTTGACTGGATAGAAGGGAAAGAAGAAGCACCGGTTTTACCTCAAGAAGAACAATGGTTAAATATGCTGCAAGGGGAAGCCGTTAATAATCCAGAGCATGTCCCTCTACCATACAACTGACATGATCCTGAAGTTCAAATCACATACGAAAGGTTACCGGTGAGTGACTTTGTTTATGACTTTGGTAATCTTTCATTTGGAGACAATACACAAGGTTATGAGAATGTGAATCCAACATATGATTCTTGTTACACTTCCGATCGCTCTGACCATGGTGTTCAACATATGAACGAAGAATATAATTCTAATATTGATAACAATAATGAAGTAGGTAACAATGACGATGAAAATGAAGGAGGTTATGACGATAATGAAGGTTATTATGATGATAATACTTATGCAAACGAAGACAGCCAGTACCCCCGCGACGATGACTATGATGTGGAAATGAACCGCCGAGAAAATGAAGTATACATGAATAAATCAAGAAAAGATGGTGGTCATATTTGGTTCGCGTAGCTTTTTAAATGATGAACACTAGTTTAACAATCCTATGTTTTTTAAATTTGAAGTTTTTAATCATGTAGTTACTTTCCTTGTATCATTTAAAAATTAATTCAAGTTTTAAGCTTTCAATCCAGAGAAAGAAAAAACTTTAAAAAATGGTAAGAAAGTTATTTACATGATTATAACGCGTGATAACAGAAAACAAATTCTAAAAATGCACGTTAAAATGTTATTTAGAAGAAAAAACATTCAAACTAATTTTAGAATAACGTTTATAACGTGTATGAAAACTGAAAAACGGTACTAAAAACTGTCGTTATTTCCTATTTATTGGCATTATAAAGGAATGGGGTTCGGGAACCCTCACGGCCACGGTATATGGGTGTGACCGTTTTAACGGTCGTTTTTACCGAAAAAATGGGTGTTTTTCAAACCTTGGAACAAGATTCATTCCAATTAACCAACCTAATACAAATAGACAGTGGAGAGGTTACACAATAAGATTTAAAATTACTAGGTAATTATAAAATAAGGATGTATCATTTAAACTTGGAGAATGCTAAGAAAGATTCGAACTAAAGATTCCAAAGGAATGAAAAAAATAAAAACAAATAAATAGAGGAATTTCTACTTCCGGAAATAAATTTTTCATGAATCTTAGATGGTGATAGTCTACTAGAGTAGCTCGAAGGTCAACAATTTCTAGATGCTTAAAATTTAGGTCGGAGTGAAGGCGACAGATCTCAAGATCCCTAATGGCAAGAGCAGATTGAATCACCATGTCTTGTTCAGCTATAATAGATTTTCGTGTTTGATTTGTGTGATCAAACATAGACAGAAGACAAAATGTGTTCCCACAACAAATGCACATCTCTGGTTGATCAATAATGGGCATAAACTTTACGGTCCTCTGGTAGAAAAAACTCTGCGCTAAACCCTTAGCGACACTGGGGGAAAATATGATCAGCTCATCCTCATTAATTTGAACACCAATTGGATTTATAACTACTGCCATGAAATCAAGAAGTACATCAATTAGGATTGCCCCGTCAAACTATTCATTCAAGGATCTTTTGTAAGGCGACATGGGAGTATATGTAGAGGACACATGCATTATCCTGGAAGAAGACGCATCTGAATCAGTAGCAGCACTCGTGATGTTTCTAGGATAATGCATGTTTACCCAACATATACTCCTATATTTCCTGACAATAGATCTCTAATTGGATTGTTCGACAGGGAAATCCCAACTGATGTAGTTCCAGATTTCATGGTAGCACTGATAGACATATTTTTGTGTCTGATATAATCTCAATTGTATATATTGTTAGTGTTCGATTTTGTATTTATTATGGCTTTTTATGTTTTTGTAGGTGTTTTTGGAGACATAAGTTTTTGCGAAAAAATTGGCTCGAAAAGTGATATTTGCGCTCGTGGGAGAAAATTACTATTCGGACCCCTCATTTGGATAAGGGGCACCTCAATTACTAAGGGTCTTCCACTTGTTATTTACACCCCAGGACACCCCAAGTGCTAAAGGGATTCCAACGCTGGATAGGGGGAGGTCATCCCCTACCTTTCAACCTCGAAAAAAAGGCGGGAATTTTTGTACGGATCATGTAATTTAGGTTGATGATTTGGACCGGTTTTAAGGAGATTAAATCGCTGGTTTTTATGGGCTAGGCCTGCTTTGGCAATACAATGCTGGTATGGATGTTTATTTGGGTAGAAATTGGCTGGATATTCGATTGGAAGAAAAACAAGAATGTGTTATTCTCGGTAAAACAGAGTGTTGACACGCTACGGGTATTTGGTTGTATACATGCAAGTTTCGTGGAGAAAGAGGAGAAAATATTCTACAAGATTCGTACAAATCAAATATGGAAAGTTTACACGTAAAGAAGAGAAGAAATCACCGAGACTTGGCCGAGGAAATAATATATTCCCGGAAGATTTGATTGAGAAAATTGAGTCATGGGTATAAAAACACAGCTTGCCGACTCGTAACTGGGACGAATACTTTGGGGAACTTTAGAACACAACAGAACAAAATCAAGAGTTGCAGAAATTGTTTCGCTGGTGCATAAGGAAGAACACGAAGAACAAAGGCCATCAAGACAGCAAGCTTCGGGGTCTTAAAATTAGCGACAAAGCAATAAAGAGTTTCAACAGAGTTTCTCGAATACAGCCCATTGTAATAGCCTTTATAACGCCGATACACTGTTGCAAGTCGGCTGGGTTATTACTTTTCATCCCTTTAATCATCTTTTGAGCCATAAACACATATTTTGAGATCATAATTAATATGAGGAGCTAAACCCCATTGCTGAGGCGATAAAGGAAGCTATTTTTCCAACAAGAAGTGGTATATTCTTATTTATCTATTTATTGCAATTACTTTTATGATTATTTTTCCTTGATCGATTATCGTTTGAATGATTTTTGTTAAACAATTGTGATTTCTTTTGATAGAGCATACTTGGACCTAGGTTTTTGATGTTCTATGCTTCGGATTTACACTTGTTATTTTGAGAATCTACCTGTCGCAATAGTTTAGAATCAACTTGGATGAGAAAATTGCATGAATATAAATATTGGATTAAATCACTTTGAAATTGGAAAATAGTGGAATCTTAGCCTCAGTGTTCTTTTAATATTGATAACATCTTTGTCAGAGTTTGCTATAATTTTTAGTGAGTTTTCTATTTTTGTTTTGAATTAAGTCTAAAAAAAATCCTTCACAAGTTCGAGTTGAACGAATCTTTACTACCACTTTTTCTACAACAACATAAAAACACATCAATTTTTGACGCCGTTGCCGGGGACTTGTTTTTAGGGTTTTAGATTTATTTTTCTTTTTAGGTTTAAGGTTTAGATTTTTATTTTTATTTTTATTTTCATTTTCTTTGATTTTACTTTGGGTATTTTTGATGTTGATGTGCAGGTTTTGCTTGGAACGAGGTGAAAAGTTGGACTTGCCATAAAAAGTGCAGAAAATCCAAGACGCTTTTGTATTTTTGGTTTTATTTATTTTGGAATTTTTTATTTATTTTTGGACTTGTAATTATTTTTGATGTTTGCTTGTTTATTTTTATTTATTATAAAAAAACACAACTGCACACACCAATTGCATCCTCGTCAGATCACCGAGTTTAGGAAAACTCGTGGATTAGTGTTTCAACCGTGCCTTGGGCCTTTTGGGAGTTACCACTGAAAGTCCACAAGACACGGCCTCGTACCTTTGGGTATATTTTGCCGTGGTAACCCAAGCTTACCTAAATTAGTGAGCCCAAGATTTGCATGTGCATGATTTTTGTTGAATTCTTGTGTATGCCGGAACGAAAAAGAGACGCTTCAGGACGGTTATGCGTGAAAACCTAGAAGTGATATTTTAGGAAACAAGAATCTTGATTACCTTAATCTAGAGACCTCTCGATTTTGGAAAGTCTAGTTTTGAACATCCATCTTTTCATCGAGGAGACAATCCATAATATTCGATAGTGCCAAAATGGCAACTTTGAAAGCTTTGTTGAATCCAACTAGGACTACTCATCCCTCGTGGTATCAGGTTAGTCAAACAAGCAAATTATGAACTTAAACCCGGGACCTTACAAATGCCTCCCAATCTTCTTAGGGAAAGAAAATGAAAACCCTATTTCCATGTTAGGGACTTTGAGGAAATTTGTAGTACCCTAAAGATTAGAAACCTTGATGATGATGCTTTGAAACTCAGGTTATTTCCTTTTTCCTTGAAAGATAAAGGCAAATCGTGGCTATATAGTTTGGCTTCTGGTTCAATTGAAACATATGAACAACTTACATCTGCCTTTTTGAACAAGTTTTTCCCTAGGCACAAAACATCGTCTATTAGGACACAAATCTGCACGTTCTCTCAAAAGGAGGGAGAATCTTTGTATAGGTATTTGGAAAGGTTCAATGATCTATTAGCCCAATGTCCTTATCATGGTCTAAAAAAGGTTAGGTTAGTTCAGCATCCTTTTATGAGGGTTTAGATTATTCCACTACGACCACAAAGAGAATCTATGTGTACCCTGGGTTTGAAAACCAAACAGCTTGATGAGGCGATGACATATTTGCATGAAATCGCCGAAAATACCCAACAATGGGAAAATAATAGGAACCCCAGAAAACAATTCTTAAGCAGAGGAAACGTTAATAGGGTAGAAGGAGGCTTTGAATCAGATGCCAAAATTGCTACAATAGCAAAAAGGTTAGAAGCTTTAGAAGTGGGTCATACTAGTGGTAGATTGGAGCCTTTTGGGAAGGCCGAATAATGAAGAGCAATCCAATGCTCTCTATAATAACACTAGATTTGATAACCGTCTTTAAGTTTGACCCATATTCGTAAAACCTATAATCCCGGTTGGAGAAACCATCCGAACCTTTCATGGTCTAAGGTTTAATCAAGGTCAATTTAGTAATTCTAATGCTCACCTGTGTTTTGGCTATACTAAGAATCCTTCAGACTAGCTCTGGTTCGTAATCATCCGATAAGAAAATCCTAAGCTTAGAGGAGTCTCTCAACTTGTTAACTCAAAGAAACTACAAAATTTCAGCCTATCAAGAGAACAAAGTCTACAAGCTAGTAACAGGATAGGACAAGAAAATAGCCAGGCTATTTCCGAGTTAAAAACCCAGGTTGGTCTGATAAATGAGTCTTTGAGAGAAAGAGGTAAGTTTCCTAGTAAAACACTACCCAACCCTAGAGGAGTTCATAAAGTAGGTGCAAAATCATCGAATCAATGAATGCTATTAGAACCCTTATGAGTGGTAGAGTAGTAGACAATCAGGTAACCATGCCCGATAGTGAACATACTGTAGTTCACCCCTCAGTATCTCACCCCTCAGGACCACCACTATTTGGAAAGGTTCAATGATCTATTAGCCCAATGTCCTTATCATGGTCTAAAAAAGGTTAGGTTAGTTCAGATCCTTTATGAGGGTTTAGATTATTCCACTACGACCACAGTAGAATCTATGTGTACCGGTGGGTTTGAAAACCAAACAGTTGATGAGCCGATGACATATTTGCATGAAATCGCCGAAAATACCCAACAATGGGAAAATAATAGGGAACCCCAGAAAACAATTCTTCTAGGCAGAGGAAACGTTAATAGGGTAGAAGGAGGCTTTGAATCAGATGCCAAAATTGCTGCAATAGCAAAAAGGTTAGAAGCTTTAGAAGTGGGTCAGACTAGTGGTAGAGTGTAGCCTTTTTGGGAAGGCTGAATAATGAAGAGCAATCCAATGCTCTCTATAATAACACTAGATTTGATAACCGTCGGAAGTTTGACCCATATTCGAAAACCTATAATCCGGGTTGGAGAAACCATCCGAACCTTTCATGGTCCAAGGGCTTAATCAAGGTCAGTTTAGTAATTCTAATGCTCACCTGTGTTTTGGCTATACTAAGAATCCTTTTCAGACCAAATTTCTGGGCTTTAATCACCATATAAGAAAATCCTAAGCTAGAGGAGTCTCTCAACTTGTTAACTCAAGAAACTACAAAATTTCAGCCTATCGGTAGAACAAAGTCTACAAGCTAGTAACAATGTGGATAGACAAGAAAATAGCCAGGCTATTTCCGAGTTAAAAACCCAGGTTGGTCTCGATAAATGAGTCTTTGAGAGAAAGAGGGTAAGTTTCCTAGTAAAACACTACCCAACCCTAGAGGAGTTCATAAAGTAGGTGCAAAATCATCGAATCAGTTGAATGCTATTAGAACCCTTATGAGTGGTAGAGTAGTAGACAATCAGGTAACCATGCCCGATAGTGAACATACTGTAGTTCACCCCTCAGTATCTCACCCCTCAGGACCACCACTATTTGGAAAGGTTCAATGATCTATTAGCCCAATGTCCTTATCATGGTCTAAAAAAGGTTAGGTTAGTTCGGATCCTTTATGAGGGTTTAGATTATTCCACTACGACCACCGTAGAATCTATGTGTACCGGTGGGTTTGAAAACCAAACAGCTTGATGAGCCGATGACATATTTGCATGAAATCGCCAAAAATACCCAACAATGGGAAAATAATAGGAACCCTTAAAACAATTCTTCTAGGCAGAGGAAACGTTAATAGGGTAGAAGGAGGCTTTGAACCAGATGCCAAAATTGCCGCAATAGCAAAAAGGTTAGAAGCTTTAGAAGTGGTCGACTAGTGGTAGATTGGAGCCTTTTTGGGAAGGCTGTAATAATGAAGAGCAATCCAATGCTCTCTATAATAACACTAGATTTGATAACCGTCGAAGTTTGACCCATATTCGTAAAACCTATAATCCTGGTTGGAGAAACCATCCGAACCTTTCATGGTCTAAGGGCCAGAATCAAGGTCAGCTTTAGTAATTCTAATGCTCACCGGTGTTTTGGCTATACTAAGAATCCTTCAGACCACTCGCTTAGAATCAGTCATATAAGAAAATCCTAAGCTTAGAGGAGTCTCTCAACTTGTTAACTCAAAGAAACTACAAAATTTCAAGTTATCAAGTAGAACAAAGTCTACAAGCTAGTAATGGGTAGATAGGACAAGAAAATAGCCTGTGCTATTTCCGAGTTAAAAACCCAAAGTTGGTCTGATAAATGAGTCTTTGAGAGAAAGAGGTAAGTTTCCTAGTCAAACACTACCCAACCCTAGAGGAGT
Source organism: Papaver armeniacum (assembly GCA_023531295.1). Classification (NCBI taxonomy): domain Eukaryota; kingdom Viridiplantae; phylum Streptophyta; class Magnoliopsida; order Ranunculales; family Papaveraceae; genus Papaver; species Papaver armeniacum. Next base: position 546,482 of record JAJJWW010018834.1, read on the forward strand.
TCATAAAGTAGGTGCAAAATCATCGAATCAGTTGAATGCTATTAGAACCCTTATGAGTGGTAGAGTAGTAGACAATCAGGTAACCATGCCCGATAGTGAACATATCGTAGTTCACCCTCAAGATCTCACCCTCAGACCACCACTAGCCGAGGGACCGATAAAATTTCTCGATGATGCCAATACGGTTCCCGAGAGGTCTGTTTTTGTGCCTAGAGCCCCGCTTTCCCCAACTATTAGTACCAACAAAGAAGGAATCAAACTTTAATGACATATTGGAGGTTTTTAAGCAAGTTACCATAAACCTTCCTTTATTAGATGCAATTAGGCAAATTCCCGCTATGCCAAGTTCCTTAAGGATATGTGTATGTGCAAGTGAAAACTTAGCGTCCATAAGAAATCCTTTTAGCTAGTCATGTAAGTTCAATCATTCGTAACACCACAACTCCAAAGTACAAAGACCCATGTTCCCCTACCATTTCTTGTACAATATGTAAACACCGGGTAGAAAAAGCTTTACTTGACTTAGAGCCAGCAGAACTTACCGTACTCATGTGTATTTACAGCCTATGACTTGGTGAAATGAAACCTACTCAGATGACATTGCAAGCTTAATTGATAGGTCCTAAAATTCCTCGAGGTGTTATTGAGGATGTTCTTATTGAGGTCAACAAGTTTATTTATCCAAGGGGATTTTGTGGTCCTAGATACCCAACCCGTCTTTGACCCAGAGAACCAGATACCCGTGATTTTAGGTCGCCCATTTTTAGCTACGTCTAATGCGATCATTAAATGTCGAAATGGTGTGATGAATTTATCTTTTGGTAATATGACTATGGAGATGAACATTTTTAATGTCAAGAAGCTACCCTATGAGCTAGATGACACATGTGTTGAAGAGGTGAACATGATAGAAGCCTTAGTTCGTGGAGTTATTACCAAACATTTTGTCTCGAGGACCCATTAGAAAGTTGTCTATCCCATTTTGGTTTAGATTTTTGATGACGATAGCACTATTGAACAAGTGAATGCTCTATTAGATTCTACCCCGTGTTAGACACTCGATAGATGGAAAGCTAGGTTCGAACCATTACCAGCTTCGAGACTACTTAATTCCTTCTTTAGAATAGCCTCCTAAGTTGGACCTAAAACCACTACCCGACACTCTAAAGTATGTGTTTTTAGGCCCATCTAAGACTTTACATGTGATTGTAGCTTCCGATTTGGATAGTGATCAGGAAAGTAGGCTAGTAAAAATACTTCAAGACAATAAGGAAGCTTTAGGGTGGACAATAGCAGACATTAAGGGCATAAGTCCTACTGTGTGTATGCATCAGATTCATTTAGAAGAAGACTCCAAAACTTCTAGGGAGATGCAACGCGACTAAACCCTAACATGAAAGAGGTAGTTCGAAAAAGAGGTGCTTAAGTTGTTAGATCGGGTATTATCTACCCATTTCAGATAGTAAATGGGTCAGCCCTGCTGTGTTGTCCCCAAGAAATCGTATCACCGTAGTCCGTAATGATAATAATGAGTTAATCCCAACCCGGGTGACCACGGGATGGCGTGTCTCAGACGACTATAGGAAATTGAACAAGGTCACAAGGAAGGATCACTTTCCTCTTCCTTTTTATCGACCAAATGCTAGAGAGATTAGCCTCGGACATAGTCATTATTGCTTTTAGATGGATACTCCTGTTATAATCGATCGTTATTGCCAGCCTTAAGACCAAGAGAAAACCATTTTTACCTGTCCCTTTGGTACCTTTGCGTATAGACGCATGCCTTTCGGTCTATGTAATGCCCCTGCAACTTTTAAACATTGTATGATGAGCATATTTTCTGATATGGTACAACGGTTTCTAGAGGTCTTTATGGATGATTTTTCAGGTGTTTGGTTCATCTTTTGATGAGTGCTTGCATCATTTGACATTAGTGTCGACTAGGTGTAAGGAAAAGAATTTAGTGCTTAATTGGGAAAAATCCCATTTTATGGTTAATCAGGAATTGTGTTAGGGCACATCGTTTCTTCAAAGGGTATAGAGGTAGATAAAGCCAAAGTTGACCTTATCAAGACTTTACAGTCCCAAAACCGTAAAAAGATATTAGGCCATTCCTAGGGCATGCAGGGTTTTTACCGTCGATTCATTAAGGATTTTAGCTTGATTTCTAGACCTCTTTGCAATTTACTTGCAAAAGATGTTAAGTTTGTCTTTGATGATGCTTGTTTAAAGGCTTTTGAGAAGCTTAAGAATTTATTCACTACGCCCCGATAGTCCAGTGCACCTAACCTGAACCTACCCTTTGAAATTATGTGTGATGCTTCAGATTATGCTATAGGTGTTGTGCTAGGTCAACGAGAAAACAAATTACTTCATGTGATTTATTATGCTAGAAAAACTCTGAATGATGCCCAAATGAACTATACAACTACCGAGAAGGAACTGTTAGCCATCGTGTTTGCCTTGGATAAGTTTAGATCCTACCTATTAGGTTCTAAGATCGTAATCTATACCGATCATGCCGCTTTGAAATACCTTTTGTCTAAGAAGGATACCAAACCTAGATTGATTAGGTGGATCCTGTTGTTACAAGAATTTTGTCCTGGACATTAGAGACAAAAAGGGTGCCGAAATGTAGTAGCAGCACCACTTGTCTAGGCTAGTTGTTAGTTCCCTAATAATTCCCTTCCTATAAGGGATAGCTTTCCGATGAACAATTGTTCTCTGCTTTCCCAATCACCTTGGTATGCGAATATAGTGAATTATCTTGTTACTAGTCGAATGCCTCAACATTGGGGTAAGCAAGATCGTTCTAGGTTTTTAGCCGAGGTTAAGCATTTCTTTGGGGACGATCCTTATCTGTTTAAGTATTGTCCAGACCATATTATTAGGAGATGTGTACCTGAGAGTGACCAGTCCATTATTATCTCCTTTTGTCATGATGAACATGCATGTGGGGGTAATTTTAGTGCTAAGAAGACTGCTGCTAAGATATTGCAGTGTGGTTTTACTGGCCTTCGTTGTTTAAAGACTCCCATAGTCATTGTGTTTCTTGTGAGAGTTGCCAGAGGTTAGGAACCATTTCCCGTAGAATTATGATGCCTTTGAATCCTATTTTAGTGATTGAGGTCTTTGATGTGTGGGGCATTGATTTTGTGGGTCCATTTCCTAATTCTTTAGGTTATCTTTACATACTTGTCGCTGTAGACTATGTGTCTAAGTGGGTTGAGGCGGTTAAAGTGTAAAACAAATGACCACAGTGGTCGTAGTCCGCTTTTTGAAAGAGAACATACTTACACGTTTTGGTACACCGCGAGCTATAATTAGTGATGGGGGTTCACACTTTGTAATAGACCGCTTGCTCTTTTAATAAAACAATATGGTATTACCCACAAAGTAGCTACCCCATATCACCCACACACTAGTGGTCGCAGAGGTCTCCAATAGGGAAATTAAGCATATTTTGGAGAAAACAGCTTAATCCTAATAGGAAAGACCGGTCGACGAGGCTTAACCGATGCCTTATGAGCTTACAAGATCTGCGTTTAAGACACCCATTGGAATGTCACCATATCGTTTAGTATTTGGCAAGGCATGTCACCTTCCTGTCGAGTTAGAGCATAGAGCATATTGGGCTATTAAGAACTTAAACTTTTCACTTGACAAGGAAGGAGTCACAGAAGCTCTACTCAATGAGTTGGACGAGATCTAGAGATGCATACGATAGTGCTAAGGAGTATAAGAACAAAATGAAACTTGTGCATGATAAGAATATTTTACAAAGTCATTTTCTCCAGGTCAAAAGTTCTTCACATGATACTCGTTTGCATCTATTCCCTAGAAGTTGCGCTCTCGGTGGACCGGTCCTTTTGAGGTCCGTACCGTTTTTCCTCATGGTGCTATTGAGATTGAGACACCGGATGGTAGTAGTTCTTCAAAGGTTAACGGTCAGCGATCAAGCCCTTTTTAGAGCCTTTTCCTACATGTGATGTTGAGGAGGTCCCTCTCGAGGACCCCGTTTACCTTGATTGACCATCGAGGCGGTTTGTATGTTGTATATTATTTTTTGTAGGTTTTTGGTTATACTTCACCTGTACTATCTTCCGACTTTCTCTTTACTATTTCCTCATGTTACTTATATTTTTGGTACTGTTCTTTAATTAGAAACATTGAGGACAATGTTAGATTTAAGTTTGGGGGTGGAGTAAAAACTTTTGTTACCTTTTTGTTACAATAAATAAACTCCAGAGCCTAGAAATTTATGCTTATTAAGGATGGCACTAAACCAATCTAAGTGGATGGAAGCATTTTGGTTGTAGGAGTTGAGGAACCAACTGATTAGATGGCAACATCTAAAGAGTCTATTCATAAAAGCACAGAGCTCGGGTGTTAAAATAACATGATAGTTTCACCATATCTCGTTGAGTCCTTTTCACTTCATTTTATTTTATTTTGTTTTTTAAACTATGTTTCTCTAAGTGATTAGGTGGGGCCCACGAATCAAGTTGTTACCAATGCTAGGGTGAATTAGAGGGATTGAGATACCAAAAAAAAAAAAAAATTAAAAAATTGAGACCTGACCATCTGACCAACCGGAATAAATTCAATAAAGTCGACCACTGGAACCCTTGTATATGCCAGTTGTGTTGACCTAGAGTTAAGATTATCGACCTTTGGTTCCCTTTGTATATGCCGGGCCGTGTTGATATTAGTCGACCGGTATATCACCATTAGGATAGGTTCATTTTGGCGGAGGCCTTCAGATTTATAAGGGAAACACCGTTCACTTAGTAAACATCAAACCATCTATGTTTTTCTCTATATCCATCTTCTTGATCTATCCATGTGATTAGTTTTGACTCCGGGTATTGATGTCCATAGTGCGACTATCTGAGTAGAGCTCTGTGACTTATATATGAATTTTAGTATGCTTGAGTGCAAACTCATGTACAACAATTGGAATTTTGCATTGGGGTACTTCCTATTGTTGTCAATAAGTATGCCAACCAAGGAGATTTTTTAGTGCCGTCCAAGGTTTTGCGTAGATAGTTAGGGTTTGGAGTAAAGGTTTTGTGGGTACACCTCTGGTAAACCCTCCCGAGACTATAACTCGGCCACTAGGGCCACCTAGGGGTTTAAAGGCTTATTGCATACGCTAAATGCAATCGACGATGCCTGCGACAGTGAGTTAGAATTTTATTTTATTTTTGCTCGAGGACTAGCAAATAATAGGTTTGGGGGTATTTGATAGACACATTTTTGTGTCTGATATAATCTCAATTGTATATATTGTTAGTGTTCGATTTTGTATTTATTATGGCTTTTTATGTTTTTGTAGGTGTTTTTGGAGAAAATGTTCTTGGAAAAATGGCTTGAAAAGTGATATTTAACGCTCGTGGGAGAAAATTACTATTCGGACCCCTCATTTGGATAAGGGGCGCCTCAATTACTAAGGGGCTTCCACTTGTTATTTACACCCAAGGACACCCCAAGTGCTAAAGGGAGTCCAACGCTGGATAGGGGGAGGTCATCCCCTACCTTTCAAATTCAGAAAAAGGCGGGAATTTTTGTACGTGACTGGAAGAATTTAGGGTTGATGATTTGGACTGGTTTCAAGGAGATTAAATCGATGGTTTTTATGGGCTAGGCCTGTTTTGGCAATACAATGCTGGTATGGATGTTTATTTGGGTAGCAATTGGCTGGATATTCGATTATAAGAAAAACAGGAGAGTGTTATTCTCGGAAAAGCAGTGTTGACACACTACAGGTATTTGGTTGTATACATGGAAGTTTCGTGGAGAAAGAGGAGAAAATATTCTACAAGATTCGTACAAATCAAATATGAAAAGTTTACGAAGCAAAGAGAAGAAATCGAGACTTGGCGGAGGAAATAATATATTCCGGGAAGATTTGATCGGGAAAATTGGATTTATTGGTATAAAAAACAGCTTGATTCCGGGACTCAAAGCACCTGGGACGGATACTTTGGGGAACTTAGAACACAACAGAACAAAATCAAGAGTTGTAGGAAATTTTTTCTGGTGCATAAGGAAGAACACGAAGAACAAAGGCCATTGAAGACAGTCGTTTCGGGGTCTTAAAATTAGCGACAAAGCAACATGATGTTTCAACAGTTTTCAGAATAGTTCCATTGTAACAACTCCTTTATAACGCCGATACACTCAGCAAGTCGCCTACTGGTTATTACTTTTCATCCCTTTAATCATCTTTTGAGCCATAAACACATATTTTGAGATCATGATTAATATGAGGAGCTAAACCCCATTGCTGAGGCGATAGAGGAAGCTATTTTTCCAACAAGAAGTGGTATATTCTTATTTATCTATTTATTGCAATTACTTTTATGATTATTTTGCCTTGATCGATAATTGTTTGAATGATTTTTGTTAAACAATTGTGATTTATTTTGATAGAGCATACTTGGACCTAGGTTTTTGATGTTCTATGCTTCGGATTTACACTTGTTATTTTGAGAATCTACTTGTCGCAATAGTTTAGAATCAACTTGGATGGGAAAATTGCATGAATATAAATATTGGATTAAATCACTTTAAAATTGGAAAATAGTGGAATCTTAGCCAAGTGTTCTTTTAATATTGATAACATCTTTGTCTAGGTTTGCTATAATTTTTAAAGTGAGTTTTCTATTTTTGTTTTGAATTTAAGTCTAAAAAAAATCCTGCAAAGTTGGAGTTGAACGAATCTTTAATACCACTTTTTCTACAACAACATAAAAACACATCAAGCACCTACCTAGCCAAATGACGTCCAAATTAATAAATATGAGCCGGCTATATTTTATTCCAATGTCAGGGTTGCCTCTTACCAATGGACTACAAAGCTTAAACCCATATTATTGAACAAACAAAGATGTTTGGAATTTTCTTTGAGAACATGTTTTGTCTTTTAATTGATCGCGCAAATTAAACACGGAAATCTATTATAGCTGAGTTGGACATGGTGATTCAACCCGTTCTTGCCAATAGGGATCTTGAGATCGCTCAGAATTAACTCTTAAGGATCTTGAGATTGTTGACCTTCAAGTTAATATAGAAAAATATCACCCGAGAAGAGTCATGAATTTTTAATTTTATAAAAAAAATAAATTCTTAGGAATCTTTATCTGGAATCTTTTTATAATTTCTGCAAGTTGAAATAATGCTTCCTTATTGCGATAGTTACTTAGTAATTTTAAATTCGGTTGTGTAATCTCTGGGTTTCACTGCTCTGGAACAAGGTTATTGTTATTCTTAAGCCTGCGTTAATACTAATTTAGCTTGCACAAGATTTGGCTAAGACCACGCGATGGATGTTTTTGAACAACTCATCTAATCAAATACAGGTTTGATTGCTTTCGTTGCCATGAGACGAGGTTCTAGTCCCATCAAGCTAGGATTATGATTAATAATTCTGATTTATTTAAGTGTGTTTAAAATCAATTTTTCCAGTGATATTTCGATTTACAACAGCTAGTTTCGATTTGACAATGTGAATTTAAAAGTTTCTTTATGAATTTACGAAAATGCTATATAACCAGCTATTTAACAGCTGAATAACAGCTGATTTCTACGTGTTGGGTGATTTGGCTGAAATAGATGATTTTTTTGCATGTCATTCGAAAGAAAACAAGAAATAATGTTAACCATATTGTATCTTCCATGTACATCTTCTTTCCTCGAACATACATCTTTCTACTGCTTCACATTTCATGTCCAAAAAATCTCAAAAGCGTATTAATAACTATGAATCAAACCGATTTCTACCATCTTCCTCTTTCTTCCGCAGCGGTGATTCTTTTTACATCAAACATATCAAATTACACATGAAAATTTAGGGTAATTTTTGGTAACCCTTAATCCATTGTAAATCTTTCAATCGCCCGTAGGGGAAAATGTTTAATCGGACTCATCAACACTAAATTGATTTGTAGTATTCGAACATTGCATAAATTGGGTGTTTTTTTATTTACTTGGAAGAGTGGAAACAACTTACGGTGTGATTGGTTGATTTAAGAAACGATATAAGAGAATCGTTAATCAAAGTAGAAATATCTTTAACGGGATGATTGAACTCAATTTCATGAAAAGCTCAATTTTCTCATTACCTCAATGAAAAATATGTGATGTCTTCTGGGGGTCGGGTAGATGTATGTTGATTTGATATCTACCTTCATAACGTGATCATGGTTATATGTGAAGGCATAAGATTCCAAATTAGGGAAAGAAAACAAATGGTTTGAAGATCTAAACCATATATAGCCGAAGAGAAAAAGAGATTTTCTCTGAAAACAAAAGATAAAAACATTTTTTTTGTTTTATTTCTGATGACAAGGTTAGGAGGATTGATGACTCATTCCGCCACATTGATGCCACATAAGATCACCGTTATTCACATCAACGGCAATTCACCTAGCACGATTGATGAACTTAATGGTATTACAACAAAAATCCATATGATTAATTGTATTGAAAGCCTCATACTTCTTCGTTTAACTTCAATTGTTACCACAACTAATCTAACAACAAACACTCCTGGCATTCTTGCTCTGCCCATTAACTCTTCCAACTAATTGAATAATAAACCCTAATCTTTTACTCGTCGTCATTATTCTCTTAATCGCTTTACTAGTTTTGTTTTTTTGCATGCCATTTTTGTTCTGATGAGAAAAGAACCTATAAAAGATAAATCTCAATTTGGATTTTTCAAGACTAAAATGTGTGCTAATCATTAGTTGTCTATACTCTTCGAAATTATACCTCGTTTTGATGACAACACGTGAAATCAAGAGATTAATCAGGTGTTTGATGGTGGTTTTTAGACAAGGGGTAAAATCGTAAAACCCCATGACCTAGTGTTACCCGCAACACATTAACTAAGAGCATTTAACTCGTGTGTAAATAATTAATAGGGGTATTTTTTCAAAATACCGATTAGGTTTTCAAACACGTAACCCTAATTCCAAAATCAAGCCGCACACGCGCACCATGGCAAGCAATGCCAAACCAAGCCGCATATCGCGCACCATGGCAACAATGCCAAACCAAGCCGCATATCTACGCACCATGGCAACAATGCCAAACCAAGCCGCATATCATGGCGACCATGGCAACAATGCTAAACCAAGCCGCACTCGCGCACCATGGCAACAATGCCAAACCAAGCCGCATATCGCGCACCATGGCAAACAATGCTAAACCAAGCCGCACCCTCGCGCACCATGGCAACAATGCCAAAGCCGCACAAGCCGCATATCAAACGCGCACCATGGCAACAATGCCAAACCAAGCCGCATATCGCGCACCATGGCAACAATGCTAAACCAAGCCGCATATCGCAAGCACCATGGCAACAATGCCAAACCAAGCCGCACCGCGCACCATGGCAACAATGCCAAATTCCAAGCCGCTAGGCTTTGGCCCACGCCAAACATAGCGCCCTAGGCTTGCAAGACTTGCAACTAGGTCAACATGGCCGCACGTGCCATTGGCACATGCCAACACGTGTCGCAAGCCATATTTCCAAGCCGCTATGCCTTTGGCCCACGCCAAACATAGCGCCCTAGGTTTGCAAGACTTGCAACTAGGTCAACATGGCCGCACGTGCCATTGGCACATGCCAACACGTGCCGCAAGCCATATTTCTAAGCCGCTATGCCTTTGGCCCACGCCAAACATAGCACCCTAGGTTTGCAAGACTTGCAACTAGGTCAACATGGCCGCACGTGCCATTGGCACATGCCAACACGTGCCGCAAGCCATATTTCTAAGCCGCTATGCCTTTGGCCCACGCCAAACATAGCGCCCTAGGTTGCAAGACTTGCAACAACAGGTCAACATGGCCGCCAACACGTGCCATTGGCACATGCCAACACGTGCCGCAAGCCATATTTCTAAGCCGCTATGCCTTTGGCCCACGCCAAACATAGCGCCCTAGGTTTGCAAGACTTGCAACTAGGTCAACATGGCCGCACGTGCCATTGGCACATGCCAACACGTGCCGCAAGCCATATTTCTAAGCCGCTATGCCTTTGGCCCACGCCAAACATAGCGCCCTAGGTTTGCAAGACTTGCAACTAGGTCAACATGGCCGCACGTGCCATTGGCACATGCCAACACGTGCCGCAAGCCATATTTCTAAGCCGATATGCCTTTGGCCCACGCCAAACATAGCGCCCTAGGTTTGCAAGACTTGCAACTAGGTCAACATGGCCGCACGTGCCATTGGCACATGCCAACACGTGCCGCAAGCCATATTTCTAAGCCGCTATGCCTTTGGCCCACGCCAAACATAGCGCCCTAGGTTTGCAAGACTTGCAACTAGGTCAACATGGCCGCACGTGCCATTGGCACATGCCAACACGTGCCGCAAGCCATATTTCCAAGCCGCTATGCCTTTGGCCCACGCCAAACATAGCGCCCTAGGCTTGCAAGACTTGCAACTAGGTCAACATGGCCGCACGTGCCATTGGCACATGCCAACACGTGTAGCCCGCAAACCATATTTCCAAGCCGCACATGCCTTTGGCCCATGCCAAACATAGCGCCCTAGGCTTTGCAAGACTTGCAACTAGGTCAACATGGCCGCACATGCCATTGGCACATGCCAAACACACACGCTGTAGCCTAACTTGCAAACCGTGCAATACCTACCACCAAGGCCGACATGCCATTGGCACATAGCCTAACTTGCAAAACGCACATGCCATTGGCACATGCCAAACACGTGTCGCAAGCCCGGTAGCCTAACTTGCAAACGTGCAACCTACCACAAGTCAATTGGCCGCACATGCCATTGGCACATGCCAAACACACAACGCGGTAGCCTAACTTGCAAACCATGCAACCTACCACCAAGGCATTCCGCACAACCGGTAGCCTAACTTGCAAACCGTGCAACCTACCACCAAGGCATTCCGCACATTGGCACATGCCAAACACACACGCCGGTATCCTAACTTGCAAATGCAACCTACCAAAGGCATTCCGCACATGCCATTGGCATATGCCAAACACACACGCTGGTAGCCTAACTTGCAAGCCGTGCAACCTACCACCAAGGCATTCCGCACATGCCATTGGCACAAACACACACGCCGGTAACCTAACTTGCAAACCGTGCAACCTACCACCAAGGCATTCCGCACATGCCATTGGCACATGCCACACGCGCCACTAGCAAGCCGCCACTTGCACTCAAGATGCAACCAACACTCGAGACATCGACACAAACTGGGGATGCTTCTTTAGGGTTTTGGTTTGGCGGTCACAAAGATGCGGGCGTACACTACGCTCACATTAAGAAAGCGTGAAAAGGAATAAAGCGGTCAAATAAAAGAGGAAATAATGGTGAAAAACGTTTTCCCATTAAACCATGTGGTTACCACCTCCTCCCATTATTTCACCCTTTACTCTCTTCCTTCATGAGGCCGTGGTACGTTTCAATCTCGACTTGTATAAATAGGTCTTACCTATTTCCACCGCACAACAAGTCTCGGTCAGAGAAATATACTACACTTACACTCTCGTAAAGGCAACTTTGCAAGCTCTCCCAAAAGCTTTCATCTCTTGCAAGCTTCCTAAGCTTTCACTTTCTCGATACAAGTCGAGATACTACTCTCCTCAACACCTTTCTTTGCTTCCTCCCCAAATCAACCCTTCTCCTCCACTTTGTGACCGAAGCAAGTCCTGGAACGGCCATTTCTTGGTTTAGGCCGGACTTGTACAGATTGATCTCTCGAATCTATAAAGTGCTCACGTGCAAGACATTTGTTTAGGGTTTGAACCAGCTTCTCACTCACCCACCGAATTTACCGAAATCGCAGTAAAACGATTTTTACCCATAAACAATTGGCGACCACAAAATGGGAGGATTGATCTATCGGCTACAATATCAACTCCAACTCCCGATTTCGTTTTCCGAACGTCAAATCCCAACATGGTGGAACTCGGGATCCGGAGCGGCCGCCGAGAACATCAACGCAGTAACGCATCCCCGATGTTGGCGTCTCCCCCATAACATTGTTACTTCACCACCGACAACAAAGAACATCGAATGCACTCCCTTAAGTGTAACACCGCCTATCACCAGGGCTGAGCCGCGCCTCCTCTAGCGTCTCTCGCACAACCTCTAATCACGGCAACGAGAATATCTCTTCGTGTGTCACGCCCTGGGCCACTGTGGCTAGGGCCGCCACCGCGACCCCGAATGCTTCTTCCAAAGATGGCGCTCCGACAACTAAGGCTCCAATTACCCCGCCGACGGACGAGAGACCGGGAGGGACCAGAGGAAGTCGCCTTACGTCACCATCGCCGATTTGATGGAACGACAGAGACGCTCGCGAGCCTGCAGACATGGTTTCAACACAAAAGGAGGTGCTCACCTTTCTCAAAACCCCGACAGAGCGACTACCCCGTGAGTCGCATCCTCCGAGACGCCTAGAAGCATCTCCAACAACCCCGACGCCGCACTCGGGCAGGCACGCTCCACGGATGAAGAAACTCGCACTAGAGTCCCGTTGGAGAGAAATCAACCACCAAATTTCGTCACGAGAGAAGATTTGGAACAACTCCTACGTGACCGAATCAAGCATGATGAGTTCGATGTACATCATCACCAACCCCTTACCCGTCCGAAATACAGAGAATCCCTCTCCCAAGGGGATACTCTTCCTCAATTTACCCCGTACGATGGTACGGGAATGCACGCGAACATGTTTCTCGCTTCCTGAATCCTTGGGTGAACATGAATATAATCACGTTCTTCGTTTAAGGGAATTTTCAAAATCACTTACCTAAGGGCGTATACATGGTACAACAAAGATCCCACCGAACAAAGATTCCCAACCGGAGTAGCATGGTCACCGCGTTTTACAGAAGTATTTCTTCGTGTCCGAACAAGTTACCTTTTCGCACGGGAGAATGTACCAGCTGGGATAACGAACATCCGAATGATTTCGTCAAAAGGTTCGTGGTTCAAGCACTCGATCGTCACGACCCAAACGTGACCGAGCAACAATTGGTAAACGCATGCATCAATGGTATGGTCCCGATCTATCATACCGCTAGAAAACTTGCGTTTCCAAACATTCTCCGAACTCCATGAGGCCGCCGACGATCTCGCAATAACAAGACCAAAGATTATCGGAAAGGACTAGGCCAACTCGAATCAAGACGCACGTGAAACTCATGGGAGTAGGCGCCATCAAAGCAAACAATTTAATGCCGGCCATCCTCCGTGAACATAGTGAACGAAAGAGGAAAAAGGAAAGCCGCAACTACGAGCCACCAACCAAACGTGAAGCGCCGGCGCAACGGAGCCCTCGCAACGGAAGATCGCCACTAAAACTCCCGTGCAAAGATCGTGAGGCCGAAGGAAATATCCTTGATTTCCCATTCCCCATCGAGGAGGTGATTGACCTCCTAGAAGCCTCGGGTTCAAGATGATGTCATCGACCGCCACCGCCGACGTCCACCAACCGAGGCCGAGATGGCAAACCCCAAATACCGCCATTACCACAGTTCGTTCACCACCCGACTAGCGATTGCAATGTACTAAAGCATATTTTCAAGGAAAGGATAGAAGCTGTGAGAACTCCAACTAGGAGACGAAAGAGTGCATCGAGACCCACTCCCAATAAGAAATCGTGGTTCCTCCGGGGACTCCGTGCACGAGACCGTACAATCCATGATGCGACATATATGCGAAATTCTCTATCTCTCCAAGGTTCAGCGCCAAGATATTTTCGCAGCTCTCAATCGTGTTGTATCCTAAGCAAACGGCTTTTTCTCCCCTCTAATCCACGTCAAGGGCTCAAGCTTCCCAAACAAGCGAAGCGGAGAACTGGGACCGCCGACCACGTCCCGTTTAAGAGGTACCGAATTTGACGACACGCTCATCGACACGACCTCGACCACAACATCATCACTTTCAAGACACTAAAGGCAATGGATTTACAAAACAAGACGCTACCTATTTCCCGTCTCGTGATTAAGAGCTTGAGAGGAGAGGCTTTGAACGCGCATGGCTACATCAACCTAGAGATCGAGATGGGAGACGCTATAACGCACAAAGAAGTTCCACATTGTCAAAGAACTAGATCATGACATGATTTTGGGACGCTTATGGGCGCTCGACAACAAAGCAAAACCGGGCGTACACCCTCTCGCCGACATCCCCGCTCGAAGGGATTCCCAACAAATCGTCCCACGGGTTATCACATCAACGAGCTATTAAAGGAACCCAAGCGTCCGAAGAGGACCCGTTGGCGCTAGCCCATGATTTTCAAATGCAAGTAAGTCCGACCGAGCAACCTTTTTCGCAACCGACCTTTTCTTCCCCATTCTCGTCATGGGGACTCGGCGCAACAACCGCACGAACGTTGTCAAAAATGTGAATGGGGAGCGGACCATTCGAACACTTTGCAAGAAGCTTGGAAGCTTCTAGCGAAACCAACGGCCAAGGCTCAAATGGTTACACGACGTCCGAACCCGTTTTCAATCGGAGATGTAGTGGTTAAGGAAAGCTCGTTTCAAGTTGGGAGGATGACAAAGAAAGATGGATTTGCCCGAGGAAGGTGAAGGCGAGCTGTACCGGTTGCGGATACCCTTTGGGAGGATATTGCAAGCTCATCAATACCGACACACCCGAAGGCGTGATAGTTCACTCGCGATGGCTCAAGGAATCCAATCCCTAAAATGTTGTATTTCCCAATCACTCCCCTTTTCAAGATTTCCTTTGAATCATTCCTCTTAATAAATGTACTTCCTCGGATGAATACACCGTTTGTATTTTTCCCCGGAGATCTCCCCTTTGTCAAAAAAATAAAATAAAATAAAAAATAAAATAAATATGTCTCTTCCCGAGCGAATCCTTCGTATATCGTGAGAAATACATCAAGAACCCGTAAAACCATTGCAGAGCCATCATACCACAACCCTTTCAAAAATATATATATATGAAGCAAAAGGTTTACCGATGAAGAAGAAGGGAAAGATGTGTTTACAAAAAAAAAAAGAAGGAAAAACATCGTGGAACTAAGCAACTAACAGTAAAAACAAAAGGAGGAACTAGCCTCGAAGGATGGAGCGCAAGTCCCTTCGGGCAAAGCTATCTTCAAGCATTTCCCCAAAGAATCCTTCGGGCAACAAAGGTTCCATTCAAATGGGTTTTAGCAAATGGCAACCTCAACATCCCATCCCGAAGCAGCCACAGCAAAGCAAGTTGTCCTCCCCGACAACTATTCCAAAGATACGCCACCATGACCCTCCGTATCATCAATAACACCTTTGGCATCAACTTCAAAGGATGTCTCGCTTCTATCATATACTCCTTAGAAAGTTTTTTCATCGACATTTCAAGGAAGTTTTTTGATTCATCCACATCAAAATCAAGAATCATGGCGTTCTCCTCCGCGTCCACCGAACCCAAGAGAGTCCGAACATGCACTGTTTCTTCGTGAGGATAGAAGGAAGGGAGGTCCTTAATAATTTCGTTAGCTTCATGGAACAAAGATTCAACCCCAACCAATACCTCCTCAAGAGAAGAAGATCGATCTCCACCGATTCTCAAGTCCTTTTCCAAAAGGTTAAAGGCACGGCTGCCTCTCGGGAAGATCCCATCATACACCGCAAGAAATGGAAAGATGATCAAATTCCATCCCGTCTACACGCATATAAAAAGAGGATGGAGTGAAAAAAAAAAAGAAGAAGAAGAAAACGCACCGGCAAAGCAAAGGAAAAGGGGAATCAACAGAAGAACCCCTTCTCAAACAAGGGAGACGATACATTCGCGTTGGATATGAATACTTTAACCTTAAAAAGGAAAGGGAGCAATGAAAGACATAATGCTTCCAGATTTTTTGGCATGGATGATGCCCTAATGGAAGCCGCACGTGAAGGAAAGCAAAATAAGGAAACTTTGTCAGTCAAGAAACGTCCGCTCCCTCTTTATTTACATAAATCACGCCTGCAAGCACGGCTTCCAAGTTGCACCGGCCCCACCAATTTGCGCCGACCTCCCAATGGTCGCACAAGTCACGCCTGCAAGCACGCAAGACTTCCACACTTTGCGCCGGTCCCACCAACTAGCACACCGGCTTCCCAACTCACGCCAACTTCCCAACGTCGCCCAAGCCGCACCGGCCCACCAATTGTGCCAGCCTCCCGATTTGTGCAAAACTACCAGAGGCAAGGATTCCAAATCCTATTTATAAAGGTCAGACAAGCCTCCTTTCAATTTTCCTTACGTTTTGCTGTTAACAGTTTGTCACCATCTTATGCTTACCTCGCAACAAAGCCCCTGTTCCGAGCTAAGCAGGGGACTTAATGTTGATGGTGGTTTTTAGACAAGGGGTAAAATCGTAAACCCCATGACCTAGTGTTACCCGCAACACATTAACTAAGAGCATTTAACTCGTGTGTAAATAATTAATAGGGGTATTTTTTCAAAATACCGGATTAGGGTTTTCAACACGTAACCCTAATTCCAAAATCAAGCCGCACCATCGCGCACCATGGCAACAATGCCAAACCAAGCCGCACCTCGCGCACCATGGCAACAATGCCAAACCAAGCCGCACCCGCGCACCATGGCAACAATGCTAAACCAAGCCGCATATCGCGCACCATGGCAACAATGCCAAACCAAGCCGCACTCGCGCACCATGGCAACAATGCCAAACCAAGCCGCATATCGCGCACCATGGCAAACAATGCACCAAACCAAGCCGCATATCGCGCACCATGGCAACAATGCCAAATCAAGCCGCACCTCGCGCACCATGGCAACAATGCCAAACCAAGCCGCACCCTCGCGCACCATGGCAACAATGCCAAACCAAGCCGCATATCGCGCACCATGGCAACAATGCCAAACCAAGCCGCACCCTCGCGCACCATGGCAACAATGCCAAATCTCCAAGCCGCTATGCCTTTGGCCCACGCCAAATATAGCGCCCTAGGCTTGCAAGACTTGCAACTAGGTGAACATGGCCGCACGTGCCATTGGCACATGCCAACACGTGTCGCAAGCCATATTTCCAAGCCGCTATGCCTTTGGCCCACGCCAAACATAGCGCCCTAGGCTTGCAAGACTTGCAACTAGGTCAACATGGCCGCACGTGCCATTGGCACATGCCAACACGTGCCGCAAGCCATATTTCTAAGCCGCTATGCCTTTGGCCCACGCCCAACATAGCGCCCTAGGTTTGCAAGACTTGCAACTAGGTCAACATGGCCGCACGTGCCATTGGCACATGCCAACACGTGCCGCAAGCCATATTTCTAAGCCGCTATGCCTTTGGCCCACGCCAAACATAGCGCCCTAGGTTTGCAAGACTTGAAACTAGGTCAACATGGCCGCACGTGCCATTGGCACATGCCAACACGTGCCGCAAGCCATATTTCTAAGCCGCTATGCCTTTGGCCCACGCCAAACATAGCGCCCTAGGTTTGCAAGACTTGCAACTAGGTCAACATGGCCGCACGTGCCATTGGCACATGCCAACACGTGCCGCAAGCCATATTTCTAAGCCGCTATGCCTTTGGCCCACGCCAAACATAGCGCCCTAGGTTTGCAAGACTTGCAACTAGGTCAACCTGGCCGCACGTGCCATTGGCACATGCCAACACGTGCCGCAAGCCATATTTCTAAGCCGCTATGCCTTTGGCCCACGCCAAACATAGCGCCCTAGGTTTGCAAGACTTGCAACTAGGTCAACATGGCCGCACGTGCCATTGGCACATGCCAACACGTGCCGCAAGCCATATTTCCAAGCCGCTATGCCTTTGGCCCACGCCAAACATAGCGCCCTAGGCTTGCAAGACTTGCAACTAGGTCAACATGGCCGCACGAGCCATTGGCACATGCCAACACACGCACGCGGTAGCCTAACTTTCCAAACCGTGCAACCTTTGGCCAAGGCACGCACATGCCATTGGCACATGCCAAACACACAACGCGGGCAAGCCTAACTTGCAAAGGTCAACCTACCACCAAGGCATTCCGCACATGCCATTGGCACATGCCAACACACAACGCAAGCCTAACTTGCAAACCGTGCAACCTACCACCAAGGCATTGGCCCACATGCCAAAACACAACATGGGTAGCCTAGGTTTGCAAAACGTGCAACCTACCACCAAGGCATTCCGCACATGCCATTGGCACATGCCAAACACACAACGCTGGTAGCCTAACTTGCAAACCGTGCAACCTACCACCAAGGCATTCCGCACATGCCATTGGCACATGCCAAACACACAACGCTGGTAGCCTAACTTGCAAACCGTGCAACCTACCACCAAGGCATTCCGCACATGCCAAACACACAACGCTGGTATCCTAACTTGCAAACCGTGCAACCTACCACCAAGGCATTCCGCACATGCCATTGGCACATGCCAAACACACACGCCGGTAGCCTAACTTGCAAACCGTGCAACCTACCACCAAGGCATTCCGCACATGCCATTGGCACATGCCAAACACACACGCCTGGTAGCCTAACTTGCAAACCGTGCAACCTACCACCAAGGCATTCCGCACATGCCATTGGCACATGCCAAACACACACGCCGGTAGCCTAACTTGCAAACCGTGCAACCTACCACCAAGGCATTCCGCACATGCCATTGGCACATGCCAAACACACACGCCGGTAACCTAACTTGCAAACCGTGCAACCTACCACCAAGGCATTCCGCACATGCCATTGGCACATGCCACACGCGCCACTAGCAGCGCCACTTGCACTCAAGATGCAACCAACACTCGAGACATCGACACAAACCGGGGATGCTTCTTTAGGGTTTTGGTTTGGCGGTCACAAAGATGCGCAGTACACTACGCTCACATTAAGAAAGCGTGAAAAGGAATAAAGCGGTCAAATAAAAGAGGAAATAATGGTGAAAACATTTTCGCCCATTAAACCATGCGGTTACCACCTCCTCCCATTATTTCACCCTTTACTCTCTTCCTTCATGAGGCCAGGGTACGTTTCAATCTCGACTTGTATAAATAGGTCTTACCTATTTCCACCAGACAACAAGTCTGGGTCCGGAGAAATATACTACACTTACACTTCGTAAAGGCAACTTTGCAAGCTCTCCCAAAAGCTTTCATCTCTTGCAAGCTTCCTAAGCTTTCACTTTTCGATACAAGTCGAGATACTACTCTCCTCAACACCTTTCTTTGCTTCCTCCCCAAATCAACCCTTCTCCTCCACTTTGTGACCGAAGCAAGTCCGGGAACGGCCATTTCTTGGTTTAGGCCGGACTTGTACGCATTGATCTCTCGAATCTATAAAGTGCTCACGTGCAAGACATTTGTTTAGGGTTTGAACCGCTTTCTCACTCACCCACCGAAATTACCGAAATCTAAACGATTTTTACCCATAAACAATTAAGAAAGGAAGGAATCGATGCGTAAGAGAGTTTGAGAAGAAAAGTCTGAGACTTTCGTGTGAAGAAAAGAGAGATTTTAATCGAGTTATAATCGGTTGTTGTGCATATATAAGGAGGGGAGAGGACAGAGAAGAGGTCGAGAGTTTTGGGTACGCTGTAGAGCTAAAATTCAAGCTGCAGGAGGAGTGCAGAAAGGTATTCTGCTGGTGTATAGGAAGAAGACGACAAAGAACAGACTCAAAGAGTCAGTCGCAGAGAACCGTGGCAAAAACTACCGCAGTAATGTAAGTATCGTTTAAAGGCGGTCTTATTTTCTCAGAATGCTTAAACCGCAACTTTTATAAACATCATAGTTTCACCGATTTCTTCTTTTCATATATTTCATCCTGTAAACACTTTGCGAGCTATGAATATCAATTTTGAGGTGTTTTGACCATGAGGAGCTAAACCCCATCACTGGGATGACGGAGGAAGCCTTATCACAATTGTTTGGTAACTATAATTGATTCTTTATGACTTTTTGCACTTATTTTAATTGATTTATGATTTTCACTAATTAGTTGTGATTTTGTTTGATGGTGTATGCTTAGACGTAAGAGATTTTGATACATCATGCTTGTGATTTACATCTAATCTTTTAGAAATCTACTTTTGGAAAAGAAAAGAGTCAACAAAAGAGCTAGAAATTTTATGAGCCATTATATGAACCAATTGAATGTGATTAATGGTGGAATCCGAAGTCCTAGTATCTCTCGATATTGTGACATATTTTATATATATTTTTGTTTTTTTAGTGTTTTCTCTTTTTAAGTCTTAAATCAAATCCTTTACGAGTCCGAGTGAACGACAACTTTCTTACCACTTTCAAAACTATATCACCTAGGTTTTCTAAAACCATTATTAGGTTAACAACTTGAATACTTCATTTGGGATTCGTGAAGCCATATCCAACTATTTTCTCTGTAGTTACGTATTCTGATGTTACTTGTTCTATCGTCTTGAGTTTTATCTTCTCTAAAATTTACTCAAGATTTTATCTCCCATAGGTAAGATATAAAAAGTAATCACAACAGTTCTTCGTCTCAAACTCTTGTGATTCTGCAATAACATTTTCTGCTAATCAGTTGGGTTATTGTGAGGTGAGTGATATTTTTATGCTACTCTTCGGGAGTATAAGTCCGGGGTGTTAGTTGAGTTTCTTGTTAACCTTGATTTATCTAAAGACGGAAATAACAATCGGAATAGACATATCTGTGGGAGACAAATCTGATTATAAGTCTTCGACTTTCGGTCGCAGCAACTCTTAGTTGTGGGTGAGATCAGCTAAGGGAATCACGTGCGCAGAGTCCTGTATGGATTCAAGGTATAGGCGTAAGGAACAAGAATGTACCTTAATCGGTGTGAGACCTTGTTAGGGCTCAACTACATTCCAGTCCGAAGTTAACTTGTAGTAGGCTAGAGTCTGTAGCGTCCTAATACAGTGTGATGTTCAAATATGGACTCGGTCCCGGTGTTTTTCTACATTTGCAGTTTCCTCATCGTTAACAAAATTTCTGGTGTCTGTGTTATTTCTTTTCCGCATTATATTTGTTTATATAATTGAAACATCACAGGTTGTTCACAATTGATAAATCCGACCTTGTTTGTTGGATAAAACTTGATTGAGAAAGAGATAAAGCTATTTGATATCTTCTTGGTTGAGTTTCACTTTTAATTTGGTGCTCGGAATTATTGGAGTTTAGTCCATCTGATTTCCGAACAAAATATTAGGTGTGATTGTTATACCCCCGCGTTTACAGATATGGAGACGAAAAATTCTATATTCGGAAAGTTTTATCTTGGAGCAGCAAGTTCGAAGTTCATGGATAATAAAGTTCACGAAAATTATAGCATGAATGATCAAGTTCAAAGTTCGTTGGGGTTGTTTCCTCTTAGGTTCTTCGACATCATGATAAATTGTAGATATAACAGAAGAAGTATGCCGAGACCCTTCAATATTTATCCTTCCATCACATTACAAGCACCCAAAGCCTCACCTTGCACGTGAGAATTTAAGTTTTATTTTTATCTCAAGCATAAAATCTTTCCTTGCACTCGATTAGAAAACTTGCATCTATGCAAGCACAAAGTCTCGTCTCAAGCACTATCCCAGCACCTGATGTGGGTTCAAAGACTTGTACTCATCACAAGCAACATACCATCCTACACTAGTAGCGAGATCTATAGCCTTAGTATGATGTCATCATAAAGCCTTGCCACGGTTGGAAGAACAATATATTCTACTTAAGTATCGACTAGCTCTCGAGTATCGCAAGTCCACCACTTAGGAAAAGTCTCGCCTAGCACGCCGGCAAACTCGTTGTAGGTTACCAAAGTTGGGGACGTCTTTGTAATATTTTGGCAAATAATGGAGAAATCTACGTTTACTAAAAAAATAATAACTCATTGGCGGTCGATATAGAAGGAAAACGAACTTCTTAACCCCACAAACAGTTGGGGTTAAGATGTTTCAATGTTTTTACTATCTATAAAACAACCACAACAACATCTTCTATCACTCTTTAATAATACCAAAAAATAATCCCACTCTTTAATTTTATATTAAAAAATTTGATCTTCTTTTCTTATGACTCAATCCAGTTCTAGAGAAATGGTGTTCTTCGGTATTGCAATGATTTTTAGATTTGTGGGTATGGTCGCTTGATGCACAAGACATTAGGTGTCCAACACCTACACCTTCAATGGATAAAGGTTCTTATTTTGGACTTCATCTTTCGAATGTTGGTCTGTTTGGGTCTCTCTTACTATCTCTTATTGCTCTTCTTTTGAATCATTAAATAAAATAAAATTGTTTTGATTATGAAGAGTGTATACACGTTGACTTGAATTGTTCCATTTTGATAGTATATATTGATTTTGTACCTTTAATTGATTTATGAAATTCCATGTAAACATTAAATGTTTACTAGTAGCAACACAAGTAGGTATGAAAATCCGAAGTATCACAAAGAGAAACCACCAAGTTATGTAAAATTTACATTTATTTTGAATTTGGTGCACCCACCTTTTGATTTTATTTAGTTCAAATGACGATTTTCTCTGTCTTTTAGCTAATATATAGTATGTATATGATATTTAGAAATACCCTATCGACCTCCAATCGTGGTCAAAGTGACATTGTTATTTGAACAGTGAATACGTGGAATACTAGGCTTTTCCGATGATGTTGGGAAAGTATATGGAGGTTCTTTAGGAGATGGACGATCAGTTTCATAGTTAAGCATGAGATCCACTTCATCCATGGTTGGCCTATCTACTGCTCTATTCTCACAACATAACAACCCAATATGTACGCATCTCAAAACTTCAAATGGAGAATATACATCAGCCAAATCATTTGCCTTCATTTCAAAGTCTCCAAGCCTAAACCAAAAATGTCAAAATAAATAAGGTCATTAACACATTCATATATTGTAATAAAATATAAGTGCTTAACACATTCATAAAAAGAAAAAAAGCCATAAATATGTATAATACTTACATGAAGTAGAAGATTCAAAGGTTGTTTAGGATCGTAGAAGATGTTATTTCTCTTAGCACTCACAACTTCTAGTACTAAAACTCCAAAACTAAAGACATCGGATTTCTCTGAAAATGTTCTTCCAATCATATACTCCGGAGACATATAACCACTGCATTTATTTGTGAAGAATCATTATAAAGTAGATCTAAATGAGTTATCGAAATTCATGACGATGCTAAGGGAAACATAGTGCTCATGCACATTGTACCAACGACTCGTCTAGTATTATCTATAACCTGGTTCCCTCCAAATATCCGTGCCATTCCAAAGTCTGAAATTATAATGACCCGTACCTCCACCGATACTGTCCCCACTTAGCCACTGCGGTCATCCGGCAGTTTGGGGTTTTCAACAGGCATCGCTACGGTAATCCAGTAGAAACTTCACGGATAGTCACCCATCCCTGGATTACTTCCACCCTAGCACGCTTAACTGCAGAGTTTTTACGCCAGTGGAGCCAACCAGCCGAAAAAGGCCTCGGTGTTTGAAAAGGACAAATCATTACTTATATTCCATTCGGCCAACCACCGCCGAATATCGGGGTATTACAATACCACCACCTTAAATTGGAGTCGTCCTCGGCTCCAGAATATATTCGTAAGCCCAAATCTCCGACGTTTCCTGACCCTCATGAGAAGCACCTGGACCAACCCCATCCAGTGTACCTTCTCACCCTCGGCAAGTGACCCGTCATTGGCTCTGATACCATTTGTAATGACCCATCCCTCCACCAATAATGTCCCCACTTAGCCACTGCGGTCATCCGGCAGTGTGGGGTTTTCAACGGGCATCGCTGCGGTAATCCAGCAGAAACTTCACGGATGGTCACCCATCCCTGGATTACTCCCGCCCAAGCACGCTTAACTGTAGAGTTTTCTGCCAACTGTGGATCCAATTATGCTGAAAAGTCCTCGGTGTTTGGAAAGGAAAAATCATTACTTATATTCCATTCGGCCAACCACCGCCGAATATCGGGGTTTTACAGAAATTTTTGGAATCATGTCTTCATTTAATAAAATGTTACTAACCTTGAGATCTCTATGAATAACTCTTAACCGAGAATCACGATGAAGGTAAAGAAGGCCACGAGCAACCCCTCCAATAATTTCAAACCGTTTATCCCAGTCTAGGCATGTTTTTTTTTCTTGGATCTGCCATCAGCACATACACCCTTGAATTAAAAAATTGATTCATGATGAATGTAAAACTTATGAAAATGCATGGGAACTAATTTAACATCACATTTCAAAATACAAAGCTAGCCTTTGAAAATGATTCTTTATATTTTAAAATGAAAGAATGTCTGATAATATAACATACTAGAAAAGAAACAAACCAAAGAGAAATGTATCTAGGCTTTTTTTGGGCATGTACTCATAAATTAATACATTATCTTCTCCTTCAATGCAACAACCAAAAAGTTTCACAAGGTTACGATGTTGAAGTTTGGATATCAACACAACCTCATTCTCGAACTCTTCGATACCCTGTCCAGAACTTTTTGACAATCTTTTCACCGCTATTTGCTTCCCATTTTGTAACTTAACCTACAAGCAATATTCCAATGCACATATGACAATTCTGGGAAAATAAATGTGCAAAAGTTCATTAAAGTTGTTATGATAATCAAATATATGTAAACATACCTTATAAACTGGCCCCAAACCCCCTTCTCCCAATTTTTATGTTTTAAGCAATAGTTGTTTGTAGCATTGGCTAAACAAGCAAGGTTAAATATATGTAATTCCAGTGATTCTCCTTCACTTTTACAATCAATAAACATGTGTGTATCTGGAGTGTCATTGTAGGTAGCATTGGTTTTCAACATCCCATGGAGTTTTTCAAGTTTTCCTGTGTTTTCAGGAAAAATGGAGGAAAGTAAATATACTATTAGTCAATGAAATTCATAAATACAACTAGTTTGAATTTATTTGCAGAGTTGTTTTGAAGTGATGTAATATCCTAGCAAAAATAAAGGACAATGTATTCACCTTTTTTAATAGCCGTATTCCTCTTGCATATATACATGTATCTTAATACTCCCGTGATAGTTGCCGCTAAAAAGACTATTACGGGGATCATAATCTTCCAAATTATATTGTTTCCTTCTCTGGATGAAATATCAAAAAATAAAGCATAAGTTTAATTTAAGACTCGGCTAAAATACATAATGTTGAGGAAAGTTAGGGTGGAATCACATGTAATGCAGATCTATGTGCAATTAATATATAATTTCAAATTTTATAGTCAACTCTAATTGGTTAATTTTTTTTAATATGGGTTTTTATATTTTATCTCCATCATAAGTAGTGAAAATAAGTTACGTGGTTTTGCACTTGTTTTACGAATACATATGTGTTGTGAGAGAACCCCCTAAATATGGGATATATGATCATATACTTGTAATCTTATTCATAATACATATTATTTACCTTCACCTGTGAATTCAGAATCTGCAGTCCGAGATAGACAACCCCTGATTTGTCATCTGATTGTTGACTATAACTTGATATAATTAACACCCAGTGTTCCCATAAGCATAATCACTGAAAGCACATGCATGTAACCTGGCAAACCGATTTGCATTCTTCCACACATTAGGCATTTCGAGGTTCGAATGATAAAAAAAAAAAATCTTCACTTCCACATTACAAAGACGTATTCCTAAGCCACTACTTGAGTCTCGAAGATTCAAATCTAAATAAGATAATTCAATAAAACCAGGAAAACACTCACACCACCTGACCTAGTTATAGTTTCCAAACCGTCCACCAACACTATAAACATCACAATTTTTTTTTCTGTTGAGACCCAAGATCAATATCATCATTGCGACGAGGTATTGGAAAACTTGGTCTATCATAAGTTGAAGCAACACTAATCACTAAAGCAACTGGTTTCTTAAGGGATCTTGAGTCTCGTAAAATATATGAACAATAATAATTTTACAATCGGGTATGTGATTTTTGAAATTTAAGGTGACCAATGCATGGTTTTTTTCTCATTATGAATCCAAAATGGATAGATTACGTTAGATTGTTATTACTGGTTCCATATTACCTAAGTCCACAAGCTTTAATTTAAATGTTTAGGTTTGATTGTTTTGGACTAAAATAGATTTTAATAAGAAAATGGGAAGAATAACCCGTTAAACAACAAGTTTTGATCAACTTAGGAATGAAAAATACATAGGGAGAATAGTGAGATATTGAGGAGAGCAAGGGAGGAAAACGGAGAAAAAAACATAAGAAAATTGTTAAAGCATTGCTCAGTTGAACTTACCAGTATTGGTATGCCAAGCTTGTTGTCAATGTTAGATGGTCAAATTATTTCTTGATTTAATGTATACTAAAGTCATCTCCTTCCTTAAAAATGCTAAGTCATATGAGCCCCTACGTCGCACGGTGAGTGTGACACCCCCTCGAGAGTGAATGAGATAAAAGCTTTGGGCATTAGTAAACCTGCATAGGACACTTGGGGAGACTCAATTGGTTGGGATATTAAAATTTTGATTACACTCTGTTTACACTAGGTATTTAACTGGTTGTTAGTAACACCATCAATATAAAGATGGGTAGACAATACTTTCGTCAGAGTTTGCGCCTAAATAATTCGTTACACTTACACTGGATACTTAACTGGACGTTAAGTAACGTCGTTGGTATGGACAATACTCCCATGAAACTGAAAACGATGAGATACACAACCCCAAACTCGATGGGATTTCCTCTCATTCTCTCATTCACCTGAAACTGAGAAATAAAAGCAGTGGCTGCTGCTGATTCAGATCGAGAAATAGGCATAGATTGAGAAATGAAAGAGAGAGTTCTTAGATATCAAAAATTAATAGTAAAACAGAAATTCAGATATCACGATGGTGTTCGATTAAAGATTTGATGGTCTTATTCTTATGGATGGTGTTTGGTAATTTAGGGTTTAAGAAGAAATTACAGATGAAAGTGAAGATGGAATTAGAGCTGAAATTGATATGGGTTTGTCGTGATAAGGGTTATTGAGAACTAGGGTTGTTTGATTTTTATGATTAAGTTAAGAGAATCGAAGAATTTCAGAAACTAGGGTTTGGTTTTGGGAAGATCATCTGAGACTGTTTCCGATACGGTAAGAAGGGGAATGGGTTAATTGAAGATGTGGGTTTGAGAGTTCTTAAATGATGATAAAAGTTGGGTTGAGTTCGATTTGCAACCAGATAAAGAAATCAAGTAGAGTTCAGTCTGTAATTGATGAAGATGTAAGGATTTGTGATAGGATTTAGGGTTCACTTTGGAATTGATGAAGAAATTACATTCAAATAGGTAATGGAGAATATCTATGATCTCCTACAGATGGTGTTTCAAGTGCAGGTAATTGAGAAGCTTGAGAACAGGTGGTAGCTAGTAATGTATTGCAGTGTTGCAATGTTTGTTCTTGCAGTGAGTTAAACTGAAGGCTTGAGAACAGCAAGAAGATGATGTTACTGAGAGTGAAATTGTATTGGATGTTGTTTGAATGCCAAAAAGGAATGACAAAGTTGGCATTGCAGGCATAGTTTGCATTTGTTGTTGCAGTCAATGACAGAAGTGGGTTATTTTTAATGGTTTAGGGTGGTATCTATAAACAGAAATTGAAGAGATTTTTATTGGGACATTCTTAAATGGGAACAAGTAGGTGGGCGAGGAAGAAACAATGGCAATTGTAGTAAGCATTATGAAGGTGTTGCACAAAGCTTGCTAATTAGTACAGTGGAATTGTTATCCAACTAGGGGAAAAGGATGTGTGCGAGACAAGATCGTGGTACGTATGATTTGTTATCTTGATCTTCTTATACGCCAACTGACTACTTATAGTGTCATTGAAAGAATCTGTTTGTTTCTGAGTTATTACTCTTTGCAGGGGTTGTGCCTTGCACACTAGGTATTCGATGTATATACTTCCCTAATCGGTATGTCTATCAATGGACATCAGTAACACTATGAAAACAAATGACTAATGTTTTATTACAGTATCGAGTAAACCGATTGTTGTAAGAATGAATGCCTAATGTGTAACACCCCGAGTTCCGGACCAGGGTCAAACCCGTATGGAGATCCGAACTCGAAGCGTTACGGGTCGGAAAGAGACTTATGCCTTATTTATTTTGTATATTTATTTCACCAAGCACAATTTAACTTTTACATACATACATAAATTAAATTATGAATTCAATAATTATAAATTAACAAAATAATATCTATATCAAAATTACACTCCAAACAATCCAAAGAAAAATAGTACAATCATTAAGCTACTCATTTCTAGGGTCCATTGCGCAACTCGATAAATCGCAAAAATGTCAATTGGGGTGAGTTGACGGCTCAATAGGCATACTTTCCCATCCTCTAAAAATATACAAACATCACAATGAACAAAACAAAATATGCATTTAACCAATTGTTTATAATTTCACAACACCGAATTAATTTTGAATTATTATTCATTTTCATTTTAGTTTATGAGTTCGATACGAATGTCCTTGGTTCGTACACCCACCTATCGTTACCGGCACGGACAGTAGCCATCAATGGTCGGGGAACAAAAGTTCCTATGGGGATCATACCCATCTGCTCTCTGGGATCATTACCCGTTTCATTTTCGTTATCCAAACACGAAAACCGCCATTGATGGTCAGGAAACACAAGTTCCTAATGGGGATCATTACCCATTTAAATCTCGGGGATCATTACCCGCCGTTAGCATGAACAATAATCCATCTAACGGTAAAACATGAACTCATCCTTTTAATAATTTTTTTTTACATTTTCATTTATATAATCTTTCCATCTCAATTTCATGGTCATGAACATCATCAAAACAACAATCATGCAATCCAAAAGACAATAAGAGAAGAATAGATCATTTTCAACCAAAGAAATCACAAATGAATATTAGTAGAAGATGAGTTAGTAAACCTACCTTTTTTTTTAATAATTTACACCTCAGAATTATACTCCAATGAAACCAACAAATCAATCCATATAACAATATGTTTCTTCCATTCCATAAACCACTCCAAAAATTTATTCTCCAAATTATTCACATATAAGAAGAGGTAATATAAACTATGTATGAGGGATTTTATTTCTCTAACGTATATGGATACAAAGAAGAGAAATGAGAGAAAATAAGATGAAAAATGGTTATCTCTTCTACTTTTCTCTCTAGCCAAATATATATAATTTCTAGATCTACATTTAATGTCATCTTTAGTAGTATTTAATTTATTTATAATTAATTAGAGTAACACATTTTAGGTTCTCAAAATTTGTCCTACGGTTTATATTCCAAAATGCTATCCCACTTTCAATATTCTTTATATCATGCATAATTCAATGCTAATAAATTTATTGTTCATGCATCTAAATAATCACCATAAATTCTTGTAATCACATTTAAATGAATTTGTTCTTTTTTCTTAAAGCCATGCAAATTATAAAATTAATACAATTAATTATTTGTAACCTTGATCGACTTTTCTACATTCACATTCAATCCACATGCAATACAATGAAATAATAAACACTTACATGCAATACATTATAATATTTATTTATTATCTTTATATTAATACAAAATCTATGAATTAATACTAACATAAATACACATAAATATATTCTTAATTATTTAATTTCTCTTTTCATTTTCCCTTGATTTTATTTTCTTACTTAAAGTTAATAAGGTGATTTTATTTCCACCCTGGATTTCTAGTCTAAGCAACCCATTTGTGTTAAGGCAAACAAAATAATGATCCAAGCTAACTTGGTTAAATTCCGACCCGAACCGATAACTAAAAATACTGGGTATTACATTCTTACCCCCTTAAAAGAAATTTTGTCCTCAAAATTTAGAACACGCTTCAAACATCAAAATTATTTTAAAGACAAATACACAATTCAATACTCCAATTTAGCACACAATTATCTATCATGCGAATTTCAAACCAAACGGGCAATCAACAAACAACCATGCATGACAATTCATATAATTTATTTATTTATTTATTTTTATTTTTAAGGTCCCATGTAAGATCTAAAGCCTAGAGCTCTGATACCAACTTGTAACACCCCGAGTTCCGGACCAGGGTCAAACCCGTATGGAGATCCGAACTCGAAGCGTTACGGGTCGGAAAGAGACTTATGCCTTATTTATTTTGTATATTTATTTCACCAAGCACAATTTAACTTTTACATACATACATAAATTAAATTATGAATTCAATAATTATAAATTAACAAAATAATATCTATATCAAAAT
Source organism: Papaver armeniacum (assembly GCA_023531295.1). NCBI lineage: Eukaryota > Viridiplantae > Streptophyta > Magnoliopsida > Ranunculales > Papaveraceae > Papaver > Papaver armeniacum. The sequence continues at coordinate 576,775 of JAJJWW010018834.1, forward strand.
TACACTCCAAACAATCCAAAGAAAAATAGTACAATCATTAAGCTACTCATTTCTAGGGTCCATTCTTTGCGCAACTCGATAAATAACGCAAAAAATGTCAATTGGGGTGAGTTGACGGCTCAATAGGCATACTTTCCCATCCTCTAAAAATATACAAACATCACAATGAACAAAACAAAATATGCATTTAACCAATTGTTTATAATTTCACAACACCGAATTAATTTTGAATTATTATTCATTTTCATTTTAGTTTATGAGTTCGCGATACGAATGTCCTTGGCTCGTACACCCACCTATCGTTTACCGCAAGCACGGACAGTCATTATCAATGGTCGGGAACAAAAGTTCCCATGGGGATCATACCCATCTGCTCTCTGGGATCATTACCCGTTTCATTTCGTTATCCGACACGAAAAACCGCCATTGATGGTCAGGAGACACAAGTTCCTAATGGGGATCATTACCCATTTAAATCTCGGGGATCATTACCCGCCGTTAGCATGAACAATAATCCATCTAACGGTAAAACATGAACTCATCCTTTTAATAATTTTTTTTTACATTTTCATTTATATAATCTTTCCATCTCAATTTCATGGTCATGAACATCATCAAAACAACAATCATGCAATCCAAAAGACAATAAGAGAAGAATAGATCATTTTCAACCAAAGAAACACAAATGAATATTAGTAGAAGATGAGTTAGTAAACCTACCTTTTTTTAATAATTTACACCTCGAATTATACTCCAATGAAACCAACAAATCAATCCATATAACAATATGTTTCTTCCATTCCATAAACCACTCCAAAAATTTATTCTCCAAATTATTCACATATAAGAAGAGGTAATATAAACTATGTATGAGGGATTTTATTTCTCTAAGGTATATGGATACAAAGAAGAGAAATGAGAGAAAATAAGATGAAAAATGGTTATCTCTTCTACTTTTTCTCTCTAGCCAAATATATATAATTTCTAGATCTACATTTAATGTCATCTTTAGTAGTATTTAATTTATTTATAATTAATTAGAGTAACACATTTTAGGTTCTCAAAATTTGTCCTACGGTTTATATTCCAAAATGCTATCCCACTTTCAATATTCTTTATATCATGCATAATTCAATGCTAATAAATTTATTGTTCATGCATCTAAATAATCACCATAAATTCTTGTAATCACATTTAAATGAATTTGTTCTTTTTCTTAAAGCCATGCAAATTATAAAATTAATACAATTAATTATTTGTAACCTTGATCGACTTTTCTACATTCACATGCAATCCACATGCAATACAATGAAATAATAAACACTTACATGCAATACATTATAATATTTATTTATTATCTTTATATTAATACTAAATCTATGAATTAATACTAACATAAATACACATAAATATATTCTTAATTATTTAATTTCTCTTTTCATTTTCCCTTGATTTTATTTTCTTACTTAAAGTTAATAAGGTGATTTTATTTCCACCCTGGATTTCTAGTCTAAGCAACCCATTTGTGTTAAGGCAAACAAAATAATGATCCAAGCTAACTTGGTTAAATTCGACCCGAACCGATAACTAAAAATACTGGGTATTACATTCTTACCCCTTAAAAGAAATTTTGGTCTCAAAATTTAGAACACGCTTCAAACATCAAAATTATTTTAAAGACAAATACACAATTCAATACTCCAATTTAGCACACAATTATCTATCATGCGAATTTCAAACCAAACGGCAATCAACAAACAACCATGCATGACAATTCATATAATTTATTTATTTATTTATTTTTATTTTTAAGGTCCCATGTAAGATCTAAAGCCTAGAGCTACGATACCAACTTGTAACACCTCGAGTTCCGGATTGGGGTCAAACCCGTATGGAGATCCGAACTCGAAGCGTTACATGGTCGGAAAGAGACTTATGCCTTATTTATTTTGTATATTTATTTCACCAAGCACAATTTAACTTTTACATACATACATAAATTAAATTATGAATTCAATAATTATAAATTAACAAAATAATATCTATATCAAAATTACACTCCAAACAATCCAAAGAAAAATAGTACAATCATTAAGCTACTCATTTCTAGGGTCCGCTGCGCAACTCTGATAAATCTGCAAAAAATGTCAATTGGGGTGAGTTGACGGCTCAATAGGCATACTTTCCCATCCTCTAAAAATATACAAACATCACAATGAACAAAACAAAATATGCATTTAACCAATTGTTTATAATTTCACAACACCCGAATTAATTTTGAATTATTATTCATTTTCATTTTAGTTTATGAGTTCGCGGTACGAATGTCCTTGGCTCGTACACCCACCTATCGTTTACCGGCACGGACAGCCGCCATCAATGGTCAGGAACAAAAGTTCCTATGGGGATCATACCCATCTGCTCTCTGGGATCATTACCCGTTTCATTTTCGTTATCCGGCACGAAAAACCGCCATTGATGGTCAGGAAACACAAGTTCCTACTGGGGATCATTACCCATTTAAATCTCGGGGATCATTACCCGCCGTTAGCATGAACAATAATCCATCTAACGGTAAAACATGAACTCATCCTTTTAATAATTTTTTTTTACATTTTCATTTATATAATCTTTCCATCTCAATTTCATGGTCATGAACATCATCAAAACAACAATCATGCAATCCAAAAGACAATAAGAGAAGAATAGATCATTTTCAACCAAAGAAATCACAAATGAATATTAGTAGAAGATGAGTTAGTAAACCTACCTTTTTTTTTAATAATTTACACCTCAGAATTATACTCAATGAAACCAACAAATCAATCCATATAACAATATGTTTCTTCCATTCCATAAACCACTCCAAAAATTTATTCTCCAAATTATTCACATATAAGAAGAGGTAATATAAACTATGTATGAGGGATTTTATTTCTCTAAGGTATATGGATACAAAGAAGAGAAATGAGAGAAAATAAGATGAAAAATGGTTATCTCTTCTACTTTTTCTCTCTAGCCAAATATATATAATTTCTAGATCTACATTTAATGTCATCTTTAGTAGTATTTAATTTATTTATAATTAATTAGAGTAACACATTTTAGGTTCTCAAAATTTGTCCTACGGTTTATATTCCAAAATGCTATCCCACTTTCAATATTCTTTATATCATGCATAATTCAATGCTAATAAATTTATTGTTCATGCATCTAAATAATCACCATAAATTCTTGTAATCACATTTAAATGAATTTGTTCTTTTTCTTAAAGCCATGCAAATTATAAAATTAATACAATTAATTATTTGTAACCTTGATCGACTTTTCTACATTCACATTCAATCCACATGCAATACAATGAAATAATAAACACTTACATGCAATACATTATAATATTTATTTATTATCTTTATATTAATACAAAATCTATGAATTAATACTAACATAAATACACATAAATATATTATTAATTATTTAATTTCTCTTTTCATTTTCCCTTGATTTTATTTTCTTACTTAAAGTTAATAAGGTGATTTTATTTCCACCCTGGATTTCTAGTCTAAGCAACCCATTTGTGTTAAGGCAAACAAAATAATGATCCAAGCTAACTTGGTTAAATTCCGACCCGAACCGATAACTAAAAATACTGGGTATTACATAATGTTTCTGTAACTTTTTCTTGTTAGAATCGGATTACATTAACACTTATATAAACCGATTGTCGATGTGTTATGTTAGGAATCAGTCTTTATATGTATATCAAGTAAACCGATTGTATAATTTGAATTCAAAAATATGCATTGAATTCCATTGTTGTTTGTCGCTTATCTTCGTATTTTATAGGCCAAACAAGGGCAAGCAACAACGTCAAGCCAAAAAGAAATATAAGCGGAAAAATGACTTTGAGACCTCGTCGAGAGGGTGGTCAAAATTTAAATTCTTCCCGCCGAAGGGGCTCAGGAAGTAAAGCCAAAGCAATCCACATCAATGACCCATCACCTCAAGCAGATCAACCAACACAAGAAGAATCTGATTCTAATACACCTAATGAAGAAGGAGGTGGTGATAGAGAAGTTGCTAAAGAAGAAAGTGGTGAGGAGGAAGTTAATGAAGAATAAAGTGGTGGCAAAGAGATCAATGAAGAAGAAATTGGTGGCAAGGAAGGTGATGGAGAGATAAGAGAAGTTCAAGAACAAGTGCATGAACAAGTCCAAGGAGGAGAAGTTCAACAACAATTCCAAGGAGGAGACGCTCAAGAACAAGGTAAGACAGATGGTCACAAGAAGAAAAAAGGGGACCACATGCCCAACCCGGCAAAGATTTTTCCTCGCGGCCCTAATGGTCGTACACGTTGATGGAGAACGGGTGTTATGGGGGTACAAAGAGAGTTGGGCAGCGGTCGTCTGCCATACCATAGAAACTACCTAAACCTTATGCTATGTGTAGATACCTTCGAAATCAGTTAGAATCTCTAAAATATCTAAAATGGAAAAACACTTGGAAAATTATTAATAAAAAGCCGCCACCCAACTTGGGGAGTTGGGACCCAAAATAAGCATTGGTCCAAAACAAAGAAATAATCCGGGAATCAAGATACGGGTTAGGAAGGTGTAAGGCACCTAGCCCGTCCAATCCGAAGATTGGCCTCTACTTTATAATTGGGATACTAGGGTTTTGATTGCAAAAATATGTAAAAGAAAACTAACTTCATATAATAAAAAGTGGAAATTTCTGAGAAACCCAGCAATGTGACCTCTCTCTTCCATAAACCCGTCATTAATATGATATATATGTACCCATAATTAAGATTTGGACGGCCATAAATAGAGATTCATGTTAGATTGTTTCATTTATTTACGAAAACAACATTTTAGTACCTAAACTAACCTTTTTATTTTACTTTCATAAAACTTCCACGTTTCACGCACTATCAATAGTCTTTCCACGTTTCACGCCTTATCAAATAATCTTTCCACGTTTCACTCTTTTTCGCTGAAAAGTCTATCCATGTTATACTCTATAGTCTCTCTCCATTTATCTATCAACTTTGCTAGCATTCTTGTTCTCGTTTCTGGTTTCCATTACTTTTTTCAAATTTTTCACGAGGAAGAAGAGATGACAAAGATTTTTAGTGGTATATGTTCTGACATTTAATGGTATATACGTCGAAATATGATCTCAAAGTTTCTAGTGATCTCCGTGTTGTAATCATAATTTCTAGGTGCAGTGTACAGAGATTTTTATTTTTGGGCTTGCAAATCTTCCCCCACCATACTTTAAATTCTTAGGAAAAAATGAGATATCATTCCCATATTTCTTGTGCAAAAAATGAGATATGGACTTTTTTTTTGTTTGAACTGCATAGTAATTATGAAATAATTTGAATCGTGATAACCACTCTGTTTTATGTCTATGTAATCTCTTTGTTGTATGGAATGCAAGTAGAATATGACCAGTTTACGTGTTTATATAAGCAAGATAGGAATTTAAGTTGTCTTACCTCAAAAGGGGGAGTACATGGTTCTTAGCCATGAAAATGTTCACCTCCCACAGATATGGAAAAAAGCTTTTTTATCATGTATCTTGAACTCATATGTTTTACCTCAAAAATTCGTCCGAAAAATGTGATTATCACAAAATTGTGAAAATTCAAATTTTTCCGCAAGTTGGTGATGAAAATTGTGATTATCACCATAATGTGAAAACTGAATTTATCAGTGGGCTAGTGATGATGATTGCAATTTTTCCAACCCGCATCCGGTTGCAAAATTTTCACCCCTCTTTTATTTGAAAAGAAACAATAACTTTTTACCTCAAAATTTGTATGGATTGTTACACAACTGTTTCAGTGGGCCGGTGATGAAAATTATGGTTATAACAGAAGTGTGAAAAGCTGGAATTTGTACACAATTGTGAAAATTCAAATTTTTGAGCGGGCTGGTGATGAAAATTGCGGTTATCACAAAAATGTGAAAACTGGAATTTTCAGTAGTCCAGAACTTTCACCGGAAAGAAAAAATATTTTCACTTTCTTTAAAGTAGATTTTTTAGGCAGATTTTTTTGAGGATTAGCATTAATAACATTAAGAATCTTTTGAAAAATTTCCACGTTTTCAGTTAAGAAGAATCTAAATTTGGGAACTCCTTTTCATGTTTTGACTTTTCAAAACTATAATTTTTCTAAAATGAAATTTCAAATAAGGGTAAATATTCTCCAAATTTGATAATTAGAAATTTTGGTTATTTATGTCGCAAACTTTGTACCATTGAAAAGCATTTTAAAACACCTACATAACGAATATAAACCTATCAAATTATGGGTTCCATTTTAGGAATATCTTCTTGTTTCTAGCATTTTAATGGTGGGTTCTTTATATATAAAAAAATCAAAATGGGCTAGAGATATTTTTTCCCATAATTAAAATATGGGCTAGAGATATTTTTTCCCATAATTAGGTTCAAATAACACCAAAATATTAGATTCAAATGACTAAATATTTAAATCCGATGCTAATGCAAAAATGCCACTATTATTATTCCTATTATTAGAGACTAATTTCTTAGCACTAATATGATTATTATCAAACTAATTTAAAAATCACAAATTAAATTATTTTTATTGTTATTATTAATTATGAACTATTATTAATCATGAACTAATATGATTATCAACTGAAGGAAAAAATGGTTGATGCAAAATCTTTTTCTACCACCTCAAGCTCTGTTAACTGTGGCTCTCTGAATTCTAAGGGTGGTGTTGAGAAAACTAAGGAAGTTGAAGAAGATTCGCAGTCCACCAGTGGCAGTGAAAGAAAATTAATCAAGGATCAAGAGGATGATGTAATTGTGGGCAGTGGATTAACAAAGCATTTTGATAGTTTTATGGGTAAACTAAAAGACAGTGGTGGTGACTCAGGTGTGGTTTTCACAAGGGAGGAAATTAATTGTTCACGTTTGGTTATTAAGACTCTCATAACTCATGCGAATTCATTTAAGGATGAAATGGAGGGGGAATGGCGGATGAGAAATGAATTGGTGCTTTTTGTTTGATGTTGGTATTTTTGGGAATTTTTGTTTTAATGTTTAACATATTATCTTGGAATGTCAATGGTCTTAACGACCCGGATAGGCGCTCTAAACTTAAGAACTTAAGAAGCTTGTCAAACGTTGGAAACCTACCATTCTTATAATTCAATAAACTAAGCTTAGTAGTTGCTCGGATCAAATAGTGCGTCAATGTTGGGGTGCAACTCCTTGTAAATGGATCTCTCTAAATTTGTATGGAAGATCCGGAGGTATTTTGTTGATATGGAATTCGGATATGATTGAAGTGGTTGATTTTCTATAAGGTATTTATACAATTAGTATTTCTTGTCGCAATGTGGAGGATAACTTTAGATGGGTTCTTACCGGCGCATATGGTCCTTGTAATGGAATGAAAAGAAAACATTTCGTATGGAGTTGGCAACTTTGCATGGCTATTGAGATGGTTTTCCTTGGAGTATTGGTGGAGATTTAAATGAAATTAGAGTCATGGGAGAACGAAGGGGATGTCGTAGGAGATCAAACTCTATGAAAAGTTTTGATAAATTATGTGATGATCTCGAGCTTGTGGATTTGCCGATTTCCGGAGCGAAGTACATATGGCGTAGACCGCCTAACAAGAAGAGTATAATCGACCGGTTTTTATTCTCTATGAATTGGGAGGAGTATTTTCCAAATCTCAACATTAGGCGGCATGCAAGACCTTTTTCGAATCACTTTCCCATTGAATTGTGTTCTATTGTGATGGATTAGGGCGCTTGTCAATTTCGTTTTCAATTATCATGACTCGAAAATACTAACATCATTTCTTTGATGAAAGAATGGTGGGAATCCTTTTCTTTTGTAGGTACTGCGAGCGATTGTTTTCCAAAGAAGCTAATTGCCTTGAAAGAGAAATTGAAGATATGGAACAAAGAGGTTTTTGGGAGTGTAAATAGGGCTTTTGAAGCGGCTCTTGAAAAGATGCAAGCTTTGGATGATATTGGTGATGATAGACTTCTAACCAAGATGGAAGAGGACATACTCGTAACGGCAAAAGTGGAGTTTGAAGAGGCTCATAGACGTAAGGAAATTTTCATTCGTCAAAAATCTAGAGTCAATGACATTCATAATGGTGATAGAAATACCAAGCATTTTCATCGTATATTAAGAAGGAATAGAGCAAGAAACAACATCAATAACCTCCACATCAATGGTATATGGACCGGGAACAAAGATGAGATTAAAGAAGGTATTGCAAATCACTTTGAGGTAGCATTTAAGGAAGTATCTAATCATAGACCAAGAATTAAGAACATGTGCATAAAGAGTATTGATGAGAATGCGAGAGTTTGGTTAGAGAGGCCTTTTAGTGAAGAAGAGGTGAATAAAGCGATTCATGATTTGGGAGTGGATAGAGCTCCGGGTCCGGATGGCTTCCCAATGAAATTTTATATTGTTGGGTGGGAATTCATTAAAGAGGACTTGATGAAGGTGTTTAAATATTTCCACGATAACAACATTCTTGATACTTCTCTAAAGAACAACTTTATAGCGTTAATTCCTAAGAAGATTGGTGTTGAGGAGGTTAAGGACTTTCGGCCTATTAGCCTCATAGAAAGCGTGTACAAAATTATTTCCTAAGTTCTAGCGGAGCGACTTAAGGTATATCTTCCTATATTAATCTTTCCTTCTCAATCTAGTTTTATTAAAGGGCATCAAATTTTAGATGGAGTTTTGATAGCAAATGAATGTGTGGATTCTAGACTTCGTCAAAAATTACCGGGGTTAGTGTGAAAAATAGATTTTGAGAAGGCCTTTGATAATGTGAATTGGAACTTCTTAAATGAAGTCTTATTTAAAATGGGATTTGGAGGAGTTTGGCGTGCTTGGATAAGGAATTGTTTATCTTATTCAAAATTTTCGGTTCTTGTGAATGGTACCACTCATGGGTTCTTTGGTATCGAGTAGGGTATTCATCAAGGTGATCCTCTTTCCCCCTTTCTTTTTACCATTTTTGATAGGGTTTAAGTCATATGTTGAGTAAGGCACAAGAAGTTGGTAAAATTTCGGGTTTCTCGGTGAAGAACGAGGGAACCAAAGTTAACCATCTCCAATTCGCCAATGATACCATTGTTTTTCTTGATGCGAAGCGTGAACAAGTAGATTCTCTTCGGTATTTACTTCTTTGTTTTGAGTTAACATCGGGCTTAAAAATCAACTTTGCTAAAAGTTGTTTATTTGGGGTATCTCTCGTTGAAGACATTGAAGAATTCGCTAACATGTTGGGGTGTAAAAGATCAAATTTTCCAAGTATTTATCTCGGTCTTCCTTAGGGTGATAAAGTTAGTGGAACACAAAAGTGGGAGAAGATTTTTGAATCATGTTCTTTGAGACTTTCCTCTTGGAACGGGAGAACGCTATCAAGAGGAGGCAAGTTGACTCTAATCAAAAGTGTTTTGGCTAGTTTTCCCATTTATTATCTATCCATCTTTCTTGCGCCATGCTCCATTACAAATAAGATTGATAAGATAGTAATAAATTTTCTTTGGGATGATGATTCTAACAAGAGAAGAATTCAAATGTCGGGCGGTCTATAATCGTAAAATCTAGAGAAGGTGGTGGTCTTGGAATTCGGAAATCTAAATACATGAAGTCGACGCTTCTCAAAAAGTGGTGGTGGAGATTTGGAACGGAAAAGAATGCTTTTTAGAAAAAGATAATTGTGGAAAAATTTGGAGAATCATCCACCGGTTGGGAAACTCTTCAACCAAAAGGGCCAAAGGGATGTAGTTTGTGGCACAATATTTATAAGGAGCTCGAGGATTTTAACAAACATGTAAAATTTAAGATCGGTGCAGGAAATGAAATTAGATTTTGGGAAGATTTTCTGATTGGAGATGCCGTCTTATGCAATAGTTTTCCATTGGCATTTGAAGCTTTAAGAACAAAAGGGAAGGTGGTGGCTAGTTTATATGATATTTCGAGTAACGACATTAAGTGGAAGTTCATGTCTCGAAGTAGATATTCTCAGGCCATAATGAGGGAGATTGCTTCCATAAACTCATTAATAGAAATGGTGAATATCCAAGAAGGTGTGGTAGTCTCTAGATTGTGGATGGTGGATAGAAACAATATGATGGATGCTTATACGGTTAAGTGTGGGTTTGATTCTCTTTGTGACCAAGGCGATAGTAACTTCCCAAATGAGATTATTTGGAGTCGACATTATCCGTACAAAGTAAATTTTTTTCTATGGCTTTTGTACCTTGAGAGGTTGATGACGACGGACAAGCTTTTTAGAAGGGGTATGGATGTGGATAGGGTGTGTCGGTTTTGTGAAGAAGATGATAAAACAAGTTCCCATTTATTCTATGATTGTTGTCGAACAAAAAGAATTTGTGATTATTTTGCCGAAGGATGCGACTTCAATTGGAATTACGATATTGATATTTCCACAACTATAAAAGCTTGGAGCTATGATTGGGGTGATGAAAGACTTGATCGTATATGGAACAACTTACCGGTTGCAATATGGTGGTGCATTTGGAAAGAAAGGAACTCTAGAATATTCAACCACAAAAAGAGAAATTTGGAAAGTTTAATTCGAGATATTAAGATTCAAGCGTATTTTTGGGCGGATGCAAATACTAGAATGTTGGGTTTGACGGCTAACATGGTAATAGCTTTATGGGACTCGTATTTCCATCGGTCCCTTTGAGGTGGATTGTGAGGCGTCTAGTGTTTGTTTGTTGTTTCTTTTTCTCTCTTGACTCTTTGCTCTTTTCTTTGGGTGATCGTTTTCAAAATCGTCTCATTTTTTGTATCGGTTCTATTTATTGGGTTGAGGTACCCCTTAAGTACCTCTTTTTCAATGAATCTTTTCCTTTTGATCGATCCCAAAATAATAATAATAATAATAATAATAATAATCTAAATCCATGAACCACGAATCAATATTAATGCCAAAGAAAACTACCGTACACAAACCAAAGATGTAAACCAAACTATATGAAAGTCCCAACCAAACTAAAGATGTGCATCAAATGTGCACAGTACTTGTTCTTTAATTAGACGAAGGACACAAGCAGCTAGCATGTGAATGCAATCCAACAAAAGAGAACAAGGTCTCTGTATTAAACTTGGTGTCGAATAAAACAGAAGAAAATCATTAGTCCAAATAAGAAAGCTTTAATAAAGGTTTCACCTATTTACCACCCAAACTTTTCCTATTTACCACCTCTCTCAAATTATTTTTCCTATTTATCACCTATTAAAGTCAATTAAATTTGACTATCACTATGGCCACTTTTCTTCTTCATCATTAACTTCCTTTTTCATTAAAAAATACTTCTTCTTCTTCCTCATTAATCCCCTCTTTCATTAAAAACTATTAACCCTAGGCAATGTTTCAAAAAACGAAAACCTGAAGCGATACGCTATCCTAGTAAAGCGTAAAGCGCAGCTTCAATACGTTATTGAAGCGTAGCTTCACAAAATTAAAAAAAAAAAAAGTACTTATAGATATCTATGTGAAACTGAATAGCACAAAACCAAAAATCAACATAATAATCCATGATAAAGGGAATAAATAAACAAACTTAGCTAATTAAGCATATGTAGTAACATAATATCCACCATGACCATGATAAAAGGAACAAAACAAACAAACAAACAAATATACCGTACTAACTTCTTCTACTACCCTAAAGTACTAAGCACATCCATTGCATATTAAAAGAACAAATATGTAGAATAACAGAAGTAGACGAAGAAGAGAAAGAAAAAGATTTAGAATAGAAGATGAAACGTTTGGAGTTTTAGATTCTCTAAATAGTTGGCTTGTTGAGACTTAAGTAGTTTTTAGGGTTTTTTACTTTTTTTAATATTACAACCTAGGAAGGAAACGTTGGTACTTGTTTTTGGATTTGAATCCCAGTTTTTTCTCTAGAATTTACCCTTTTTTTCTCTGGAATATATATTTTGGATTTAAATTTCTGTTTTTTCTCTGGAATATATAACCTAGTATTGATGCGGATGTTTTAAAGCGGTTTTCTATTGAAGTGCAAAAAAACGCGCTTCAAAATATTTTTTAAAACACTGACCCTAGGTACTTAATTCATTTATTTGTTTTAATGTTATGGAAGTATTCATTTTATTGATGAACGAATTTCTGATTAGATTGTCAAAACTCTAAAGATGAAGCGACTGAGATTGTCTGGAGCCGTCGTCCAGAAATTGACGACAACATACCCTCTGGTCATTTAGAATCCGACTATCTCAAACAGTCTTAGTCGTCCAGGAGCCAAAGCACCTAAAACAAAAAGAAGACAAAAACAATAAATGCAGCACATGTGTTTTACCTGAATATTTATAACAAAACTTTGGAAATGAATCGATCGAGATCTACTTCTATGTAATTGGACAGAGTAGTTTAGAAGGAAAAAACAAAAATAGCAACAAGCCAATGAAATTTGGGCAAACGAAAAACAATAATCTACATCGGGTAATCATACCTGGGTTGATTGGGTATACCCGGATTAATTGGGGTATACCCAATAAGATAAAATAGGGTGATTTTACTTCAATATCCTTGAACTAATTAACTTAAAATTAAACCCTAAAATTAAAAACTAAAAAATTCTTAATCTTTCCTAATCTCTCTGCTCTTCCCCTTCATCTTCTTCCATTTCTTCCATCAAACAAAAATCTTCAACATTGATTTTCCAAAAAAATGGTTGATTCTACCGGCGAAAAGAAGACTCTAAGTGATGTCTAAACTCAAACCCATGAAGAGATCAAACATGAAACTCTAACTATACATGATGAGATCAAAAAACAAAAAAAAAACAAAAAATCAAAACGGATCGAAAGTCGGCAAGGATTTTTTTTGTCAACCTTGCTGACTAAAAAATAGTCGGCAGGGTATAAGATTGAATACTGTGCCGACTTTTCATCTCTGAAATCAGTAGTTACATGGTCGGCATGGTATTCAACCTTATACCTTGCCGACACGATATTCATCCTTATACGTTGCCGACTATATATAGTTTAGTCGGCAGGTTATGAAATTAATACCTTGCCGACTAATCATGCGTTTGTAACACCTCTCTGTATGTCAAAAATCCTATAGTCGGCAGGGTATTTTTTATCGACCTTGCCGACTATAAAGTAATAAGCAAGGTAAGAAATCAATAAGATGCCGACTAGTGAAGCATTTACAACAGTCTCTTGTGTGTCAAAAATAATAAAGTCGGCATCTTCTTCATTCACCGACCTTGCCGGCCATAAGTTGTCGGCATGTTTTTCATCTGAAGACCTTGTCGGACAGATATAGTCGGCATGTTATTTTATTCCGTTGACCCTGCCGACTTTTCATACTTTCAGAACTGAAAGTGTTGGTTTCTGATCTAATTTTGAGTATGATTTCATACAACAACTTTGCAATCCCCTTTTTAGAAGTGTTTGGGTAATGTGCTTTCATTTCCGTTGCAAAAGATTTTCTCAAAACCATTTTTTTTCCTCAAAAATCTTCCCAAATAAGTTCAATCAAAAACAAAATTTCAATCATAAGTTTTAATCCACTCAATTAATCAATCTAAACTCAATTAATTAAGCTAATCAGATTTTTTAGTGTTAATTAAACAAGGGTATATTAGCCATTTAGAAAAATATATTGCTAAGGGGTGGCTTCTTTTACTTCAAAATGACCTATTTTGTTTTGTTGGGTATACCCTGTTGATGGGTGAAAACTACTCCTGCAGAATTTGGTAATTTGGGGTGTGGATGAGGAATGAATATAAACCTTCAACAAATGCACTGCGCGGTGAGTGCTTGTAGATTCGAGAGATCAATCTGTGCAAGTCCGGCCTAAACCAAGAAATGGCCGTTCCAGACTTGTTTCGGTCACAAAGTGAAGGAGATGGGGTGGATCTTAGGGAGGGAAGCGAAGAAGGTGTTGAGATTGTGAAGGTGTTGGCTTGCTTATGACTTGTGACAGAAAAGTGAGCAGGCTTACGGTTAATGTAAGGAGGCTCTGGATGTTGATTTTCTGTCTTGTTTTCCTTGTTGTTTTTTGGAAATAGGGCGGAGAACCTATTTATACAAGTCATTGAGCCTCATTCACGTTTCTCGTGGGAAGTGGAGGTAGTGGAATGATGGAGTAGTGGAGTTATGTGTCGGTAACACACGACCGGGTCTTGCCCACTTTCTGTTCATCTCTAACCGTCCATGACTTCCTAACACGTTCTTGTGATGGCGCGTTGCACGCCGCACGTTGTAAACCGCCGAGACCAATACCATGATTGTAAGTATCCCCGATTTGCGACATGATTGATGTATACGGAATGTGGATCGTGGATCCACGAAATATAGCATGTAATGCTGAATTGAATAATTGCGTTATTCGTAAAGTCGATACTTGTGAAGTATCGTGTGTATTTTGCGGTGTACTGCATTACGGTGTGGCAAAGTGATGGGTAACGACTCCTCACTAACCAAATAACTCCCGACCGGGGTTGTATAACCAAGTTTGGTGAGGTCGGACGGATGAGATGATGTTTGAGACACTCATCTGCGACCGATTGATGAAATTAGGGTTTTAAAAGAGGTGCGCAAGCATCACTCTTCAGTTTGGTCGAAACCAAGCATGGGAAGGGTTTTGAAGAGGACCGACCAGGGCATGTGTGTAGACAACACGCCGGTGTGCACGTCCATACTTCACTTTACCAAGAAGGCGCGATCTAAGCCACTCAATTTGACCGGTAAAGTTGAGTGGTTGAGATCGATTTGCGATAGGAGTTTGATGCCGCAAGAAGCCGCGCGCCATACTCTCTTCGGGCGTTTCCCAAGACGACCTAGCTTGGTCGGTCTTGGCGGTTGGGTTTGGCGTGTAGACGGTAGGCTGATGTTCACGCCTATGTCTTACCGTCTCATGAAACGTGATCTAAGCCACCCACCCGTCCTAGGTGAAGTTGAGTGGTCGAGCTCGATTTGCGATTTGGGAAGTGTAGCCACGCATGTTTGAGCGGGCGTTTTGGATTGGCCAGGCATGATATGCCTTGGCCGACCGCATGGAGAGGTAGATGGGCCCACGGTGGTCATGCTGGTATGACTGGCCTTGGTTAATCCAATCTGTGACCCTCCGTTAAATGGAGGAGAAGATGGACGCGCGTGATGACTTGAAACCCTAATTTTGGCTTTCAAAGCCGCGCGACCATGCTCTTTTGGGCGGACGAATTTGTTGTAACCAACCATGGTTGGCTTTGACCGATTGGTCGAGTGTGTAGGCGGTCACATGGTGATTGTGTCGACATGCTCCAGGGCCTTTTGAGTCTACATCTACACCCTCCATCTATACCGCGAAGGTGGACGGTTGAGACGTTTTGCGGCACATGTAATATGCCGCAAACCCTAATTTGGGGTTTTCCGTCCGTAATGCTTGGTATGGACGGTTTCTTGGCAAGCGAAGGCCAATGGTCGGCCGTGCGGGGTAAATTTGTGTGTATTCCATACACGCTTGGGGGTGATGGAATTGATGCGTGGTCATCAATCATGCTTGTGGAGTTGGATGACCGCGATCGAATCATATCCGGCAAGCTAAGGCCGTGTGTATTCCATACCTGCTTGGGGGTGATGGAATTGATCCGTGGTCATCCAATCATGCTTGTGGAGTTGGATGACTGCGATCGAATCATATCCGGAGACCGATACTGATCAAGTGGGATGCTCAATCGGGCTAGTATAACACCGGAGAGGGCTCAATCGGGCTAGTATAACACACCGAGAGGGCTCGGGCTAGTATAACACACCGAGAATCAGCCTGTACGGGTATTTCGTACATGGTTTCATTATAGTGCTTGGAGGTTCGTGTTACTCTGTAAGAGTAACACTCAGTCGTCATGCCACACTGATAATGATTCATTATAGTGCTTGGAGGTTCGTGTTACTCTGTAAGAGTAACACTCAGTCGTCATGCCACACTGATAATGAGTACAGGAAATACAAGGCTGAATTAAGTGAGGGAGTATCCAACACTTATAAATGGCTTTATCTTTTACAAGATGTCAGCGCATGATTTTTCCTGGTTTTTTACAAACTCAACCTTGAACGAAAATCCACCATCAACATTAAGTCCCCCGCCTAGCACACAATGGTTACACTATTGTGTGGTAGGCATGAGATGGTGACGATTAAAGATAAAACTCATGAGACAATGTTAGATGTTACCAGGGGAGACGGGTCGTCCTATCCTTCGAGCATGTCACGTTCAAGAGACGTCCGAGAAAAGTGTTCCCTAGCATGATGTCGGTCTTGCCTGCTTCGATCGACCTTGCTATGACTTCTTCGGTCGAGGGGCTATTGCGCCTGCTTCGTTCAATCGTGGGGATGTGCCTAATCGATCGATCGTTGCGCTGCTTCGTTTCGTGGGGTTCTTTGCGCCCGCTTGATCGAACGTGGGCTTGTTGTGTCTGCCGGTTGAAAGTGGGTCTACTTGTGTACATGCTTCAAACGTCGACCATGTGCTTCGGTGAAACCGACCTCTTTGTGTGCGCCTATTATACCAGCCTTATGTCGTGATTAACACCAGGCCTTTGCGACTTGAGCAATACCAGCCTTTTGACTTGAGCAATACCGGACTTGAGGCTTGTACCGTCCGGACTTGAATGATGTTTGGGTGGCCATTGTGTGAGTTGTATCTTGCCGTGTGTGGCGACACTTCTCATATGCTTTCATACAAGTTCTAACTCCTGTCTTTTATTTCATTGCGGTAGAAAGAATCCCCGTTGAGATGTCTTCCGGAGATAATGTTGGTGCCAAGCCAGGAAGTGTTGTGCTTCAAAGATATGCCGAACATCGATGATGAATTGTTCACCGCGCCCTTTCAACTATATGAAAACATCCGTTACACGGGATAACCTTCCTCCTATCGACTTCGGGTTTTTCATGCTCCTGGGTCCTCATGAAGGATGGATGAGACGTATGTTGAGCAATGAGTACATCAAAGATAACTTGACCGGAGCGCAGATTATTGATGCGGCTTGAGTGTTGAAACGTCTCGAGAGGATGTTAAAGTGGTTTCGATGCGACCGTTGAGGTGGGTCTGGAGAGAGTGTTGAAGAAGGATTACAAGCGAACGTGGGTCTCGGAGAGGCGTTGCGGCGGCTCTTGAATAGACCATTGAAGCGGCTTCTGCTCTGGAGGGAGCGTTGAAGTGGCTTCTTCTTGATTCGATTACCCTTGCGAATCCATGATTCTTGACTGACCATCTTTCTCATGTTGAAGAAGTCCTTGGTGACGGTGAAGGAACTTCATCTTGAGCCTCGGTCCCCAAGCGTGGTTTACATGGTTTGTTCGTAGTGGTTTTTGTCGAGCCGGGTATGGAATACCTTGGACGTTGTTTCATCATTGTGGGATTCGTGCACGTGGTACTTTGGAGTTGGAGTTGATGGACGCGCATGATGTTGTATCTTGGTGGTTTTCCTCTTCTTGCTTCAAAGAGCCTTACATAAGGCTGAATGTTGTATACTTTGTTGGTGAGATATATGCCCCTACAAACATTATGAGGCTCTTCCGGCGCAGGCCTGGTTCTTTCTATCGGGGGCATATGTTGTTGTAGATGAGCGTTCAACAGCTCCAGAGGATGACCAAAAGCGCGGATTCTCCAATATAGCGTGATAGACATGTCTGCGGCCCAGTTCGATAAAGTGACTCACCCGGATCTTGTTCGACCACTATCGATGGAGTAACTCGCCCGGATCTCTCTCGATATGACGGTTGGACATCGTTATCTTCTTGAGGTGCTCCCTTGAGGTATCGGCTCCGGTGGAAGATTACCGTCATGAGCGGTTATACGTTGAACCGGCACTCTTTAAACCAAATGGCAGCATGGTATAATAAAAATTTCCGAGAGGAGTTCGAAAAGATATCTTACTTGCATCATGCTCGTACATCCTTATCTGTTTGTAGCCGCTACATCCATCCATGGAGGAGAACATGCCGTGTCATTTGGTTGTATCCGATCTATCCATTTTCCTCATGTATGAAATACAAACATTTAACCGACTTGGATACGGGTATGACATGTATATGATGGGTGACCAATTTTCATCCGGCATTTCTTCATATCTCCAAGCAAATATGTCCTGGTACTCTTTGAGAAGTTGCACGAGCTTCGTGCGTTTATCCATACACAAGATTGAGTGATGGAGATAGGCCTAGGAGATTCCTCAACGATTTCAATTTCATCGGTTGTAGAGTTGGTGCCATCTTGCGGCTGTTGTGGAGCATCTAGCACTTGCTCTTGTGGTTCGTTGCTGTTGTAGCATTCCATTAGGTGGAGAGACCGGGGCAATGTCTCTCTGCCTGATAATGGCAAGTCTTGGTGTATACCGTTTTCCTTTCGGTCACGACTCGCCATAAAAGTTCGTTCCCTCCTCGTGTGAACGTGGGTTGTGGCTTCACAAGATGGAGAAGAATGCTTCGTCAAGCAAAGATGCATCGTGGGTACTAGCCCTCAATGATGCAAGTCGGTCTTCTTCCCGAATTGACGCCCACATGGGGAGTGGGATGCAACGAACTTGTGCGATTCTTTCCACGGAGCTTCTCCGTATGTCTTGGTTTGGTTTCCCTCGAAGTCCGTCATTGTGGTAGGCTTCGTACGACCTTGCGGGGAGAGCCTTGGATGTCCTGAGAATCTTGAGAGTAATGAAGACGATCCTGTGTAGATAAGGGTCGTCTTGAAATCTGAATCCTTGATGCGTGCGGTGACATGTAGGTCACGGTCGTGACCTTCCTCCGGTTGATAGCAACAAAACGTCTCCGCGCGCCCGATTCTTCGAGAGATGTGAAAGTTTGCATAAACTTTCCACTAGAGAAACCGCTTCCGATCCACCGGCCTCTGGTTCATAGTGAAACTATTGACTTGAGGAAGATCGTTGTGAGGATAAGTCCCCAGTGTAGGAGCCTCCATGACAGGACCGCTGAACCAGAGTGAAACTATTGACTCGAGGAAGATTGTTGTGAGGATCAGTCCCCAGTGTAGGAGCCTCCATGACAGGACCGCTCATATCTGATGTCGCTTCTTTGATCAGGTCCATGTAGGTCCGTGCCATTGAAGTACCTTCTCGGTGCGTTGAATTCATTCCTTGTTGGCTCCGGGGGCTGTTACGGGTCATGTGGAAATCGATCGATTAATGTCTTAAGAAAAGTGAGTACCTCTTTCCGAGTTGCGGCCATATCCGTTTGAGTCTTGACAAGAACTTCCTACCTTTTCCATCAAGTCTGCAATAATGGGAGATGGTCCTCCTCTCGCCCCTCCGGTTCCTCGTCCCGATGCGGGGAGTGGAAGTTGTTGCTCAGTGACTACGGAGGTGTTACACTTGATGAGATGCCGGGACTTGCAGTACTCGCTCCGGCTCGGTGATGGAAGGTGTTGTAATATCACTCTTGAGTGATCGAATTGATCGTTCCCATCCTCTCGTACTCACGTGTTACTTGATTGATTTCTCCTTCCTCAAGCGTTTCTTCACGGCCGACAAGGGTCTTGAGATGTAAATCTTCCGGCGAGGGATCCGTAAGTCTGCAGGCTCCATTTCTTTATCCCGGTAGACGTTGTAGTACTCCAGGACAAGTCCTCTCCTCTCGTGGAGTTGCCTCGGTTCTTCATTGTTGACTGGACCATGTTGTTCATCTTTCTGAGTCACCTGCGGTTAAACGCTCTTTTGCCTCTCCACCGGTAAAGGTGTGACTCGACTAAGGATTGACATTTCTTGCACCGCTTGAGTAGATGCTCGCCGATCCTTCTTGTAATTGTGATGTTATATCATTCTAAAGGCGGAATGTTTCGCTCTACCTTCTGGTGATACCGGCTTGATTTGCCAAGACATCCTCCAGCATTCTATCTACACTTCCCATGGTATCTGAACCGCCCGTGGTTTCGATGAGGATGCATCGTGAGCCGAAAACCGAAGAACCGAGAATTCAATTTTGTGCAACCGATAGATCAACCTCCCACCGTGGTCGCCAATTGTTGATGGGTGAAAACTACTCCCGTAGAATTTGGTAATTTGGGGTGTGGATGAGGAATGAATATAAACCTTCAACAAATGCCTTTGCGCGGTGAGTGCTTGTAGATTCGAGAGATCAATCTGTGCAAGTCCGGCCTAAACCAAGAAATGGCCGTTCCAGGACTTGTTTCGGTCACAAAGTGAAGGAGATGGGGTTGATCTTAGGGAGGGAAGCGAAGAAGGTGTTGAGATTGTGAAGGTGTTGGCTTGCTTATGACTTGTGACAGAAAAGTGAGCGGGCTTACGGTTAATGTAAGGAGGCTCGGATGTTGATTTTCTGTCTTGTTTTCCTTGTTGTTTTTGGAAATAGGGCGGAGAACCTATTTATACAAGTCATTGAGCCTCATTCACGTTTCTCGTGGGAAGTGGAGGTAGTGGAATGATGGAGTAGTGGAGTTATGTGTCGGTAACACACGACCCGGTCTTGCCCACTTTCTGTTCATCTCTAACCGTCCATGACTTCCTAACACGTTCTTGTGATGCGCGTTGCACGCCGCACGCCGTAAACCGCCGGACCAATACCCCGATAAGTATCCCCCGGTTTGCGACATGATTGATGTTCTGGAATGTGGATCGTGGATCCACGAAATATAGCATGTAATCTTGAATTGAATAACTGCGTTATTCGGAAAGTCGATACTTGTGAAGTATCGTGTGTATTTTATGCAGTCTTGCATTACGGTGTGGCAAAGTGATGGGTAACGACTCCTCACTAACCAAATAACTCCCGACTGGGGTTGTATAACCAAGTTTGGTGAGGTCGGACGGATGAGATGATGTTTGAGACACTCATCCGCGACCGTTGATGAAATTAGGGTTTTAAAAGAGGTGCGCAAGCATCACTCTTGATTTGGTCGAAACCAAGCATGGGAAGGGTTTTGAAGAGGACCGACCAGGGCATGTGTGTGTAGACAACACGCCGGTGTGCACGTCCATACTTCACTTTACCAAGAAGGCGCGATCTAAGCCACTCAATTTGACCGGTAAAGTTGAGTGGTTGAGATCGATTTGCGATAGGAGTTTGATGCCGCAAGAAGCCGCGCGCCATACTCTCTTCCGGCGCGTTTCCCAAGACGACCTAGCTTGGTCGGTCTTGGCCGGTTGGCTTGGCGTGTAGACGGTAGGCTGATGTTCACGCCTATGTCTTACCGTCTCATGAAACGTGATCTAAGCCACCCAATTCGTCCGGTGAAGTTGAGTGGTCGAGCTCGATTTGCAATTTGGGAAGTGTAGCCACGCATGTTTGAGCGGGCGTTTTGGATTGGCCAGGCATGATATGCCTTGGCCGACCGCATGGAGAGGTAGATGGGCCCACGGTGGTCATCTTTGGTATGACCGGCCTTGGTTAATCCAATCCGTGACCCTCCGTTCGTCCGGAGAAGATGGACGCGCGTGATGACTTGAAACCCTAATTTTGGCTTTCAAAGCCGCGCGACCATGCTCTTTTTGGGCGGACGAATTTGTTGTAACCAACCATGGTTGGCTTTGACCGATTGGTCGAGTGTGTAGGCGGTCACATGGTGATTGTGTCGACATGCTCCGGGCCTTTTGAGTCTACATCTACACCCTCCATCTATACCTGCGAAGGTGGACGGTTGAGACGTTTTGCGGCACATGTAATATGCCGCAAACCCTAATTTGGGGTTTTCCGTCCGTAATGCTTGGTATGGACGGTTTCTTGGCAAGCGAAGGCCAATGGTCGACCGTGCGGGGTCGGCTGTGTGTATTCCATACCTGCTTGGGGGTGATGGAATTGATCTGTGGTCATCCAATCATGCTTGTGGAGTTGGATGACTGCGATCAGATCATATCTGGCAAGCTAAGGCCGTGTGTATTCCATACCGCTTGGGGGTGATGGAATTGATCCGTGGTCATCCAATCATGCTTGTGGAGTTGGATGACTGCGATCAGATCATATCCGGAGACCGATACGATCAAGTCCGGATGCTCAATCGGGCTAGTATAACACACCGAGAGGGGCTCAATCGGGCTAGTATAACACACCGAGAGGGCTCGGGCTAGTATAACACACCGAGAATCGGCCAGACGGGTATTTCGTACATGGTTTCATTATAGTGCTTGGAGGTTCGTGTTACTCTGTAAGAGTAACACTCGGTCGTCATGCCACACCGATAATGATTCATTATAGTGCTTGGAGGTTCGTGTTACTCTGTAAGAGTAACACTCGGTCGTCATGCCACAATCGATAATGAGTACAGGGAAATACAAGGCTGAATTAAGTGAGGGAGTATCCAACACTTATAAATGGCTTTATCTTTTACAAGATGTCAGCGCATGATTTTTCTGGTTTTTTACAAACTCAACCTTGAACGAAAATCCACCATCAACATACCCCAATTAATCTGGGTATACCCCAATCTCGGCAGATAATCATACAACGACTATGCACATTCAAAAAAAAAAAAAAAATCAAGAATTTTATAGTTTATAAAATAAGGAAGGATAGATGAAGGTGGGTGGAGATGTAGTAAAAGATGGTGGTCGATGGAAAGAAAGAAGTAATTTGTAACTTAGGGCCTTATTTATTTATTTTAGTTATTGGGTGATTTTATTGAAGGGTGTAAACAAAAAGTCAAGAGGTAGTATTTAGGATATTTCAGAATTTATGTGGGTGATAAATAGGATAAGTGAGGGTGGTAATTTATGTGAGTGGCAAATAAGAAAAGTGTGGGTGGCATATAGGGAAAACCTTAATAAAAGAATAGAATAAATTTGTAAATAGTCTTTCATATATATCGGCCAATCTCGGCACACAACACTACGATGGATTTTTGAAAATATTAGCACTAACCTGTTTTTCGCAAGGAGATGGTTATATTGTTACTTAGATTATTCAAGAATCCAACGATGATTCCGCAAAAATCGTACCAAACCTAATATCCACTGTTTGCAGTTTCAACGTTTTTCCTCTCCAATCTATACTAATGGTGGGTTTGGATGTAGAATTTTAGAGGTGGAATTTATGTGTCCAGGGGATTTGGTAGAATTATGTATCCCTTTGTATGTTTGGTTGCCCGAATCCTTGGAATCACGTTTTCTATGGGATTCAGTTTTCCAGCAAATCCTCCATATGGAGTCCGACCCCTTCCCCCTAAGATTTGCTGGGAAACTTATCAAGAGATTTATGGACCCACTTTTTGTTAACTCTAAATCCCATATATATGCAATTTTGATTTGAGGGTAATGCCAAACGGTACAAAGACTTTAATACAAGAAAACTCTATAAATCCTAGGAATTTTAAATGAGTTACGAAACACACAAGGAATTTACATGAATCCCAGAATTTGTAATCCCATGGGATTATAAATTACTGGAAACGGTGATTCTGCAAACAAACCCACCATAATTTATTTCTCTCCAACTTCTTTCTACCCAACATTCTTCCTTCTTCCTCCTAAAATTTTCCCAAAATTTTCTCTCCTAAATTGCCTCTCCTGATTTCTACCAAAATCCCTTTTCTTTTTCTTTGGATACAAGAATTGGTCAACTATTTATAACCCCTTCCCATTAACTACAACCCTAAGATTAAACGACTCAAATCCAAAGGTCCGAATCAATAACCTAAATATCATTACTTATTTTAAAAAAACAGGCACCTAATTCAGATGGTCATTCCCGTTTCCCGAAATTTCATGCGTTCTAGGAGGTCTAAGGTTCGAGCTCCCAATGACGTAATATTGCAGGAATTAACATGGAAGGTAGTGTTAGCTTTCCCCCTTGTGACACGATCTCAGCCCCCGTCCTCTTCGGCTCCCTTGATTAGGTTACCCATGAGGCTCGCTGGTAGGTTAGCACAACAACCTGTTCAATTAATGTACCTAGCTTGTTAGGCTTCCAACTAGTCAATGTAATATTCTTTATCCAATAGTAAAAATTTCCAAAAACCAAAATATTTCATTTAAGCCAAAGATCATAGTAAGATGGAAAGTCTTGGGAGCAAAGTAAAAAAAAATGTCGACATTTTGCACATTTAGGGATGGACGTAGAGGTGTAAATTGGGTACGTGCCCGGCACGAGCATAGCCCCAAAGACGCTAAAATTTGAGCACATGTTGCCCAAAGACACGTGACTTAGCCCAGCACGACACAGCACGTTTGTTAAATGGGACATGCTGGGTTTGACTAATTGGCACAGTAGCACAGCACAGCACGCGACACGGATAAGCACGTGGCCCAGCCCAGCACAGCACGTTAAGAGAGCACGTCATAACATGTACAAATACACCATATAACAAGGCATAATACTATACAAAAGAGTCACTATTCTAGCTAGTTTTTAACATTTTATGTTGGATTATTTATAACAACACATATAATACCTTAATATTTAGAAAATATATTTCAATATCATTGTTATAATGTCGTCACCTATATTTAACTAGAACATTAATTTACATGACAATAATCCAATTTTATATTTGATGGGTTATTTCTTTTTATTGAATAAACTTGTTAATTTTACTTGAAATAATTTCAAATGATATGTTGTCTAATTAAATTCTTGTGATAATGTCCGACTTAATATATACATTAAGTGATTTCAAATTATTTATAACACGTGTGCCAGCACGGCACAGCACGGCACGTTTATTCGTGTGTTGTGCCCGTGGGCTGTGTTGTGCCTAGCTTTTGACTAGTAAAGCACAGCACGGCACAACACGTTTAAATCGTTGGCACAACACAACACGGCACATGGCACGTGAAACACGTGACTTCGTGTGCCGGGCTATGTCAGTCCGGCACGTTTTACACCTCTAGGCTCTACCCACGGAAGCCTTAAACTATAATTTAGTTGAAAAGAAACAAGAACACCATATTTCTAGATTGATGTTGTGTGTATTCCTAGTTGGCTATCGCTATATCTAGTAAATATTGCTGGTATGGTGTTGTGGGATCGATTGTCAATAGATGTGGTTTCATATATCATTCCTATCATATACCAAGGTTGTTTGTACTCTTATTGTTGTTGATATGTAATGGATTTGTTGTTGAGTAGTTAGTAATAAAATAATCTTGTTGTGTGTAATGGACTATCATACTTTTAGTAGTTAGTAATAAAATAGTTCATTATTTCTTTTTGTTCGTAGGGGCAAGAATATACCTATGTCAGTACTTTTTTTTTTTTTTTTTTTTTGATAAGAAGACAATTTTATTTATATAATAAAGGAAGTGTACAAAATATACAATGTAGGAATTAAGCCAAGCTTGGCTCTTTCTAGGATACTAGATCTTATATTTTCATTCGCATTCTCCGTAGAGAAGTATTTAATCTTCCTAGTTCTTACTTCCTTTGCTAGTTTGTCTTCGAAATCTACATGTTTCCTAGATTTGTGCATAAAAGAAACCGAACTATAATTTACAATAGAAAATTTGCATCTATAGATGCTATTTTGAGACCTCCATGAATGAGATTCAGGACTTTCATCTCCTTTTAGAATCTTCATTAAGACTTGGCGGTCATTAACCATGCAACAATTTTGGAGCTTCAATTCCTTCATCCATTTGATGGCCTCAAATCCAGCTTTCGCTTCAGCTTCTAAGGGGCAGGAGTCCCAGCCACTTCCTGCACGACATTGCTTCCTATTGCCTCGCATTATCCAAAATTGAGATGGCATATCCCATTGTTAAATCATCTTCGTAAAAGGAGGCATCAAACAAGAAAATCCAATCATAGTCTTTTTTTTTGTGCGCATTGTTGTCACTGATAGAAATCTTAGCAGTATCAAGAACCTTATTGGCTTTATTGTCCCTACTGGAATTGAAATTTAGGTAGGATGTTCTAATGCTATCAATTAATTTATTCACATTTAATTGATTATTATCAAACTTGACACTGTTTCTGAATTTCCAGATGGACCAAATTATGAAAGTAATCTGGTTATGCTTGTTAGATAGACTGCTATCATTCATCCAAAATTTAAACCAATCCATGATGTTAGTGATTCCATTGAAAACATAAATGACCCTAAAATCAAATGCATCCCACACTTTCCTAGCCATGTCACAATGAACAAACAAATGCATTTCATTTTCTACTTCAAGGTCACACAACAGACAGTAGGGATCAGAGTCTTTCACATATTTAGACATATTGTTTCCCAGAGCAAGAGCATTTGACACAACTTTACAACAGAACATATTAATTCTAGGCAACATATTAAGGTTCCATAAATGTTTCCAAAACCTAGCTTCATCCTTTTCAAAACTCACATTTGTCAAAAAGTTATAAAATGATTTAGTATTAAGATTCCCGGAAGTAGTAGACTTCATGTGGATGTTTGTAGTGATCGAATTTATAGCACCATGGAAAGACACATCAATATATTTGAAAATAATGTTCATGTTCCAATTCCCATCTGAACTCATTAAATCACACACATTAATAGGCATGTTACAATCATTAACAATAGGTTTTAGAAGCTGAACCTGCTTGAGTAACCAAAAATCAGTCCAAATATTGGCTGATTTCCCATCATTAATCTGGTAAACATGGTTGGAACTAATAATGTTAAGACCTTTACGCAAACTGGTCCAAATCCAGGAAATCCTATTCCTTCTAGTTTTCTTAAGAGGGTTTTGGTCTCTAAAATATTTATATTTAAGAATTTTAGCCCATAGCTGGTCTTGGTTATGAATAAGCCTCCATGACAATCTAGTGATTAAGGCAAGGTTGTGTTTATGGGGGTTTCTAATCCCTAGACCACCTTGTTGTATGTCTTTAGTTATACTCGGCCACGCCTTTGGATAGTAACATTTTTTCTTGTTCTTCTTTTGCCACCAGAAATCTCTCTGGATTTGTCAAGGTTATCAAGAGTTTTTTTAGGAAAAGCAAGACACTGCATTTGATGATTCGGTTAGATGCTAAGGATATTTTTGATTAAAACAGTTCTCACTGCTTGGTTAAACATCTTTCCCATCCAACCCTGAAGGACACTGTAATATTTATTAAGAAGCGGTTCAAAACTATTCGTTTTGTTTTTATCAAAGAAAGAAAAGTGGAGTCCCTAAGTATTTATCATTTTTCGAAATTTTCCTGATTTTAATTATTTTAGAGATTATTTTACAAAGTTTGTTGTGAATTTTCGGCGAAAAATAAACTCCCGATTTATTAAAGTTAATGACCTGCCCAGTCATTTCACCAAACGTGTTTAAAATGTTTATAATGTTTAAGGAATAAGAAACAATCATCATCGAAGAACCATGAGTCGCAACTTTAACTTTAACCGGAAAATCGATTTATCATTTTCAGCTTTTAGGAGAAGTTTAGAGAGCACTTCCATGCAAATAATGAACAGATAAGGGGACAGAGGGTCCCCTTGTCTAAGACCCCTAGTTACAGAGAATCTGTCACCAGGAACACCATTTAAGAGCACAGAGAATGAAGTAGTTGAAACACATTCCATGATTATGTGATGAGACATCATCGTGCAAAACCAAAAGACTTAAGAGTTTTATCAAGGAAATCCCATTAAATCCTATCGAAGGCTTTCGAAAGATCGATTTTTAAAGCCATGTGACCAGATTTGTTTTTTGAAATTTTCATGGAATGGAGAAGCTCATGCGCAACTATAATATTGTCAGTTATTTGGCGTCCAGGTATAAAAGCTTATTGGTTATGAGAGATAAGCTTAGAAAGCATAGGTTTAAGACGGTTTGAAAGTATTTTAGAGATAATTTTATAGGTGGTGTTACTAAGACTTATAGGACGAAAATCAGCAGGGGTATAAGGATTCTGAACTTTAGGGATTAGCGTGATGAAAGAGTAATTCATATCTTTAAGAAGATATTTTTTCTTAAAGAAATCTTGGACCATATTAATAACATATTTTTTAAAAACATCCCAGTTTTCTTTGAAAAAACCTAGCGGGTAACCGTCAGGACCAGGAGCACCCCACTGATTCATATTGAAGAGGGTATTTTTAATTTCCATCTCATCAGGCATTCTAATAAGATTTATGTTATCTTCCTCATTAATACATGGGACAATGAGGTCACTAATCAAATCAAGATGTTTAACATTACTGGTAGAGCTTATGGATTTAAAATGTTTAATGAGCATTTGATGTATTTGGTTATTATCATCAATCCAAAGGCCTGTTTCATCTCTAAGTGTATGGATATGGTTTATACGTCTTCTATTATTAGAATATTGGTGAAAGAAAGTAGTGTTGCGGTCGAAATCCTTAACAAATTTGTCTTTGGAGAGATGATTCCAATAAACATACTCTCTGTTGTACCACATTTCAAGGATACTTTGGGTATCCTTAATTTCAAGCACATGAAGTGGATTTATAGTATGTAAATAGTCAATTTTTTATTAAGATTTTCAATGTTGGTAAATATATTACCAAAAACATTTTTATTCCATTTAGATAAGGAGTAGGAAAGATTTCTAAGGTTTTGGTGTAAACTGTAAGCGTATGACCCTCTGATATTGCAATTCCAATTATCCAGAATATGCTTTTTATAATTTTCATGGCTAGACCAAGTTCTCATGATCCTAAAAGGTTTATGCATCTTAACTTTTATAGGTTCAATTCAGTAAAATCGGAGTATGATCAGATCCAACCCTAGATAAGTGACAAATAATTGCATCAGGATACATAGCAGACCAAGTAGAAGAGGATAAAACTCTGTCTATTCTTTCTTTAATGTTTTCATCTCCCTCCCTATTGCTAGACCAAGTAAAGGGAATGCCTTGAAATCTAAGGTCCATGAGTCCTTATTTCTGAATATTTTCATGGATAAACTTGTTAATGTGAGAGTTTTTGTTGCCACCATACTTATCATTTACATGCAGAATAAAGTTCAAGTCACCTATAATAATCCAGGGGATATTAGGATTTAGGTTACAAAAATGATTTATTTTGTCCCATTGCATTTTTTTTCCTAGTTCATTTAGAGAACCATGCATGCACACAATATTCCAGTAATTATTAAGGCAATTATGCAATTCAAAAAAACAGATATCATGAAATTCAGCAATGCATCTAGCTTTAATATTATTATGCCAAGCAATGAGCATTCCACCAGCCATACCAATTCTAGGGACAACAAGCCAATTGTGGAACTTAAGATTCCTAGCTAAGATGTTCATACTATCTTTAGTTGCCTTAGTTTCAGATAAAAACACAAAATCTGGATTTTGCTTTTTGATAATGTAGTTCAAATGATTTCTAGTAAGGGGTGTTCCAACCCCCTGCACATTCAAAGACAAAAGCTTCATAATGAAATATAAAAAAAGAACTTTAGTTGAAAAACTTACTTTAAAGATAAAATAAAAATTATCATGCCAGTTCAAATTCACATATGAGATTCTATAGAGAGGGTAATCAAGGAAAGTAGAGTAAAAACAGCTTGTAAAAAATATTAAGACTAAAAATAAAATTGTATTGGAGTAAAGGAAAACCTGTTCAGATGGAAGGGTTTGGGCTCTAGCATCCACAAAAGAAGTAGTTTCAGACCCATTCATTCTAGCATCATTGTCAGCATCTCCATCACTTGTCATCTCTCCTCTATTAGTAGAAAAAACATCCATTTCTATGTTCTGATCAGAGTTATCCATCACCACTTCTTCAGAAAAAGCATGCAAAGTCCTATCAATTTCTTGCATATATCCCTCCATTTCCATTGCTTCTAAAACAATATCTTCTTTCCTCCTCCTCTTGTTAGATCTTTATCCCTCCTCTCTATGGATAGGAAGTATAGGAAGCATTTTCCACAATGACATGCTTATTGACTTCACCTAGATTGCTATTGCTATTCTCATTCTCTGCAATATTTGCTGCATTATTCTCAGCATTCCTTGTTACAGGGTCCCCTCCTTCAGCATTCACATATCCTCTTTCATTATCATCCGCAATAGCATTATTGTTCAGTTCTGGCTCTTGAATTGCATCTGCTTCTCCCCCATCTTGAATCTCCATGTTTTGCTAAATCACTTGGACTAACTCTTCCACTTGTTCCTCAAACGGATCCACACCTTGCAAATTCAGAACTGGAACTGCAACCCAAGCCATGTTGGCAATCACACCATAGTAATTTTCATTATGGTTAAAGACATAACAATGTCTGAAGGTAGCAGAAGGAAAGCCTAAATAGAAAATAACAATCTTGATTCTCTCTCCATCCTCCAAAGTTAAGTGCACTTTTCTTACTAATGGTAAGTTGACATCTAGCCTAACTTTTGATTTCACAACACCAATTGGGTCCCTATTGAAAATGGTAATAGGTTCTCCAGCCTGAGAAGCAATTACTTGGGGAATATTATCTCTATCAAGGTCTGCCCTCAACCTGAATTCAATGAAAAAGACCTCAAATTGGAAGATAGCTCTCTGCACATTCATGTAGAACTGCCATGGAAGTAACACTAATAAGTATCCACCTATTGAATGTGGCCTCCCTCTTAGCACCCTCTGGAAGATTTCTCTTGTGCGAATCTTGAAGATGAACACATTTCTCCTCCCTGTAGTGATTACAATAACTTCATTCTGTGCACCCCAATTTTGCCTTATTGAGTAACTCACCATATTTCTTTTCACAACACTCTCTCTACATACATAGGCTATCGAGCAAATGAATCTACACGTCTTCCTTTTCCTTTTAAGCTCACATGCTTGTTATTTCTACTAGAGCCATTGTTATCCCTTTGCTGGTTGTTGCAGATAGTATCAGGAGTATTAAATGAAGAGGCCATTGATAAGAGCAGTTGATTTGAATGATACTTATTATAAACAAAGACAGGAAACTTGTTTTATGACATTCAACAAGCCAAAGAAGTTCATTAAGTAGACAAATAGGTGCTGGCATATAACACTGAAATATTACACACGAAGTTGAAGGAATAAAACTCTAAGGGTCACATGATAAGTTAGAAATAAAACGGTGCTAATCTTTGTCTAATCGAAAAGGTGTCAACTAGAGGTGTAAATTGGGCTTTGCCAGCACGAGCACAACGCGTTAAAATCTGAGCACAGCCCAGCCCAACACTTGATTTAGCCCAGCACGGCCAAGCACGTTAGTTTCATGGGCTGTGCTGGGTTAGCCTTATCGGCACAGTAGCACAGCACGCGGCACGGATAATCACGTGGCCCAGCCCAGCCCAGCACGTTAAGAAAGCACGTCACAACATGCACAAGTATACCATATAACAAGGCATAATACATCACATTTTGTATATGTTTTACAAAATAGCCACTATTCTAGCTAGTTTTTAACATTTTATGCTAGCTTATTTTTATAACAACACATATAATACCTAAATATTTGGAAAATATATTCCAATATTTGACTAGAACATTAATTTACATAATAATGATCCAAATTTATGTTTGATGGGCTATTTCTTTTTATTGAATAAACTTGTTAATTTTACTTGAAATAATTTCAAATGATATGTTGTCTATTTAAATTCCCGTGATAATGTCCGACTTAATGTATACATTAAGTGATTTCAAATTGTTTATAACACGTGTGCCAACACAGCACAGTACGACACAACACGTTTATTCGTGTGTTGTGCCGGTTGGCTGTGCTGTGCTTAGCTTTTGACTAGTAAAGCACGGCACGGCACAACACGTTTAAATCGTTGGCACAGCACAACACGACACATGGCATGTGAAGCACGCGACTTCGTGTGCCAGGCTGTGTCGGGCCGGCACGTTTTACACCTCTAGATGGACGGATAACCTATGGGGTTTTGGGCACTAGTGGGTAGATAACTCATTTGGGTGGACTTTGTAGTCACTGTTCCGTGGAAAGCTAATTAAGCTCTGTTATAAATGTGTACTGCACGGGTTGTAATCTAGGAAATATCTAGGGTTTTACGTTTATTTTACTTAGATGACCTTGTGTCTATCCTATATAAATAGAGACTGTATTCTCCCCTTCTTGATACACACAATAATAAAAATTCTTCTTATCTCTCTACTTTCTCTATCTTTTTCTTTGTGTCACACAACGTCATCAGCTACGTTGTTCTACCGCTAATCGGTAAAAAAAACTTTTTCTCTAAATTATATTAGTTTATTTTTTTCTATTATATTTTCTTTTATACAATAGAATTTCTCTAGTTTTACTGGTTTGGTTTTCATAATCAAATCAATAACCTAATAGAGAGAACACATATTTTTTTTATTTTTTTTTCGTCCGTATTGATATCGCAAGACGAGATACCACTAATCTTTTGACAACCCATCCTCCTTTCACTATTCTGAAAGTTTGTTTAGGGTATGCAAAAAGGATTTTTTTTTTTTTATTATTAAACCTAGAAGTAGTGTTGTACTAATGATGGGTCATTGAGTTTGTTTCATATACGATACACTCTTGTTTACCTCTCCTTGAATAAGGGACCAAGCTTTATGAATGAATCTAATAATTTTTTATATATTTTTTTTTTCTATATCAACTAAGTATCTGATGTGTTTCACCTGTAGACTGTAGACACAAATACGCTATTTTGTCCTATATGAAAATAATAGCACGTGTCACGGATACGTTGTTTTAGTTTCTTTGGTACAAACTTTAATTTATTGTACTATTGTTGTGTCTACGTGAGCAATATGGGGAAAGCCTCTATAGTCCTTATTTTATTTTTTTTTTGATAAGCAGATAGAATTAAAATTAATAAGATAATACAAGAGTTCTACAATTTCATTTTTTCCTAAAATATTAGAAATGATACTTTCTTTTTGAATTTGTTGTTGTAAAGTCTTCGAAATGTGGTGTAGTCTTCTAATTCTATAGTCCCTATTAATTATGGCTAGCTACATATCTCTAGTTTTTTTTTTTTTTTTTTTCCTGTATACCTATGCTTTCATAGTTAGGGTTAGTATAAGATTTTTTTTTTTTAGTTTTTATCCGTGACACAGACTTTAGAATGGTTGGTACTATATGATTATTGTCTATTTTTTTTTTAATATTTCTTACTATTGTTACCTGTATTATAACCTGTAATAGCATATTTGTTTATCGTTATTGCCTGTAATAGCGCTTGAAGTGTTTGTATGCATATTAATTATTTATTGGTCATGTCTGGCTATGCCGTCTAACCAATTTATTTTATTTTCCTTTTCTTTTTCTAAAGAAATATATGGATTTTGCTAATGAAAAGTTTGCAACAAACAGTGAAGATACATGTCTTGTGGACAGTGCTACAACATACAATTCTTCATGAAAAACGGTTTTTCTCCCATTTAACATTAGCTGCGGCTACTGTTAGTACAATATCTGGGACCTCTAAACTTATTGAGGGTTGTGGAAAAGTCTTATTAATGTTACCTAATGGTACAAAAATCCATATTAATGATGCCCTATTTTCAACAAAATCTAACCGAAACTTGTTGAGTTTCAAAGATATTCGTCTTAACGGGTATCATATTGAGACAAAAAATGAGGCCAACATAGACACTACGGGAAAATTAGTAATCTACAACTGTAGATTGACAACTCGTAAATTAAAAGTTGTAAAATGTAGTATGTTTTACAACTTTTTCCAACAAAAAGCGTTGTCAAAGTAAAATATGTCCAACTCTTAGGACCAACGAGTTCCTAAGAGTAGTGACGAGAATCGAACCACAACTTGTTGTGTGAAAAGGGTTGCAGAGAGAAGTGACCACCTTTAGAATTTACGACTCATATCCTAAAGGTAGTGAATGATTTTAAAACAACACTAATAAGAGTCGTTGAAGATAAGAAAAAAAAATTGAAAAATGTTCTTGTAGAGAATCGAACCCAAGCTTACTAGGTGTTAGCACAAGATGTCAACCATCCTGTAGGATTCACAATCTTTTGGTAGATTTGTGCTTTTTCTTTTAATCAACATTCACAACCTTTACAAGAGTTGTAAAATGATAAATTGACTTTGAAAAAAAAATGAGGCTAAGGTGAATCGAACTCGAACCTCCTCTGTCTAAGACTTGGATTTCAACCACCATTCCACATTTACATGCATGTCCGCTTATATTTTACATTTACTTTTATAAAAAAGTGAGATAAGGAAAAAACATGTTAAGGAAAAGAAACAAATGGACGATTATGATGTAAATGGATGGTTATGATGGGAGATGGAAAAGATAAGAAGAAAAAGGATAAATAGACCTTCTACAACCCCTTAAGAGTCGTACGTAAAGGTATAAACACTTCGCTAAATTTTTCTCACTTAAAAAAAATTCCCACTTCGCTAAATTTTATTCACTATAAAAAACTTCTCACTTCTCGCTAAATTTTTCTCTTCGCTAAATTTTCTTTTCATCGCTATTGACAACCTTTATAAGAGTTGTCGTTGAGGTATAAACACTTATGCTAAATTTTTCTCACTTCTGCTAAATTTTATTCACTTTTGCTAAGAATATTCCCATGGAATCTTGCCCGTAAATGAGTGGATTCATCGTCTTTCCAAACTTTCAGACTTATAGTAGTCCGCTAATGGCCAAGTTTTGATCCCGGTGCAAGTTTCTTTCGCGAAGTTGACGAATTTGTATGTGTTTAAGGTTTATGAGAATATTCCCATGCAATCTTACCCGTAAATGGTTGGATTCATCGTCTTTGCAAACTTTCAGACTTATAGTAGTCCGCTCATGGCCACGTTTCGATCCGGAGCGTTTCTTTCTCAAAGTTGACGAATTTGTGTGTGTTTAAGGTTTCTGAGAATATTCCATGGAATCTTACCCGTAAATGGTTGGATTCATCGTCTTTGCGAACTTTCAGACTTATATTAGTCCGCTCATGGCCAGGTTTCGATCTCGAAGCCAGTTTCTTTCTCGAAGTTGATGAATTCGTGTGTGTTGAAGGTTTCTGATAATATTCCCATGGAATCTTACCCGTAAATGGTTGTATTCATCGTTCTTACGAACTCTCGGACTTATACTAGTCCGTTCCTGGCCAGGTTTCAATCTCGGAGCCATGGTTTGCATACAATATGCTAGAATAGGGTTTGCTTAATGTTTCTGGGAATATTACAAAAGAATATTACTTGTAAATGGATGGATTCATCGTTCTTACGAAATTTCCGACTTATAGTAGTCCACGATCGGCGAAGTTTCGATCTCGGAGCCGTGGTTTGCATACAATATGCCGAATAGGGTTGGTTTAATGTTTTGTGGAATATTCCAAAGGAATCTTAGGTAAATGGATGGATTCTTCGTTCTTATGAAATTTCGGACTTAGAGTAGTCCAATCACGGCCAAGTTTCGATCTCGGAGCCGGGGTATGCGTACATTATGCCGAGAATATGGTTTGTTTAAGGTTTCGGGGAATATTTCAAGGAATCTTACCCGTAAATGGATGTATTCATCGTTCTTACCAAGTTTCTGACTTAGAGTAGTCCAATCACGACCAGGTTTCGATCTCGGAGCCAAGGTATGCGTACATTATGCCAGAATATGGTTTGTTAAAGGTTTCAGGGAATATTCCAAAGTATGCGTACATTATGCCGAGAATATGGTTTGTTTAAGGTTGGGGAATATTTGAAGGAATCTTACCGTAAATGGATGTATTCATCGTTCTTACGAAGTTTCGACTTAGAGTAGTCCAATCACGGCCGAGGTTTCGATCTCGGAGCCAAGGTATGCGTATAATATGCCAGAATATGGTTTGTTTAAGGTTTCGGGGAATATTCCGAAGGAATCTTACCTTTAAATGGATGGATTCATCGTTCTTACCAAGTTTCCGACTTATAGTAGTCCACTTCCGACCAGGTTTCGATCTCGGAGCGAAGGTACACATACAATATGCCAGAATAGGGTTTGTTTAAGGTTTCAGGGAATATTCCGAAGGAATCTTACGTGTAAATGGATGTATTCATCGTTCTTACCAAGTTTCTGACTTAGAGTAGTCCAATCACGGCCAGGTTTCGATCTCGGAGCCAGGATATGCGTACAATATGCCAGAATATGGTTTGTTTAAGGTTTCAGGGAATATTTCGAAGGAATCTTACCTGTAAATGGATGTATTCATCGTTCTTACGAAGTTTCTGACTTAGAGTAGTCCAATCACGGCCCCGGTTTCGATCTCGGAGCCGTGGATATGAGTACATTATGCCGAATATGGTTTGTTTAAGGTTTCGGGGAATATTTGAAGGAATCTTACCTCGTAAATGGATGAATTCATCGTTCTTATGAAGTTTCGGACTTAGAGTAGTCCAATCACGGCCGGGTTTCGATCTCGGAGCCGGGATATGCGTATAATATGCCGTAATATGGTTTGTTTAAGGTTTAGGGAATATTCGAAGGAATCTTACCTGTAAATGGATGGATTCATCGTTCTTACCAAGTTTCGACTTATAGTAGTCCACTTGAGCCGGGTTTCGATCTCGGAGCGAAGGTACACATACAATATGCCAGAATAGGGTTTGTTTAAGGTTTCATGGAATATTCCGAAGGAATCTTACGTGTAAATGGATGTATTCATCGTTCTTACCAAGTTTCGACTTAGAGTAGTCCAATCACGGCCGGTTTCGATCTCGGAGCCGGGATATGCGTACAATATGCCAGAATATGGTTTGTTTAAGGTTTCGTGGAATATTTCCAAGGAATCTTACCTATAAATGGATGTATTCATCGTTCTTACGAAGTTTCGACTTAGAGTAGTCCAATCACGGCCGAGGTTTCGATCTCGGAGCCGGGATATGCGTACTTTATGCCGGAATATGGTTTGTTTAAGGTTTCGGGAATATTTGAAGGAATCTTACACGTAAATGGATGAATTCATCGTTCTTATGAAGTTTCGGACTTAGAGTAGTCCAATCACGGCCGAGGTTTCGATCTCGGAGCCAGGATATGCGTACAATATGCCAGAATATGGTTTGTTTAAGGTTTCAGGGAATATTCGAAGGAATCTTACCTGTAAATGGATGGATTCATCGTTCTTACCAAGTTTCCGACTTATAGTAGTCCACTCCCGATCAGGTTTCGATCTCGGAGCCAATGTACGCATACAATATACCAGAATAGGGTTTGTTTAAGGTTTCGGGAATATTTCGAAGGAATCTTACCTGTAAATGGATGTATTCATCGTTCTTACGAAGTTTCTGACTTAGAGTAGTCCAATCACGGACATGTTTCGACCTCGGAGCGAGGGTTTGCATACAATATGCTGTTATACCATATTTAAAGTTTGAATCGACACTGAGCTTCATATTTATCGATTTCAATGATGTATCCTTCTAAGTTTGAAGTCAGAAACCCTCCCGAAGCTTCTTGGTTCACAATTTGTATGTCGTCATACCACATTTGAAGTTCGAATCAACACCGAGCTTCATATTTATCGATTTCAATGATGTATCCTTCTATGTTTGAAGTCAGAACCCTCCCGAAGCTTCTTGGTTCATAATTTCTATGTCGTTATACCACATTTGAAGTTCGAATCAACACTGAGCTTCATATTTATCGATGATGTGTCCTTCTACGTTTGAAGTCAGAACCCTTCCGAAGCTTCTTGGTTCATAATTTCTATGTCGTTATACCACATTTGAAGTTCGAATCAACACCGAGCTTCATATTTATCGATTTCGATGATGTATCATGCTAAGTTTGAAGTCTGAACCCTCCCGAAGCTTCTTGGCTCATAGTTTGTATGTTGTTATACCACATTTGAAGTTCAAATCAACACTGAGCTTCATATTTATCGATTTTGATGATGTATCCAGCTAAGTTTGAACTCAGAACCATCCTGAATTTTTTGGTCCATCTCTAGTAATCTTATAACCTGAGTTTTACAAGTGTGAACTAAAGATACTTCATGACCTATGCGACTAGTCGAAATTCAAACCCGAAGCACAAAGAGAAAACACAAAAACACAAAGAGAAAGCACAAAGAAACACACCAATTATCGAATTCATTTTTCATTTTCCCGATTCATTCTTATACATTTTTTGGATTTTTTTATATAAGAATGTCGATAACTATGCCCTAAATTTATTAATATTTTTTGGGATTTTTTTTCATGTCGAAGATTGATAATTAAACCGAAAACATGAGTTCGTATTAACACAAAGAGAAAGCACAAAGAAAACACACTTTCCTTGATCCGTATGACACTCTTAACTTAAATCTATACCGTTCATAATGTTTGCAATCCGTATGACCTCCTTATCTACGGTTCAAATCATAATATTTACCTTATCTATATTATAGGAGAGAGAAAACCACCACTCATTCTCCTCGTTTCACTCTCTTCTCGCTTCTCGCTCTCTTTTCTTGCACTCTGCAGTTCGTGAAACCCTAACCCAAGTTTCGTTAGCTTCCATTGATTCAAATCTTCATCACAAAACTTAATTCTTCCATCTTTATATTTCAGTAACACCCATCTCTAATCTTCCCCGAAGACTCTCAATTTCATCTTCTACATATTCTCTGAACAATTCCACGAAACCCTAGTTTAATGATTTCCCAAATCCCTAATTATCTTTTCGATTTCATACTGAATCCTCACAAACCCTATCTTTAGTTCAAGTAGAAACCCTTAATTTCATCGCTGATTTCTCTATTTTAATTCATCTTGAACTCATCCCCAAAACCCTAACTTCTTTCATCGGATTTACCCTTTCTTATTGTTCTGAATCAAATTGCATACTCGTATTAACACAACCTCTAACAGACACTACTAGATCATTCCCTACCTCTCCTGATCTAAAAATATCTCTATTTCATATTCTGACAATGTTTGTGCTGCTACTGATCGAGAAAAGAGGGAAGAATTGATGCTTCAAGAAGGAATTTTTGGTTGCTGTGATGGATCTATGAAGTGGGTTTTCCTTGAATTTTTGTTTGAACCGAGAAAATAGAAGAAGCAGTTCTCATTGATGTTGTAGAAGATGAATCTGTAATGGAATTGGGAAATTGATGTTTGTGAGATTTCAAGAAACAAGGGTTTGAAACTTGAGATGAAGTGAAGATTTAAGGGTTTGATTGTGTTGCTGTGAATCTTTGAACAAGAAGGGACTTGTGTTCTGAGATGTTGCTCATGGTGGTGATTGTACTGGATGAACGTTATGACCGTAAACAATCAGGAGGACAGACGAAGCCCATCTTTCACAAGAAGGTAATAACCTACAGTTCTCGTCTCACTTTCACCAGTTGAAGTTATTTTACATAAATGGGAACAATGAATGATCTTGTAAATTTGAAGCTGAACCATTTTTCCATCTTTATGTTTCGTTAGGGTTTTCATTGAATTTGTGTTTGAACCGAGAAAGAATCGGATCTCGTTGATCTTTGTACAAGATGAATCAGAATGGAATTAGGGAATTGATGTCTGTAAGATTTCAAGAAATCAAAGAAGAAATGTGAGTTTGCTTGTTGATTTGAGAAACACCATTTTCCCTTATAAGAAATCTCGGCTCAGTAATTACGCTTGCTCGAGATGATGTCAACACTAACGTTGATAAAGCGGGAAGGTCCGAAACTCCTTCGAATCATTTCAATCTCTTTTTAGGGTTTTTAGATTGATTTTCGGTTGTTATGTGTTTTTCTTATTAAATTTGATTTAAGATATGTGATTTGGATCTTTTTGGAGCTTGAGATGGTGATTGAGTTGACATTAAAATGGAACCGTATGAATGAATGGATTGCGGTGGAGATGCGAGAGATTGAGTTGAAATGCTACCTTTAATTTATGTGTATGTGTGTGATGCGAACTTGGATTTTCACCAAGTCCGCCAATCCTGCACTTTTTCGGGTGAAATTATCGCTCGAGAATCTTCATTTCTT
Source organism: Papaver armeniacum (assembly GCA_023531295.1). Taxonomy (NCBI): domain Eukaryota; kingdom Viridiplantae; phylum Streptophyta; class Magnoliopsida; order Ranunculales; family Papaveraceae; genus Papaver; species Papaver armeniacum. The sequence goes on from JAJJWW010018834.1 coordinate 616,596, forward strand.
GATTTTATTAAGTTAATTGTAATTGGGTCTTGTTAAATCGGTTCAAGAGCTCATTAATTTGAAATGGTCAATAATATGAAATAGATTGATTAAGTTTCTTTGCTAATCAAGTTTACTGTTGATTTTCGTATCGGTCAAGAAATGGAAGCGGGAAACATACAGAGATTGAGGGTATGGTGGAGCACCAAAAAGGTCCCTGACTTAGAGATTGAACACGAATGTGATATAGTTGTTGCGACTCCTGGACGTCTGAATGATCTTGACTCCTGGAGATGAGAAAATCAGCCTCCGTCAGGTTTCCTACCTTGTGTTTGATGAGCCAGACAGGATGTTGACATGGGTTTTGAGCTACAGATTCGGAAAATTGTTAATGAGATACCTCCTCACCGCTGAGATCTTTGATGTACACCGAAACTTGGCCCAAGGAAGTGGTTAAAATTGTCTGCCGATTTGCTAGTTAAGCCTTTTCAGGTTAACATTGAGAATATTGACGAGCTTGCTGCAAACAAGTCCATTACTCGGTGAGAATTAAGTATTCGTCACTTGAAAAGTGGTTCTTGAGCGAGGTTTGATTTATGTTGTGTCTTATCTAAACTTGATGGGGTGTGTTTATGAATAAATGTCTTAATTCTTATGATATATATGTATGTTGGTGTGTCTTACAACAGCATGTTGAAATGGTGCAGGCAATGGAAAAACAGAGGCGTCTCGAATAGATATTGCGATCTCAAGAACCAGCGTCTAAAATTATAATCTTCTAAAATTACAAGCTAAAAGGATTGTGAAATTCATCGCAGCGTTGGAGCTACAATAAATTGTGATTTTTGAAATAGGAGATCTTTTGAAGGTAATGTGAGCTTACTCATACATGCCATCAACCGAGTTGCTTGGATCTGACATACAACTTTTACTTTACGTAGACTTCTTGCGTACGAGGCCTATACTCACCGCAGTCTGTTTTTGCTTTGCGTAGGTCATATTTGTTCCTGCATATAATGTCGGTGTTGCCGAAATGCTCATTCCCACGCCATTTGAACTATCGCATCATATCAGGTATTGTGGAGAGTGTTGCGAACACCAAGTTTTTGGGATATCAATCTCTTCTTGTTCTTAATGTAAGTCATGCATAAAGCTATAGTAATTTTACTTTGCACTATTTAGCTCGGTTGGTGGCATGTTACGTTAGTTAGTATTGGAAAGATCGGGAACCTATGAATGGTTGGATTTATATGTGATTTTATTGGTTGATTCATGGATGAATGTGGGTGATGGGTTTAAATGGGGGTGGGGTATGTTTATTGGGGTTTAGGTTAAAGCACAATGACGCACACTTTGACATAATGGTTAAAGCTTTTGAGAATACGAGGCCTAGTAAGTGTACCTAGACTTCTTGTGGCCTAGGGTGTAATATGTAGTTATGTCGGTTAAGTGCAGGAGATAGATTATAGTGTTATACCATTTTCTTATTACTGGGCCAGCTTTGCAACATGTGCCTGTTTTAGAGTCATTATGTATTATGTAACTCTTTACTATCCAAATTTGGTTGTTATCTTGGTATACTCAATTAAGTTTTCACTTGTGTTTTACAGATATTCTACCATTGGATCTGAAGCTTGCAGTCACAAATGGTCATTTCAGCATTGATGAATTAAGTTATGAATTGTACAATGAATTGATGAATTAAGTTATGCATTGTACAATGAATATTGATTTTTAAATAAATGGTCATTTGGATTTATGAATGTGGAGTTTCGTTTCATTAGGTTTCAGCTCTAATTTTTTTTTTTCAAAATAATTTTATGTACAACTCGTAACAAATGTTGTAGTTACACATTCATCTACTAAAAACAGAAGTTGTTACTTCAAATATTACAACCTTTAAGGATGTTGTGTTAGAGATTATGACTACACTAAACAAAGGTTGTGAAAATGTGTATTTTTCATGTACTGACGACTTACAGCTCAAACAAAAGTTATCAAAGAAATGACATACAACTATAAGCATAGTTGTCAAATAGTTCACATACAACTCTAACCATAGTTGTAAACTAATTTTCTACAATCCCAACAAGTGTAGTGTAGGAGTTATTTTCACAACTAAAGTAGGAGTTGTGTTAGGCATAAAAAGAAATTTGAAAGACATTGACAATGAGCCAAACGTGGTAGAAAATGGAACGACAACCGTGTTTACAACTATTATTGAGGAGTTGCAAAGAATTGAGGACCTTCTACAACCCCCCCCTTGTGCAACCTATAGATAAACGTCGTCGTATATTATACGACAACTGTTTTCCGGGGTAGTTAATCACTATTTTTCCCGTAGTGAGAGTATTTGTATATTACTACCATTGTCTCCGGAAAGAAACAAGTACTAGAAAAGCTTCCTGCTTTGTCTTCTGGATTGTATCATACTATCCTTATTGAATCACATCTTGTGAATCATTCGAAGACTTCTAATCCCGGTGTTTTTAAACTTTCGCATGACCGTTTGGGTCATCCGTGATCAACTATGATGCGTCGAGTTATTGAAAACTCATATGGACATCCTCTAAATAGACTAAAAGTCATATCATTTAATGATTGTCCATGCATTGCTTGTTATCAAGGAAAATTGATTATTAGGCCATCATTGATGAAAGTTGGCATCGAATCACCTAATTTTCTGCAACGAATTCAAGGTGATATATGTGGACCAATTCACCCTTCGTGTGGACCATTTCATTATTTTATGGTTCTTATTGATGTTTCAACACGATGGTCACATGTTTGATTACTTGCGACTCGTATTGTTGCATTTGCAAGACTTTGCACAAATTATTAAGTTACGAGCTCAGTTTCCAGATTTTCCTATTAAAACTATTCGTCTTGATAATAATGGTGAATTTACCTCTAAAACATTTAATGATTATTGCATTTCAATTGGCATTGATGTTGAACGCTCCATCGCTCATGTGCACACTCAAAATGGCTTAGCAGAATCATTTATTAAGCGCTTACAATTGATTTCCCGACCATTAATCTTAAGGTCTAACTTGCCATTTTCAGCATGGGGTCATGCAATATTACATGATGCAGCATTGGTCCGTATAAGACCAACCTGCTGTCAAAGATACTCACCTGTACAACTCGTATATGGGCATCAACCAAATATATCTCATCTTCGAACTTTTGGTTGTCTATGTATGTTCCCATTGCTCCACACACAGAGCGAAAATGGGTCCTCAACATAGACTCGGCATATATGTTGGCTATGACTCTCCATCTATCATTCGGTATTTAGAACCTCAAAAGGAGATGTTTTTAAAGCAAGATTTGCTGATTGCCAATTTGATGATTCAAATTTCCCGTCGTTAGGGGAGATAATCCAAAACTTGAGGAACACCGTGAAATTTCATGGAATACACCATCATTAGCCCACTTTGATCCTCGTACAAAATAATGTGAACTTGAGGTTCAAAGAATCATACATTTGCAAAATATTGCAAACCAAATGCCTGATGCATTTGCCTATACAGGTAAGGTAACAAAATCACATATACCTGCTGCAAATACTCCTGCGAGAGTAAGTATCCCAGAAGGACGTCATGATAATCAGTCTACGATACGCATAAAGCGTGGAAGACCTCTTGGTGCAAAGGATTTAGTTCCGCGGAAAAAAAGATCAGTAGTTGGCATTCCAAAAAAAGACATTCTCTCTGAAACATTGATTGATCAATCAAATACTGATAAACAAGTTGCACCTGAAGAGGCACATGTACCTCAAAACAATGAGATCTCTATAAACTATGTTGGTACAAGACAAAACTGGGACAGGAATACAATTATTCCTGATAGTAAATTTGCTTTTACAGTTGCTTTGGATGTCATTGAAAATATTGATGATCCTGAACCACAATCTATCGAAGAATGTCGACGTAGAAAAGATTGGCTAAGTGGGAGGTTGCAATCCAAGCAGAGTACAACTCATTAGTAAAACGTGGAGTTCTTGGTCATATTGTTGTAACTCCTGAAAATGTAAAAGTTGTCGGATACAAATGGGAATTCATACGAAAACTTAACGAGCAAAATGAAATTGTGAGATATAAAGCCCGACTCGTTGCACAAGGTTTTTCACAAAGACTAGGTATTTATTATCAAGAAACTTATTCTCCAGTGATGGATGCCATCACATTCAAGTTTCTTATTAGTTTGGCAGCTTCATAAAAGCTTGAAATGTGTCTTATGGATGTGGTTACAGCTTATTTTTATGGGTCACTTGATAGTGACATTTATATGAAACTTCCCAAGGGATTTCGTATGCCCAAGGACAAGTCCAAAGATCGTAGTGTATACTCAATAAAACTTCAAAGAGCTCTATATGGACTAAAGCAATCTGGAAGAATGTGGTGTAATCGCCTCAGTGAATATTTATTGAAAGAGGGATATACCCATAATGCTATTTGTCCATGAGTTTTCATTAAGAAATCCAATTATGGGTTTGCTATTATTGCAGTATACGTTGGTATCTAAATCTTGTTGGAACTTTAAAAGAACTCACTGAATTCGCTGCTTACTTGTAGAAAGAATTTGAGATGAAAGATCTTGGTAAAACTAAGTATTGTCTTGGTTTACAAATCGAGCATGTCTCAAATGGGATATTTGTCCATCAATCTACTTATACATAAAAAGTCTTAAAACGATTTTATATGGACAAAGCACATCCACTGAGTTCCCCTATGGTTGTGAGATCACTTGACGTGAATAAAGACCCATTTCGACCTAAAGAAGATGGTGAAGAACTTCTTGGTCCGGAAGTGCCATATCTAAGTTCAATTGGTGCTCTTATGTATTTTGCAAATTGCACAAGGCCATATATTGCTTTTTCAGTTAATGTGTTATCTAGATACAGTTTTTCTCCAACTCGAAGACATTGGAATGGAATCAAGTACTTATTACGTTCTTTTAGTGGCACTATTGATTTAGGTTTTTTTTACCCTTATGAATCTAAGTCAAAACTAATTGGGTACGCAGATGCAGGTTATCTTTCAGTTCCACACAAAGGACGATCACAAACTAGGTATTTGTTTACTTATGGAGACACATCTATATCTTTGCGGTCAGTAAAGCAAACAATTTCAGCTACATCTACAAATCATTCTGAACTAATAGCAATCCATGAAGCAAGCCGTGAGAGCGTATGGTTAAGGTCATTAATACATCATATTCAAGAATCATGTGGACTTCCTTTAACTAAAGATTCACAAACAATATTATACGAAGACAACACTGCTTGCATTGCACAACTAAAGGAAGGATTTATCAAAGGTGACCGAATAAATCACATCAGTCCAAAGTTCTTTTTCTCACATGATCTACAGAATGATGGTGTGATTGATATCCAACAAGTACGTTCAAATTACAATCTAGCAGACCTCTTCACTAAGGCATTACGAACTTCTACATTCAAGAAACTAGTTCACAAGATTGGAATGCATCGACTTAAAGATTTGTAGGCCAAGATTTCACTGAAGTATCCATCAGGGGGAGCATCATTAGGACTTAAATGCGTTGTACTCTTTCCTTCGTCAAGGTTTGTCCCACCGGGTTTACTTGTCAAGGTTTTAATGAGGCAGCATATGCGTGTCCAACACTGTTCCGAGTCTCACACATTTTAGGTTTTTTCTCTTGATTTTCCTGATATATTTTGTGACTTAGACACATGGTCATCAGGGGGAGTGTTATAAACGTGTATTTCACGGGTTGTAATCTAGGGAATATCTAGTATTTTACGTTTATTTTACTTAGATGACCTTGTGTCTAGCCTATATAAATAGAGGCGGTATTCTCCCTTCTTGATACACACAATAATAAGAATTCTTCTTATCTCTCTACTTTCTCTGTCTTTTTCTTTGTGTCACACTAAGCTCAAGGCTTATTCTCACATTTGGACGCATGTTAGGTCCTTGTGAAAATGTCTTGTACTTGGACCAGTTACAAGGCACTAAAAGTGGGTGGACCAAATGTATAATGGATAAAGAATGGGTAAGCCTATTTGTATAAATGCACTGTGGATATAATTTAGTGTTCCTTTTATGATTAAGATTTCGGATACGATTTTGCATACTTTATCGGCCCATGTAAAATTCGGGTGTCTACAGTTGCCCCTCTTTGGCAGAGGTTTACGTGCAACTGAATGTCAAAGACATACACACCAATTTTGCACATTAACACGAGTTTCAAACACTTTGTTGGATTCCTCACTTATCAATTATTTGGGAAGACATTGTAAGTCCACCCGAATTATTTTTAAGTATTTTAATTTTGCACGAACACACATACTCGTGATACATTTCACGACGAAGCGGTACTCGTGCCATATCAACTATTGCGGAAACAGGTTGCGCTTTATTACATTAATTCTTCTAACCACATGCTACGTCATCGCATCGATTGCATCGTCTGAGTAGAGGGTTTACGACTTTGCTCAAGTATTTTCATCATCTCTGGCCCTTTCTTCAATCCATTAGAAGCTTGGGATATACGAATTGACCCTTGCATTCTTGATTACCACAAACCTTATGAAGAAAGTACACTTTCACTTTCACTTCCTCTTTGAGATTGCGTCAAAAATCTGAGAAAACCTGTAATTGATTACCTTGTAAAAGAGCTATTAGTAGCACATGTTCCTAATAAATACAAAATTATTATTTTATTATTATTATTTTTTTTAAATATTATAATGCTAGGTATCTTTTTTTTTTTTATTATTACTACTTTTTTGCTTTTTTGTTTTTATTATTCAGAAACCAATCCTAAAAAATAATTTTCAAAAACAAAATACTCAATATATACAAAGTTATAGGAATCCTGACCTGCCACATGTCTAATAGATGCCACCAAAAATATTACCGTCCCCATCCAAATTTTCAAATCTGTAAATCCTCCCAGCCATAATTAACTAACTTCACCAATTAGCTTCAAACTGTAAAAAAGATTCACGTTCTTATTGCTTTCCAGGGATGACGTTCAATGCTTCAAATCTTTAATTTCTCCTCGCGACTCTTCCTTTCCTCTATCTCTTTTAAGTGCTACTCAATTTTCCCAAGTGGTTGTTTAATAACCATTTTTTTTTCATTCTTTTTTTTTTTTAATTTCATTTCTTTTTTTATTAAAAATGATTATAAAACAAATAAGAGTTTACACATGAAAGGTTGGGAGTCGAGCAACTGTTGTGCTCCAACTCCTTTCTGGATAGCCAAACCTACCTATGAAATAGAGAACCGCCTATTTTATTGTTAACATTAAAATTAACTAGGCAATTCTTTAACCTCTTCAAGAAAACAACAAACTCATCTCCAATTCCTATGAAATAGAGAACCGCCTATTATTTTTTTTGTTCAGTTTTTTCTTTTCTTTTCATTTTTAAATTTTTTTTTTTAATTTTTTTAATTTTTTTTAAAATTTATCCGTTTGGACGTCCGTTGACCATAGAACTTTAGGAGATGACATACAGGACTAATGATGACATACAAATGAACTAACATATCTCTCTTTAGTTTATTTATTTGAAAAGGACTTCAACACTGATATAAAAGACCGTAACTTTTCTAATGACATGGGCCCAATATGATGAGAATGGTGGGCTTTTTTTTTTTGACTGACTGACTGAAGGGACCAAACATGGTGATGACTCAGCCCCTTTTTTTTTAATTATTATTTTTTTGACGAGGGTTTGACATAACGACGACTCTGCCCCTAGATAGATTTTTTTTTGACAAGGGCTTAACACAATGACGACTCTGCCCCTACCTATTTTCTACCTGACGCTTAGAGAGAGATATTAGACTTCTAAAAATTCTCCTAAAGTTTTATGAGCGTTCGCCGCCCTTAGATAGATTTGAGCACTTACCTAGGTATGGTATTTCTAGGGTCGAGTAACACTTGCTGGGCCTGGATCATGTTGGCTGCCCCGATCAAATGGTTGAACAATTCTTCTATTCCGTATGATTCTTGGATCTTCTCAAAATTCTGCTTGCTTTATCTTCTTGAACACTATGTCTCAAAAATCATTCATTACCTTCTGATTAACTGCATTGTTGAACCTTATATTCGGAAAATCATTCATCATCTTCTCATTAGTAGCTTTATTGAACCTAATACTGGGAAAATCACTCACTGCCTTCTGATTAATTTCTTTCTTGAACCTTGTACTGGAAAAATCATTCATTTGTCTTCTGATTAGTATCTTTCTTGCAGGGAAAATTATAAATTATCTTTTGATTAATTGTTTCCTTGAACCTTATGCTCGGAATATTGTTCATTATCTTATGATTATTGAACCTTTTGCGGGGAAAATCATTCACATCCTTTTGATTATGTGCTTTCTTAAACTTTATGCTGGGAAAATTATTCTTTGCCTTTTGATTAGTTGCTCTATCATTTTCCAAGTTTAATAACACATCCTTGTAAGAAACTTTTTCCTTCGGTAGAGGATTCTCCGTCTTTCCTTTATTTGGTGGAAAAATCTCATCTTCATGTGTTTTGAATCTATCTTCCTTATTATCATAGGTCTTCAACATCCATTGTGGTCTTAGCTGCAAGGGCTTCTCTTCAATTAAATTGACTACTTCTGTCTTCTGTTTTGGCACATTCTTGCACTGTATCCACATTTTGGTTGTATCCATCTTCTTTCTCTGAGGTGCCTTTAAATATTGATCTCCCTTTCTCCGATTGACAAACTTTACTTCGTCAGTCGGTTTAGGTTTTTCTTTTTGGTGGTTCCACGGTCGCCGCGGCTTGTCAGTATTCTCAAACACTTTATTTACGCCAAGTATATAGTTCTTCAAAACATTTTCCCTACGAATAAAATCTTTTTGGTTTTTTAGTTTTTCAAAATTTTTTTGGATTTTTTGAAATTTTTTGAAATTTGGAAATAAAAGACGACTTATTTACAAATTCAGGTAGTGTACCCTTAACTGGTATGATTGATTCAATAGAATGAGTTAGAGACTTACCTGACTCAGCCTCTATTGTTCTTACCACTTTTTGTTCATCCTCTTGTCTTGTAGACTTCAACCTGGGTGATGGTTGTGTAGGAGGCATTGTATTTTTATCCCTAAGATGAGGTGGCTTGTAAATGGGTCTGCTCCTTGCTACATTTTGAACTTCATCACCACCCTCACTTTTGAACGAATCTACCCACCTAGACGAAGATTTATTTGTTGGATGTACCGGCTCGGGCAAGATATCTGAGAGGTAGACTGGACTCGCGGGTGGTTGAACGGGATAAGACAAGATCTCTGAAATATGAACAGGCCTAGTGGGGGACGCCCTCTTTGGTAGAAGGCCGAAGATATGCATAGGCTCTGTTGGGAATCGGTTGAAATTTGGCACGTTCCTCGGTTGCTCAATTCCATAATAATCTGCCATTAATTCAGACAAAAAAATGACGATTAGTTGAATTAGATGAATTCACAGTTTGTACCTGAACCGTGAAGAGCTCACTAATGTGAATAGGTCGATTGACAGCAAATTCTTGCTTGTAGATTGAATCGGCTAAATTTGTATGGTTTTCTGCCAAGACAAAATTGACCATGGGTTCCATTTTATGATACGATAGTGGGTGTTTTTCCTCTGCAAAATTCCTTTGTGGATGTCTATATCTTCCCTGATTCAAGTTCTGGATCTGCCCCTGGTATTGTACCGTGGGTGATGCAACTGGCACAATATTCACGTGATTTTTATCTGTAAATGTGGCCCTTTCGATATTATTCTCATTATAGTCCTCTGGGTTGGTCAACCTTGTCATTCTTCCCGTGTCCAACGCATTTTCAATCTGTGAACCCGCCTTCCATAAAGAGTGTAACGCTGGATGGTAAGATGATATCAGCTCGTTTCAATATTCATGGTTCAAACAGTTCATTATAATATCTACCATCTTGTTTGGGGGTAAAAACTGATTCTGCTGTTTTTGGTAAATTTGGGTGTGTTGATGAGAAATGAATTCAAACCATAAAAAAATGCACTGCACGAGAGTACTTTAGATTCGAGAGATCAATCTGTAAGACTCTGTCCTAAACCAAGAAATGGCCGTTCCAGATTCAATTCGGTCAAAAGGTGAAGGAGAAGGGTTGATCTTAGGGAGGGAAGCGAAGAAGGTGTTTGAGGTCAGAGTGTTGAATTATGAAGGTGTGGCTGTTTATGACTTGTGTATCAGAAAATATTTTCTGGCTACTTGTGTTGATAACACTTGTGTTCTTGTTGTTGTCGAAATAGGTTGAAAACCTATTTATACAATTCATTTGAGCGCACACCTGATCTCGTAGGAAGTGTAGAAGATTAAGGAATGGAGTAGTAGTGTTGTGTAGGAGGTGGTGATCATCATGTGGTCACACCTTCACGCACTTCTCTAATTGTCGTTAACCGTTCGTCTTTTCCTGACACGTTCTTGTAATGGGCATGTTGCATGCCGCACGTTGTAAACCTCCCAATACCCCATTAAGTATCCCGCAATTCGTGACATGTTTGATGTCTCGAGTAAGTGGGTCAAGTCATGGGACTTTCCGCAAAGAATAGCATATGGTGCTATTAGGTTAAACAACTATGTTGTTTATGAGGCCGATATAAAATATCGTATGTATTCGATGCTGGTAAAGCATCGCTTTTAAACAGCTTAAAATAATCGATGTACATGGAGCATCATTGTTTTAGAGCTTGTCTAAATTAGTCGTGAGTCGATCGTCTTAAAAGAAGAGCGTGACCAGACATCTTTTGGCAATCGTTTGGTAGCTCTAGGGATGAGCTACTTCTTGGTCGATCACTCTATGTAGGCGAGTGGAGGATGGTAGACATTCTAAAATCCTACCGGTTGATCTAAATTAGATCCGGATCGTTCAAATCGGCTGGCCAAGTTGAGTGGTCGAGACAATTTGCGGCAGTTAATGACTGCTATTGAGGCAGCGCAAAGGGCCATCTTTGGGAGATCGTCCGGGATCGCACGGGTGAGCCGTAGCACGGTCGATCACTCCTTGCAGAAGGGGGGTATCCGGTGATCATTGAGGTACCTCATTGATCTCCTAATATTTGATCCAAGTCGTCCGACCAAGCTAGCGACGTTGGACAGACCAGATAGTTTTTGCGGTAGATGTTTGCCGCCGTTGATTTAAGGTTTGGAAATCGTGCGGCCAACCCTAGTTTGGTTAATCGAACCAAAGTGCTGAGCGCTAATTTGAATAGGCCAATCGGACATGTTTGAAGACGAGCAGCTAGTGAGTGTGTTGAAATCTCATGTGTCATCTAAAATCGGATCTAAGCCACTCGATTCAGCTGGAGAAGATGAGTGGTCACGATCGATTTGCGATAATAACATACTGCCACAAACATGAATTAGGTTTTAGAACACCCGCGACTACTCTAGTTCAATCTAACGATTTGATGCGTAATTGACTTCCCTTTGGGCAAGTCGATCGAGTGGGAATAGAATTGGGCCAGCGGTGAACTCATGCACACCTCCTTGATCGTCTAAAATACGATCTAAGGCGTCCAACTAGGATGGCTAAGTTGGACGGATGTGATGATTTTTTGACACTAATATATTGCCGCAACCCAAAACTTAGGGTTTTGAAATAGCGTGTTTGCTCAAGTTTGGGAAAACGATTGAGCGCCCTATAGGCTTTCCGCAGGCAGGTCGATTGACCAAGGGGAAGTTGGGCCGCCAATGAACATGCCACTTCTTTAATCATTTGTAGGAAAATCCAGGCCGTCCAACTAGGCTGGCGAAGTTGGACACCCGTGATGTTTCTGAGACCGTTTTTGGCGGTCTAGCTTGTTTGAGCTCTTCTTCACAGCGCGCGATCACCCATGTTTGGGGTTAGCGCTTGATGACACTGGAGTGTGTTTAAATGGAGTACCGATTGGAGCATTAGAGGGCCCGATGGTGGTCTATACGGTGATTTCCTAGTTCTTCCAGGAATGGTCTAGGCTTGCTGAAACACGCGGCCAAAATCGTGTGGCCGTGATCATCTCTGAGACCGATATTAACAGTCTAGATTTTCCTTAAGGAATTTAAGGGTGTTCGATCGAGCTATCTCTTAATAAAATTGCGTCGATATGAAAATCTCTTTGTCAAAGAACGATGCAGCATGTGTGAGTATTTTCATGCAGATCTCAATAACCGACACTTGGGGAGATTCACGCTACTCTACGAGAGTGAACATTTAATCGTCATGTCATGTCAATATTGAGAGTTGGTGGGAACATAGCATAGGAAAATACTAAGCAAGTCACACATTAGTGAATAATGGTGGTAGAAAATAGAATTCACAGAATATTTGGGATTGTTGCTACACGCACCATTCTGAGTGAATTTCATATAAATGTACTGAATTTCTCAATACATATGTAAGTGGAGAGGTTTGATCACTCATCACTTTTAAATGGCTCAACCTCTTTACAGAGCGATGGCGCACTAAATTGCTCAATACATATGTAAGTGGAGAGGTTTGAGCACTCATCACTTTTAAATGGCTCAACCTATTTACAGAGCGATGGCGCATTAAATACATGGTTTTACAATTTTAGCCCTGAACTAAAATCCACCATCAACACATTTCTTCTTCAGTTAATATCTCATCGATCTCTAATGCCTTGGTCCTCCATCGTGGAAAGAACTCCGTAAATGACTCAGTAGGTCTTGTTTGACCGCCTCTAAGTGTTTCCGAGTAAATTGAATTTCAGGGACCAACATAAACCGTCTCACAAACATATCGACCATATCCTACCAAGTCGAAACTAAACTTGGGTTTGTCTTCATCAGCAACTTTAAGGCCGTACCCGTCAAACTTCTCTGAAACAACTATACTAATAACCCATCACTGATTCCCAATGGTTTCAAGTACCCAAACAACTGTACTAACACAAAGTTCCATCATATCTATCCATATTCGGAAATTTGAAGCTAGGAGGTAAACGAATATTGGGATAAGGATACAACCCATGTGTATCTATTGAGCCCTCACCCATTTTCTGCAAGGTCCTTTCAACCTCTTTAAACCTCCTGGATAAAAGTCTTTCTCGTGCTGTAGTCTCTCCCATTTCTTGAAAAATTTCATCTTTAACCTTTTCAAAATTTTCCTCTTCAAAATTATTCTTTTTAACCTCTTCATAATTATGATTATTTTTGTCATTTTTCCTCATTTCAGTCCCAACATATTTTCCCGTGGACTCAGCAATGGCCTCGAGTGTCAACTTTTTGGTTTCGGCTTCGAGTTCCGTGAACTTAGTATCCAACATCTTTTGGAATTGTTCGTGCAACTAGGATAATGCCCCAGCGTCGATATTCATTTCAGATTCTATGCTCGTGTTCCAAATCTTGTTTTCAAGGAAAAAAAAGAATATATGGTAACACAAGGGTGCTTCTGCCTCGGATTTTGTGCAACAATGAATGCAATTTACAATCAATGGACGTGCATGCAAGTTTGACTAACTCTTGGGTAGGCTTGGGATACCTTAACAAACTATACCTCAGACGTAGTTAGACTAGTCTTCTTTGGTACTGGGCTAAGGCTTGTGTTGGTTCAGCTGGTAACTCCCATAAGGCCCAAGGCATGGGTTCAGCTTACTAGCCACTTTTTTTCCCCTAAGAATCGGACGTCTGACGATGTAAAATGTAATGCAAATGTGCAAATGGGTGCGTCTACGTGTGTGTGCAATTACCGAGTGGTGTAAAATCAAAACCCTAAAATCCCAATTACCGAATATAAACGTTGCAAACTTCCGGTTTTAATTATTTTTCACTTTTTTCATCATTTGTAACTCTTTGAGCAATTAATGAATCATTATTTTGAGAGATTTTACACCATGAAGAGATAATTTTCACGCGACTAAGGCGACAGAGGAAGCCATTGATAGATGCTTGATTCGTAATTTTATGCTTTGAGTTTTATTATCCCACAATTATTTTTTGTTTATTCTCTTTTCTTCATTATCATATTGTTCAAAACAAATTTTCTTAAATAGTTATCATTGCATTTGATGTTTCATTCTTGAGATAATTTTTTTGATGAATCATGCTTATTATTTGCAACTATTATTTGAGGGTTTGACATTTGAGAAAAGAAGATAGTATACTTCATTGTTGAGTAGATATATTTATAAACTCATGCATAATTATTTATCATAATTTCATGCATTGTGGTGATAAACTCATGCATTGTGGTGAAATCCTCAGACTTAGGCTTTCAAAATCATTATTTATTCATTTTGCATTAGTTTAATTAATTATTTTCCAAAAACCATTTTTTAGTCTAAATCAAAAATCTTCACAAGTCTTTAAAGAACTTTTTATTATCACTTTCTACAACACATCAGCAACCCCAATTGATATATATACTTCCATATGTCATCGCAATATCAATGAAGTTAAATGTTATCTAATCCATATTTATAAGGACAAGTCGACTATTTTTATCCCTATGTTGCTAAGGCTTTGGCAGAGCCGTAGAGGGTTGTCTCTTGCCAAATGACCGCAAAACTTGTGCCCATATTACTGATCAAGCAAAGATGTTAGGCATTTTTTGTGACAACATGTTTCGTCTTTTGTCTTTGCTTGATCGTGCAAATCAAATATGACAATCTGTTATAGTTGAGCGAGATATGGTGATTTAAGCTACTCTTGCTAATAGGGATCTTCGAATTGCTCACCTACACTCCAAACTACTATTATGGATTTAGGGATTGCCAAGCTTCGAGTTGATGTAGAGGAGTATCATTGAAAATTTATGAAAATTATTATTTCCGATATAAAAGTTCATTTACTTATTTATTTATTATTAAATATTTCTTTTGGGTTCTTTAGGAATCTTTATTTCAAATGTTTTTTAATATTATCCGAGTTGAAATAATACTTCATTATTGTTATAGTTAATTAGGGATTTGAAATTTGGTTGTATAACCTCTTCAATTATGAATTCACATTGCCACGAGAATGGGGTTCCACTCTAGTGGAACGGTCCTTGCTATATCTAAGTTTGCTCTAATACTAGTTTAGCTTGCTCATAAATTGCACAAAATATGACTAAGACTATCCGAGGGATATTTTTGAATAACTAGTATAATCAGAGTCGGGTTTGGTTTTCTATCTTTGCCCTGAGATGGGGTTCCACTGCCCTTGGAACTAGGTTCAAGTACCCGAAATCTCCTCATTTATCAGAAGTACATCTTAAGGAATACTATTGAATCATCAAGTAAATAAAATTTCAACACCAAGTACAAATATCGAGGAGTGTTGTATGAATATTTTTGTTAAAACATCTCACCCCACACATGTAAACCTCTACTTACATTATTTTTCCTTCCAAATATAACCTTTTTTTTCTTCTTATGACTCAATCTAGTTCTAGAGAAATGGTTTTCTTTTGTATTGCAGTAATCTTTGCATGTGTGGGTATGATCGATGCACAAGACATCAAGTGTCCATCACCTACACCTTCAATTGATAGAGATTATGCTTTTGGACTTCAACTTTCAAATGTTGGTGTCTTACTGTCCTTGGGTTAGGGATGTCAACGGAAGCTAATGAAATGGAAGATAGCACATCCGGTTCTGTTTCCGATAATTTTATCAGATATCCGATAACTTTCCATCGGAATCCTAGAAATTCAATGTGATTCCGTTTTTCTAAGGTTATCAAATATCGGCTATATATCCGATAAGTTCCGTTATTTTTCCAAAGGAAAAAAGTCATCCAGCAAACAAACCCCACCTCTGCTACTCTTGTCTGCCGATTAATTCCCAAACAAGGCCAAGAGGTACGAATTCAAATTCACGATTTACCCAAGTTTCACAACTGGATACAAACTTGGAAATCATGATGAAATTTGGTGGAAAGTAAATTCAAATAAGGTAACGATTGGAATGCTTCTGTAACACTACAATAATCAGTTCAAGGAGATTGATTTCATCTTCACTTCACGGTAGAAGTTTGCTCATACGGCCACCATTAACCAGCACCAAATCTGGGTAAAAATTCATCACTGACTGCTATAATTTTATCCATCAAGAACACAACCCAAAAGCACCTGCAGTTGATGTCCTTGATGTTAGAAGAGGGTCTTGAATTCAAACAGCTAAGAGATGAGGAAAAGTTTAACAAGAGGTACTTTTGTTAACCACTTCCATTAACATTAGACTTCATTTATTCATGGAGTCTACATCGTGGACTGATAAGCAGATGCTCAAAGACTTTTGAAACGATGCTCAGATCCCCTTTTTTTGATGAAACATCACCAATCTGCTTAAGATATGAATTTGGTTAAAGGTATAATAGAACATTCACTTATATGCTATCGATACCGAAAATTATTGTAACGGAAACTGGCTCATCCGATTCCCTCACGATAAGCCTATAACTTTCGTTAATATTTCTCTTTCCGATATTCGATAGCCGTTATAACGGAAAATACGGCTAACGGATTTCAGAATCCCATTGACATCCCTACTTTGGCTCTATCTTACTATCTCTTACTGCTATTCTTTTGAAGCACTAAATAAAAAAAAAATTGATCTAACTGTGAAGAGTATACACACGCTGATTTGTGATGTTATATATTGATTTTGTACCTTAAATTACTTCATGAAATTCTATATAAACATTAAATGGTTTACTAGAAGTAACACAAGTAGGTATCAAAATTCATGTATTGAAAAATATACTGAACCTATTGATGTTGGTAGCTCTAGGACTAGGTAATATACAGATCTGGAGTATCACAAAGAATAACCACCAAGTTATGTAAAATCGATCTACATTTACTTTGTATATTTTGAATTTGACGCCTCCACCTTCTGATTTTATTTAGTTTAAAGTATGACTTTGTCTGCCTTTTGGCTAATATCTAGTATGTATTTAATATTTAGAAATACCCTATCGACCTCCAATCGTGGTCAAAGTGACATTGTTATTTGAACAGTGAATACATGGAATACTAGGCTTTTCTGATGATGTTGGGAAAGTATATGGAGGTTCTTTTGGAGATGGACGATCAGTTTCATAGTTAAGCATGAGATCTACTTCAGCCATGGTTGGCCTATCTACTACTCTATTTTGACAACATAACAACCCAATATGTATGCATTTTATAACTTCAAATGGAGAATATAGATCATCCAAATCCTCATCGACAATCTCTGACCATTTTTCTTCATTCCAAAGTCTCCAAGCCTAAACCAAAAATTTAAAAATGTATAACGTCATTAACACATTCATATTTTGTGATATACTATAAGTTTATTAATACATTCATATAATGAAAAAAAAAATCATGGATAAGTATAATACTTACATGAAGTAGAAGATTCAAAGGTTGTTCAGGATCGAAGAAGCTGTTATTTCTCTTAGCGCTCACAACTTCTAGTACTAATACTCCAAAACTAAATACATCAGACTTCTCCGAAAATGTCCCTCCAATCATATACTCCGGAGACATATAACCGCTGCATTTATTTGTGAAGACGCGTTATAAAGTAGATCTAAATGAGTTATCAAAATTCAGGACGATGCTAAGGGAAAAAATGGTGCTCACACTGTACCGACAACCCTTCTAGTATTATCTATAACTTGGTTTCCTCCAAATATCCGTGCCATTCCAAAGTCTGAAATTTTTGGAATCATGTCTTCATTTAATAAAATGTTACTAGCCTTGAGATCTCTATGAATCACTCTTAACCGGGAATCACGATGAAGGTAAAGAAGGCCACGAGCAATCCCTCCAATAATATCGAACCGTTTATCCCAGTCTAGGCATGTTTTTTTTCTTGGATCTGCCATCAGTACATACACCCTTGAAATAAATAATTGATTTGTGATCAACGTAAAATATATGAAAATGGGAACTAATTTGACATCACATTTCAAAATGTTCAACATGCAAGGTTAGACTTTGAAAATGATTCTTTATGCCATAGTTAAAAATGAAAGAATGTCTGATAATATAACATTTGAGAAAAGAAACAAACCAAAGAGAAATGCATCTAGGCTTTTGTTGGGCATGTACTCATAAATTAACATATTCTCTTCTCCTTCAACACAACAACCAAAAAGTTTCACAAGGTTACGATGTTGAAGTTTGGATATCAACAAAACCTCATTCTTGAACTCTTCGATACCTTGTCCAGAACTTTTTGACAATCTTTTCACTGCTATTTGCTGCCCATTTTGTAACTTACCCTACAAACAATATTCCAATGCACATATCACGATTCTAGTAATAGAAATTTGGAAAAGTCCATTATAGTTATTATGATAATCAAACATATGTAAACATACCTTATAAACTGGCCCAAAACCCCCTTCTCCCAATTTATTTTTTAAGCAATAGTTGTTTGTAGCATTGGTTAAACAAGCAAGGTTAAATATTTGTAGTTCCAGTGATTCTCCTTCACTTTTACAATCATTAAACATGCGTGTATCTGGAGTGTCATTGTAGGTGGCATTGGCTTTCAACATCCCATGGAGTTTTTTAATTCTTCCTGTGTTTTCATGAAAGAGGGAGGAAAGTGAAGATACAATTAGTCAATCAAATTCATAAATACAACTAGCTTGAATCTCGCAGAGTTGTTCTATAGTGATGTAATATCCCATCCAAAATAAAGGAGAAGGTATTTACCTTTTTCAATAGTCTTATTCCTCTTGCATAAATACATGTATCCTAATACTCCCGTGATAATTGCCGCCAAAAAGACTATTACAGGGATCATAATCTTCCAAATTATCATGTTTCTTGAAATATCTAAAAAATTAAGCATAAATTCTTAATTAGCTGATAAATTTCAGGAATTATACTAAGTAAATCAATGTAAAAGCCATATTCATTTCTATACCGCATTTGAATGATCCTTCAATATTATCAGGAATACAGTGGCCTCCACTTTTGGAACACTCCAGACACTCAGGTGACCATTCCCATTTCCAATAAAAATCAGCAGTAAAGAGAGAAAACAGTTCACTATCAATAATGGAGTCATTGTGTTCCTCACCAATAATGATTACCCAACCAAGACTCGCTCTTTGCAAAACAATAAGAAAGTTTAGTAATAAGCCTACACATGATATGAGCACAGTATTCAAGCAAACAGGGACCAATGATATTTTCCACTTTCCCAAGTTGATACGTTAATTTGACTTAGACTTTATGACTTGAAGACTTAGAAAAATCGAAAGGTAAGGAAGCTCCAATGAAACTACAGTGCAAACCAACCACAAAGTGAGAGTAGCAAAGACTTTTATTTTTATCCTTCTGATTTTGATTTTTAACTGCAAAAATGATAAACCCGGGAGAAATCTTGAGATTTCTAGCCTGGGTTAATCTGACCGTTGGCTGTGAAAACTGGTCTCACTGAACACATGAATTTCACAACAAATTTCACATCACCAGGGTCCAGACACATATTTTTCATACGAAACCAACTTAAAGCTCTATAAAGGTTCTATTGTAAATAAACATTAATATACGAAAAATTGCACACCACCCAAATGAACACAGAGAAGAAGACTAATACATATGAAAGGAATCAAAGATTTTATTAGTTCGATTGATTAATATCTGAATTGACAAGTCAAAAATCAGTGGAGGAGAAACTGGGCTGTGCGGATTATTTGGTGCTAGAAACTAAAGAAAGAGTACAAGGGAACTATGTTGTAAAAGGCGCTAGGCAAGGTGAGGCACCAAACCTAGCGCCTAGCACCTTTGGCGCCTAAGGCGCCGCGGAAAAATTGGAAAACTGCACCTTACAGGCTTACTTTGGCGCCTGGGCGCCTTTTTTTGCCAGGTGCCAGCCCAGCGCTTAGTGTGCCTTTGGCGCTTACGAAGAAATTAGCTGGGATGGATACCTCTTTAGTATAGTACATAGTAAATTTTAAGGTGTTGAAATCTAGGACCTGGATTCAAAATTCATCTGCAACCTAAAAGGTGATCAAGAGAACAAAAACTTGGAATAAAATTATGAACACAAGCAGTTGAAGAAAACTATACCGTGTGTGCACTTTTCGAAACCATTCTTATGGACTCCACAATGTCTACCGCTTGCTTGACACCAAGTACATGGTGTTTTATCCCATTCTAAAGTGAAACCTTTTTCCAGTAACGGAAAATAACCGTTAACCAGACCTTCAGTTTCTAAGCTCAGATTCACTTCTGCCGGTACATTAACCGAAAACTGGAACCTTAAATTAGCATAAGCCGATTTTCCGGGGGGAACAAACCCAGCGAAAGAAAAAAGGTGACGATCAGATAAAGCTACACAAGAAGTTTTAACAGGATAAACGAACTTATCATATCTTTTATGATCGAAATTAGTGCAATTGTAGAAGAACCCTGAACTCCAGAGCCGAAATTGAAGGGACTTTGATGATTGAATGTAGAATTTCTAAGAGGAACAGGACAGGCACCATATTCAATTGAATTTTCAACTCGAAATGATCTATTTGGGTAATGAATATCTTGGATTACGTAATCATATCCTGCTGCATATAAAACGGGTTCATTGTTCTTACAAGTAACATTAAATCCTGGACACCCACAGTACTCTTCTTTAATCCAAAATGGGTAGCGAATTATCAAGCCG
The DNA here is from genome assembly GCA_023531295.1 of Papaver armeniacum. Classification (NCBI taxonomy): domain Eukaryota; kingdom Viridiplantae; phylum Streptophyta; class Magnoliopsida; order Ranunculales; family Papaveraceae; genus Papaver; species Papaver armeniacum. The sequence goes on from JAJJWW010018834.1 coordinate 637,194, forward strand.
TTCCCGCAGTCTCTAGGCTTGCAATATTCGAACCGACGGTGGAGTGTTAAAGCTACTTCAATTAAGTTTAAGGCGATAATAGTACCAATTAGCAGGATCAGATGAAAACTGATGTTTATATTCATTAACATGTTTATGTTGAAAGAGAACAAAGAAGAAGAGACAGAGATGGAAACTGTTGAATAACTGGGATGTCATTAACATGTTCTAAGGAGTGATATTTGACTAGTCTTTTGCTAGTTGTATTAGTCTAATTTATTTTATTGTTTTTAATAAACTTGATTACTTCAAAGCTACAAAGTCTTACCGTTGAACATCATAGATGTGAACATAATAACTTCTAATGACAGATACTGTTAGTAAAATATTACTTGGAGTGGAGAGTTTTGGTGCATTGAGAGACTCTTATAAGAATAGGCAAATGGCTCCTGTTTTTGGTTCAAAGGAAGAAATGTTGAAAAGGAGAGCAAGAAGAACTAGACAGCGGACACCTTACCAGCCAATCCCCTTCGAAGCCGAATTTTGAGTATATAAAAGTGCTCCAAATTGGTAGGGGGTGTAAGGGAGATAAGGCGGAATATCTCCTGTCCAGGAGTTGACATTATATATCATGCTCATATGTTGGCTAGGGAACATGGTTTATGGCATGAAAAGAAGATGGTTCATGAAAAAACATGAGACTGACAAATTCAAGTTCAAAATGGAACACTTCCTAACAAGTTTTCCTTATTTGAATTTTTCGTGCAAAGTAACAGAATGTGTGACTTAATCCCTAAAAAGTAAAACCAAACTACAGGTAGAAGAAATATAGAACAATATGTTAAGGATTAAGGACTGTCCAAGAAGGGAGATTCTAAATCCTAATACGGTAAAGTTGCAGTTAGGAATAACAATTTGCTTCAGCATAGACTGCAGCAACATTGGTCAGGAAACGAGACTGTTTTCCGTTAAAGATGTCAGGATATGGTTCAGAATAGGAATTTTGGAATCAGTACAGGAAATTGCAAAAGCTAGGGTAACAATATACATAAGATTCTTGTTCACCATCAGAGTATTAGAAACGAAGAAATCTAACCTTAATTACTAGAAAACTAAACCAGAGTTGCTGGTTCATCAATGTTCAAGAAAATGATCAGACTAAAAAGGACAAAGGGATAAAGAAAACTATACCGTCCGCAGATTTGTCGAAAGTTGCACCATTGCAGCTGTCATAATGGGGTTGATCATTACAAAAACATACTAGACCAAATCCACAATATCCACCGCTTTCTTCACACTCCGTACACGATATTTTATCCCATCCTAGAAGGAAACCTTTGTTCAATAAAAGCATATAATCCATGTTCTGGCCTTCAGGTCCTAAACCTGGCTCTGCATCCATTTCTACAGGTACTCTAACTAAAGACTGACATTTTAATGGACCAACAAGAACAACTTCAGGAGGAGCAAATGTAGCAAAAGAAACAACTTTATGATCGGAAGCAGACATTGCACATGAACTAGTCACCCTATAAGCGAAGTAATCGTACCGAAGTTAATAGTTAGAGCAGTTGTGATAGAATGAAAGTTCCCGAACATTGAAACCAGATTTAAAGGGAGTTTGATCTTTGAATGTGGAATTTTGAAAATGGACAGGACAATCTTTATTGATCAAGACCGGATTCTCCACCTGCAATGACTTGTTTTCATAGTCGATTTCTCGAATTATGTAATCATATCCTGATGTGAATAAAATGGTTAAACCAATACATAAGTGAAACCAATACATAAGTGATAGGTATCTTTTGGATTTGAACCTTCACTTAGTGTAAGAAATTCAAAGCCTTATCGAGGTTCAGTGGTGAAACTAGTCTTGAACCAAGTACCCCTAATGATAAAAAGAATCTCCACACATATTGATTTCAGAAGATAGTGTGTTTTGTAGCTAGCACGTTAATGGACATGTGCTTAAATCCTGGATTCATGAGTCTTCTATAGAGAACGGTCTTTTTCTCTTAGGAAATGGCCTGATTTCCATACTCATATAGGTATGTCTCGAAGGTGTTTCTGCGAGACACCTTGTGATAAAAGTTAGACTTATTAAGGATTTTCATCCATCCTGATTTCTTGCAGAAACCTGCACTAATAAGAAAATTGGAAGTTTTAATTTTAGTGCACCACAATGATCACTTCCATAACTTGTTGGTACCACATTCACTACACCATTTCCAGGATTTTGTCACGGGCTATACATGTTACTTATTGAATTTGTAACGGTTATAACTGTAATAAATAGGCCGTTATTAATAATTGTGATGGCATTTTATAACGGTTTTATCTGTGACAAAAGGCAGAAACAGTCACATATAAAAAGAGTTACAATAATTAATAGCCACAATTGACCTAATTTTATGATAGCAACACGTGTCATTTTTGTCACATTTATCTTAACGGTTTTAACTGTTACTCCCTATTAACCACAATTCAGAGTATGACACGTGTCTTAAAGAGTCACATTTACAGCAACGCTTATAACTGTTACTGAATCCTTGCAACGATTGCTTCGTCGACACGTGTCATTTTTTGTCACGGTTAAAGTAACAAATATTAGTGTTGCCATGAATTTGTAACAGTTACTCATAGGACACGTGTCGTCCTTTTGTCACGGCCTATGTTGACGCGTGTTATTTTTTCTTCACAATTTGTGTCACGATTATAACCGTGACAATTTTTTCATTTACAATTAAAAAAATGGGTATGAGATCAATTTCATGGACTGGCCTTCCAGCTTAACGGGTTCATGTAATACAAAGTCATTATCGGGGACCTACCCTTTCGGGTTACAGCCGTAAAATATAAATAAACCTAAAACACAATTGCAATTTCTTCTTTTTCAATCTGCGAGCTATCCGCATTCTACCATTCATACATTCATTATGACACGATCTTAATCTGCATCTAGATTCATTATGAAATCTACCCAAAAAAACAACAAATCAATCTTACTCAAGTACGCTCCCAAACAACACAAAAATCTTCTCCAGTTTGCTTGGTACAAGACTATAGGTTGCGTGCATGACAAAGTCTGTCACTAGAAATACGTCAAGTGCACGGCCAAGGTCAAGAACGAAGCACCAAGTTTTCTCTTTAGCTTTTTGTTTTCTCTTTGGTCGCACTTTTTTCAAAGATTGGCATCGATACTACTAATCGTCCAACAATAAAAATTGAGCATATATCAGTCAATGACACAATCAATAGACAAGTGCATCTTAGATGCTATTTAACTACTACTAGATGTGAAGTAGCAGGACCATTACTAAATGTGAAGCTCATATCAGCTACTTCTAAAAAAAGGAATATCAGGAAAGTAAACATGAGAGTGAGTCTTACTTCAATGAGTAGGCACCACCAGCTTTCACTTTGCCACAGTCTTGGCATCCCCGAATTCCTATGGCCTTCCTCTTCACGACATACTGCACAAGGAACAGGGGAACAGAATTGATTACTAACTCGATTTTAGAAGGGAAAACAAAACATAACAAAGATACTACACTGAAACTGGTGTAACAAAAAGAAAACAACTATGAACAAACTCATGTTGATCAAAAGGAAATATCAAAAGCATAATAATTCTGAAGTTTTATGTTCTAAAAGCGTTAATAATAGTCTGAAGAGTTCAACCGTAAAAACTCGATAAAAGAATTTAACGTATGAATACAATTTCTCAGAACAAGTTGACCCTCATTTCACAGGAGCACCAAGGTTCAATGCTCTATGCTCAGCTAAACAACATCGACTCAAACAAGACTTTTTGAATTGAAGAGGGCGAAGAGGCAATATTAATATGCATTCAGATAGCAACAACTTACTTTATTTGCCAACGATTCCGGCCTTCTTCATATGCTTAGTCTGCATCCACAATTAAAACATCTTAAGGGCATCAGTACACAAACTAATAAATCATCTTGAAATTTCTTTAAGGGCACCATATGGAAGTAGCATAACCAGTATCAAGATTAAAGAGGTTTAACTAATAAAAAATCCTCTCCATCTGCTTGGTACAAGACTGCCTAGTTTGTACAAGACTAAGGTATATTGATTGCATAAATCTCTCTCCTTGGAAGACAATAAAAGAACTAAGTTTAAAAATCAATAAAAGCCTACAAGGGACTACCAGTTCAAAAACTTCCTCCATCACAGCAACCATTTTCTCACTTTCCCCTCCAACAGGATCATTGACATCCTAACCTATTCAACAACACACCATACGGTTAGACCATTCACAAGGCTAACATTATACAAACAAGCTCAGTAAAAAATACACCTTTACGCTCAGTAAAAAATACGCCTTTACACCCAGATTATAGGTACAAGTAGCTTCAAGCTGCAAATATGTCCCTAGCAATCACAAAACCCAACACAATTAGGCTTCCATCTCCATGACAACAGTACCCAATCCGAGTGAGTTGTCTTTTATGCCTCAACTTGCAACCCCAGATGCCTGAAAAACACATAACTATATCAATGATTATACCACCACAGAATGAGGATATTAGGAATACAGGACTATCTAACAAAAAGAAACGAGAATATACAAGAAACAGATCTATAAGTACATACTCACCACACTACCATCCTTGGTGGGATAAACACGACTGTACATTCATCTCAGATAATCTACCAACAGCTACATGTTTGATATATGAGCAAAGATGGTCCTATTGAGCTTTAATAGCGGACTTTAGTTGATCCCTATCAACGTTTGCATGTTTCACATTAAAAACAAGTAAATAAGAAATGAGTCGGCTCACACCAACACAGACCCAAGTGAGAATTCCAACACACGAAAAATCAACAAAACCAATAATCAAAATCATTTGAAATCGGTTATTCAAAGATAGATAAAGCTCAAAAAAAAAAAAAATCTATATCTTCATACAGACAAAACAGTCCAATATTTTATGGCTTGCCATCCCAAAAACCCATGGATGCAACTGCTTCAACTTTAAAGCACCGCCAATCAAAGTCCTTTGAAAATCACTGGACAAGCTTAAAATGAGATTCATACTGTTGCAACCTAATACCATCCTGATCTGTATTTCAGTTCCGATTTTGAGTTCAATAGAGTACTGATTCCAGATCTGGTTCCTCCCACAAAAATATGAATTTGGGTCCTGCATTTAATTAGACAAAGAAATATAAAGATCAGAGCTAACTCAAACATAAAATCAAATTGTCAATTTTTTAACAAATTAATAAAATCCAAGTCCAGCAAAAAAAAAAAAAAAAAAAATCTACAGCACCACCTACCGAATAAATAAAATCAAGACTATTTAGTAGCAAAAAAAAAAATTCCAGCATTTCAATTAAACTCTACTAGAGTGAAAAAACAATGATAAATGAAGAAGAAGTACCAAATCTTCAAATCACGAATAACTATTGGAAACAAGTTCTTTTCTTGTTCATCTTCACTACTAACAATCTATTCTAACACAACTTTCTCTTACCATTATTCCTCTTCTATCTTCTTTTTTAGTAATAATCTTCAAATCTAGAAAATACAAACGAAATCACTCAAAAAAAGTTTACACCATTGATGAACAAAACAAAGTGTCTCCCATAGATGTCTAATAAGCTATCTATCTTCACTTAGAGAGGTATAAAATGGGTAGTGGTGTTGGTGGTGATGGTTGACTGGGTAAGATTGAGAGAGACAAGGGAAGATGAGTGTTTAGCAGAGAGAGTGTGGGTAGAAAGGGAGGCGGAGAAGGGATTGGAAAAAAGTTAAGGATAGGGTTAGGGTTTTCCTTCTCTTATGAGACGAGGCATCGATCTCGAGATGATCAGACGTTTGGGAAAGTATCAGAGTTTTAGTCACGGTGCTTCATGATAGACGAATGTTAACTCCAACGCCAGGTTTGGATCGTCGATCACAATCTAATGTTTTAACTTTATTACCACGTGTAAATGCTCAAGAATATCTAACGGTTCATATGGCTAGTGCATCTTTATGCCTTTTCAGCGGCTTTATTTTTATTTTCCAGTTTTTTATTTTAGTAAAATAAGAAAATTCTATTAAGAAGAAAATTCTAATTTATTTATTTCTTTAGTTGTCAAAAAATAAAAATAAAAAATTAAGAAGAGTTTTTATTTTTTTTACTACGACCATATTTAATTATAACGGTCAAATTTCAAGGGACAAAATTTTTAAATGAAAGACATCTTTGGGGGAACAGACAGATTATTATTTATAGTTGAAATACTGATATCTCAATTAACAAATTCATTTAATCTTGAATAAAATTTATCTAAATCTCCAAACAAATACAATGACATCAAACAAAATATAAAATGAATTTATTTGAACTGAATTATGTAAGCTTTTTTGGAGTCGAATTGTGTAGGGCATATCCAATTAAGTTGAACGAACTTTAGAGTCGGATGAAGTTGTATTAGAACAAACTCATGTTAAGTTTCAGACGTTCCAGATCTCTATTTACATATGCTTATAATCTGTTTGAAAAATAACGCTTAGAATTTTCTCTCAGTTTTGGTTAGTTTATTCTTGATGAGCTTGATTTGTGTTTCAGATGAAGATTGAATGAGATTGTTTGAAGGGAGTTAGAAGATGAATTGGAGAAATTTGGTCATCACTATTGAAAAAGTTTTTTGATTTTTTATCTTTTTATGTTTAAATTAATTTAAACAAGATATACATCAAAGTGTATGAGTTAGACTACAGTTTCTCAATCGGATGAACTGAAAATAAAATATATTAGATTTGAACATCCCAGCTCAAGAAGATTACTAGAGTTAGACCCGAGTTTCTCATTCGGATGAATCAAGATGAAACATATCAGATTTGAACATCCAGGTTCGAAAATTACTAGAGTTAGACCATAGTTTCTCATTCGGATGAACTGAATTATTTCAAGAAGCTTACCAATATTATTTCAAGAAGCTTACCAATAGCAAAGAATTTTACTTTCAAATCATAAAATCAAATAATATATCCAAAGTATGTGGTACCACTACTTTTGGTTCATCTGAAGTAACATACACAGCATGTATCACCTGACATCTGAATTCATCCATTTACAGGTAAGATTTCTTCGAGATATTCTACGAAACCTTAAAAAAAACCTATTTATGCATATATGTATGCATACCAGGCTCCGAGATCGAAACTTGGCCGCGAGTTGATTACTCTAAGTCAGAAACTTGGTAAGAATGACGAATCCATCCATTTACAGGTAAGATTCCTTCGAGATATTCTACGAAACCTTAAAAAAAAAAACCCTATTTCTACATATTGTATGCGTACCAGGATCCGAGATCGAAACCTGGCCGCGAGTTGACTACTCTAAGTCAGAAACTCGGTAAGAACGACGAATCCATCCATTTACAGGTAAGATTCCTTCGAGATATTCTACGAAACCTTAAAAAAAAACCTATTTCTGCATATTGTATGCGTACTAGGCTCTGAGATCAAAACCTGGCTGCGAGTTGAATACTCTAAGTCAGAAATTCGGTAAGAATGACGAATCCATCCATTTACATGTAAGATTCCTTCGAGATATTCTACGAAACCTTAAAAAAAAAAACCTATTTCTTCATATTGTATGCGTACAAGGATCCGAGATCGAAACCTGGCCGCGAGTTGACTACTCTAAGTCAGAAACTCGGTAAGAACGACGAATCCATCCATTTACAGGTAAGATTCCTTAGAGATATTCTACGAAACCTTAAAAAAAAACCCTATTTCTGCATATTGTATGCGTACCAGGCTCCGAGATCGAAACCTGGCCGCGAATTGACTACTCTAAGTCGGAAATTCGGTAAGAATGACGAATCCATCCATTTACGGGTAAGATTCCTTGAGATATTCTACGAAACCTTAAAAAAAAAACCTATTTCTGCATATTGTATGCGTACCAGATCCGAGATCGAAACCTGGCCGCGAGTTGACTACTCTAAGTCAGAAACTCAGTAAGAACGACGAATACATCCATTTACCGGTAAGATTCCTTCGAGATATTCTACGAAACCTTAAAAAAAAAACCCTATTTCTGCATATTGTATGCGTACCAGGATCCGAGATCAAAACCTGGTCGCGAGTTGACTACTCTAAGTCAGAAATTCGGTAAGAACGACGAATCCATCCATTTACAAGTAAGATTCCTTCGAGATATTCTACGAAACCTTAACAAAACCCTATTTCTGCATATTGTATGCGTACCATGATCCGAGATCGAAACCTGGCTGCGAGTTGACTACTCTAAGTCAGAAACTTGGTAAGAACGACGGATCCATCCATTTAAAGGTAAGTTTACTTCGAGATATTCTACGAAACCTTAAAAAAACCCTATTTCTGAATAAATGACCATACTACCCTTATTGGAAAAAAATGCAATAAATATTATGTATACTGTGAAAATGACCATACTACCCTTATCGAAAATAAGTAAAGTAATTCTTACAGACTGTGAAAATGACCATATTACCCTTATTGGAAAAAGTGCAATAAATATTATGGAGACTGTGAAAATGACCATACTACCCTTATCAGAAATAAATAAAGTAATGTTAAAGACTGTGAAAATGACATATTACCCTTATTGAAAAAAAGTGCAATAAATATTATGGAGACTGTGAAAATGACCATACTACCACTTATCGAAAATAAGTAAAGGGTAAAATGGTCATTTTCATAGTTTGTAATATTTACTTTATGGTAGGTTTGTTTGCAGTATTCACCGTTTCCAGGAATTTATAATCTCATGGGATTACTAATCCTTGGATTCATATAAATCCCTTGTGTGTTTGGTAACTCAATTGAAATTCTTAGGATTTATAGAGTTTTCTTGTTTTAAAGTCTTTGTACCGTTTGATATTGCTCTCAAATCTTAAAATTGCATATATATGGGGTTTAGAGCTAAAAAAAATGGGTCCATAAATCCCTTGATAAGTTTCCCAGCAAATCTTAGGGGGGAGGGGTCGGACTCCATATGGAGGATTTGCTGGAAAACTAAATCCCGTAGGAAACGTGATTCCAAGGATTTGGGCAACCAAACGTACCGATGGAAACGTAATTCTACCAAATCCCCTGGACCCATAAATTCCACCTTTAAAATTCTACATCCAAACCCACCATTACTTATTTCTGATAATGGTAGTTTGGTCATTTTCAAGTCTCTATTACATTTATTAACCTTATTTCCAGTAAAGGTAAAATGGTCATTGTCACAGACTATAATATTTACTTGACTTATTTTTGAAAAGGGAAATTTGGTCATTTGATAGTCTCCATGATGTTTATTGCATTAATTTCTAGTAAGGGTAATATGGTCATTCTCACAGTCTGAAATATTAACTTTACTTATTTTTAATAAGGGTAGTCTGATCATTTTCACATTCTAAATAATATTTATTGCACTAATTTCCAGTAAGGGTAATATTGTCATTTTCACAGTCTGTAATATTTACTTTACTTATTTCCAATAAGGGTAGTCTGGTCATTTTCCCTGTCTCTGTAATTTTATTGCAAATGTTTCCAATAAGGGTAAAGTGGTCATTTTCATAGTCTGTAATATTTACCTTACTTATTTTTGATAAGGGTAGTTTGGTAATTTTCATAGTCTCCATGATATTTATTGCAACTTATTTCCAGTAAGGGTAATATGGTCATTTTCAGTCTGTAATATTTACTTTACTTATTTTTGATAAGGGTAGTTTTGTCATTGTCATTGTCTCCATGATATTTATTGTATTTATTTCGAGTATGGGTAATATGGTCATTTTCTGATCTATAATATTTTACTTTACTTATTTCTCGATAAGGGTAGTCGGTCATTTTCATAGTCTCGAATATTTATTACACTTATTTCGATGTAAGGGTAAATTAGTCATTTCCATAGTATGTAATATTTACCTTACTTATTTCTCGATAAGGGTAGTTTGGTCATTTTCATAGTCTCCATCATATTTATTGCACTTATTTCTTGTAAGTGTAATATAGTCATTTTCATAGTCTCCATGATATTTATTGCACTTATTTCTAGTAAGGGTAATATGGTCATTTTCACAGTAAGAGTAACATGGTCGTTTTCAAAATGTGTAATATTTCCTTTACTTATTTCCGATAAGGGTAGTTTGGTCATTTCCACAGTCTCCATTATTTCTAGTAAGGGTAAGATGGTCATTTTCACGATTACGTAATATTTTCTTTACTTATTTCTTATAAGGGTTGTATGGTTATTTTCATAGTCTCGTAATATTTACTTTACTTATTTCCGATAAGGGTAGTCTGGTCATTTTCACAATTTCCACTATTTATTGCACTAATTTCATTAAGGGTAATATGGTCATTTGCACAATATGTAATATTTACTTCACTTATTTCTAATAAGGGTAATATGGTCATCTTCGATCCGCATAATATTTTGTTGCACTTTTTTCCATTAAGGGTAATATGGTAATTTTAACGATTACGTAATATTTACTTTATTTATTTCCGATAAGGGTAGTCGGTCATTTTCACAATCTTGAGAATTTTTATCATAGTTATTCCGATAAGGGTGTCTCGGTAATTTTCACCGTCTTGGAAGAAGCGAGATATGTCAAAGTCAAATTTCTATAAAGTCATGACTCGTTGACTTGGTCTTGATCCTGTTTTCTAATATTAAGAAAATTAAAAAGAAAAAGATAAATATATTTTTTGATTTATAGAAATAAAATATAATTGTTAGTTTGTACAAATGTGGGAAAATTAGTGACAAGTCAAATTCAAAGTGTTATAATTTTGGGGTTGTTTTAGATTTTGTGAAATATTTGGGTGGAATCATCACTTTGAATTATAATTGTGATTGTCTATAAAATTGTCAACAAATATTAATGTGACTAATAAAAGAATTTAATATTCCTAATTATTATCACGAATACAAAATTTAATAACAGCTTATAATCGTTGCTGGGACTTATCACAGTGTATCGTGGATCAAAAAAATAAACCGTGACAAGGTTGCCTTTGTTACAAAATCCTGGTTTTGGTGTAGTGATTGAACCGTGTTTATCCTTTCCAAAACATAGGTTGGGTTTCTTCTATGGGTGATCAACCTTCATTCACAGACCTTCGTCCCATTTCCTTACACTTTATTGAAACCACTGCCTTTGGAAGACTTTTCGTAAATGGGTTCACCAAGTTCTTACTTGTTTCAATATAGTTCACAGCAACTACTCCTCTCTTAAGTAATTGTCTTACTATTTGATGTCTAAGACTTCTATGTCTAGACTTTCCATTATGAGTCTTGTTAGAGACATTATAGATAGTAGCTTGATTATCACAATTAATCAAAGCTGCTGGAGATGGCTTCTTCCAAAATGGGATTTCAACAAGTAAGTTCCTAAGCCATTAAAGCCTCCTTACATGCATCGATTAAACGCTATCAATTCTAACAACATCGTTGAGTCGAAATACAAGTTCGCTTCTTGGAACTCCAAGACACTTTGCAACACCTCCTAATGTAAATATCCATCCACCCAGTTGACTAGGAATTGGATTCTACATTGTTCAGGTAGCATCATTGTATCCTTCTAATACACGGGATAGCCTTGATAATGCAAACCATAATCAATGGTTCCTTTCAAGTAAGCCAACACTCTTGAAATTGCTTTCAGTGTTCATCTCTGGATTACTTGAGAAACGACATAGCAATCCCACGGCATGAGCTATGTACAGTCTTGTGCAATGCATGGCATACATAAGACTCCCAATAATACTAGAATACTCAAGTGGTGCCCGAGTACGCCCAATATTCTTTATTAACTTTATAGTAGGTTCTAAAGGAGTGGGACTGGTTTGTCATCAAAATGACCATACTTCTTGAGAAATTTCTCAATGTAATGAGATTGGGTTTAAACTAACTCATCTCCCTTTCTTAGGATTTTGATTCCCAAGATCACATCAGCCTCCCCTAAGTCCTTCATATCAAAGTTAGAGTTAAGAAACTTCTTTGTTTCTTCCACACGAGATATGTCAGATCCAAAAATAAGCATATCATCAACATACAAACATAGAATCACACATCCATAACTATCATGCTTACTATAGATACATTTATCAGCATCATTCACAACAAAACCATGTGACAAAGCTACTTTATCAAACTTCTCATGCCATTGCATGGGAGCTTGCTTCAAGCCATAAATAGATTTTACCAACTTGCAAACCTTCTTTTCTTGGCCTGGCAATATGAAACCTTCGGGTTGTTCCATATATATCTCTTCTTCTAAATCACCATTTAGAAAGGCGGTTTTGACATCCATTTGATGTATAATTAATTTGTGTGTAGAAGCAAGTGCAATTAAACAACAGATTGATGAGATGCGAGCAACATGAGCATATGTATCAAAATAGTCAATTCCATGTCGTTGTTTATAACCCTTAGCAACTAGTCTAGCTTTGAACTTATCAATGGAACCGTCTGCATTCATTTTTCTCTTGAATACCCATTTACATCCTATAGGCTTGACGCCAGGAGGTAAATCACAATATATCCAAGTACCATTAGACAAAAGTGAATGCTTTTTATCATTGATAGACTCTTTCCAGAAATTAGCATCTCTGGAACTCATTGCCTCAGCATAAGTTTTAGGGTCATCATCAACATGCATTACATATCTAGTCATACTAAGAGTTTCATTCTTACTACCTTCTACAAGATATTGTACCCATTCTGGACCAAATCTTTTCTTTTTTCTTGCTCTCTTACTTCTTCTAGGTTCGACGTCTTCTACAATTTCAGAAGTATCTTCTATGTCTCGAGTAGGAGCAGAATGTTCATCATTGTTATTAGTCTCTACAGATTCTAGACTAGGTAACAATGGGTTTTCTATGGGTTGCATTTGGGAACTATTCCTATTCAAGTTCTCAAAAAATTCCACATCTACAGATTCTATAATCTCAAAAGTGTCAAGGATTAAAAACCTGTAAGTAATACTGTTAAGTGAATAACCTACAAAAGAACATTTATAAGCCCTACTTCCTAACTTAGGTCTTTTAGGATCAGGCTTCCTAACATATGCTAAACAACCCCAAACCTTAAGTCTTTTCAAATTTGGTTTTCGTTTAAACCACAATTCATAAGGAGAAATATTCTTCTTTTTTCAAGGGAACTCTATTCAAAATATAGCGTGCAGATAACATAGCTTAACCCCACAAAGAATTAGGCAAATTAGAACTAATAAGCATAGCATTAACCATCTCAACCAAAGTTCTATTTTTCCTCTCAGTCATACCATTTTGTTGAGGTGTATAAGGTGCAGTAAATTGATGAATTAAACCATGCTCTTGACAAAAGAATTTAAATTCATTAGGAAAATACTCACCATCACGATCAGAACGTAAAATCTTAATTTTCTGTCCTAATTGTGTCTCTACTTCTGCTTTGTATATTTTAAACATGTCAAAGACATCATCCTTAGATTTCATCAAGTATGTATAAGCATACCTAGTACAATCATCAATAAAAGTGACATAGTATTTGTTTCATCAGGTCAATCACCGAAAACTCTGCGTAGTGCAAACCTTGAAAATATCCAACAAATTCTATCTATGCTGAACTCATTGACATGTTGCGCAATAAGCAAACACAAACCGGACCTAAACTTTCTTTTGTTGGCGGTTTTTGGATTGATAAATCTTGTCCTATAAAACCTTCATTCCAACAAGTTGCTCGTGCGGTTTACAAAGCGGTTTGAAAGCGTGGATTTAAGTAAATAAAGATACGTAAATCTTATAGTTCTTTGTTTTGCATTTTCTTTTTCCCCTGTTAGTTTGTTTGGCCGTTGTAACGATTTAATGTCTTGTTAGAGCAAAGTAGTGTGAAGAAGGTGAACACATGGGCGAAAAGGAAACTAATGGATTAATTAAAAATCTTCTTCCCAATGGAGCGGTCAATGAGCGTACGAGATTTATATTGGCGAATGCACTTTATTTCAAAGGATCTTGGAAAAAATTTAATCAATTTGAGCCATTACTAACCCAGATGTCAAAGTTCTATCTCCTTAACGTAAAACAACCAGTACATGTTTCGTTTATGTTAGCACGTCAGCACGGGGAAATCAATATATTAGTTGTTATGATAGCTTTAAAATACTGCGACTTCCATACCAAACGGATTGCAAAAGCCGTCCATATTTTTCTATGTACATAATTTTACCCGAAACCTTAGATGGGCTCGGGGAACTTATAGAAAAAGTGAGCTCGATCCCGCCTACGGATCAATATCTCAGTTGTAGTGTACCAATAAGAGAATGCAAGATTCCCAAGTTTAAAATTTGTTTTGATTTCGAAGCAGAAAGAGTTCTACAGAAAGTAGGACTAGTTTTGCCTTTTGATGAATGGAAGGCAGAGCTGACTGAGATGGTAAACATTCATAATAAGCTTCAAGTTTCAAAGGTGACGGAGAATGTACATAATAATGGACCTAGTAATCTTTACGTTTCTAAAGTTTTTCACAAGTGTTTTGTTGAAGTTGATGAAAAGGAACTGAAGCCGCTGCTTCTACTGCTGTTTTGGGAATAGTAATGCAATGCCTGCGTCCTCGTTCACCTCCTCCTCAGGTCGATTTCGTGGAAGATCATCCTTTCATGTTCGTTATAAGAGAAGAGCAAAGTGGTGCAATGTTGTTCATGGGGCATGTCCTTAATACTTTATTAAATTAGTCTACGTATCTCTCAAGTGTTACTGTATGTACTTTATAATTTATGTTCTTCTTTGAATTTAAGAGAATTATTTCACTGGTTTTGTATTTTATGGATGGTTTAAATAGAATTTTCATGCATGCAATTCCACTTTATTACCATTTTATTATCTTACTTTGTTTTTTGCCCCGAAAAAGAAAGTAGATCAGATTTAGATGTAAAATCAGATTTTGATATAATGTCCATAGCATAATATCGCCTCACAAGATTGCAACAGCTACCAGCATGCAAACCCCACCTAAAAAGTTTAATTTGCTTAAGGTTGATCAACCTGAACCAAAAAGTGTGAAATGCATTGAGATTTATGGCAAGTGGAAAGCAAACTTAGAGATTAATGAAATGGGATTACATTGAAAGGGATAGAAATGAAGAAAATTACAAACAAAACGAAAGAGTTTAGCTAGTAGAGGCGATGAAAGTGGTAGTTACGGTAAAAATATCAAAGAATTTGTTGTGAAAATTAAAGAACTAAATACAAAGTTACCATAATATGATACTAGGAAAAAGAATTTCGAGGATTATATGGACCGAGAGGTCTGAGATTTGGATTTTGGTCGTATCAATAGCAAACCCCAGCAGTGAAAGAATGGGAATATTAGTTTTGTGCTCTAGGTTGTTATTGGCTAGGTCTTGTCGACTGTCAGAAAGCTTAAGGGTGTCGTGGTTTTTTTTTTTTGTGAACACGAGAATCGGGTTTCGCTTCCACATGATCACAAACAATCTATATAAAAGTTGAATACGTGCACTGTGGTGTGAGAAGTATGGAACAAGCATAGGTAGATGATAATTCATAGATTCCAAACCCTCTAGTTTGTCATGATCTCATTATCATCTCGGGGATCCGGATAGACTGGAATACGAATATATAAATGAAACTATCGGTGCAAAAGGTAAAAGAGACAACGATGTACGTGGTTCAGCACTAAGGCCTACGTCCACGGGTCTGAGGAGATTCACTATAAAATAAATGGTTACAGAGGTGATCACAAGATCTTGTGATCATCGCCTATATGAGCTAAAACTCACTTACTTCTCTCTATTCTCTCTCTTTCCTCCTTCTCTTTCGATCCCCTTCCCAGTGGAGGGGATATACATATTTATAGTTAGAGTGGGTGGGTCCACTGACAATGAGTTGCTGAGATCTTATCTTCTCGTACTCTGTGCATGGTCCGCGGACTTCTATATTATCCCGCGGCTTGTACCGTATCCGCGGCTTCTACAGGGTCCGCGGACTTCTATGTCAACCCTCGTTTCTTCCGTTGGTCGTCCGACACGTGTTCTCGAGCCGCATTAAATGCGGGTGGTTAGCGGTCCGGTCGCCTGCATCGAGTGGTGTCGGTCCTCTTGTCACGTACGTGTCGGATTAGACTACCTACGACCGTTGATCATACCTTGCCTCGTGATGGGTTAAAGCCATCCCTTGGTGCTACGCGGGACTACCTATCTCGGGTGCTCCTTCGCTTCGACCGTTGGTTTTGACGGATGGCACGTAGTGCGAGTGCCACGGATGCCCCTATGTGTCATCTGTGAGTGATATCATCCACGTGGACCCCGTTAGCGCACGTGGCAAAGGAGATAAATTAGTGTACTTACAATTTGCCCCTCTTCTTGCGATCGGGCGTTTGGCTTTTGTTGGAAGAAGAACCGTGTGGTACGTTTTTATCTCCCTCATAACTTCTCCTAAAAAGGTGCTACCCGCATTTATTGTGCACGTTTCCCACGTCCGGCCATAACTGCCCTTTGGGTAGTGGACGGTTCATACAGTTCTATATAAAGAGGAGTGAGAGAATGTGACTTTAATTCACATTCTCCGTTTTTATTCTTTGTTCTTGTCTTCATCTTCTTAACTTCTTCCGACGCCATCGCTTCTTCTATTGCTGTCTGCTTGCTGCTGCTTATCGCGGGTTATCGTGGCTTTGCTGGCTTTGTGTTGTCACTTGTTGCTTGATTCTTCGTGATTCGGTATGACCTTCTATTCCGTTTAATCTCCTTGCTTAAGCTTGTCAAGTTTACGATCTTGGTAGTGATTTGATGATGAGTTTTAAATTTTAATGTATCCACGGGTATTGAGAGTCGATTAACTACCGAGTTAGGTGCTCCATTGGTCATGTTTAGATTTTATTTCTTCTCTTGAGTTCGAATAATGATCGAGAGTTTAGGTAGCTTGTTAGATGAACTATTAGATGCAATTTAGGTTTTCTTCTTTTGTACTACTGTTCTTGAGATTTTCTCGATTTTTGATCTTCTCTGCCTCTGATTTGAGTTCCTGTTCGTGTTTGTGCCCGTAGACATGTCTGACCATCCGCGGATCCCTTATCAGACTCCTCCGTCAAGTCCTCATCGATCTCCCCGGGATGATCCTAATGTAAGGGTGGAGCTTCGCCCCGCCTACTCGGGGTAACCTTCGGGATGGACGAACCTCCTCATCCTCCGGTCGAGACCTTCACTTAGAAAGGGGTGATCCTCCATGAGGATCGAGATATGCCGCGACTCGTTCTAGAGGTGGGTCTCTAAAAACAGCGAATCCTCGCAATGAACCTTTGGACGTGCGGCCCCCTCCGCACTCGGCCTCCAACGCGGACTAACCCATCCGTGCCTGGTTCAAGTAAGTCGACTAAAACTCTTACTTCGAAGAGAAAGGCTACGGAGATTGAGTCTTGGGAGACTTAGTTCCTTCTAAGAGGAAGGTGCGGGTTACGGAGGATCTTTGCGAAAAAGGTTTCGAGGATGACTCTGCTGTTACTTTCCGTCCTTTATCTCCGGGTAATAAGAAGTTTACTTTTCGCCACATTGATCTCGAGGCCTTCAAGGTGAAGCATGGTCTTGACATTTTCAGGTTCGTTTCTATGCCGTGATAAAGACATAACTTATGAGATGGTTACCAATTATAAGTACGATGCCTTTCATTTGCGACAACAGTGGGTGCTTTCGAGCTGGTTTGATGTTACCCTTGTATAAAGCTGGTGATGATTTCTACTATCGGGTTCGTCTAGCAGCGATCTTTCACAAGAAAAGTCATAATCGCGGGTGCAACGGTTGACAGAAACTATCTTCGCCATCTTCGCGAATGCTACCTTCGTAGCAAGGGGAAACGATGATGACTTGCTATGCCCCTAGATTAGAAAAGGAGAAAGGTTGGTATACTCTGAGAATTTCAACAGATCCTTTGGAGATTATGTTAACAGGAATACTCGTAAGCCGTGGTCCGTGAGTCTCGGAACATTACTTGTTAAGGGGAAGTTCGCCTTTTGAGCGAGGTAAGTGATTCCAAGATGGCGAGGATTCCTGGTGCCGAAGGTCTTCCTATTCTGTGAGGAGAGAATCAAGCGTGATCATGACTACGAGTGGTCTGCCATTGTTCTTGAAGTTGTTGGCCCGTGGGCCTATGGTTGGGTCCCCTGGTCCCCGTGGTTGGCGATAACTGTTGACAGTCTTCCTGTGAAGCTTCTCCCTTCGTTACGCTGCATGACTGCCCACTGGCGGATGAGTTTTCTTGGTATGGATTTTGTTTATAGCCGTGATGTTGATGATGCGGAAGATGAAGATGTTCTGATGCTACTATTCCTCCATGGAATACAAATGTTGTTAAGGTGCGTTGTTTGTTTTCTTCGTATGTATGCCCTACGTTTTCTTAAATAATGGTAATTATGCCAAGGAAAGGTGATGCCAACGGTGCTTTTATCATTATGTGTTGTAGGTGTGTAGAGGTAAGAAGATTAATCCCAAGCAATCATCGAATTCTCCACCGAGGGTTCCTCTCATTTCGAGGATGTAAATAGTCCCGTGTGTGGTGATGAGGACTCTTCCGATAGGGAAGAGCAGTGAGACTTCTCCGCCTGTTCAAGAAGATGACGGTGATCGGGCGGTTGACGGTGGAGGTGGTGATCCGACCACCGGGCGGTGGTCGGGGTGATCCGTCATTGGTGATGGTCAAGGTGACCCGGCCATTG
Organism: Papaver armeniacum; assembly: GCA_023531295.1. Classification (NCBI taxonomy): domain Eukaryota; kingdom Viridiplantae; phylum Streptophyta; class Magnoliopsida; order Ranunculales; family Papaveraceae; genus Papaver; species Papaver armeniacum. The sequence continues at coordinate 655,886 of JAJJWW010018834.1, forward strand.
GTGGTGGTCAAGGTGATTCGACCCTTGGTGGTGGTCAAGGTGACCCGACCATTGGGGGCGGTCGAGTGATTCGCCACTGGTGGTGGTCAAGGCGACCCGACCATTGAGGGTGGTCAAGGTGATTCGGCCACTGGTAGTGGTCAAGGCGACCGGCCGCCCACCTGGTGGGGTTAAAGGTGATTCTTGGATGTTGGTGGTATTGGTGGTGGTAACTTGTCTATTGGTGGTGGTGGAAATCATGCCGGGGGCTGCTCAGTCCAAAGTGTGAATGTTATAGATAAAGGTAAGGGACTTGTTCTTAGTAGTGGTGACAAGGATGGGGGTGGTTGTTATGAGTTCTCGTTTGGTAAGGTTTTGTCTGGGGGCAGTCATTTGACATGTCCACGGTTATGGGGCTTGTTTCGGACTTCACCCTACTTCCGCCGGTGATGATTGGAGTGTTCTCGAGGATAGCTGCGTTGGTGACCCATCCGGCAAAGTCCGATCTTTGGGGCTTTGGTAGTGCCCTCCAGGGTTTTCTTTGGTACCTCCTCACTGTTGGTGGGGCCTTGGTGCAAGGTAATGTTGGTCTTGCTCATGGTGGGAATACCTCGGACTCCCCTTGGATGATTTCTCGCAATCCTTAGGCGTGGATGGCGACGATGCTGTTTTGGCGTGGCTGCGAAAGAAAAACTTGTTGGTAGTTCCCTCGTCCCTGCCCAGTGATTGAAGGAGAAAAGAGTTCGGATGCTTTTACTCGGAGGTCCATGGAGTTAACCCCGAGGAGGCGGTAGATCGAGGATGGGGTAAAAATCTCGTAGCCGCGGGCTTGACCTTGTAGTGGATCCTCCCCTACCGAAGCTGCTGACATGATGGCTATTGCTGATGGGTATCAATACAGTTACCCCCAGCAGCGGTTATTGGAGGTTTGTCCTGTTCTTTTTATCCCTGACTTCTTTCGAATGTGATGTGAGCTAACTTCCCTCATTTTGCTGATAGATGATGAGAAGTGAGTATTGTAACCACCAACTTTACCGGCTCTTTAGGGCCAAATCTCTGAAGTTAGAGGGGAAGCTTCGACATTGCGAACAGACGCTTTCAAGTGTCGAGGCTTCGGTATCCGCTAAGGATGAAGAAATAACCGAGCTAAAGAGTTTGCTCAAACGTAAGGAGCAGCAGGGCACGGAAGAGGCTCAGCTACGTTCTGAGTTGGCTCTGGTTAAGGCCAAGTTAGCTGTTGCTGAGGAAAATTCCTCATCCATTTCAGGTCTGCGCTCCCTCTTCTTTGGTAGTTTCTCGCTTCTTATTTATTTCCGAGTTTTCTCTTTCTTCCCTCCTCATTGTACTATCTTGATGGGTGGAGTCCCTGAATTGTTGTGGAGCGGGTGAGAGGACTCGTCAAAAGGGGCGCATTCTGAGTTGGTTGAAAAACTCAAGAGTGAGTCGTTAAATGGAATGCCCGCGCGGATATTCATAACGCGATGGCCGAAGAATGGCGTAAGAAAAAATATTGCTTGGTAGATTTGCAAAATCGAAATAACCATGACCGCCACTTGTTTAACGGGGCCCTTTTATGGACGCGGGACAATCTCGAGCAAGCCCGCGGGCAGATTTCTTCCTTAGAAATTAGGCTTAATGTTCTGGAAGGCGAGCTGCGGCAAGCGCGGTCTTCGCATCCCTCGGATGTGCGGACTTATATGCAGCGTTTAGCCAAAGAGAGACGATGCTAGGGCGTAATGTAGTGCTCTCAGTAGTGCTCTGTCCGCGTCTCGAGCTGATGTGGCTCGTCAGGTTGAACGTGAGAGAGACTTAGAGGTGACTATGTATCGTCTCAACAAGGGATTGGAATTGAAGAATGATGAGGTTAATCGACATCGTCATTCGGGCTCGATCGCCGAAATGACTTGAGCGCAAGTCAGTATGCTCATAATCTGCTGCAGGTAGATTATGATAAGTTATCAAATGAATATGATTATCTTTGCATGGACGAGGATTCCGCGGTTGATCATTGTGAAGGTATACGTCTTCGTCATCGAGTGTGCTTTGAATTGTATGTCATAACTCACCGTCTTCTTTTGTTGTTCGCGAGCTCCAAGTACGACTTAAAGCCGCAGATGGAAAGTTTCAGAAGCTCAGGCTAAGGTAGTTCAACTGGAGGGTCAAGTTAGCTACCATCGCGGTCTGGCCTCGTCTCAGGACGAAACGCTGAAGCAAGCTAATCAGAGGATAGACCAGCTTTGTACTTCCTTAAATCAGGCTGAGATGAGGAGCGTAGCCATAGGTCTAATGGCCCGCAAACAAGCGGCGAGAAGAGATTAATAAGATTCTTGGTGAGATTGAGCTGGACCTTAAGAAAAACCATGGGTTAACCAAGAATTATACTCGGCGTCCCGTACCCGCACTCCCATCAAGTTCTTCTGGGCCCTCCTCGGGTGGTAGCGTTCCTTCATCGCTGAAGGATAAACACAGATAACACTCCCTGCTCGATGAAACCGTAGTTAGTATGCTAGGGATTGATCTCGGTTGCTTATCCTTTTTGGCGTTTTTGTTATTTTACTCTTTGGGCTTGTAATCAACTGCATGTATTAGATCAAACTTTGGTGTTTAAATCGATTTTGAATTTTGTTGAACTTATGTCCATCTTTAACTATAATGGAAAATTCCGTAGTTATTGTAACCGCGGATATCAATCTTTGAGTTTGATAAAGTGTATTGTTGTGCAACTCCGTAGGTTGGTATCCTCGGAATCGTCTTGTGACCTTGCACCCCGTCCGCCTAACTCCTGGGCCGAGGATCCTCTGGCCGGTGGGGGTCTGGCCGACGTTTTAAGGATATACTCCATTAATGTTCGCGGCTTGTAATATTGCACGGATATCTCATTCTGTAAGAAGTCGCCTCCTGGTCATACACTTATAGACATTTCTGAGAGGAGTTCTGAGAGATCGCATGTGTATGCTCCGATATATTGCGTGTGTGTGTTTTGCACGGGATATTGCCCGGTATATTGTAGTGGGTGTGATTCATGCTTTGTGCAGGATATCCCTCTTGCTAAGTATAACGTCAGTTCCTAATAATAGTAATTGTACAACAATTTACGTGGTTCGGCCTTAAGACCTACATCCACGGGGTAACAATTGCATCGATATTTTATTATGATGCGACATGGTTTTCAATGTACACTGTGTAAGTAGTATATACATGTGGTTTATATGGTGTGCTGTATGTAGGTTGTGGGTTTAGAATAAATTGAAATGTGCGTGGGTAATGAACGGGATATGATATTTGAAAATGAAAACTTGGTATTGATTGAAAAATTAAGGCGCGTTACTCCTTTGTCGAGATAGAAACATGTGGATTAGCAAGTCCATTTTCTTCTTACGAAATGTGCACGCAAGTGATGGATTATGGGTAGTATGGTTTGAGGTATTTGGCATTCCACGGATGCATGAGGATTTCCCCTTTCATATTACGCAGATAGTAAGAGCCATTTCCTGCGATGTCGTGTATTATGTAGGGTCCTCCCCAAGTTGGTGCTAATTTTCCCCACTTCTTTTCTCGCTGGTATTGGGAATGGTCCTCAACACGTCTTGCCCTTCTACAAAATTCCTAAATTTCACTTTTTGTTATATTCTGCGGCCAGCCGGCGTTGGTAGTTTTCCATTCTTTGCGGTGCCGCTTCTCTTCTTTCTTCGAGGTCGTCAAGCCTTTCCAACATCATGTCCGTGGTGAGATTCTTTTCCAGGGCTTGTCTTTGTAGTTGGAAGTAGAATTTCGCAGAGGATGACCGCTTCAGCTCCGTAGGTGAGTAGAAATGGGGATTCTCAGAGTGGCCGATCTTCGGGTTGTCCTATACGCCCATAGAACGTTATGCAGCTGTTCGCACCATCGTCCTTTGTACTCATCTAGTTGTTTTTTAAGAATGAGTGCCAAAGTTTTGTTTGTGGCTTCTGCTTGTCCGTTGCTTTGTGGGTATATGGGGGTGGATTTGTTTTTCCGAATCTTGAAGGTGTCGAACAGCAAGTCAATATTCTTTCCTTGTAGCTGTTTACCGTTGTCGGAGACTATCTCTGCGGGGATGCCAAACCTGCAGATGATATTTTGAAAAATAAAAGTGAAGACGTCCGAATCCCGAATTCTTGCCAGTGCTTTTGCTTCTACCCATTTCGCTGAAATAATCCGTTGCCACTATTAGGAATCTTCTTTTCCCCGTCCCTGATATGAGTGGGCCTACTATGTCGATACCCCATTTCCCGAAGGGCCAAGGGCTATCGACCGAGTTTAACTTTGTAGCTGGGGCGTGGATTCGTTTACCAAATCTTTGACATTCTTCGCATCTCTTTGCCATTCTAGCTGCATCTCGGATCATGGTTGGCCAGTAATAGCCCTGCGTCTTTGCCTTATCTGCTAGGGATCTCATTCCACTGTGATTCCCTGCGTCTCCTCTGTGTATATCTTTTAAAACGACATGCCCCCTCGACAGGGATAGGCTGACGCAGTGGTCCGAGGAATGATTTTCGATATAAGGCTTGATCTCTTAGTTCGTACATCCTGCTCTTATTTGCACCTTCCTAGCCTGTTTGGTGTCCTGGGGAGTTTCCCTTCTTTGAGGAAAGAGTGGATTTCGATCTCCAATCTGCCTCCCGACTATAATCGTCGTCTTCCTCCGCTAGTGTAATATCCTCGTTCCGGGAAATCGTCGAATATGTATTCTCCGACATCCTCGTCGAGATATCTTTCTCCTTAGATTTGCGTTGGTTAGCCGTGCAAGTTTCTGGGAGTTTGACGGATGGTTCGTATACTCTTGTTACCTTGATTGCTTTGACGTCTTCGTTTTTAAGCATGGATGATATATCGCTGAGAGCATCCCGCATGTCTAAGCTCCTTTCTCGCGAGATGTCGGAAAGCTGATTTTTGGTATTTGGGAGGCCAATGCTTGCACTAGAGCCATGTATGCCACTAGTGTTTCATCGTACACATTGTATTCGTAGCCTATCTGCCGTATGATCAGTTGTGAGTCGCTTGTTACCCGCACTTCTTGTATGCCCAATTCAATTATCAAGCGGAGAGCGTGGATCACTCCTTCATATTCTACGATGTTATTGGTATGGCCTTGAATTCCAATCAATGCGTGTACGGTCTGTCTCTGTGGGTGTGGTGATGACGATGCCTATCCCCGCGCCCTCTCTATTTTTGGAGCCATCAACGAAGACTTCCCATTGCCGTGGGTTCACTGGTTCAAGAATATTATTTGGCTCTGGTTTTTCTATTTCTGGGGCGCTCATAGCCTTCCATCCTTGTATGCGTACTTCTTCTTCGTTGTCCAAAGGCAGGTCTGCTAGAAAATCCGCTAATACCTGCGATTTCTGGGAGTGTTGGAGCTCATAGTGGATGTTGAATTGGTCGAGGTATGTGCTCCATTTTGCTATTCGTCCTACCTTTCCCGCCCCTTTGAGGATGGCCTCTAAGGGTGCCCGACATGGGATACGTATGTCATGCGTCAAGAAGTACGTCCTCAGCTTTAAAGTAGACCATACGACGGCTAGGATTAGCTGTTCAATTCTCGTGTAATTTCGCTCTGCGGAATTCAGGGTCTTGCTGACATAGTAGATCGGTTGCTCCTCCTTCGTATGGGTTCTGACGAGCACTGCGCTTACCGCGTCGTCTGTTGCTGCAATGTAGAGTGCCAAAACCTCCTCGGGGTCCGGTTTACGAAGGATGGGGATTTCGCTGGTATCGCTTAATGCCCAAAAAAGCTTCTTCGCATTCGTCGTCCATTCAAATTTAGTCCCTTTCTTGGTATGTTGAAGAAGAGTTTGCACCTATCCGAGGATCGTGATATGAATCTTCCCAGAGCTGCTAGGGATCCATTGAGCTTTTGTACCTCTTTTAGGTTCTTCGGAGATGGCATGTTTGTTATAGCTCGGATTTTTTCGGGATCTACTTCAATGCCCCTTTTTGTCACTAGGTATCCAAGGAATTTTCCACGAGGTCACCAGAAAGTGCATTTTTCAGGGTTTACCTTCATGTTATGTTCTCTCATAGCTCGAAGATGTCCTTCAGGTCCTGGTGGTGGTTCTTTCTGATTTTGCTTTTTATGAGCATATCGTCGACGTAAACTTCTAAAGTCCTGCCGATCCATGGCTTGAAAATAGCATCGACCATCCTTTGGTACGTTGCTCCCGCGTTTCGGAGCCCGAAAGGCATTCTTACGTAACAATAAAGACCGTGGGGTGTGTAAAATGCGAGTATGTTGCTGGTCTTCTTACTCGCCAAAAAATAGTTGGTTGTACCGGAATATCCGTCCATGAATGACAACTCTTCATATCCTTCTTTGCGTCGACTAGCCGGGTCAATCTTTTGGGTAGTGGATAGCTATCCTTTGGGCACGCTTTGTTCGGGTTGGTGAAGTCGATGCGGTCGACTCCTCCATTTTTCTTTGGTACTATGACCATGTTGGAGATCCACGTGGGGTATTTGACTTCTTTTATAAAACCGGCCTCTAATAGCTTTCGTAGCTCCGTTTCTACTTGCTTTGTGATGCTCTGTGGCTACCTTTCGTATCTTTTGTCGCACGGGGTGTGCCGGGTTTAATGCGCGACTCATCTTTGTCACCGTCTTTGGGTCTATTCCGGCATATCGGATAGTTTCCATGCGAAGACATCCGCGTATTCCTTTAGTAGTGTTATCAGTGAAGCTTCGCGTTCTTCGTCCATTAGAGTTCCTATTTTGATCTTTCTAGGATTCTGCTCCGTCCTATGTTGATCTCTTTCTTTGCTTCCAAGGATGTGAAAGTGGGCTTTGTTCCCAGGTGGGGAATTTTCTTTAATTGCTATTTGGTAGCTTGATTCTTCGCCCTGATTAACCTTTGATGTGGAGGCCTCCGTGTTTTCTCAGAGTTCCCTTTAGCCAAGCTTTTTCCGAGATTTCCTCCGGATATTCATCGATGGCCTTGTCTTTGGATACCGCCTGCTACGAGCCTTGCGGGTTTTCCTTTTCTCATCTTCTTCGTTGTTGAGTTGTATTTGCATCGCGTGGCACTCTTTACAGGAGGCTTGGTCACCCTTTATCTCCATTATTCCTAGGGAGTGGGAAACCTAAGGTATTGATGGTAGGTAGTCGCGACTCCCTTGAGCTTATGGACCCATCTCCGTCCAATAATGGCATTGTAGGGTGAAGGCGTGTTTACCACGCTAAAGCGAGTGTCGATTTTCATGGGGCTGCATCCACTTGTAAGACAATATCCCCCGGGGGCTTCGTAGCCGTGCCATTGAACCCGTGAGATTGTGTAATGTGAAGTCGGAGTTGCTCATCGTTAAGCTCCATGCGTTTGAATGTATCGTAAAACAATACATTTACGGAGCTTCCTCCATCGATGAGGATTTTCCTTATGTTGCATCCTGCGATTGGCAATGTGAGGATTAATGGGTCATTGTGATCTTCCATGTCGTCCTCAATATCATCGGCTTCAAAAATTAGAGGCGCGTTCATCCACTCCTCGTGCTCTTCTACTTCCTTCCCGTTTATCCGTAAAGCTCATTAATCTTCAAATTGTTTTCTCGATCGTTTTCCTATTTGTGCTGTTAGGGTTGGTTCTTTGCTTTTTCGAAGCGGGATATAGAGTTCAATGTGCGGTTACCCTCAGGTAGTTGGACCTGTTTGCTGCGTTTGGCTCTATCTTCCATTCCAGCCTTTTCCACATTTTTTGAGATCCCCGCATCTATCAGCTTTTGTCCTGCTATCTTGAGATTTTGCATTTCTCTCGTCGTGTGTCCGTAGAAGCAGTGGAAATCGCAGTACTCTTTGGATTCTGCAGAGGCTGGTGGTTGTTTCCCTTTAGACCAGGGCCAGTCTAAGTCTTCGCGATCCTTGATCTCCTTCAGTATGCGTGGATAGCTGATGTTGAGCTTCGTATAGACCCGGTCTTCAAACTTTCGCCACTCCTTTTGCGATCGTCTTTTCGATCCTTTTGGTGTGGGCTGGGCTGTCTTCTAATTCGCGGAATTTGTCCGTGGGGTTCGTTGTACACGCTCTCGGGGTTATCTTTTTGAATTTCTTCTAACCTTGCATGTTTTTCAATGATTATCCTTAAATCTCCCTCGGTGGTTGGGGAGGTACTGTGATAGTTTCGACAAACAGCGGACTCATCCCTATCAAGCCCCCATTTGTAACAGTTAATACTCACCACGGATCATGTCCAATGGCCGACATACTTTGTGCCATCTATCGGTGTATTCTCGACGGACTCCTGTACTTAATTGCAAGTGAGAAAAGCTTGTCCATCCTGTGTTCACAACTTTGTTGTACATGTAGGTGGCAAGGGAACTTTCGGTGAGTGATCATATGAATTAATGCATCCTGGCTTGAGGTTATCAAACCAAGATAGCATGGATCCTTTTAGGCTTGAAGGGGAAATATCGCATAGTATAGCCTCGTCGTAATCCCACACGGCCATTACCCTGTTGTAATATCGTAGATGAGTTTGAGGGGTCCCCGGATCCGATCGTAACATTCAAAGGTCGGGACCGGACATTTTTGCGGAATGGTAGCCGTAGCCAAGCTGTCGTGCAAGGGGGTAGTGTTGGCTTCCTTCATAATCTGTTACCAGTCTTCCTCCTTGCCTGGTTTTGAGTTGATTGATCTCTGCTAGCATTTCACGCGGAGGTTTTCCATTGCCAAATAGTGCTCGTCTTGAATGGAAGATCGTGTCTTTCTTGTGGGTTGCGATGTTGTGGCTTCCTCCGTGTCGTAGTAGTCCGGAATTTCTGGTTGTCACTGAGTCCAGGACCCATTTATTCCGCGCATCTCTCTGGGTATTGTTCTTAGTTGCGTTCGGGGATATTTTGAAGACCATCCCTGGAAGATCGAGTTAGCTTCGTCTCTTTGATTCTCTCGTTCGGAGCTTCGGAGAATCTTCTCTTAGTTCTTTGGTTTTCTTGAGCTAACAAGGCCACGTATCCGCGTACGTTAGTTGATTCCTCTTTAGCTCCTCGGTTGCGCCAATATTTGTCTTTGTTTGGTTCGACGCTTGATTGGGGTTCCTTCTTTGTAGTTGAGCTTGTCCCTCGGGGATCGTGGTATTGATTTCCCCCATGAATGGTATGCCCGGCTCGATTATTCCGTTGGATCCTACCTGTAGTTATCCCTTTGTTCATTGTCCTGGCATCCCATAGGGAGGGTTCTGGATTATTGATTGGCTATAACCTCCGAGGTCAAGGACTGGTTGCGCCTGTCACTTTGGTAGCAATTACTTGGGAAACCCCCTCGGTTGGTGCAGCTCTTGCGGCCGCGATTTTCTTTGCTTGATTGCGATGATGCCGCGTTTAAGAGCAATGTGCTTTCGCCCTGTCTGCGTATTGTCATGCGGCGTGTCGTCCTTCGCCCTTTTGTCTGCTCCTTATTCTTCTTTGGTGTGGTCCTTGGAGCGTCTCTTGGAATTATCTTTGTCTTTCAAGCGTCTTTGTTCTTTTCCATTGCAATAATGCACTGAGAGAAAGTGGGAGGTAATCAAGACCCAAGAGTCCACGGGTTGTACATTAGTTCAACTTTGTTTTTGTTAACTCGATTTCTAGTGGTAATGAGTGTACTTAGGTTGTTAGTTTGGCGATTAGGGCGACAGACATAGACAGTGGATTTGGCCAGGATAAGGTCCATGGGTCAATATTTGCAAAAAAGCCCAAATCTTTTGGTGGAAACTTTGTTTGAAATTCTAATTAAAACCTAGATGTATTGGTAGAAAACACAACGGTCTAAGAGCAAAGTCGGTGGCTAAAAACCCAGATGTTTGTTTGTTTAAAAAGTCACATAATGCTGAGATCTGTTGGTAGAAAACACAATAGACAAAGAAGTGTACGAAAATTTAATCCATGAATAGATCTGTTTTGTTTAAAATATTTGAGGTTGAGGTTGAAGTCACGGAAAAGATAAAATCTTTTACAAAGGGACAAGGTCCTGTTTTCTAGCATCCAAATTGTGAACACGAGAATCGGGTTTCGCTTCACATGATCACAAACAATCTATATAAAAGTTGAATACGTGCACTTTGTGGTGTGAGAAGTATGGAACAAGCATAGGTAGATGATAATTCATAGATTCCAAACCCTCTAGTTTGTCATGATCTCATTATCATCTCAGGGATCCAGATAGATCTGGAATACGAATATATAAATGAAACTATCGGTGCAAAGGTAAAAGAGACAACGATGTACGTGGTTCAAACACTAAGGCCTACGTCCACGGGTCCGAGGAGATTCACTATAAAATAAATGGTTACGCAGGTGATCACAAGATCTTGTGATCATCGCCTATATGAGCTAAAACTCACTTACTTCTCTCTATTCTCTCTCTTTCCTCCTTCTCTTTCGATCCCCTTCCCGGTGGAGGGGATATACATATTTATAGTTAGAGTGGGTGGGTCCCTTGACAATGAGTTGCTTTGAGATCTTATCTTCTCGTACTCTGTGCATGGTCCGCGGACTTCTATATTATCCACGGCTTGCAGTATCCGAGGCTTCCCACCGGGTCCGCGGACTTCTATGTCACCCCTCGTTTCTTCCGTTGGTCGTCCGACACGTGTTTCTCGAGCCGCATTAAATGCGGGTGGTTGGCGGTCCGGTCCGCACTAGTGGTGTCGGTCCTCTTGTCACGTCTGTGTCGGTTAGACTACCTCGACCGTTGATCATACCTTGCCTCGTGATGGGTTAAAGCCATCCCTTGGTGCTACAGCGGGACTACCTATCTCGGGTGCTCCGGCACGACCGTTGGTTTTGTGGATGGGCACGTAGTCTGAGTGCCACGGATGCCCCTATGTGTCATCCTGTGAGTGATATCATCCACGTGGACCCCGTTAGCGCACGTGGCAAAGGAGATAAATTAGTGTACTTACATTTTTCTTTCTACTTCGGCTCTTAATTAGTGTTGTGCTGCTCGAAGGTTAAGCTTTGATGCTACTAGTTTGTTCTCCCTCTTAGTCCTTTGGACTAAGTTGTTTTTCTTCGGCTGCTCTTAAATATTATCCACACTTTTATTAGCGATAGCCCATTTGGCTTTAGTCAAGATAAATTGATTATGCTTTCAAGTTTAACTTTTTTCTATCATTATACATAGCCCTAGATTTGCGTCACTTAGTTGTTGAAACACTAACTTGGGAAATCAGTGACTCATCTATGGGGCGGTTTAAAATTCCTCTATGGACTTTGTCGCACTGGATGAGATGCTATTCCCACCGTCCAAACACGTCGAAAAGGAGATTTTTGGCATTAAAAGTTAATATAATATTTAATTATTAAATTAAACTTTGATTTTTCGATTTAATTAAGTTGGAAAGCTACTTTTTACGTGGTATCAAAACACCCTGTTAAATTTTTCAAATGATTCCAAGTAGACAAGTAACTTAAGGGTAATTTGGAACAATTTAGACGTGAGTACGATACATTTAAGAATCGAAGCGTAAGTCGGAGACCAAAACAATCCCTTGACACAACAGAATGATATTTCTGATGAAAAGTTAACATGAATCGAGATTATCATTTGAGATTCCGAAAATTTGCATGATCCTGGTTATTGACCAACTTTTTTAGAAAGAAGTCCCAAGTAAAGTTGGTAAGTAGGAGTTCGGATACCTCATGGAACTAAATTTTTTAAAACCGTTTTTTAGGACTACTCAAAAAATGGGGGGACTACTCTTAAGTTTTTGGGGTGATTATTGGTAGTAATTTCCAATCACCCCTTATCTGATTTTTTTTTTTAAAATACCTACGTTACCCTTAATGATTAACTTAGTTAGTGTGATGATTAATTAGTGTTAGTGTTATGATTAGTAACTGATTAGTTAGTGATTAGTGAGTTATATTAGTGGGATTGTTTTGTTATTGAGAGATAAGAAGAAGAAGAAGAAGAAGGAAATATGAAGAAGAAGATGGGTGAACCCAAAAAATCTTTTTTTGAGTTTAGTAATTATGATTTGGGTGATTCATGTGATGATACCTCATCCTCAGAATCAGAACCCCCTTCATATCATAGTGTATTTGTCAATACTTCTAATGATCTGGAAATGAGTTATTTGTTAGATGATGAAAGCTTTTTGCCCCAAACTCAAGCTAACCAAATAAATGATGGATTTTATCGACCACAACCTTGAAGATGAAGCTATGGGTACTCGGGTATGCCTCATATTTAGTTAATGTAGCTTGAATTGTGCAAAAATTTGGCCAAACTCAAAATTTGGAAAAAATTTGGTTAGGTCAACCTAGTTGGTTACCAAATTTAGCTTGCGAGGTAACAGAACTATTAGAATGTGTAGTTCGGTTACTAAATTTAGCGACGCATGTAACTGAACTACATGTTAATGGTGGTTTTAGAGTTGGTTATGTTTTTCGAACATGTAAGAACTATATTTGTATAGAGTTTGAGTGCATTGTTCGGTTGGGTCGATATCAAGCACTTTTATTCTTGAACTTTGTGTTAGAGGTAAGGTGTGAAAATATAAATACAGTATTTCTAACCGAACCTTTGAGTTCGGTATAGTCTAGTTTTTCAGTTTCATGGCCGAACTTTTACATAGAAAATCTAAAGATCGAGTTCGGTAAGGCCCCAATTAATTTCTGGAAACTACATAACCGAACTTTGTGTTCGGTAGGGTCGCAAAAAAATTACATTCCAGGAACTTGTAAGAAATTTTTTTGTGGTATTGACGTTGTGCTATTACTTGTAGGTTCCATGTGATCCAATAGAACCAATGGAAAACCAACCATCCCCAGTTGGTATTTTGTACGATTACACATCCCATTACTACATGAATGACTTGGTATTCAAAAATCCGGAAGATGCAAAGAGTTGGGCTAGACAACATGCACAAAAATACATGTGCGTATTAATATTGAATGGGAGAGAAAGCAAAACTCGCTTTGAAATGTTTTGTGAGAGAAGCGGTGATCCCGATAAAAGCCACAAGAGGAAGGGTTATGTTTATAAAGGAAAGAAAAATATGAAGAACAAAACTTTCTCAAAGAAGATTAAATGCTCATTCTAGCTTGCATTTAATTATAACGAAGGTTTGGGTGGATGGGTTCTCTACAAGGTTATGCAAGGTTGTCATAATCATCCTCGTCCGGAGCATCTTGAAGGACATTTCATGGCGGCAAAGCTAACTCTTAAAGAGATGGACAAGGTAGCTAAAATGAGGACAATGGGTATTTCACCGGTTCAAATGCTCCAAATACTAAAGGAGGATAATAAGGATAACCACTCATCTTTGATCCAATACTTCCAGAGCTTCATAACTCATCGAGGGGTTGTAGCCTTCTCGAAGACATTTTCCTTCCAATGGTAAGCCGGTGATTTTATGGCAATCATCGGCAGTAATTCCCATCTCGCCAAATGGAAGATGCATAGTATATGTCTCGGGATAATACTTCTCGAGATATGCGTATACGGCAACAACGTCAAACTGCACATGTGCATTCTCAATAGCTCTCCATAACACACATTCTTTAACCTTCGCTTGATACTCGTCACACTCCAAAGAAAGATCCCATTCGAACGCCTTTTGACGTTTAATAATACAGACTGCATCATTATGATCCTACGAAAAGAACATAACACTATTAATACTTGACTACACATGTCCCAAAAAAAAAAAACGTTTTGTTAGTTAATAATGAACTTAAAGAATACCATTGTCGCATAGATCTTCGCAGCCCATGAGTGTTTGTAGCCAAACAATGTTGCCCCACCATCATTTGGAGTACCATAAGTTGGGCTCACTGGTGTCAAACACAAATCATTATGGGGAATGTGTGAGTATCTTTTGTTAGGCGGCTTCGGCTTCTTTTTCTCTTTAGCAGGAACAATTTCTTGCTCCTCTTCATCATTATTCTCTTCCTCCTCTTCTTCCTCCTCTTCATCCTCTCCCTCCTCTCCCTCCTCTTCCTCATCTTCATCGTCTCCCTCCTCTCCATACTCTTCCTCCTCTTGTCCTTCTCCTTCTTTGCCGGGTCCTAGTTCTTCTTCCTCTACATTTTCAACGTCTTCTCTTTGTTGTTCAACCTCTTCATTTCCTTGGTCTTCTTCATCATCATTCTCTTCTTCGATAACATTATCAATTGTATTCTCAATCACCTCTTCATTGACATGTTGGATTACATCACGAACATTCTCTTGGTTGACTTCCGGTAATGATCCCCCTCCATGTTTAGCATTTGTGGCACCAAGGTTTCGGAAATCTAAATGTTTTGCTCCACGAGGGGTGGGAGTTTTCAAATCCTCATCTAGGTGTAGTCTCAATCTTTTTCCTTTGTTCCTAATGAACAAAAACCAAAGTATTAGCTAAACATAAGAGAATATTGTGTTATCAAATCAAATAGAATTAAAGAATAAAGTAAACACAACACTTGAAGTTAACAGACTATAGTTCGGTACCAAAACTTTTTTGCGAGGTAACCGAACTACATATTTCAAAAGTTCGGTTTGCAAAAAATATTATCGACAAAACCGAACTCATTCTTTCAAAGAAAAAATTGAGTTCGGTTACGAGAGTTTTGTTTGCGGGCACACCGAACTATGTATTTCGGTCACCGAAATAAATAGAGACGTAACCAAACTAAATATTTGAAAGGTTCGGTTAGAAAAAGAAGTTATCGACAAAACCAAACTCGTACTGTCAAAGGAAAAATTGAGTTCGGTTACGAAAGTTTTTTTTGCGAGCACACCGAACTATGTAGTTCGATCACCAGATATTTGTATACTTAACCAAACTGTTCTTATTTTTGGAAGTTCGGTTAGCAAATCTAGGGTTACACAAAAAATTCTCCTAGCCGAAATATCTACTGTAACTACCATTTTCAATGGGTTTTGATGATTTCTAATCGATTTCTTCAATAAATAACGAATTGAAAAGAATGGGTATGAAAGAAATTACCCGCGAATTTGTATTTCACTTGAATCAGACTTCTTGGTTGCTGTTGGATGATTGATTTTTCCTCTGAACGGTGCTTCAAGTTGTTTATGAATTAGCAATTCTTTTGGGAGATTCACTATATGTGGGAGTCCCGGACTCAATCCAGGAAGTCTGGGTGTTTGCTTGACACGCATTGCTTATGAAGATTGTTAATCGACGATGAAATTTTTTCGAATCGACGATTAACGTCGATGTTAATGAAGAAGAGGAAAAGAGGAGAAGAAGAAGAAGATGAAGAAGAAAAGAAAATAAAACTGATTTTTTTGTTTTAATTAAGGTTTTAATTAGTGGGCTAGATTAGTGGGTAGTGGGTTAGATTAGTGGGTTATTAAGGTTAGTTATAACCTTAATTAGAATAAGGACAGATTAGTCTTCCGTAATCTTTTAGGACACCCCTTATAATGTAGGATGGACATATGTATTACAAAGTAGTCCCCCACCTTTTTTGAGTAGTCCCCAAAAAATCATTCATTTTTTAAGGGGTAGTATGTCCTAAGTGATGGACGCAACCAATGTAAAAGAACCATTTTTTGGGGACCATGGTTTTTTTGAGGGGACCATGGTCTTATTAGGCCACCTTCCCTATAGTTATAAGGGGTGTCCTAAAGTGTGGAAATGACTAACCTACCCTTAACCTAATTTAATTTAAAACTAACCTAATAACCACCTATATATATACACTACACCAAATTCCCGGATTAGTAACAGAGATTCGTAACGGCTTACTGGCCGTTACGAAATTCCCGTTACAAATGGCCGTTACGAAAAATTCGTAACAGGCTGTAGCCGTTACTAATTTTCTAAAAATTCGCAACAAGGAAGAGCCGTTACGAATTTTTTTTTTAGGCATGCTACTCACACGCTTGGTCACACTTGGGTCGTAACACTTACCTTTTGTGCGTGTGTTATTCACATGCGTGAAACATTTTCCCACCCCACACCAAATGAACTGGAGGATATTTCCTCCCACCATCACCCACCCATATTTCTCTCGACTATTCCACTCATTCCTTATCTTCTTTTCTCCGCCTCTCTTCCCTTGTTTTCTTCTCTAGAGTGAACTTTAGAAGCTTAGATCTTTGTAAGAAATCTATCACACGATTATTCTCTAGAAATCTCTTGTATTAGGAATGAATCATTTCGTTTTGTTCATCATTTTTAGATATGTATTAAGGTTTTGAATATGTTCATCGAAAGAGAAAAGACAAACCCTAACTTGATAAACCAAATCTATTTGCTCACTTTCACCTCCTATTCGAGAAACCCGGTATGTTTTTCTTTTCATCCCAAACACTTTTCCCCTCTTGCAAAAAAAAACCCTAATTTTTTTTTCTTTTCTCGTGTTTGTTCGGTGACTCCTCATTAAATTGAGTTATTGCTAATTTTGGTTTTGTAATTGTTCGGAGTTTGCAATCGGATTCTCAATTTTAATTTCTTAATATCAATTTCTCTCTCAATTTCTATTGAGTTTCTTTGATTTGTTCTATGCTTTTCTATGTTTTAGTGTTACGGGTGGTGGTGGTGGCATCGAGGCATGGTATTCTACGGTGGAGTTGGGTTTGAGGAGGTGGTTGGTCTTTTAAACTCGGTGGAGGTTGTGTGTGATTGTTGCATCATGAGTGAGGGGGTTGAGTATATTCGAAGAGGATGAAGATTAATCCAACAAATTAAAAGAAGTGAATGATTAAGATGATGAAGAAGATGAGAGTGGTGGAGAGGTTTGTTCTTTGAAACTTTTAAGAGTATTATTTCATTATTTGTTTGAAGTCATTTGAATTTATTGACATTCTTCTGTTTTTGGTTGTTTGATTTTGCAGTAGAAGATGAAGATGATGAGTAGAAGGAAAATCGACTTTAGTACCCTTTTAATTTTGGTTTTCTTAGTAATTGTGAAGAAGAATTTTCAATTGTTTGAATTGTGATGATTCACTGTTACTAGAGATGTAAATGGTTAACGATTGAGTAGAGGGACTAGATTAGAATCCTCTCTTTGATCGTATTCGTTTAATTAATCGATTATTTTATTATCTATGCATTTCGTTTCCATCACCGATAAAGATATCTTTGTAAATTTTGGATCTCCCGAGTTTTAATGGATGTTATCTTATTGTTCTATGTGGAGTAATTGGAGAAGATAAATAATCAAATTGCGACATCAATATTGTTCACCGCTTTAGTGCATTGCTGATATTAAGTTTTTGTGTCTTTGTCTTTTAAACTATTTCTACATTTAAAATATATGTTATTTTTGATGTGCTCCTTTTAGGTGGGTGTCATGAAGAAAGTTGTCGAAGTTTGGAAAAGCTAGAAGTGCAAACGGTACCCGCCGAGGAGCTAATGAGGGTTCCTATGAAGATAGACAGATGCTCCTTATGAAGTAATCTTCCTACTTTTCTGGGGAGGGATGTATATGATTTGCACCATGCAATCTTGGGTATATGGTCTTAGCTCTTAGGTAACTTCTTGTTGTATATGTTTTAAATGGATGCATACGAAATGCTAAATAGATGATATCCGGTGTCTTCTACTTGCTTTGTACTTATAATGGAGTTTTAACGGACGCCCAATCAAAGATGTTGTTGGTCGACCACGACCTGACTTCTTTGGCGCTGCTTTCTGATGGGAAGGGGGTGAGTTCTCATAGCTTTTCTTAAATTTTATTTGTCTTTAAAGGAGTTCATGATATAATTTTTGAAGTACAACTATGCCATACCCTTAAACTAACAATTAAGGGGATTTGGCATTGACAGTATTTGATTCTCGTCACAGAAAACGTCTTGTGCACTGGAGACAAGAAAGTCATTAAGGAAGGACACAAAAGCTTTCCAAGTGGGTATAGGTACCCACAGGTGAGTATATAGTATACCGATGAAGTTAATCCTTGACAAAAAGTAGCAAGGGGTTTGTTATACACTAGGTTCAGCCGTTTAGTTTTTGGGATAATTGACATCTAATGATATGTATTGGTGTTTTTCTCTTAATGTATGTATCTGGATCCCTTCATGTTGTTTTGCGGTATGTCGCTAACCCGTACTCTTGTTGATTAAGCACTTGAATGTTCGGTGTCTTATTTGATACAAAGTATGTTTCAGTTTCTTTATAAGATTTTGTGTTTGCTTATCGTTTACCATATGTGATTGACTCGTAGGTTCCATCATTTAATTTCAAATTACCTTTGCAAATTGCAGGGTCCTTCTCAGGTCTTGGTTATCTGGCTTGGTACTTAGCTGGAAAGATTAGAGTATTTGATCGCAAGGGCCATGTCGCAAAACTTTATCTCTTGTTTCTTCCCTTGTTGGTTGCATCTCTTGTGGGAGTTTCTCGAGTAGATGACTATTGGCATCATTGGAAAGATGTGTTTGCTGGAGGCCTTCAAGGTTTATCCTTAACGCAATCATTCGTTATCTCAATTTTATTTTATTTTTTGTTTGTTTGTTTGATCCTTGTTGATTTATGATCCAAATACACTTCTCTAGTGCATCTCAACTTCTGTGATAAAAGAGGCTCACACTTGATTCAATGAAAGCGGGTTAGGCATGGCAAGGTTTGTTCCTAACTAAATCTATTTACTCTTTGTAAACTTGGTTAATTCCTTTGACATCCTTAACTAATTGCTAGTTACGACGGGGCCGTCTCCAAGAGTATAACTTATGTTCTTTATCTCAAAGATGAGAACTCTAGTTGTAACTGCAAGGGCAGTGGGTTGTTTTTACCAACTCTTGCTGCATTGAATTGATTATGATGTTTTTTTGCAGTGGGTTTGTTAAAAATGCACCTACAGAGCTTGTTACTCGGTCAATACAAGTGATGATGGAATCGGGATGTGAAGAGCTAAATCATTGTCAACTTGTATTATAGAAGATTTGCAGTGAAGTACCCAAGGAATTCATTCCTCATCACCCAACTCTGTTTGTAGATCTAGATGGTAAATTTCTTGACAACATCAGTATTTTGGTACTCCGAAAGTCTAACGTTCGTTTTTGGAAATATGAAAAGCTTCACTCTACCAGTATATAATCATAGTACCACTTTGAAATTGTGGACTGGCCTCTTTCAGATTTGGTTCGTGGCACAAGCATGCTTCTGGTGGTTCAATAATACAGTCAAGTGAGTTTAACTATAGTACTCGATCACAAGCCTGTATGCTAGAATCTATGAGAGGAAAGGATGTTGGCAGCTATTTCAGCATGGCGGAGACCAAAAACGATTCAAGAACTTAATCCAAAGGATGTATATGTCAATTTTTTGATCCATCTTTTTTCCCGTTTCTATTTTGTTATATTCATTTCTAAATTCTTTATTTCCTTCAAGCTTCAGTAACTTCTTTTGTTATCTTTACATCTAGTATCTTTCTTGCAGTTTTTTACTACACTTCTTTTGGAATAATAAGCATCATGATTATTCATAGGCACGTTACGATGATGTTGCGAGAGCATATTTTGATTTTGGGAACCACTCCGAGAAGGTATGTGTAATTAATTCCCCAGCTAGTTTGGATTTGGTTTAGTAAATACTTTCTTATGTTTTGTTTTCGAACTTGTTTTAATAATCATAAGTCTGAACCTAATACTTATAGGTTCACTTGACTTGGCGATAAACAGAGACCTTATTTTCAATAGTTAACAGTTTTTTTTTTTGGTACTTAAAAGAATTTGTATTCTTTTTGAGTTTATATTCTTTTTTGAATTGATTGAATGTTAGTGAATTGATTGACTGAAGAAAGTATTGAATGTGATTATGGATGGAATGTAAGGTGTATACAGGAAATTTGGAATGCCCGGCTTTTTCTTTTTTGATCCTTGTTGATTTTCGAATCCAAATACATTTCTCTACTTTGCAGATCAACCACGGGATCAAAAGGCTCACACTTCAGTTCAAGGAAAGCGGGTTAGGCATGGCAAGGGCATGGACTCGCTGGAGGGAGATTTTGTGACCTTTGTGCACTGCCTCATCTTTGTCAGGACCCATGTGCATCACAAGGGTGGAGAATAAAGCAGCTTCCAAGTTTTGTAAGATGTATTCAAGTTTTTTAAGTTTTGTAGGAAGTTAGTAAGTTTCTATATGTTCTCTTAGAAATTTGACACTTAACAAAAAAAAAGGTTGGTACTTGGATAAATTTCTGTTATTTGATTATATGAATATGATATGAATTGAATGAATGTGATATGAATAGATTGAAGAAATTATTGTTGAGTGTGGATGATATTGAAAGTTGTATTCAGTGTATTGAATTTAGAATTCCGGCTTATTTCCGGCAAAAAAATTTACTGCCGATCAGCCTTGACCTGGTCAAAATTGGTCAAGGTTGACTGGTAGTAATTTTTCTTTGTTAAAAAAGTTCGTGAACGGCTCGTCAACGTTACGATATATTTGATTACAAAAAAATTAGTAACGACCTGAGCTGTTACCGCGTGGGCAAATTCAGAACGGCTTAAACTGTTACGAGGGCCGTTACATTATGAAATTCGTAACGTGCCACAAAGCGTTACAAAAAAAATGTAACACCCACTTTTGCAACAAAGGGAGCGTTACAACCCGTTTTAGTAACGGTTTGAGTCTGTTACGAATCCAGGAATTTGGTGTAGTGATAACCACCACCTCCTCCCACCACCGCCGCCCACCACTACCACCTCCGACTACCACCACCACCAACCACCACCACCTCTATATATATAACTTAATTTAAATCATTAACATATTTACTCTTTTACCTAATTAAAATTATAACTAATCTACAACTTCTTATTCCTCTATTCTACAATTTTTCTTCTTCTCTTCTTCATCAATTTATGATCATCTAACCACGATCATATACAAATCTAA
This sequence comes from Papaver armeniacum, assembly GCA_023531295.1. Taxonomy (NCBI): domain Eukaryota; kingdom Viridiplantae; phylum Streptophyta; class Magnoliopsida; order Ranunculales; family Papaveraceae; genus Papaver; species Papaver armeniacum. Next base: position 676,641 of record JAJJWW010018834.1, read on the forward strand.
TCAAAATCATCAAATTTTAGCCTTTGGTCGATTCATTGAATTTTCATCGTCGATTAATCAATCTTTTATAAACAAACCTATCCATAAGTATTTTCCCACAAACCCATTACTACTAATTCCTTTTTGATTGAAATTTGAGCAGTAGTCATCAAAATATGGTTTAAATGGAAGTTACAGTGGCATGTTCGGTTAGGAATAGTTTAAAAAAAAACTAGTTTATCACGAATTAATTTTTTCTTAACCGAACTCAGAGCTCTGTTGGTTCGCAAAGAAGGCTAAAACTATTTTCTTACCGAACTTTACCAATATTGCATAAAAAAAAAAAACAATCAAATGTAACCGAACTGTGTTATTTTTTCCACTATGTTGATTTTTGATTTAACCGAACTTTGCCCACTATGTTTCGTTGGTTCGCAAAGAAGGCTAAAACTATTTTCTAACCGAACTTTACCAATATTACAAAAAAAAAAAAAAAAAATTCCAATGTAAGCGAAGCGTGCTATTTCGCCCACTATGTTGGTTTGTTCATAAAAACCTTGACAAACCCGAACTCTTAACTAATTGTGTGTAGTTCGGTTAGATATTGGTTGGTATGAAGTTTGAGAAACAACCGAACTTTGTACACTAATGTGCAATCTTATTATACATAAGTTCGGTTAGCTATTGGTTGCAAACTAACCGAACCTAAAGTTCGGTTACATTTCGGCCAAACCGAACATAACACTTTAATCCTATTTACAAAGTTCGGTAACATGTCCGTTAACCGAACTTCAAAAAACCTCAATTATTGGAGAGTTCGGTAACCTGCGTTTTTAGAAAAAGTAACCGAACTACACTTTCAGAAGAGTTCGGTTACATGTTCTTCACACAAGGTAACCGAACAATCCCAAATCTACTTAACAAATTCACATTTTTTTGAATATTTGGACCAATTCAACCAACATTATCTAATTTTAGAGCATACGGGTACCCAAATAGTCTTCCTCAGGTTGTGGTTGGTAAAATCCATCGTTTTCATCTTGAGATTGGCTTTGGGGAAGAATACATTCACCATCTAAGAAATAATTAATCACTTGAATAGTCTAGCTTAGTGAACTCAATTTTTATTTTATTTTCCATGTTTTTCTTCTTCATCTTCTGTAACTTTTCTCTCTCAATAATTCTACTTCTTTTTTAAAAATCTGACTCAAATCTTTATTCGAAATCATTTCACTAATCACACTAACTAATATTAACACTAACTAATCATTAACCAAAAATAATCAGAGGGTAATTTAGGTATTATCATAAATATTTAGATAAGAGGTGACCTAGATTTACTTTTAATATTTTACCCAAAATAAAAGAATGGTCCCCCAAAAAAAGGAAATTCCCCAAAAAATGGTTCATGTAAAACTAGGATGTGCATTGGCTGTCCAAAATATCCACTAGGCTTACGGTTTTGCAAGCCCAAACAAATTTTGCACCCCTTGAGCCCAAGTAATTAAGCTTGCCATGAACACAATTTTGAGTTTCTCATTCGTATACTCACAAACAAAATGACAAGAATACTCATACGTCTGTTTTTAAAAAAGTGAAGTATCTTTTTTCAAAAAACCGAGAGAGTAATATACTACTAATATGAACTTTGCATACGCTTGAATTTTTTCCATGAAGGCATGAACTTGAATTACTTAGAGCGCCAACATATTAGCTAACTGTAAGTTTGTAACAGAATTTTGACGTATAATTAGATGTATATCTTTCTTTATAATAAGAGACCCCCAAGTTGCCACATGGCGACTCCACAATCACTCTGGATTTTGGTGAAGCCACATAAGCACTTAATATCCATGTCACCGCTATTTGATTGGCTACTCCTACATGATGCAATCCAGTAGGAAACTCCAACAGTCACTTAACGTTTAAAGGACACAGCAGGCAATTCCAAGTCTCCAACCGTCACTTAAAAGAAGACATCTGATTTGGATGAAGCCATGTCAGCACTAATTATCCCTGTCATCACTCTTTGATTGGCTCCTCCTATAGGAAACGAAAACTACAAAAGATTAAGACACAATACAGGCGGTAAACTCAATAGTCACCATTTTAAAACAAAAAGATTTCCCTAACAGTCACAATCCATGCAACATAGTATCCGTCCCAAACCATAACTTTTGAAGATACTACACCGTTTGGTAAATACACTAACCCTATATATATACTTACACATACCACAACACCACTAACAACCCACTGTTTTCATTCCCAAAATTCCAGAATAATGGCCGACGATAGAGAATGACATGAGGCAGCGATGGAAGATGCAGTTACGTATCTACGCGTCCATTAGGTTACTACGTGAGGTGTTCAAACATTCTTATTTTCTTACTATTTTGCAAGATAATAAACCCAAAAGAACTGTGGAACGGGTATTGGTGACTCCTATATCTTCAAGGGAAAATTGGGAATATGTCCCGTTTTCATTAATTCGTTTGGGGATCTATCCCATAACGGAAAAAATTAAGAAATCTATCCCGGAGAGAGAAAAAAACTGTTAAACTGTTAACAGCCCACACGTGTGGGATTACACGTGCGCTAATTTTACATTTTTACCCTTCACATTTACATTTTTACCCTTCTGCGCCTAGAGGAGTGTAAGATTTGACAGCAAGCGCTTTTGGCATGTCATGTCAGGATTGTTTTGCGTGCGTACATGATGTTAATCAGTATTGACTAACTCCCCATATTGGAGTAACGTAGAGTTTTGACAAATTTCTTGTGTGCTAATTTTGTGTAGCTGGCAACGAACGAACAAAACCTTTAATATGCCCAACAACGTTAGGTGTATGAAATTACCCAAGCCAGAGCAGAAAATAAACATTAAAAACAATTTGAGAACTGAAGTTAAAACTCAACAGTGGAAAAATTGTGATGATATGACAACAGAGACACAAAACAATTCAGGGTAAAACAAAAGTTCATTAATACAACTGAGATTTCTACATCAAACAAACGATATATAAAACAAAAGTCCATTTGGCTCAAACGGACGATTGGTTTGTCAAGGTGCCGTCCAATATGCTCTCTATAATACGTCAACCAACATGTATTGTGATGTTGCAATCTGTAGCACCCTCGGACTACCTATTACTACATTGCATCATCACCAAAATGTGTCTTCTTGAGCATTTTTCCTTAACCAAATCTGACACGGAATGCTCCTTTCCTATATTTCCACTATTTTTGTATATCTAATTGATACCTGCACAAAGAAAAAGAAAAAAAATTTAACATTGGTTGAAAGGAAAAAAAATAGTACAAAATGAAAAACTAAAGAACCGCAGCAATTAACGAAATTCCATGCACACAAAGCAAAGATAAAGCTTTGTGGCGCGCTTCAAAGGTTGATGTCGGTGGAAAGTAATAACCCGTCTGGCTCCTCCCACTGTTGGTGTACATTACATTACAACTAATGGCAAACAATTTCCCGTCAGAGAAACTAGAAATTGCTGCTGTGAATATGCATTTCTTTCTACCACACCCAAGTACAGTATTAATGTAAACCAATCAAGCATATGTCAGTGTAAAAGCAAATATTCATCAAGAATCACAACTAGAAGATAAATTCTCCTAAGACACAATCCCAATATAAGTTACCGCGTCATTTTATACAGAAACTGAGAAGGGGGGGGGGTGAAGTTGGTTATTATTCACTTCATTTAAATTGTGTAAGAGTATGCACTGGTTCTGGTATATGTAATCCGGCCAACGGAAAGCAAATTATTTTACCAGCTCACATGAAGTAAATTGCACCACTAGGTTATGGCAGTTAGAAATTTGCAAGCCTTTACAATCAATAAGTTAGCAAGCCTTCACACAGGACAAGTTTCCATCCTCGTAGTTCCAGGAATCCCTTGAAAATTAACATAATTGCTTATTTACTTCCAGGAATCCAACAAATTCAATATTATTAAAAGTGGATAGAATTTAATTGAGTCGAATTGGAAAATAATCATACTGGAAGCTTTTTATAATGATACCCTAGGCTGTTATTTATCATCTCATCTATGTCTATACAACCTAATTACAAGTAACAATTAATCAAAGATAAAGTAATGTTATTTAACCCATAAAATTTATGCTTGAAACAAATCCTCATCTCAAAACCCTAAAATCAATTCTATAAACCCTATACTAAAAGTTGCCATCAGACAAAAGTTAACCAAATTAGATGTGATATACAACGAATTGGAATTGGGTTGGAAGTGCTTACCAGTTTTGAATCACCACTATATTGATTTGAGCAGCTTTCGCAACTTCGATGATGAAAAAACCCCAACCTCTCTGAGATTCAAGTTCTTATTCCTTTAATCATACATAGTCATCCCGAAAACAAATAAACGAACTCGATCTTCACTATTTCACTCGGTCTATCTCTATTTCTCTTGGTCTCTCGACTTCTCTCTGTGTTGAAATATCACACGTGAAGATGACCGTGGATTCCATTCAAGATAAGTGAAGTGCAGCCAAGTTACCAACTAGAAAATAGGATCAAGTGAAGTTGTAAATCCTGTATTCTAGAAAGACTAGTTCTACCTAGTCAAAGATATAGTTTCTTCCTTTATCTTCTAGGTTTAGTATCCTATCATCTATAAATAGGAATAACTAAAGCAAATGTAATCATCTCAAATTCTGATGATCAATCTATTTCACCCTACGGGGTTTTTTCGGTGGGCGTAGGTCAAGTGACCGAACCACTTTAATATTCGTCTTCTTTATTTCTGTTTGATAATCGATGATCCGTCTCGATACCCATAATTTATTATGGTATCCCGAGCGGGGAGATCGCTCGATATGCTTCCGCTACAAGATTTAAACTTTATTTTTCGATCAGTCATTTTTTTCTTTTTTTATTGTCAGACTGATCTGATTCAAATCAATATCAGATCCTTAATCAAATTGATTTTTCATTTCTCTTCAGTTAGTCATCAGATGAGTTTGAATAACTCGGCTTGTCAACAAAATCTCATTGCTATCTGTACACTCATTCACATGTTCTTGGTAACACTTATGTGAATGAGAATATATGTCGATAACAAGATTGTTTGTCGATATACATTATCTTATCAATCCCATACATATTGGTATGTGATTCCATTGATTTTTTTTTTTTTTTTACCGGATCGTTAGATAAATTATTGTTGAGTTGTCCTAGCTTATCAAAAGTCTTTTCTTTGTCTAACAATTGCCGGCTAATATCACGCCGAAGATGTTTATTTTCGGTAACATCTTTTATATCCGAAAATACATGATATTTTTTTTTTGTAGATCTTTATCCAAGATCTTACGATTCACATCTTGCTCCGGTTTTATGAGCAAATATTCTTGAATATTTACTGTCAACTAAACCTCAATTCTTGCCAACCTTTGGCAATCAATTCTTTTGGAAATGTTTTCATATTTTCCATCTTTATCGAGATATCCATCTTTATCTCCGAATATCATTCTGAAAATATGATCTCTTTTTAGATTTGGTAACATCATTATTGTTTCCGGTCTAAATATATCTGTTTTTAGATCTCATCTAAGCTCTAAATATTCAGCTCAAAGTTTTCATGAGCTCCAATATCCTTCATGGCCTAATTGATCAGTTTAATTATCTCATTTTATTCCGTGTTATTACTGTGATCTCCCAACACAATGACGCGTGAATTTTATCCATATCTTGGATTTCTATTTTTTTGAAATCTTCGAGGCAAGATACTGTCATGATCTTCTTGTCTTGTCCGGTATATCAATCATTAACCACGGCAGATGCCATGATCCTTGGCATTATGCTTTTGTTAGTCATGAGCTATTTTTAATTAATTGATCACATCAATCATTGGCCTTTAGTGGTCTGTTAATACAGTGAAGAGCTGAAGTCCAATTATCATGTTCACAGCATCCATGATCTTATTATTCATGGGCATCATACACAACGTTTAAGTTGTTGCTTTCTTTTATCAAGGCATGTTTCCTCTTCTGTCAAGAGCATGGCCAATATCAAGCGGAAATCTTCCTCAATATCAGGAGTTTCCTCTTCTAAAGATCGTCATTTTCCTATGATCTTATTTCAAATGTTAGTTTTTCATCCAAGAAAACTATCTTACACGTCCATCTCTGTATCTCGGTATGGACGATTTTTTATACAAGACTACAAGTTGTTTGTATGTCTTATCTGAGTTATCTCTGTTTGTCGTCAACAAACCAAACCCATATCACTCTTCTAAACATTCTTCAAAACCCGTTATCCCATCATGTCCATTTTACAGTTACAAAAGTTTCATAGACGACCATCATTCGTTGTTGTTGGTTTGTCTATCATGTCTTGCCTTGGTTAGTAATCAACAAACGAAGCACTCGGCTAAACTTTTTGGGAACATTAGGCATCAGGCAATGAAGACTGCATGTTGCTGCTGAGAAGGTTATTTTGCTGCTGCCGTTGCACATTTGATACTTTCGTTCAAAGAGTATCTGCATGAAATCAAGTAACTGCGTTACAAGATTCTAATCGAAGTTTATGTTAAAGATTCATTTCAAGATATTGTTCAAGTTGAACACTACAATTCCCTCCGTGTTCAACTTGAGGGGGGGTGTTGAAATATCACACGTGAAGATGACCGTGGATTCCATTCAAGATAAGTGAAGTGCAGCCAAGTTACCAACTAGAAAATAGGATCAAGTGAAGTTGTAAATCCTGTATTCTAGAAAGACTAGTTCTACCTAGTCAAAGATATAGTTTCTTCCTTTATCTTCTAGGTTTAGTATCCTATCATCTATAAATAGGAATAACTAAAGCAAATGTAATCATCTCAGAAATTCTGATGATCAATCTATTTCACCCTACAGGGGTTTCTCGGTGGACGAGGTCAAGTGACCGAACCACTTTAATATTCGATCTTCTTTATTTTGTTTGATAATCGATGATCCGTCTCGATACCCATAATTTATTACTCTGTCAATCCATTGAGTTTCTCTCGATTTCTTTCTCTATGGAGAAGATGCAAAACCTATTCTTGTAAATTTGACACAAGTATAATACCACACATGTGGTATATCAACCATCTAACGGATTTTTTCTTTCACTGGGATAGATATCTTAATTTTTTCCGTTATGGGATAGATCCCCAAACGAATTAGTGAAAACGGGATATATTCCTAATTTTCCCTATCTTCAACATCGAGAAAAAGAAAACAGTTAGAATATTCTACCAATGAAACGTTCAATATGCAATTTCTTCAAGTTTTCCGATCTAGTTAAATAGACTTGGAGTTATCTGCGATGAACTGTTGCTTAATTTGATTCTGATAATTCATCGGATTGATCTGGTCGAGGGGAGATTCAAAAGAAAACTTGCAATGGAGACGCTGAACCAACATGCTGCAGTCGTGCGAGAATCATATGAGGACCACCAATTCACATTCCATAGTCCATACTGATGGAATAATGGAAACTAATACACACACGGCCGTTTGCGCAGTCTATTCGAGTACAACAGGAGTACAAATACTCTTCTGCTTGCTTGCTTACAAGATAATATTTCCTACAGTATTAATTAATATATATGTATATGTCTGACAGAAGGGTAATCAAGCCAAAAAAGTTAAAAAAAAAAAGAGAAGATACTGTATACCAAATGATCATCTTCGCAAAACTTCATTTCAAGTATGATACAGAACCTTATAGTTATAACAAACGAGAACAAGCGAGAGTAATGAATACATGGTGTTACATTAAGTGCCTAATCATAATATATATATTTCCAACTATCATATTACAGTAATATATACGAGTTTATGCAATCTTTTGTATTATCAGATACAAACTCTATTTGGGGGAAATGCAAATATCGGACTCCAATGAGTGCCAACCGAAATGAATTCAAAAATCCAAGTGAGTTTTGCCTCTTCTTTCTTCTTTTTTTTTGGCAAGTCAAAGTGAGTTTTGCACAATTTTGTATTCTTGCGAACAAATTTAATTCAACATATTGTTATTTACCAATTGTGGTTTACCAATTCCTTTATACAGGAGCAGTAAATAAGGGATGGAATTTGGGCCCTCTAACATATACTGATATACATTCCCTAAATGTCATTCTATTTTTTGATTAGAGGACAGAAATACGAGTTCTCAAAAAACAAATGAAATTGAGTTCTCAATTTGAAATGGAAAAGTGTAACTGCCATTATATCGAGACCAACCACTGTTGGACTACGAAGGAGGAATAAACCTAATCAGCAGGTCAGTCAAAGAATTCCCAAAGCTTCTTTCCCATGGTATAACAAAGCTCCACTTTGTGAAGATTTCTTGCGGACGCACAAGGGACTGAATGTAGAGCAAAGAAAGATGTTTAAGGCTGTGCCACAGGCGATTGAAGGGGAAAAAATGGGATTTTTTTTTTCATCTTTAGAAATTGTGGCAACGGGAAAAACGTATATATTCAAAGTGTGTGGCAGACGGTTTAAGATCAAAATTCGATTTTTCTTTTATAGTAGCTTCATCACGAATAGCATCACTATCATTACCAGAACGGAGGACAGTGCATTCAACTTTTAAAATACCCCTAGATCTGATGAAAACTCATGCTGTCACAGTGTCACATATCGAAGGCATTTGGCGGCGTTCATGTGCGAAGTAAACATGCCTTTGAATCTCATAGGACATTAACGATGACTCCCAAAGGAAAAAGGTATTTTGTTTAGTGAGGATTTTAGGAAGATATTAACGATGACTCCCAAAGGAACCAGTATTTGTTGACCCACTGATAAATAGGTCAGACCTGTGGAGCCATTTCAAAATATTAAACCTTACTGAGAAAACGACTGACTTTGGAGTAATGACCGCTATGAAAGAAACAAAGTAATTCGGTAATTGGGTACTGGATCTCGGAAGTGGAAATATACCGGAAACTGCACTTATCAGCTTGAAAAAGCCAGCGTGGATCACGATACCATATGAATACCTAATATTAATGGATTGCATGTAAAAGGTTGTGGCAGTCATACATCCTTTTTAACCAATTAATATGGGAATATCTATCTAACTAGATGATAATTGAAACTCAATACTTGATTCTCATTCATTCTGGCCCCACAAAAAACTGATGTGGACAATTTTGGTTTGAGTATTGGAAAATGGTGCTTTCTCATTCAATCTGGACCCACATCTATTAACAAAATGAATATCCCTACACCCTACTTACACCATCCGTTGACAAACTTCTCCCCACTTCTATTCGAAGGTTTCGACCAACTATTCCCACTTCTACTTTCACCTTTCTAAACTATTCCTACTTCCTTTCTTCATGTACTTTAAACTTCGAATCAAACTACAACTACCCCCACTTTCTTCCCCACCTCCTAAATAAACAGGAAAGAAGTCCATAATCAAAACTAACCCCGTCTATCTCTTACTGCTCAACATCTTCTTCATGAATCAATTCATCCCCAAAAGTTGAATCCTCAATTAATCCTCAAGTATATTTTGGTTTCTTCAAATGTAGTTTGGATTGAGATGTTTCAATTTGATTGTACTAATTGTGGATTTTTCAACATTCAGTCAATTAATAATATGTTTAGTAAAATTGTTAAATACTAAATTTGATGCATTATTTCTCTTACTACATTTGCTTTTTTGCAGTGCGTTACAAGGAATTTTCTTTAAAAGAGCTCTCTTAGCGGTAAGCATTATATGGTGTTCGTTTTTGGTTTTTATTTTTATCTCACACACTTTGCTGTTTGTGAAAATGCCAAGCAGAGATTCGTCTCAATTTTTTACTCCACCGGTTTGTGATACCATCATATCGATGGGTAACGTTGAGGCTAAGATTTAGGTAAGTATTTGTTACGTACCTACAGATTAGTGATTGTACGTGTGAATAGTATCATGCGATTATTGATCAGTTATTGTATTGAAACTGTCCAAGAGATTAACTTGGATGGTTGTAACCGTAACCAGGGACCTATATATTAAGAGTTCCATCTTCTGTAATGAAACTAATGAAGAAATAAGATGTTATTTGCTTAAATTGTAGTTTAATGGTAGTTTAGTTTAGGGTTAACAAGTCAAATCCTAGCAATTGGTATCTAGAGCACTTTCCTGGCACCGATAATGAAGTCTGTACAATTTGGTTCTATGGAGAATTCATCATCTACAATAGAAGAAAGCAAGAAGGATGATGAAAAAGATGATCCGAAAGCCTCAATGGCTTCTCTTGAAGCGGCTGTACGGTGTATACAAACAAAACTAGATCAGTTACTCATTCCACCACAACCACAACCACCTCCTTATCCCCCACCACAACTACCACCACCACCACCTTATCCCCCACCACAACCACAAACACCACCTTATCAGTCACCGGAACTCCAATTTCACCCTCCACAACAATTGCCGCTTTATCCACCCCAACAACAACTTAATAATCCACCACCACAACTGCCCCTTTATCTTCCTCAACAACCACCAGTTAATCCAACACCACAACTGCCGCTTAATCCACCAACTCAACCACAGAATTATCTACCACCACAACAACCATTATATGCACCATATCAACCACAGCCGCCACCACAGTTTCATATGAACCAGTTTCAAGTAGATCAACCCAACTTTCCTGGTTTTCGAGGTCGTTCAATTCGGCTTAATTTTCCAGATTGTGATGGTAACGACCCTCGAGGGTGGGTGTTTAAGGCTGATCAATACAAAATTCTGAATGGGATTCCAGATGAGAATATGGTACACTTAACTTCTGGTCACTTGATAGGGGATGTCATTCCATGGTATCAATGGTTAATCAAAACCATTGGCTTTCCAACTTGGCAAGAATTTTGTAATTCATACTGTTCTAGGTTTGGTTCTAAGGAAGATGATGATCCAGAGGGTGCATTAGTGAAGTTATATCAAACCGAAACTGTCCGCGAATATAAAACCATATTTGAGCGACTTGTAAATCGTTGTTGTGCCTTACCAGAAAAATTTCTAATCCGTTGTTTTATTTCTGGTCTACAGGAAGATATCAAAGCAGGTGTAAATTTGTTATCTCCTCAATCACTAAATCACACATATGTTATGGCAGAAAAGCAAGAAGATGCTCTTGGAACGTTGGTATCTACAATTTCCAAAAGATGTCATACTCATTCATCACCCATCCAATCAAACCAAGCATCACCTAAGCAAACAGCCCTTGCGTTGCCTGCACCACCTCCTAACCATTCAACAATTCCTAAATCACCACTCTCGGGTCCTCGCCGCTTGAGTATTGCTGAGCAACTTGAGAGAAGAGCCAAAAATTTGTGCTTCAACTGTGATGAACAATTTAAACCGGGTCATCGATGTAAGACACCTCAACTGTTATTGTTAGAGATTGATGAAACTGCTGAAACTTGTATTACAACAACTGACGAACAGTTTGATGACCAATCTCCAATTGAAATAACATTAAATGCAATCGCGGGAACCCACCAGTCTGGAATCATGAAACTCTCCGGAAGTGTTTATCATCACCCAGTAACAATATTAGTGGACTCTGGCTCCACTCATAATTTTCTTCATCCTCGAATCGGAGAGATATGTGGGTTGGTTGTTGCTAATTCTCAATCTATAAGTGTTGCTGTAGCGAATGGAAGCAAAGTATACTCTCCTGGCCGTTGTTCTAACGTGCAGTTGTCTATCCAAGGTCATACTTTTATTTTAAACTTTTATGTACTTCCTCTTTGTGGGTATGAAGTAGTTTTAGGAACAGAATGGCTTCAAAAGTTGGGAGTCGTTAATTGGGATTTTAAGAGTTTAACTATGTCCTTTACTGTGGATGCACAACCAATCACTTTAAAAGGAAACCACACATTGGCTCCTGTACGTGATGGAAGCGGCGCAATTAACAACATCACCGTGAAGGATCGGTATCCCATTCCAGTAATCGATGAATTATTGGATGAGTTGAATTGTTCTGTTGTATTCTCCAAGTTAGATCTTCGATCGGGGTATCACCAGATTAGAGTCGTTAGCGTTGACATCCCTAAAACGGCATTTCGTACACTTAATCCAGATATCTGCCTCGGATTGATTCTTCCATTCAGGGTACTACTAATGTGCATGATGGTTCTGTACTTTGTAAGCGGGATAAATGTTTCATCACCTTATGAGAAGAACAATAACTAAGCTGTCATTAAGCTTCTTACATAGCAAGAAGGGAAGTCCGTTGACGTTACTTGGGAGTTTCATGATGAATTCATTGTCCAGTATTCTGAATTAGCGCCTTGAGGACAAGTCGCATTTGAAGGGGACTGGAATGTTACGTACCTACAGATTAGTGATTGTACGTGTGAATAGTATCATGCGATTATTGATCAGTTATTGTATTGAAACTGTCCAAGAGATTAACTTGGATGGTTGTAACCGTAACCAGGGACCTATATATTAAGAGTTCCACCTTCTGTAATGAAACTAATGAAGAAATAAGATGTTATTTGCTTAAATTGTAGTTTAATGGTAGTTTAGTTTAGGGTTAACAAGTCAAATCCTAGCAGTATTCTTCACTTTTTCAATTTTTTTTTAATACCCAGCGTCATTGTTTTCGTTGTAAAACAATTGAATTCTCAAATAGTAACGATGAGGCTAAGATTCATGTAACTATTCTTCTCTTTTTACTTTATTTCTTTTTCGTTTTCCTTTTAGTTTGCTATTTTAATTTTGTGATTTTCAGTTACAGGGAATTATATGTATCCTCTTTCCAAAGATTGTACATGAGAGATATCAAGAAACTCCTAAAAGGCGGTAATGATTGGATAATTGAATTAATTGCAATGGAGACAAAAGAAACTCAATTAGATGCTCACATTCACTCACTGCATTTCATTTAATGGGGTTTAATGACAGATTTGCGAGATGGGTCGGAAATATGGGTGTCCAAAGTGGAAGATGCGATGACAGGATTAGCAGTACAATGTAGGGGATGAAACTCGATTGATGGTGAATTGCATTTTCTTATGGCTATAGAGAGCTTGCGGCAAGGTATTATCCCTTTAATAATAGAGATAGCTTCAAAACTACATTTCATCTTTACATTCATCGAAAAGTAGGAAACCATAATGCTTTGAGTTTAGATTCTCTCGAGTGTTTAGTTCTTCTAGATGGTATTCAACATTATATTAATCAACTTTTACATAGAAGTTAACACCTATCAACAACAACATAATGAGCAAAACTTTTGCTGATGCGGTAGCTATAAGTTTGCTTTATGTGTTTGTATAAATTTCTGATTCAGTATGCATTTAGGATCACAGTTTATATCTCTACCCGTATATATGTATTGAGAAACGCAGTAATCTGATTTGTGTTTCACATGTATCTAAGGTGGATCTACTTAATCTTTGCAGCTTCATAAGCACTCGCCACTGTGTATATGAATACTAATCCACATTTAGATACAAAACAAGAAAGAATAAGATAACAAATTGTAGGAAAACAAGTTGTCATGCTCCCATGTTTCCTCACCAATAAATCGAAGTTTAGTCAACGTTAATATTGTGGAAGAGGTACCGTCTCTTCTCCGCAAGTAAGATCTGTTCAGTATATATTCGATAATCTTGATTGTGGGAAATGGAATCGGTTCATACATTTATGTTATGCAGGTTGGGGATGCGACATTGGTTATGTATTCAGTTTTGGTCATGATTCATCTGCATTCCTCAGAACTTAGGATGCTATTAGAGCAGCTCAATGATAATGTGTATATTCTTTGCTCTAACTCACAATTTCAAGCAAATATTTTTATTACAATATCTTATTTGCTCATCTATAAATATGCAGTGCAAGCAAGCAACGGTTGTTGGGCAATTCAGTGACACCATTATTTGACCTACTAATCACGCCAATTTCGAGTAAAAAAAAAGATCAGTCCAAGAGCTCCTTGAAGGATTCGTTTGCCAGTTTATCATAGGTCTTCCGAGGACAAAGATCCACAAGCCCATTGTTCGAAGACAACTTATTTGGAAAATATCACCCATTTACTATCTGCACCCCATTGTTCGAATTTTTTGTAATATTATGAAACAACTGTTGCAGTCCATTTAAACTAATAGTAATGTCACCCCTGATAATACCCAAATGTTATTTGAAAACTCCACTTTATCATATAGCTTATGAGTCCTTTGACTTTTTGCTTAATTTTCATCAATTGTGTGTTTGGGTGGACACCAACCATGGTGAGTTTTCTTACTTATGCATAATTGTGTGCCTTGCGTTTAAATACAACATGTGAAAAGTGAATACGCAAAAGAATAAACTAATCACCCGGTGCGGAGCACGGGTTACTATCTAGTAGATTACTTAAGTGAAAGGTGTATATATACT